>OY763887.1:14498293-15098293 GCA_963667165.1 Barbarea vulgaris | reverse complement strand
GGCAAAGAGCAAGTGTGTTATCAAATTCATGGAGTCTTTATAAACAATTAAACAAGTCTCATTTCGGACTACATGCTTATACTTATCATTTTCCTGTTTTACGTGAGTCCTAAGACAAGAGTAAATTCTTTCAATAGCCCTAAACTCATCTCAATGATCTCTGGATATAATAAACTCGTACTCACAGTCCTTAAATCATGAGAAACAAATCGAGATGAAAAGATTCTTACCTGCATAAGGTCCTTGGCATGTTCGGTGTTTGTAGTTATCACGGTAAATGGAAATGATGTTGGATCCGGGGGCTCTTCTTTTTCCTTAGCTCTAGCATGAAATACTTCAACATAAAATAGAGTTTCATCGTGGTGGTATGAGTGATCTAGCTCTAGCTTCCGATGATCTTTACCTATGGATACGTCCTGCAAAAGTTTGGTAAACTCCCAATTGTACAATCTGCACCAAGAGACAGCAAGTTAGCTCTCATTCGTCTTTGGGAGTCTAGATAGTTACCTCGGGTCTTGATTGGTTGTGAAGCATCTGGTGGTTTCTCATTAGTCTCAATACTATGACCAGCAATAGGTGATTGATCGTGGACCAGAACTGCTTCAGCTTGGATGAATCCTTCTAATGCACGGGTTGTTGCTTCTTTAAGCGTTTCTCGGCTTGGAGCTTGTTGTAGTAATTCTGGTGGTTCTTCCTTGTTCATGATGTTGTTGATGACGTTCTCACTCTCTCTATTAGCTATGGTCTCAGCTCTAGTCTTCAACCGAATCTGATCTTGGTAAATTTCTTGAGGTGTCATCGGAACTAAGACGGTTTTTCTTCCCTTGAACTCAAAAGAGTATCTATTAGTGAATCCCTCATGCTTAACTCTTCTATCAAATTGCGACGGTCTTCCAAGGAGTATATGACCTGCTTCCATAGGCAACACATCACAGAGTATTTCGTACTTGTAACCTCCAATAACAATAGGCACAACAACTTGATGCTTGACTTTCATTTCTCCACTTTCATTGAGCCACTGAATATGATACGGTTTTGGGTGATCCATGACCTTCAATCCAAGCTTCTCAACCATATATTCACTTGCCACATTAGTACAGCTACCTCCATCGATAACAAGGCTGCAAACTTTCCCTAGAACATGACACCGTGAATGAAACAGATTTTCTCGTTGCTCTTGCTCTTCGGTCTTGGACGGCAAACTCAAAGTTCTTCTAGATATGAGTGACTCTCTTCTTGGTTGTCCTCTAGTATCACTGCTAAGATCTGGTACATGCCCTGGACGAAGCGATTTGATTTCACCATTCTTCATTTGATCGATCCTTGCTGTTAACGCTTCATTAAGAAGCTTGTCGTGGTTGCTGAGTGTTTCCTCATCAATATCGGCCATCTCTGCCTGAAAATCAACACAACAATAAACCAGTAAAGAGTCCTTTTGATAATCAAATTGGTCCTAAATCATAAGAACACGAAAATGACTCTTGGTATTCAATTTCATCTGATTGACACTGACAACGACTGTTTTCAGAAAATGATCTCGAAAAATTATCAAAACATATCCCAAAATTCTCAAACCAATTTTAACAAATACTAGACTCAAAATCAGTTCCGATCCAATTGGTTTCACGATTTTTACACGAGCCAATATTTAATTAAAATTCGAACAACTTGGGGCGAAAACCACTTAACTTCTCAATGTTGCTCTGATACCACTTGATACGATTCTGGGTGGAGAATCGTGTTCCAATCTCTCACTGGGAAGTTAAGATGACAAGTTTAGGCTCCAGGCTTGAGCAGCAAGCTGATCTAGAGTTGGATGGGAGGATAGACGCCACGAGAGGATGCGGAAGGCCTCTTGATAAGTCTGGTTCGAACAATCTAATCACTAGAATTGTTCTGAAGCTTCTAATTCGAATCACTCGAAAGAGAAAACAAGGATCTATCAAGAAAAGAGATTTTTGATTAAAAAGATAGATGTGTAAAACAATAGAGTCTCAGAGAGATATAAAGAGAAGGAGACGAAGAGGAAAGAGGAGGAGAGTAAATGCTAGGCGAGTTACGAGACATGCCTCGTAAACTCGCATGCAGACTAGAAAATAAACACACATACTTAAGTTTAAATTCAGATGAGTAAAAATACAAATAGATAGATAGAAAAGAGGTAAGGGCCGCGCCAATAATCTCATAATGGGCCGGGGTGAAGTCGGACTAGAGCCAAGCATAGACGATCCTATGGACCACGAACCTCATTAAAAACCTTCCCCGGAAAACCACTTGGGAAAAACCAAAGGCAAGGGAAAAAGGGTGTAAGTGAACCATAGGGCTTAATTCTAGTCATCTCGGACGTGAACCAAGACCAGGGAGGACGTGATACCACATGAGTCCGAGTGACTTGCTTGAACTAAAACCGAATGTGGTGTAGCTCGGAGTGTTTGCTGATTTCTCTCGGTCCAGGGACGAGTCTTGTAACCATTTGATGCTTTCTTTGCTCCATTAGCTCCAGGCTTGTCCTTTGCTCTACGTATGATCCAAGCTCCTTGCTCCAAGTCCTTAGAGCCTCTCAGTATCGTATCACCTACCCAACCGGCCGGCTTATCGCGTGAGTCCAATGGAAGCACGAGAACTTGAGCGACAGGTACAAGAGCTAATGTCTAAAGGCTACATAAGGGAAAGCCTTAGTCCAAGCGCCGTGCCCGTGCTACTTGTGCCTAAGAAAGATGGTACTTGGAGAATGTGTGTCGATTGTCGAGCAATCAACAATATTACGATCAAATACCGCCGTCCAATACCAAGGCTCGATGATATGTTAGATGAATATCCAATCTTCTCCAAAGTTGATCTTAAGAGTGGATATCATCAAGTGAGAATGAAAGAAGGTGACGAAGGGAAAACCGCTTTCAAGACAAAACAAGGCCTCTACGAGTGGCTCGTTATGCCCTTCGGTTTAACAAATGCTCCGAGCACCTTCATGCGACTTATGAACCAGGTTTTGCGTTCTTATATAAGTAAATTTGTCGTGGTATATTTTGATGATATACTCATACATAGCAAGAGCTTGGGTGAACATATTGAACACTTAGAATTAGTGTTACAAACGCTTCGAAAGGAAGGTCTTTATGCCAACCTAACGAAGTGCGTCTTTTGTACTGATAAATTGATCTTCCTAGGCTTTGTAGTAAGCTCACAAGGACTCCAAGTTGACCAAGATAAAATCAAAGCCATCGAAGAGTGGCCTACACCAACTAACATCGGACACATTCGGAGTTTTCACGGCCTAGCAAGTTTTTATAGATGATTTGTACGAGACTTCAGCACTATAGCAGCTCCCTTGACAGCTGTCATCAAGAAAGATGTGCCATTTCATTGGGGAGAAGCACAAGAAACCGCCTTTAAAACCTTAAAGGATCGTTTGACACATGCCCCGGTTTTAGTGTTGCCTAACTTTGACCAAACGTTTGAAATTGAGTGTGATGCTTCAGGTTTAGGAATCGGAGCTGTCTTGACTCAAGGACGGAGGCCCGTAGCCTACTTCAGTGAAAAACTCAGTGGCCCCACCCTCAACTATCCTATGTATGACAAAGAATTATACGCCTTGGTCCGGTCGTTAGAAACATGGCAACACTACCTTTTGGCGAAAGAGTTTGTCATTCATACGGACCATGAAACACTAAAGCATCTTCGGGGACAAACCACACTCAAGAAGAGACACGCACGATGGTTAGAATTCGTGGAGACTTTTCCATACATCATCAAATACAAGAAAGGCAAAGACAATGTTGTCGCGGATGCACTATCAAGACGCCACGCGCTTATAACGACTATGGAGGCTAAGGTGTTTGGATTTGAACACATCAAGGATCAGTATGCTGAGGATCCAGACCTTGGGGAAACCTTTGCTCAATGCCAACAAGGAGGGACCGGATCTTACTATCTACAAAATGGATTTCTTTTCCGAGACAAGCGACTTTGTATCCCACAAGGTTCAATGAGGGATCTTTTAGTCCGAGAAGCTCACGGTGGAGGACTCATGGGACACTTTGGAATCGACAAGACCTTAATCACACTCAAGGAGCACTTTTATTGGCCGCACATTCAGCGAGACGTTGAACGCCATTGTGCTAAGTGCATTGTTTGTCTCAAAGCAAAATCAAGGGTACATCCTCATGGACTTTATATGCCTTTATCAATTCCTAACTTTCCTTGGGAGGATATTTCTATGGATTTTGTGCTAGGACTACCGAACATACAACACAAGGATTCAATATTCGTCGTTGTAGACCGGTTCTCAAAAATGGCCCATTTCATTCCATGCAACAAGACTAAAGACGCATCTAAAATCGCAAGCTTGTTCTTCAAGGAAATAGTTCGTTTACATGGGCTACCAAGAACCATTGTGTCGGATCGAGACACAAAATTTCTAAGCCACTTTTGGAGGACACTATGGAAGAAGCTCGGCACTAAGCTTCTCTTTTCCACCACCTGTCACCCCCAAACCGGTGGTCAAACGGAAATGGTAAACCGAACCTTATCTAGCTTACTTCGGGTTAGTATTGGTAACAATTTAAAGAATTGGGTTGAGTGTCTACCTTTGGTTGAGTTTGCTTATAATCGTGCTAACCATTCTTCTTCTAAGTTTTCGCCTTTTGAAATCGTATATGGGTTCAATCCTCTCACGCCCCAAGACCTTGTTCCTTTACCAATGACCGATCAAGTGAGTCTCGATGGCATCACCAAGGCCGAACTAGTCAAGAAAATCCATGAGAAGGTCAAGGAAAATCATAACAAAAAGAACGAATGCATCAAACGCTAAAGAGACAAGGGACGCAAGAAGATGGAGTTTGCACCTGGAGATTGGGTTTGGCTCCACATGCGGCCTGAACGATTCCCAAACAAACGAAGCTCCAAGTTAGCACCAAGGGGAAATAGCCCGTTCAAGATCATCGAGAAGATCAACGATAATGCCTACCGTCTTGAGTTACCCGGTGAGTTCCATGTCACTCCAACCTTCAATGTTAGTGACTTGTCTTATTTTGATGTAGGTGAACCAGATGTAACGAGGGAACTTTTTCAAGAAGGGGAGAATGATGTGGACATCCAAGAGGACCCTAACAAACAGACCAAGATACCACCACTAAGAGGAGGGCAGATGACACGAGCAAGAGCTAAGAGTTCGCAAGGGTTCAAGAAGGCCGTTAGCCTTTGGCTCGGTACGAACCAAATGGACATAAACAAAGAGATCACCGAGCCAATAACACCTCCACTCACTCCCAATGATCAAGGAGAATCCACAAGTACTCTTGGAACACAAGAAAGCAACATTACTCCTCAAAACGAAGATTACTTGCACAACACGGAATGGCCTCTCATGCGGACAAAGAAAGTGATTTCACTCTTTGTCCTTTCATTGGCATGTTGAGGCATAAAGACATCACTAGGGATTGTACTCTTTTTCCTTGCCATTGGTTTTATCCCAAGAGGTTTTCCAAGGAAGGTTTTAACGAGGCAACAACCTAGTGGTGCAAGTGGTTTCAAAGGTATTCTTTGAAGGGCCGAATTGATAAAGAAGCCCACCATGTTTCTAGTTCAGTTCTAAGCCTTAAAATGACAACTATTGAAGTCCACTTAAGCCCAATAAGGAGCTGGAGGCGCACCAAGAGTTGCCCTAACCATTTGAACCAAGCATCCACCTTAATGCTTCATTAGCTCCATGTTTTAAGGAACCTTTTTTTATTTGTTAATTGCTTTTACTTTTAGCCATGTTTCATGGGCTTTGTTTGTGTATTGTTTATGTTCCTTGTTTGCTGTAGTTTGTCATATTTGTAACCTAGAGGTCGAGCCTATATAATGGACTCAACATCCTCAAGCAAAGTACACACTTGAATATCAAACAACTCAGTTTTCTATCTAAGCTTTAACCGCTTAAACCTTTGTTCTCTCTACTTGTTTGTGCGAATCCTAGCAAGTGAAGGACCCTCAGTCGTATCACAAGCCTTCCCATAGCTTGTGTGGTCGATTATCAATCCACAGACCCGCTCCTAAAGCCTTTGATTTCACCTTAGTTCCCGAACAGCAACCGCACGGTCATTCGGAAACTTACCTTGTCCGAAGCTTGTATCAAGTCCGATCCACACTCAGGCCCGTTTACATCACATAGGCGTGTCCCTTATCTTCTTTACTTTCTATCTTTATTTCCTCATTTGAATTTGAATGTTTTGTGTTTGATTTCTGTATGGTCCGAGTGTTAGTTCACGAGGCATGTCTCGTAACTCTACACTCTTTAATTCTCTTCTCTCCTCTCTTCGCCTCCTTTCTCTTTTTATGTCTCTGAGACTCTTATGTATTTCTTAACCATCTTTTTAATGAAAACTCTTTTTCTCTTTCGAGTGATTCGAATTAGAAACCCGAGAACAATTCTAGTGATTAGATTGTTCGAATCAGACTTATCAAGAGGCCTTACGCATCCTCTTGTGGCGTTTATCATCCCATTCAACTCCAGATCGCTTGCTGCTCAAGCCTGGAGCTTTATCATCGTCATCTTAACTTCCCGGTGTGTGATTGGGGCATGATTCTTCACCCAAAATTGTATCACCCACCCATTGGTGTCGATCAACACCACTCGTCACCAAACGCACCGGTTGTTGAAGAATTGCAGAAAGCGTCTGAGCGTGTTTACGTACCCAAGGTTCCTTTCGCTCAGAACAAGGAAGTCTACGCAAGAGTTGTATGATGCTAAGTGCAGAGCGGTAATGGATAAACTCACCGTTGAGATCACATTGATCGATGCTATCAAGACTTTACCTATGGTAAAGATGGGTTTAAAGAAGATGCTTACGTAGGATATGCGAGAAGACGAAGCAGTTATGATGATGAGTGAGGTCTGTAGTGCTGTTATTCAGAACAGGATACCGCAGAAGCTTGTTGATCCGGGTAGCTTTGTCTTGGATTGCTCTATCTTCCAGGCAAGGTTTGAAAATTCCTTGTGTGATTTGAGTTCCAGTGTGAGTTTAATGCCATCTTCAGTTGCTGTGGGACTTGGAATGAAAGACTTCACGCATACTAAGATCACTCTGATCCTTGCGGATAGGAGCATTCGGACACCGGAAGGTCTTTTGGAAGATGTGCCAGTGAGAGTCGGCGATTGCATGATACCGACGAATTTTGTTGTGTTGAAACACAATAACGAGCCTGAGGATCCTCTTATCCTAGGTAGACCATTCTTAGCCACTGCTGGAGCGCTTATTGATATTTGAGGAGGCAGAATAGCTCTGAATGTAGGAGAGTCGGTCATGAATTTCGACCAGGTGAAATTTATCTAGCGCCCTACTATCGACTGTCAGACTTTATGTGTCGACACTTTGGAAACTCAAGTAGAGGCGATCCCACATGCGCCAGTCCCCTCGGAACTTACTTCGCAGCTCTCCACCATTTCTAACCACCTCAAGAGAATGAAGGATCAAGTTAAGGAAGTAATAGCAAGCTACTCGACCAAAACTTCGATGTGATGAAAGTTTGTTAGCTATGCATTAGTGATTTGAGTTCTAGATCTTGACCAGTTGTTTATTCCTGCTTTGATTGATTTCCTGAGAAGTTCCCTAGACCTGACGCTTTTCCCCATTGAATTACATCCTTATTTACTTTCTTTGCATTGTCTTTCAATATATCTTTAGTTCTTAGCTGAGCTTGAAATGAACACGTCTATTGTGAAGCCGCAGAGTCTTTGTGGATTTGTTCCCTAAGTACTACCGTGATCTCTTAATTTGAGAGAGTAGCTCTAGGGTTAATTTGACCGCTATCAGAAATCAACAACATGACCGGGTTGTACTATCATCGGTTTAAAGCCATTAGAAACTATTTTAATGTGTTTAAGAAATCCTGTTACGTCCGGAATGTCCATGGATTGGACTTGGATTGTTGTATCGGTCTGGTTCCCATCCTTGGCTTGAAAAATTTATATAGTCTTCTTGCCATCATAAGCAAGGTATTTGGCACACAAATCTGATGGATACTCCTTGAAGACTTTTTCCTTGTTTGGAGCGTTCTTGTCATGGCCGAGTGGTGAAGCTTTTTCTTGCCATAGAGCCTCACTGTAGTGGTAGAAATGATCATGTTTAGCCCCCATTTCCTGCAATGATTCAAATTCACTCACTAGCATCGGTGTAAGGTTAAAAGACCAAGTAAAAACATCATTAAGTCCAAAAGGTTTTGGTTCAACCAAGGTTTATTTCTTTACTAATCCAAGCCATAGCGAAGTAGTTGGACTTCTTGCTTGATTCATGTTTGCCTCGGAGCATTCGGACACCGGGTGAGAGTCGGCGATTACATGATACCGACGGATTTTGTTGTGTTGAAATACAGTGACAAGCCTAAGGATCCTCTTATCCTAGGTAGACCTTTCTTAACCACTGCTGGAGTGCTTATTGATGTTCGAGGAGTCAGAATAGCTCTGAATGTAGGAGAGTCGGTCATGAATTTCGACATGGACAAATTTATCCAGCGCCCTACTATCGACTGTCAGACTTTATGTGTCGACACTTTGGAAACTCAAGCAGAGGCGATCCCACATGCGCCAGACCCCTCGAAACTTACCTCACAGCTCTCCGCCATTTCTAACCATCTCTAGAGAATGGAGGATCAAGTTAAGGAACTGATAGCAAGCTACTCGACCAAAACTTCAATGTGAGGAAAGTTGAATCAGATATCACCAACACACCAACACCGGGTATAGGATCAATGCCATGGAGGATCATCTAGAATGGAAGATTGAAGCTTTGCAACAGGGTTTTAACGATCCAATCGAGTATTCAAAGTGGATGGATGTTTAGGCATTTGAAGCATTTGTACAAGAAGAAAAAAATTAAGCCGAAACACCGGAATGGCCTAGTGAAAAAAACTCTGCAATGGATCGCGATAAAGTTTACTATTAGGAACGAGAGATTGAAAACCGCTTTGAGGATCGTTCCTTAGAAGATGCTGAGTTTGATGATCTGCCAACTAAGGGTTTATGGGACGAGAACCTCGGGGATACTGATGGCATTCCTAATCATAGACATTCTCCTGAGCACCACCGTAAGGTACGTCTCCCACATCAAATTTTTCAGGCTAACAGTACATCTCGTTCCAGCGTGAGTAGCCAAGAAGAGCAACTTGAGGCCTTCATGAAGGAATGCAGGGAGAAGCAGCAACTTAGCATGCAAACAATCATTGAGAGGATTGATACAATTGAACGAACCGTGCTACTTGGGAGTCGTATCACGAGCTTGGAATTAGGGCTCAACGATGAAGATCAAAAATTTATGGATGGAACCTCATGACCATGAAGACATTTGCAAGGGGCAACCTTCCAACTGTCATCCGAACAATTCCCTCTGATCACGACTCTGGTGTCGATCGACACCAACACCCATCTCCGGATAAGTTTTCGTAATTTTGGTTCTAACTTTGTTTCAGTTCTCCCTTTTCTTTACCAATCTCTATTTTGGCACCACTGGGGACAGTGTTGTTCAAGTCTGGGGGAGGTAGTTACTAACTATGTGTTTTCTTTTCTTATGAGCTTTCGAGTCAGTTGAGTCCGTTTTATTAAGTCAAAATCAGTTTATGAAACTATGATTTTTCAAGTAAACTTTCACATTTTGCAGGAGTTTAAGTGACCAATAGATTTAAGCTTGTTAGGTATCTGAGACTAATGGAAAAACCAAAGGCTTAATGGTGGACTTGAGACGCCCGTATTTCCAATAGATATCCACTAAGTCCCGAGCCAATTTCTGTTAGTTCCATTTAGCTCATCAATGTGATAGGTGTTCTGGGGCATGACTCATCATTCATACCTCACAAGAAAATTTCTGTAAACACCAATAAAAGGCGGTACTCCTCTCCCATATCCCAAAGAAAAAAAAAAAAAAGCAGAAACGATGATACGATTCTCATCTTAAGTAAAGGGGTAGGAAAATTTTTGGTGACCTCATTATTTTACTTAAGATTGAGATGATCACGCAGAGGTGGTGGCAGTGAGGGGTAGGAAAAGTTCGTTACACTTTTGAGTTATTAAAAAAAAAAAATAAAAAAAAAAAAAAGATAATAAGAAAAAATAATAAGTCTGGGGTAGAGAAAGAGTACCGATGGTTATGTGGTTGTCTTTATTTTGATATTGTATGTGAAAGATTCTACAAGGCTCTGGGCAGAGATGAGACCCGGCGATGAAGGTAATGTGGACTATGCTGTGAAATTGCGGGTTTTTCGGGAAAGCTATGAACGTCTACGGTGAAGAACATGGTGGTCTAGATCCTTTCAGGTAAGAGTTCTTAGTGGATTACTATGGTGAATGTGAATGTGATGTTCTCATGGCGAAATGAGTTTCTGTGTTTTCAAACTTCTTTCACTGGTTTAGTTTTCGGTTTTGCTTGAGAGCAAGCAAAAGCTAAGTCTGGGGGAGTTGATATATCATGAATTTTACCGGTTTTAAGCCATGATATAAGTGCTTTATGGAGTCTTAACTGTGTCTTTCGAGTCTTTATCGAGTGTTTTACTGGTTTTATGCATTTGGGACTTTTTGGATGATTATGGATCATTATGGAGCATTTGTTGCTGAGAAGATGAATTCGATGCACTCAGTGGTCAGTAGTGTCGATTGATACTCATCACTGGTGTCGGTCGACACCATCGTCAGATGTCCATACGGAATTTAACATGTTCATAAGATTTGCAGTTTTGCCCCAGAAGTTTACAAAAGGGACCCAGCTCGTGTATTAGTCTATATATTAGGTTTTTAGGTTAAGTTGGATGTACCTTTGATCTGAGATGCTACCTTTCATCCAGTTTCCAGTCTTTTATCTATTCCTTTGCTTAGGGGCTGACCTTGCTACTTGTATTTCAAAGAGAAGATCTCGAACCCCTATTTCTATATTCTACTTTTGATTCAGTTTATGATATCTATTTCAGTTATGTCTTGTGTTTCATTTGATATGTGTGAGTAGATCCCTTGTTAGGTTTAGGGATTCTCATCGGGATTTCATGATTTGTTAGGTTTAACACTGGTTAAGATTCAAACTTGTTTGTTCTTCATCTAGGATTGTACTTAATGCTTCCTTCCTTTGAACATGAATGTATGCCGGTTGGTGAAGCCACCATGTAATACCTTCCTATCAGATTTCCACGGCCTTCCAAGCAGAATATGACCAGCCTCCATAAGTAGCACATCACACAAGATCTCATCTTTACATTTACCAATTACAATAGGTACCTCCACTTGATGCTTCTCTTTCATTTCACCTTCCTTGTTGAGCCATTAAAGATCATACGGATTTTGATGCTTCTTAATCTCTAATCCCAGCATTTTAGCCATTGTCTCACTTAATACATTAGTATAGCTCCCACCATCAATAATAAGGCTGTACACCTTTCCCTTAACATAGCATAGCGTGTGAAACAAGTTAGATCGTTGTTCTTGCTCTTCGGTCTTCGATTGTATGCTCAGTGTCATGATATATCACGAATTTTACCAGTTTTAATCCTTGATATAAGTGCTTTACCGAGTCTTAACAGTGTCTTTCGAGTCTTTATCGAGTCTTTTACAGGTTTTATGTGTTCAGGACTTTTTGGATGATTATGGAGCATTATGGAGCATTTGTTGCTGAGAAGACGAAGTCGATGTTTTCAGTGGTGAGTGGTGTCGATCGACACTCATCACATGTGTCGGTCGACACCCATCGTCAGGCGTCCATGCGGAATTTGCCAAGTTCTGAAGATTTGTAGTTTTACCCCAGAAGTTCTAAAAGTTTACAAAAGGAACCCAACTCGTGTATTAGTCTATATATTAGGTTTTTAGGTTAAGTTGGATGGATCCAGATTTCATTATTCATCATTCAGTTTTAGCCGTCATTGTTCTATCTATTCCTTTGCTTAGGGTCTGATTTTGCTAGTTGTACTTCAGAGAGAAGATTTTGAACCCCTGTTTCTTTATTATACTTTTGATTCAGTTTATGATAACTATTTCAGCTATGTATTGTGTTTCATTTGATATGTCTGAGTAGATCCCTTGTTAGGGTTAGGGATTCTCATAGGGATTTCATGATTTGTTAGGTTTAACACTGGTTAAGATTCAAACTTGTTAGTTCTTCATCTAGGATAGTACGTAATGCTTCTTTTAGGTTCATCACCTAGAAGTTTGATATCAGGTTGTTAAATTGGCGCGACAGCGTGATTTATAGTCTGAATTAATCCTAGTGAGCATGTTAGATATTCACAACGACAGTTGGTTTAAATAACTTGTGAACATATCGAACTTGTACTTAAAGCTTGTCAAAACTTTAGAATTCGCAACGATAGTTGGTCTCTTAGGTTTAAGACATAGATAGTTTTCGCAACGACAGTTGGTTAGCTATGCATTAGTGATTTGCGTTCTAGAACGGTTTTTAATTAGATCTTGGCCAGTTGTTTATTCCTGCTTTGACTGATTTCCTGAGAAGTTCCCTAGACCTGACGTTTTTCCCACTTGATTACATCATTATATACTTTCCTTGCATTGTTATTTCAGTATATAGTTATTGCTTGGCTGAGCTTGAAACGATTACCTCTGTTGTGAAGCCACAGAGTCCTTGTGGATTTGAACCCTAAGTACTACCGTGATCTCTTAATTTGAGAGAGTAGCTCTAGGGTTAATTTGACCCCGATCAAATTTTGGCGCCGTTCCTGGGGACTCTTTTGAGTTTCCAATAGACTTAAGTGTAGAGTTAAGTCTAATTTTTTTATTTTTCAGTTTACTTACATCGTTCTTTCTTTTTGTCTGGTGTGTTTCAGGTGTATGCCTAACCGCCGAACTCGAAGCAACAAAGACAACGAGCTTGTAGTTCTTTCAGATCAAGAGATTGCCAAGTTAGAGGGCGAGATCAGAAAAGCAAAGAAACCAGTTGAAATGGTTGGTCCAGTTGTACTACGACCAGATAAAGCTAGAGTAATTAGTGACCAAGAGGGTCACATTTGCAATGAGCAAGGCCAAAAGATTGATGCAGAGGGCAACGTGATTGTCCATTGACACCCACCCCCTGGTGTCGCTAGACACCAACCGACAGCTCTAGGACCAATTGCTGTAGCGGCAGGGCAAGGACAGCCGAGAGGTAGGACACTAGGAGATTACAATAGGCCTGATGAATTATATGCTAACAGGTCTGCGATCCGTCTCCTAACCGTTGAGAGGAACAAATTCGAGCTGAAGCCTTCTTATTACTCGTTACTGGGACAGCATCCTTTCTCAGGTTTGTCACATGAACACCCTATGGACCATATTGTGAGGTTCGAGGATTTGGTAACCAGAATAAAGATCAATGGAATCAGCTATGACTATCTTTTCTGTAAGCTCTTCCCACACTATCTTATTGGTGAAGCAGGTTACTGGTTGAAGCAGTTACCGACGGGATCTCTGACTAGTTTGGATAAGAAAAAGAAGGCTTTCTTGAGAAACTTCTACGATGATGCACGTTCAGAGGATTTGAGAAATAATATCTCTCAGTTTACGCAGAGGCCTACTGACGCATTCAAGGCAGCATGGGTTTGTTTCAGAGAGTAGATAGATTGTCCGCATCATGGTTTCACCCAGGTTCAGTTGTTGGGTATTTTCTTTAGAGGAGTTGATTGGAGGTACCAGATGGCTCTAGATTTAACACCAGGTCTCCAGTAGAAGCTTATGAGTTGATTGAGAACTTGGTGTCTAGCAATAGCACCAAGAATGCTGACTATGAATGTCAGAAACAGGCTGGAAGTGTAGATGGGAAGCAGATTGCTAAGTAGAAGACAAAGTTGGATTCAGTTCACAATATCCTTATGAGTAAGAAGTCAGTTCATTTTGCTGCAGAGGTTGAGACATTTGAGAACGAGTAGGTGTATGAAGAAGAGGATTGTAACTACATTGGTGGCACTGGATTTCTGGGTCAGCGTTTTAGCAATCAGCAGAACAGAGGTGGTTACAGTGGAAACAATCAGCGGAGTACCTTCACCGATAATTAGAACTCTTCTGGTTATATTCCTAAAAACCAGTATCATAAGCCTTCCACAGCAACAATGACTTCAACAGGAGCAATGGATCATCCTCTTATTATCAACAACCTCCCGGTAGCTCTTAGCAGAATGAGATGAAGTCTATGCTGGATCAGATTTTGGAAGGTCAGCAGAAGATTACGGTTGATCTTAATGGGAAGATTGACTCGCTGTATACCGATTTGAACGGTAAAATCGATGCTTTGAACATTTCACATGAAGAAGCTCGATCTCCAGGTTGCACAGAGTGATGGGTCTGTCAAACGGCCTGATGGAGTTCTGCCAAGAAAAACTGATAACAACCCCAAGTATCCTTGCAAAGCTATTAGGTTAAGAAGTGGTTAAGAGTAGAATCCTATATTGGCAAGGTCTTAGAAGGGTGAAGAGATTGTGGACTTAGAGGAAATGGATGAAGAATTCGTGGTGGAGCCGCTAGTGTCGACCGAAACACATCATCATTGTTGATCAACACCCTTGTCCACACTTAGAGAGAAATCAACACCGGCTAGTGTCGACCGAAACCCACCCATTGGTTTCGATCAACATCACTCGTCACCAGACGCACCGGTTGTTGAAGAATTACAGAAAGCGTTTGAGCTTGTTTACGTACCCAAGGTTCCTTTCCCTAAGAACAACTGGAAGTCTAAGCAAGAGTTGTGTGATGCTAAGTGCAGAGCGATAATGGATAAACTCACCATTGAGATCCCATTGATCGATGCTATCAAGACTTCACCTCTGGTAAAGAGGTGTTTAAAGAAGATGCTTACGTAGGATATGTGATACGAGAATGGATAGTGTCCGGGATAGAATGCTGATGGCCGAGGAAATGTTGGACCCGGTCGAGAAAAGGTGGGAGCTGGTCGAGGAATCATTGGAACTGGCCGAGAAGGAAGCTACGGATGAACCAAGTGGAGCTAGGACGCGATCTTGTTCGGCCAAGGAAGTGCTAGTTGGTTCTAAGATTCGTTCTAAGACTAAGGAACTCATTCACACAGTTGGAACATTGCTACGACAAGCTTTGGTTCATAGGGGTCACTCGGACATAAGTGATACCGCGGCCACGTTGGTCTTGGTTCATGTCCGGGATGGCTAGTATCAAGCCCTATGGCTCACCTACACTCTTTTTCCCTTGCCTTTGGTTTTTCCCAAGTGGTTTTCCAAAGGAAGGTTTTTAATGAGGTTCGTGATCCATAGGTTCATCTTTGCTTGGTGCTAGTCCGACCTAGTCCGGCCTTCTCGAGATTATTTGGCGCGGACCGACTATCTCTTTTCTTTCTATCTTTTTCTATTTTAGTTATTTGAATTTTAAACTATGTCTGAGAGTTTTATTTGTGTTGTGTGTTTATTTTGAGTTGGTCTTTGGTGAGTTTCCGAGGCATGTCTCGAAACTCACCGAGCATTAACTCCATGCGCTCCTCCTCTCTTCTCCTCTTCGTCTCCTCTCTTCTTTATATCCTCTGAGACTCTATGTTATTTCTTAACCATCTTTTGAATAAAAATTATCTTTTCTCTATCTCTTTTTCGAGTGATTCGAATTAGAACCCAAGAACAATTCTAGTGATTAGATTGTTCAAACCAGACTTATCAAGAGGCCTTCCGCATCCTCTCGTGGCGTCTATCCTTCCACCCAACTCTAGATCAGCTTGCTGCTCAAGCCTGGAGTCTAAACTTGTCACCTTAACTTCCCTGTGAGAGATTGGGAGATTCTCCACCCAGAATCGTATCAAGTGGTATCAGAGCAACATTGAGAAGTTAAGTGGTTTTCGCCCCAACTTGTTCGAATTGTAATTAAATATTGGCTCGTGCAAAAATTGTGAAATCAACTGAAAATCAATCTAGGATGAGTCTAGTATTTGTTAAAATTAGTTTGGGAATTTTCGGAAGTGTTTTGATATTTTTTCGTAACCGATCGACTTCCACAGTCGCGTTTTGTGTTCTTCTGAGAAAATAGGATACCAAGAGTCATTTTCGTGTTCTTATGTTTTAGGGTCAATTCGATCTTCAAAAGGACTCTTTACTGGTGTATTCTTGTGTGTTTTTTCAGGAAAAGGATGTCTGATCACAGTGGAACCAGCCGCAACAACAATCAACTCCTAATCGATGCTCTCACGGCAAAGATGGCTCGGTTGATGGATGAAAGATTTAGTGTTCTGCAAGAGCGAATTATTCCAGAGATGATTCGTGATGCTAGAGAATCTCAAGGAGCTAATACAGCAAGAAATGGTGAGGAAAACGTTCATCAAGCAAGGCAACAAGAAGAAGTTCTAAGAGCACCCCGGGAATTCAATCCAAGACCGCTTCCAAGGGAACCTGGAGATTTTGAAGCAGAGAATTATTACAGTGGCTCTTCTCGTAGCAGTCATAGGAGGCACAGGCACATGAGAAATGAGAGGAACCAACCCCAGGATGACTTTGGAGGACTCAAGCTCCGCATACCTTCTTATCAAGGGAAAAATGATCCGAGTGCTTACTTGGAGTGGGAAAAGAAGATTGAGTTGGTATTTGATTGTCAACATTACACTGAGGTGAACCGAGTTAAAGTGGCAGCTACTGAGTTCACTGACTATGCTTTGAGTTGGTGGGATCAGTTGGTTACGTCTAGAAGAAGAAACCATGAGTATCCGGTTTCTACTTGGAATGAGATGAAGACCATTATGCGAAAACGTTTTGTGCCTAGTTACTATTACCGGGAGTTGCATAATCAGCTTAGGAGACTTGTGCAAGGTAGTAGGAGTGTTGAGGATTACTACCAGGAAATTGAAACTTTGTTGATACAAGCTGATGTTCAAGAAGACCGAGAGGCTACTATGTCGAGGTATCTAGGAGGTTTGCAGCGTGACATTCAAGATAAGTTGGAGATGCAGCCTCATGTTGATCTACAGGAAATGCTACACCAAGCTATACTCATTGAACAACAACTTAAGAGAAGAGGTCCTATACGGACACAGTTTGGAGCTGGAGGCAGTAGTTACTCAAGAGGTTATCCGAGAGAAGAAAAGCCGAGGGTACCAAGCGAAAGCAAGCAGCCGGCTATTTCAAATTCTGAAGCAAGAACTTATGGAGATGAAGGAAAGACTGAATCCAGAACCAGCAGAATCAAGTGCTACAAGTGTCAAGGAATGGGACACTATGCAAGTGAGTGTACCAACAAAAGGATAATGGTTCTAAAGGATAATGGCGAATATGAATCCGAGGATGAGCAACCAGAAGTTAAGCAGCTTGAAGATGAGAATGTTGAGTTACCAGCTAAGGGAGAGTTGCTAGTATCAGTAAGGACGCTCAGCATACAGCTAAGTCAGAAGAGCAAGAACAAAGAGCTAACTTGTTTCACACGCGATGCCTTGTCAAAGGAAAATTGTGCAGCCTTATCATTGACGGTGGAAGTTGTACAAATGTGGCTAGTGAAACAATGGTTAAGAAGCTGGGATTGGAGATTAAGAAGCATCCAAAGCCGTATGATCTTCAGTGGCTTAGCAAAGATGGAGAAATGAAAGTAAAACACCAAGTGGAGGTTCCTATAGTAATCGGCAAATATGAAGATGAGATTTTGTGTGATGTTCTACCAATGGAAGCTGGACATATTTTGCTTGGCAGGCCGTGGCAATCTGACAGGAAGGTAGTTCATGATGGCTTTACCAACCGGCATACGTTCGAGTTCAAAGGAAGGAAGACTACTGTAGTGCCGATGTCACCACATGAAGTTTATCTTGATCAAGTTCAACTACAAGGAAAACAGGAACCGAGCAAGAAAGCCAATCATTTTGCTATGGCTAGGATAAGTGAAAGAAACAAACTTTGGGCTGAACCGAATTATTTTGGACTTGATGATACTTTTACTTGTTCGTTTAACTTTACACCGGTTACAGGTTACAGGTGATGGACCGAGACCGAAAGATCAGTTCTACCACTACAGTGTGTCTCTAGGACCAAACAAAGCTCCACCATCTGGCCAAGACAAGGAGGCACCAAAGGAGCAAAACGAAGTCTTCAAGGATTATACTTCCGATTTGAGTGCCAAATACTTTGCTTATGATGGCGAGAAGACTCTATACCTTTTTCAAGTGAAGGAAGAGAACCAGAACTGTGCAACCATCCAAGTCCAGTCCACGGACATTCCGGACCTAACAGGATTTCTTAAACTCTTTAAAATAGTTTCTAATGGCTTTAAATTGATGATAGTACAACCCGGTCCTGTTGTAGATTCTCTATATTCTAATCAGGATTTTACTTATTGTTGTAACATGACAGGAACAAGGGACAGAGCTAAGGCTTACAAGGAACAGACGTTTGAAATGAAGAACAGAAACTCAACTAATGAAGCTCCATGTCATCGAACCTTTGTTCTAGACTACTTCCGTGACACAAACCTTGGAACCAATGGAGATCTTTGGAAAGTGTTCAGCTCCTCTGAAGCTCAAGAACGGGAACCAATCTCTCCATCCACTGCCAGCCCTAACACCGAATCTTCGCCTAAGCTTTTTCTTTACCTTTCTCTTATGCTTAAATATTGTTATGTCCTTATCAAGTTTATTTTCTTTTGGAAAACTAACTTGGCGTTGTTCTTGGCAGGTATTCCGGATTTGAGGACAAATCCTTTTCAACTGGGGGAGCCTGATACGAGAATGGATAGTGTCCGGGATAGAATGCTGATGGCCGAGGAAATGTTGGACCCGGTCGAGAAAAGGTGGGAGCTGGTCGAGGAATCGTTGGAACTGGCCGAGAAGGAAGCTACAGATGAACCAGGTGGAGCTGGGACGCGATCTTGTTCGGCCAAGGAAGTGCTAGTTGGTTCTAAGATTCGTTCTAAGACTAAGGAACTCATTCACACAGTTTGAACATTGCTACGACAAGCTTTGGTTCATAGGGGTCACTCGGACGTAAGTGATACCGCGGCCACGTTGGTCTTGGTTCATGTCCGGGATGGCTAGTATCAAGCCCTATGGCTCACCTACACTCTTTTTCCCTTGCCTTTGGTTTTTCCCAAGTGGTTTTCCAAAGGAAGGTTTTTAATGAGGTTCGTGATCCATAGGTTCATCTTTGCTTGGTGCTAGTCCGACCTAGTCCGGCCTTCTCGAGATTATTTGGCGCGGACCGACTATCTCTTTTCTTTCTATCTTTTTCTATTTTAGTTATTTGAATTTTAAACTATGTCTGAGAGTTTTATTTGTGTTGTGTGTTTATTTTGAGTTGGTCTTTGGTGAGTTTCCGAGGCATGTCTCGAAACTCACCGAGCATTAACTCCATGCGCTCCTCCTCTCTTCTCCTCTTCGTCTCCTCTCTTCTTTATATCCTCTGAGACTCTATGTTATTTCTTAACCATCTTTTGAATAAAAATTATCTTTTATCTATCTCTTTTTCGAGTGATTCGAATTAGAACCCAAGAACAATTCTAGTGATTAGATTGTTCGAACCTGACTTATCAAGAGGCCTTCCGCATCCTCTCGTGGCGTCTATCCTTCCACCCAACTCTAGATCAGCTTGCTGCTCAAGCCTGGAGTCTAAACTTGTCACCTTAACTTCCAAGTGAGAGATTGGGACACGATTCTCCACCCAGAATCGTATCAATATGTGAGAAGTGGATGGAGTTATGAGGATGACTGAAGTCTGTAGTGCTGTTATTCAGAACAGGATACCGGAGAAGCTTGTTGATGCAGATAGCTTTGTCTTGGATTGCTCTATCTTCCAAGCAAGGTTTAAAAATTCCTTGTGTGATTTGGGTTCCAGTGTGAGTTTAATGCCGTATTCAGTTGCTGTGGGACTTGGAACGACAGACTTCACGCATACTAAGATCACTCTGATCGTTACGGATAGGAGCATTCAGACACCGGGTGAGAGTCGGCGATTACATGATACCAACGGATTTTGTTGTGTTGAAATACAGCGACGAGCCTAAAGATCCTCTTATCCTAGGTAGACCTTTCTTAGCTACTGCTGGAGTGCTTATTGATGTTCGAGGAGGCAAAATAGCTCTGAATATAGGAGATTCGGTGATGAATTTCGACATGGACAAATTTATCCAGCGCCCTACTATCGACTGTCAGACTTTCTGTGTTGACACTTTGGAAACTTAAGCAGAGGCGATTCCACATGCGCCAGACCCCTCGGAACTTACCTCACAGCTCTCCGCCATTTCTAACCATCTCAAGAGAATGGAGGATCAAGTTAAGGAACTGAAAAGCAAGCTACTCGACCAAAACTTCGATGTGAGGAAAGTTGAATCAGATATCACCAACACACCAACACCGGGTATAGGATAAGTGCCATGGAGGATCATATATAATGGAAGATTAAAGCTTTGCAATGGGGTTTTAACGACCCAATCGAGTATTTAAAGTGGATGGATGTTCAGGCATTTGAAGCATTTGTCCAAGAAGAAAGAAATCAACCCGCAACACCAGAATGGCCTAGTGAAGAAGACTATGCAATGGATCACGATGAAGATTGCTATTAGAACGGAAGATTTAAAACCGCTTTGAGGATCGTTCTCGAGAAGAAGCTGAGTTTGATGATCTGCCAACTAAGGGTTTATGGGATGAGAACCTCGGGGATACTGATAGCATTCCTAATCATAGACATTCTCTTGAGCACCACCGTAAGGTACGTCTCCCACATAAAATTTTTCAGGCTAACAATACTGCTCGTTCCAGGGTGAGTAGCCAAGAAGAGCGACTTGAGGCCTTTATGAAGGAATGCATGGATAAGCAGCAACTCAGCATGTAAACAATCATTTAGAGGATTGATACAATTGAACGAAGCGTGGTACTTGGGAGTCGCATCACGATCTTGGAATTAGGGCTCAACGATGAAGATCAAAATTTATGGATGGAATCTCATGACCATGAAGAAATTTGCAAGGGGCAACCAGTAATACCCTAACCCCGTCTTCCTAACCGCGGGTAAGGATGTTACTGCTTGGTCACGACATGACCAAACCTCTCAGACTTTTAACTTTTCTTTACAAACACCTCAACGAGGTTTTGCGAATTCTACGCAAGTTTAACTGTTAACTTAGCACCATTCAGCATAACATTTGCCTTATTCTCTAACAACCTAATGAATCTAAACACTTGTTAGACCGTTACCTTACTTTCATAGAGTGTGACCGACTCCTCGAACCATTCGACAGTTTCTTACTCGCATTTCCAAACCGCCTCGCTATTCCATGTTTCCTTTAGCTCCGAGTATCAACAAGGCAATCAAATAATCTCTCTGGTACTTAGTCTCTCAGCCAACCATCCCCACATAACCAAGTAACGAAGAAAGATGTCCTGATCCAAGTCATACCGAACATCACCTATTCTTCCAAGACGTTCACGCACTTCTCCTCTCGCAATCCCACGTGATTCCTCCTTTACTTCTCTGGTAACCGTCAAAAACCCTTTCCAGTTCAACTTCACAAGTTGATACGATTCTGGGTGGAGAATCGTGTCCCAATCACTCACTGGGAAGTTAAGGAGACAAGTTTAGACTCCAGGCTTAAGAAGCAAGCTGATCTAGAGTTGGGTGGAAGGATAGACGCCACGAGAGGATGCGGAAGGCCTCTTGATAAGTCTGGTTCGAACAATCTAATCACTAGAATTGTTCTTGGGTTCTAATTCGAATCACTCGAAAAAGAGATAGAGAAAAGATAATTTTTATTCAAAAGAGGGTTAAGAAAAATACAAAAGAGTCTCAGAGGATATAAAGAAGAGAGGAGACGAAGAGGAGAAGAGAGGAGGAGCACATGGAGTTAATGCTCGGTGAGTTTCGAGACATGCCTCGGAAACTCACCAAAGACCAACTCAAAATAAACACACAACACAAATAAAACTCTCAGACATAGTTTAAAATTCAAATAACTAAAATAGAAAAAGATAGAAAGAAAAGAGATAGTCGGTCCGCGCCAAATAATCTCGAGAAGGCCGGACTAGGTCGGACTAGCACCAAGCAAAGATGAACCTATGGATCACGAACCTCATTAAAAACCTTCCTTTGGAAAACCACTTGGGAAAAACCAAAGGCAAGGGAAAAAGAGTGTAGGTGAGCCATAGGGCTTGATACTAGCCATCCCGGACATGAACCAAGACCAACGTGGCCGCGGTATCACTTACGTCCGAGTGACCCCTATGAACCAAAGCTTGTCGTAGCAATGTTCAAACTGTGTGAATGAGTTCCTTAGTCTTAGAACGAATCTTAGAACCAACTAGCACTTCCTTGGCCGAACAAGATCGCGTCCTATCTCTACTTGGTTCATCCGTAGCTTCCTTCCCGGCCAGTTCCAACGATTCCTCGACCAGCTCCCACCATTTCTCGACCGGGTCCAACATTTCCTCGGCCATCAGCATTCTATCCCGGACACTATCCATTCTCGTATCAGGCTCCCCCAGTTGAAAAGGATTTGTCCTCAAATCCGGAATACCTGCCAAGAACAACGCCAAGTTAGTTTTCCAAAAGAAAAGAAACTTGATAAGGATATAACAATATTTAAGCATAAGAGAAAGGTAAAGAAAAAGCTTAGGCGAAGATTCGGTGCTAGGGCTGGCAGTGGTTGGAGAGATTGGTTCCCGTTCTTGAGCTTCAGAGGAGCTGAACACTTTCCAAAGATCTCCATTGGTTCCAAGGTTTGTGTCACGGAAGTAGTCTAGAACAAAGGTTCGATGACATGGAGCTTCATTAGTTGAGTTTCTGTTCTTCATTTCAAACGTCTGTTCCTTGTAAGCCTTAGCTCTGTCCCTTGTTCCTGTCATGTTACAACAATAAGTAAAATCCTGATTAGAATATAGAGAATCTACAACAGGACCGGATTGTACTATCATCAATTTAAAGCCATTAGAAACTATTTTAAAGAGTTTAAGAAATCCTGTTAGGTCTGGAATGTCCGTGGACTGGACTTGGATGGTTGCACAGTTCTGGTTCTCTTCCTTCACTTGAAAAAGGTATAGAGTCTTCTCGCCATCATAAGCAAAGTATTTGGCACTCAAATCGGAAGTATAATCCTTGAAGACTTCGTTTTGCTCCTTTGGTGCCTCCTTGTCTTGGCCAGATGGTGGAGCTTTGTTTGGTCCTAGAGACACACTGTAGTGGTAGAACTGATCTTTCGGTCTCGGTCCATCCCCTGTAACCTGCAAAGATTTAAAATCACTCGGTGGCACCGGTGTAAAGTTAAACGAACAAGTAAAAGTATCATCAAGTCCAAAATAATTTGGTTCAGCCCAAAGTTTGTTTCTTTCACTTATCCTAGCCATAGCAAAATGATTGGCTTTCTTGCTCGGTTCCTGTTTTCCTTGTAGTCGAACTTGATCAAGATAAACTTCATGTGGTGACATCGGCACTAGAGTAGTCTTCCTTCCTTTGAACTCGAACGTATGCCGGTTGGTAAAGCCATCATGAACTACCTTCCTGTCAGATTGCCACGGCCTGCCAAGCAAAATATGTCCAGCTTCCATTGGTAGAACATCACACAAAATCTCATCTTCATATTTGCCGATTACTATAGGAACCTCCACTTGGTGCTTTACTTTCATTTATCCATCCTTGCTAAGCCACTGAAGATCATACGGTTTTGGATGCTTCTTAATTTCCAATCCCAGCTTTTTAACCATTGTCTCACTTGCCACATTAGTACAACTCCCACCATCAATGATAAGGCTGCAAAATTTTCCTTTAACAAAGCATCGCATGTGAAACAAGTTAGCTCTTTGTTCTTGCTCTTCGGACTTAGACTGTATGCTGAGTGTCCTTACTGATACTAGCAACTATCCCTTAGCTGGTAACTCAACATTCTCATCTTCAAGCTGCTTAACTTCTGGTTGCTCATCCTCGGATTCATACTCGCCGTTATCCTTTAGAACCATTATCCTCTTGTTGGTACACTCACTCGCATAGTGTCCCATTCCTTGACACTTGTAGCACTTGATTCTGCTGGTTCTGGATTCAGTTTTTCCTTTATCTCCATAAGTTCTTGCTTCAGCGTTTGAAATAGCCGGCTGCTTGCTTTCACTTGGTACCCTCGGCTTCTCTTCTCTCGGATAACCTCTTGTGTAACTACTGCCTCCAGCTCCAAACTGAGTCCGTATAGGACCTCTTCTCTTAAGTTGTTGTTGAATGAGTATAGCTTGGTGTAGCATTTCCTGTAGATCAACATGAGGCTGCATCTCCAACCTATCTTGAATGTCACGCTGCAAACCTCCTAGAAACCTCGACATAGTAGCCTCTCGGTCTTCTTGAACATCAGCTTGTATTAACAAAGTTTCCATTTCCTGGTAGTAATCCTCAACACTCCTACTACCTTGCACAAGTCTCCTAAGCTGATTATGCAACTCCCGGTAATAGTACCTAGGCACAAAACGTTTTCGCATAATGGTCTTCATCTCATTCCAAGTAGAAACCGGATACTCATGGTTTCTTCTTCTAGACGTAACCAACTGATCCCACCAACTCAAAGCATAGTCAGTGAACTCAGTAGCTGCCACTTTAACTCGGTTCACCTCAGTGTAATGTTGACAATCAAATACCAACTCAATCTTCTTTTCCCACTCCAAGTAAGCACTCGGATCATTTTTCCCTTGAAAAGAAGGTATGCGGAGCTTGAGTCCTCCAAAGCCATCCTGGGGTTGGTTCCTCTCATTTCTCATGTGCCTGTGCCTCCTATGACTGCTACGAGAAGAGCCACTGTAATAATTCTCTGCTTCAAAATCTCCAGGTTCCCTTGGAAGCGGTCTTGGATTGAATTCCCGGGGTTCTCTTAGAACTTCTTCTTGTTGCCTTGCTTGATGAACGTTTTCCTCACCATTTCTTGCTGTATTAGCTCCTTGAGATTCTCTAGCATCACGAATCATCTCTGGAATAATTCGCTCTTGCAGAACACTAAATCTTTCATCCATTAACCGAGCCATCTTTGCCGTGAGAGCATCGATTAGGAGTTGATTGTTGTTGCGGCTGGTTCCACTGTGATCAGACATCCTTTTCCTGAAAAAACACACAAGAATACACCAGTAAAGAGTCCTTTTGAAGATAGACTTGACCCTAAATCATAAGAACACGAAAATGACTCTTGGTATCCTATTTTCTCAGAAGAACACAAAACGCGACTGTGGAAGTCGATCGGTTACGAAAAAATATCACAACACTTCAGAAAATTCCCAAACTAATTTTAACAAATACTAGACTCATCCTAGATTGATTTGAAGTTGATTTCCCAATTTTTCCACGAGCCAATATTTAATTAAAATTCGAACAATTTGGGGCGAAAACCACTTAACTTCTCAATGTTGCTCTGATACCACATGATACGATTCTGGGTGGAGAATCGTGTCCCAATAACTCACTGGGAAGTTAAGGTGACAATTTTAGACTCCAGGCTTGAGCAGCAAGCTGATCTAGAGTTGGGTGGAAGGATAGACGCCACGAGAGGATGCGGAAGGCCTCTTGATAAGTCTGGTTCGAACAATCTAATCACTAGAATTGTTCTTGGGTTCTAATTCGAATCACTCGAAAAAGAGATAGAGAAAAGATAATTTTTATTCAAAAGAGGGTTAAGAAAAATACAAAAGAGTCTCAGAGGATATAAAGAAGAGAGGAGACGAAGAGGAGAAGAGAGGAGGAGCGCATGGAGTTAATGCTTGGTGAGTTTCGAGACATGCCTCGGAAACTCACCAAAGACCAACTGAAAATAAACACACAACACAAATAAAAATCTCAGACATAGTTTAAAATTCAAATAACTAAAATAGAAAAAGATAGAAAGAAAAGAGATAGTCGGTCCGCGCTAAATAATCTCGAGAAGGCCGGACTAGGTCGGACTAGCACCAAGCAAAGATGAACCTATGGATCACGAACCTCATTAAAAACCTTCCTTTAGAAAACCACTTGGGAAAAACCAAAGGCAAGGGAAAAAGAGTGTAGGTGAGCCATAGGGCTTGATACTAGCCATCCCGGACATGAACCAAGACTAACGTGGCCGCGGTATCACTTACGTCCGAGTGACTCCTATGAACCAAAGCTTGTCGTAGCAATGTTCCAACTGTGTGAATGAGTTCCTTAGTCTTAGAACGAATCTTAGAACCAACTAGCACTTCCTTGGCCGAACAAGATCGCGTCCTAGCTCCACTTGGTTCATCCGTAGCTTCCTTCTCGGCCAGTTCCAACGATTCCTCGACCAGCTCCCACCTTTTCTCGACCGGGTCCAACATTTCCTCGGCCATCAGCATTCTATCCCGGACACTATCCATTCTCGTATCACAAGTCTTGGTAGCAACACTGGAATTCGCTTTCATAACCACCACCAAGTAACCGCTACCGGGTACTGTCTTCGGCATCCTCTTTCCTCAGTTAACTGTCGAGTAACCATCATCGGCTTCGTGCATCACCAAGCTTCAATTCTGCCGGATAATTCCTATCGGCACCATCACAAATCACAAACTTAATACCACCTTTACATTCGTCAACCGCATTGAAACTACCAGATCACTCCGTGACCGCTCCCGCCACCAAGTACGGTCTCGATCTACTCTGTAACCGTTCATGTTGCTAGCTCGACCAAGGACCAACCAGTCCTTGTCGCATGGTACTAAGTACGATCATAACAACATTAGAAACGTTCAATACTCGCAACAACTTAATCTGGTAACCGCTCAACGCTACCGTAACCATTCCCGGACTACTCTGTAACCACTCTGGCTACATGGACGATCACAGCATTGCCAGGCGCGATCGCCGAAGTAACGGATATGATCTTCTCACCCTTAACCTGTCAATACCCAGGTTCTCACAATTTCTCTCTTGAGCTCTCGGCCTTTCTCCCTAAGACCCGTATTGTCTTTCTACAAACTCGTAGCCAGATCCTCCCCGATCAAGCACTTATTCTCGATACTCTTTATCTCACGTGTTTTCCTCTCTGCCCTCTCCGGCATCCTTTCTCTCGATCTCCAATTTTCCTATCCAAACCCGTAACCCTTTCAAATGACGTACCCAAGGCCTATTTATAAGTGTTTCCTCGTGAAAACCGCTCCATAACTGTCCAAGTAACCGTCACACGCATACTTCCTTAACAATAACCATTCCCATTAATTCCCTTCCGGATTCCAGCCATAAACCGTCCAGGTGACCGTGCGGGTAACTTTTCCCACGAGAAAACTCGCCTTTGCTAGGGAATAACCGTTCCCGCCCTTTCCTTCTCAACGCTCTGGTTGGATAACCATTCCCGCGTCTTTACCCAAGCGTTCCAAGAAGTAACCATTCTCTCCAAATTTAAACACGAGGATTCTCGAGCTCGGTAACCACCTTATCCGAACCCGACCAATCGTGTCCGATTTGACAATCCTTGTCTCAATAACCGTCATGTCCGAACCACAGTTAGTTAGCTTCGAAAATCCCGGAGGTCCCTTGGCAGCTCGGCAATGACCGTGGAAGCTCGGCAATCACCTCGGCAGATCCGAAATTTCCTGGTAAGCCTAATTCCGACGTTTCTCAATCCAACACTCTTGGATTCCATCTCAAGTGATCCTTACTGATCCTTCCCAAACATTGTACCGAATCTACCCGGTAAGGTTTGCGGAACACGGGTGTTACAACTCTCCCCCACTTGTTCTATAACTTTCACCCTTAACCGCAATCCATGCACTCACTTGCCTTGGATTACAGTTCCTTTTCCATTTTGGCCCCAACCTTTAACAAGTCTATCAATTCCATTGAACCCGAGCTTACTGATTGTAATCTCTCCTAGATCTGATCATAAGTACGGGAATTTCTCAGTCCCATTTCATTCATTTCCATTTTAACCCATCACCGTCTAAACCATTGTATTCAAACCATCAACTCATTAGTCAATAATGCATGTCATGACCAGAATTTGTCGAGCATGAATATCCAAATGATCGGTAGTTTTACGTGATCAAGCAAGCCTTGGCAAGTGGGGCTTCCATGCGTGTTGCATGATTACTACTCCACATCCAAACTGGATCAGACATCAAGACCAAATTCTCGCATCAAGCCCATTCACTCAGAGACTAATTACATCTAAGTAAGAAATAATCATAGACACATCCATTATTATCACACGGTCATCCGACCCTATCGACTCAAACTTAACTCCACGTAGTAGTTCACCTGCGAGATATTTCCAGCCACTAGATACACTTTGGCGAGGACTCTCGGCTTCCAACAGTGGCATCCTAGTTTTCTTAGATTCTCGGCAAGTAACTCACTACCTTTATCAAGTTTCACATCACCGTTACCCGATAACCTTGAACCTGATCTTTCCAACTTATCATTAATAGTAGTTCCTGCTTACGGTCAGTCCCTCTTGGCACATAGACTTACCCTTGCGAACCATCATGTCCCTAGGTGGTTTGTCTCATGTCGCCCCAACTACTGATCGGCCTTGAACTCACTATAATGATCAAGTTACTTAGATCCTTGGTTCCTACGGATTCTACCAAACTCGCTTCCAATTCCTTTCGGAAAACTTCCGATCCCCTTTAAATAACTTTTCGGAAACGTACTTTGACCCTTACCACTTCTACTTCCCAAATCCCTCTTGATCCTTAACACAGTGTGCCTTGACAAACCCATCTGGTTTTCAAGGGAATCACTACATGTACGCATTGGCAAACTCACCTAGTTCCCAAGAACACAAACACAATTACCTTTCACAAACTCTTAGCGCATTGCGGTTATAACCGTGGGCAGTTCATCTTGGCCTAACAAGAGTCATATTGGAAAACATAACATGTTCCCAATAATGAAGACAGACACGCCTTGGCAAACTCTCTTGGTTCCCAAGGACGCAAACACAGGTACGCCTTAGAAAACTCACCAGTTCCTAAGGATGCAAACATACATATGGCCTCAACTCCCGATCGGTGCAACAACAATCCCGCCTAAGTTTCCAATCGAATAACAATCGCAGCCCCTCACTTAGTCATGATATTACCCGATGATTATTTTCCTTTACCATAATCACAAGTACTTCTGATAAGTCTCTTGACCATCAAACAAGTCTTTGGCGAGCACACTTGACTCCCAATCTCTTGCCGTCTTTGATCTCAACTCTCGAACCGCACTTTGACTATTTCATCACCATGAATACTCATACTTTACATCCCGGCTATTCCGTTAGCCCTCTTACACTTTGCACCTTTTTCTTTAATTCCCCAAGTAACGTAAAACTCCAAGTCGTACATGTTTCCCACGTTTCACTTACCTATCATGTAAGCCTAATCTTAGAATGCCATTCCCTTATGGAACTTACGGTTCCACCTTTTAATAATATCCTATCCACTTATTTCCAACTATATATGATCACCATCAAACATCTCATTAACATTTCTTTATTTCTTTGAATGTAAGCATTCCCTAACTTAACATTCCGGCAACCCATTTTCCTTAAGCATTCGTCTCCAAGAATTGTCATGCCTTAGTGAAATTTTATTTCACTTCTCGGACCATGTTGTACTCCATGCACGTGAGTATTCATTTACACCACATCTAGGCTCTCCCTTTTGCCTTTGACACCCTTGTCAATGATCCGATCAAGTAAGTCTAACTAACTTACATTTCCATAACATAAACTTCTCATGATTCCAACACGAAAGAACTAGCCTGGATTTCGTTACCACTTAGTCTTCATGCTCGGAAATCATTCGCTCATCCAATTACCGAGTAGTCTTACCGCTTGACTACTCCCGGTTTCACCACTTAGTCCGCCCATACATGATTTCCTTAACCATTCATTAGCATTTTCTGAATGCTACTTAGTTCAAGACACATGAACTACGAAAGAATCTACCCGGTTTCACCATACCAAGTAGTCTTTACGCCCATACTTTGCTCATTCATACACTTACCGGATAGCCTTCTCTCAAGACTACATCCGGTTCAACCCCTTAACAATACGCATAAAATTTTCCTTAGAATTTTTGACGCATTTAACTCGTCCTAGGCAAGTCCAAAACACTTGAACTCTGTCCTAGAACCCACCATGCTCTGATACCAGAATGTAACACCCTAACCCGGTCTTCCTAACCGCAGGCAAGGATGTTGCTGCTTGGTCACGACATGACCAAACCTCTCAGACTTTTAACTTTTCTTAATAAACATGTCAACGAGATTTCGCGAATTCTACTCAAGTTTAACTGTTAATTTAGCACCATTCAGCAAAACATTCGCCTTATTATCTAACAACCTAACGAATCTAAACACTTGTTAGACCGTTACCTTACTTTCGTAGATTCTGACCAACTCCTTGAACCATTCGACCGTTTCTTACTCGTATTTCCAAACCGCCTCGCTATTCCATGTTTCCTTTAGCTCGGAGTAACAACAAGGCAACCAAAAAATCTCTCCGGTACTTAGTCACTCAGCAAACCATCCCCACATAACCAAGTAACGGAGAGAGATGTCAGGATCCAACTCATACCGAACATCACCCATTCTTCCAAGACGTTCACGCACTTCTCCTCTCGGAATCCCAGGTGAATCCTCATTTACTTCTCTTGTAACCGTCAAAAACCCTTTCCAGTTCAACTACACAAGTCTCGGTAGCAACACTGGAATTTTCTTTCATAACCACCACCAAGTAATAGCTACCAGGTTGATACGATTCTGGGTGGAGAATCGTGTCCCAATCTCTCACTGGGAAGTTAAGATGACAAGTTTAGACTCCAGGCTTGAGCAGCAAGCTGATCTAGAGTTGGATGGGAGGATAGACGCCACGAGAGGATGCGGAAGGCCTCTTGATAAGTCTGGTTCGAACAATCTAATCACTAGAATTGTTCTTGGGTTTCTGTTTCGAATCACTCGAAAGATAAAAAGAGAAAAGATAATTTTATTAAAAAGATGGTTAAGAAAAATACAAAAGAGTCTCAGAGGATATAAAGAAGAGAGAAGACGAAGAGGAGAAGAGAGAAGGAGCAGAGCATTGAAGTCTCGGCGAGTTCCAAGACAGGCCTTGGAACTTACCAACGACTAAGGCACACAACACAATCCCGCGCACACATAACATTCTCATACATAAGTTTAAAATTTAAATAAGCTAAAAGAAATAAGATAGACAGATAAGAGATAGACGGTCCGCGACAAATAATCTTGAGACGGCCGGACTAGGTCGGACTAGCGCCAAGCAAAGATGAACCTATGGACCACGAACCTCATTAAAAACCTTCCTTTGGAAAACCACTTGGGAAAAACCAAAGGCAAGGGAAAAAGAGTGTAAGTGAGCCATAGGGCTTGACACTAGTCTTCCCGGACATGAACCATGACCAACGTGGCCGCGGTATCACTTGCGTCCGAGTGACCCCTTTGAACCAAAGCTTGACGTAGCAAGGCTCCAACAATATTGTTCAGTTCCTTAGTCCTAGAACGGGTCATAACACCAAATGGCTCATCCAGAGCTTCCTTCTCGACCGGTTCCAGCATTTCCTCGACCAGCTCCAGCGTTTCTTCGACCGGGTCCAGTATTTCCTCGGCTATTGGATTTCCATCCTGGACGCTATCCATTCTCGCATCAGGCTCCCCCAGTTGAAAAGGATTTGTCCTCAAATCCGGAGTACCTGCCACAAACAACATTAAGTTAGAACCATCAAAAGGGTAAAACAACAATGACTTATTTTGGTAATGAAAAAAAAGGGAAAGAGTTGTGTCGGGAGTTCTCAAGAGAGATTCAGCTTCATGGTGGCGTCCTTTGAGAACATTGGGGAGAACTCCCAGCATCTCCATAAGAAGAAATATATTGAAAACGTTCAGCTCCTTTGACATAACGACTCCAATTCCAGTCCTTGCAAAGAAATTTGGCGAGAGAACTTCCAGATCCGGTGGCTCCTCCTTTGTACCTGCAATGTTTTCAACAGCTTTGGCAAAGAGCAAGTGTGTTATCACAGTCATGAAAGTACCATAAACAAATAAACACTTCTTAGCTTGATTCAAAACATTATCCTTGTCAAGTTCTTCTTTTTCTTTCATCTTAATACAAGAATTCTGTTCCGAATATTCTTTGAATAATCCTAACTTTTTCTCAATGATTTCTGGATAAAATAAACTCATATTCACAGCCCTTAAATTATGAGAAACAAGTCGAGATGAAGAGATACTTACCTGAACAAGGTCCTTGGTGTATTTGGTGCTTGTAAGTATCACAACGAATGAAAATAGTGTTGGATCCGGGGGTTCTTCTTGGATCAGGGCATTGTTGGCAACCATCTAATACTCTCTAGAGGTGTCTAAAAACTCTCCTGGTCGCCAATGATAGGTTAAGAATGATCCAGATGATGAAATATCCATTTTAGGCTCCACGGGAAACTTTTGAAGTGATGTGATCCAAAACTCGAACGGTACAGGTCTTGAACGTTCTAGATAGTCTCCAGGTCTCCAAATGTGGCTTTGAGAGGCATCTTGATGAAGACAACGGATGGTTTTTCCAGTGGGTAGCATTGCTTGCAATTCAATGTCTTCGAAAACTTGTTCACGATGATCTCTTGTTTTATTCATTCTAAAGCCCATGAAGAATTCTTGTTGAGCCGAAATACTCCTGGCTTGAACTGGTTGCATCTCCTTAAGAAAGCTGTCATCACTTTGCTCATCTTTTTCTTTAGCTTTATCTTGAATTCCATCACCATAGATCATCGCCACATTGTAGTTGTAGGAGTGATTAGGCTGTAGCTTCTTCGGTTCAGTACCTATAGACACATCCTGCAAAAATTTAAGTTCACTCGGTGGCACCGGTGGAGGGTTAGAAGCACAAGTAATTTTATTCAAAGAAGTAAATAAATTTGAACCAAAAAGTTCACCCTCTTTTGCTTTACCAGACATGGCCCAGTAATTAGCTTGCTTACCTTGTTCTTGCTTGCCTCTGAGTTTGGTTTAGTCAAGATATACTTCATGTGGTGGCAATGGTACAAGACTAATCTTCTTTTCTTGAAAAGGTTTTGACACCGAAATGGTACAATCTGCACCAATAGAAAGCAAGTTAGCTCTCATTTGTTTTTGAGAGTCTAGATAATTACCTCGGGTATTCACTGGTGGCAAAACGTCTGGTGGTTTCTCATTAGTCTCAACACTGTGGCAAGCTGTAGGTAAGTCATTGTGGGCCAGAACTGCTTCAGTTTGAGTAAACCCTCCTAATGCTCGTGTTGTTGTTTCTTTAGGCGATTCTTGGCTTGGAGCTTGTTGTAGTAGTTCTGGCGGTGCTTGTGGAGCATACTTATTCCTTAGTAGTTCCTTAAGATCTCTCCAGGTCGTGATAGTCGGCTTGTTGTAATACCAGCGTTCATAAACTTCATCCAACAACCATTTGTAAGCATCTCCATTGAGTCGTCCAATGGCATAAGCGAACCTCTTCTCTTTCAGAATTTGATTGTAGTAGAACCAATCCTCCATGTTTTGTTCCCACTCTAAGTAGTTTTCTTTTCCTGAAAATTTCCAAAGTCGAAACTCATTAGTTGGTTGAAAATCAAAACAAAACACAGATTTGGGAGCGTGAGAGGTTTTATGCGGGCTGCGCCAAGTTGATCTCGTTGTATTGTCTGGCGGCTTGGGATTAAGATCAGGTTCCCTCATTTTTCTTGCTCTGCTCTGCTCTTGTTGAAGTCCTTGATGAAGTCCTTGACGAAGTGCAGCCATGTTGTTATCCATTACTTGCTCCATGTTTGCTGTAATCGCTTCAACGAGTTGCTTGTTGCGGTTTCTGAGTGTCTCCTCATCATGATCGGCCATCTCTGCCTGAAACAACACAACAAAATACACCAGTAAAGAGTCTTTTTGATAATCAAATCGGTCCTAATACTTAAAAACACGAAAATGACTCTTGGTATTCAATTTCATCTGATGAACACTGAACGCGACTGTTTTCAGAAAATGATCTCGAAAAATTATTAAAACATATCCAAAAATTCTCAAACGAATTTTAACAAATACTAGACTCAAAATCGGTTCCGAACCAATTGGTTTCACGATTTTATCACAAGCCAATATTTAAGTAAAATTTGAACAATTTGGTACGAAAATCACTTAACTTCTCGATGTGGCTCTGATACCACTTGATACGATTCTGGGTGGAGAATCGTCTCCCAATCTCTCACTGGGAAGTTAAGATGACAAGTTTAGACTTCAGGCTTGAGCAGCAAGCTGATCTAGAGTTGGATGGGAGGATAGACGCCACGAGAGGATGCGGAAGGCCTCTTGATAAGTCTGGTTCGAACAATCTAATCACTAGAATTGTTCTTGGGTTTCTGTTTCGAATCACTCGAAAGAGAAGAAGAGAAAAGATAATTTTATTAAAAAGATGGTTAAGAAAAATACAAAAGAGTCTCAGAGGATATAAAGAAGAGAGAAGACGAAGAGGAGAAGAGAGAAGGAGCAGAGCATTGAAGTCTCGGCGAGTTCCAAGACAGGCCTTGGAACTTACCAACGACTAAGGCACACAACACAATCCCGCGCACACATAACATTCTCATACATAAGTTTAAAATTTAAATAAGCTAAAAGAAATAAGATAGACAGATAAGAGATAGACGGTCCGCGCCAAATAATCTTGAGACGGCCGGACTAGGTCGGACTAGCGCCAAGCAAAGATGAACCTATGGACCACGAACCTCATTAAAAACCTTCCTTTGGAAAACCACTTGGGAAAAACCAAAGGCAAGGGAAAAAGAGTGTAAGTGAGCCATAGGGCTTGACACTAGTCTTCCCGGACATGAACCATGACCAACGTGGCCGCGGTATCACTTGCGTCCGAGTGATCCCTTTGAACCAAAGCTTGACGTAGCAAGTCTCCAACAATATTGTTCAGTTCCTTAGTCCTAGAACGGGTCATAGATCCAACTGGTACTTCCTTGGCCGGCCAAGAACGTGTCCTAACACCAAATGGCTCATCCAGAGCTTCCTTCTCGACCGGTTCCAGCATTTCCTCGACCAGCTCCAGCGTTTCTTTGACTGGGTCCAGTATTTCCTCGGCTATTGGATTTCCATCCTGGACGCTATCCATTCTTCCAGATAACTCCTATCGGCACCATCACAAATCACAAACTTAATACCACCTTTACATTCGTCAACCGCTTTGAAACTACCAGATCACTCCGTGACCGCTCCCGCCACCAAGTACGGTCTTGATCTACACTGTAACCATTCATGTTGCTAGCCCGACCAAGGAACCACCAGTCCTTGTCGCATGGCACTAAGTAGGATCGTAACAACATCGGAAACGATCAATACTCGCAACAACTTCATATGGTAACCGCTCAACGCTACCGTAACCATTCATGGACCACTCTGTAACCGCTCTGGCTACATGGACAATCACAGCACTGCCAGGCACGATCGCCGAAGCACTGGATATGATCTCCTCACCCTTAACCTGTCAATACCCAGGTTCTCACGATTTCTCTCTTGAACTCCCGGCCTTTCTCCCTAAGACCCGTATTGTCTTTCTACAAACTCGTAGCCAGATCCTCCCCGAACAAGCACTCATTCTCGGTACACTTAATCTCATGTGTTTTCCTCTCTGCCCTCTCCGATATCCTTTCTCTCAATCTCCAATTTTCCTTTCCAAACCCGTAACCCTTTCAAATGACGCACCAAAGGACTATTTATAAGCGTTTCCTTATGAAAACCGTTCCATAACCGCCCAAGTAACCGTCACATGCGTCCTTCCTTAACAATAACCATTCCCGTTAATTCCCATCGGGATCCCACCCATAAACCATCCAGGTAACCGTCCAGGTAACTGTTCCCGCGAGAAAAATCGCCGTTGCTTGGGAATAACCGTTCCCGCACTTTCCTTCTCAATGCTCGGGTCAGATAACCATTCCCGCGTCTTTACCCAAGCGTTCCAAGAAGTAACCGTTCCCTATAAACTTAAACACGAGGATTCCCGAGCTCGGTAACCACCCTGTCCAAACCTGACCAATCCTGTCCGATTCCGGATAATCCTTGTCTCAATAACCGTCATGTCTGAACCACAGTCAGTTAGCTCCGAAAAACCCGGAGGTCCCTTGGCAGCTCGGCAATGACCGTGGAAGCTCGGCAATCACCTCGGTAGCTCTGAGTAACCGCTCCGAATTCCCGGCAAGCCTGATTCCGACGTTTCTCAATCCAACACTCTTTGATTCCATCTCAAATGATCCTTACTGATCCTTCCCAAACATTGTTCCGAATCTACTCGGTAAGGTTTGCGGAACACGGGTGTTGCACAACCTTCCAACTGTCATCCGAACAATTCCCTCTGATCACGACTCTGGTGTCGATCGACACCAGAAGTTGGTGTCGATGGGTACCAACACCCATCTCTGGATAAGTCTTCCTAATTGTGGTTCTAACTTTGTTTCAGTTCTCTCTTTTGTTTACCAATCTCTGGTTTGGCACCACTGGGGACAATGTTGTTCAAGACAGGGGGAGGTAGTTACTAACTATGTGATTTCTTTTCTTATGAGTCTTTCGAGTTAGTTGAGTGCGTTTTATTGAGTTAAAATCAGTTTATGAAACTATGATTTTTCGAGGAAACTTTCACATTTTGCAGGAGCTTAAGTGACCATTTGATTCAAGCTTGTTAGGTATCTGAGACTAATGGAAAAACCAAAGGCTTAATGGTGGACTTGAGACGCCCGTATTTCCAGTAGACATCCACTAGGTCCCGAGCCAATTTCTGTTAGTTCCTTTTACCTCATCAATGTGATAGGTGTTCTGGGCTTGACTCATCGTTAATACCGGATAATAAAACTTCTATAAACACCAATAAAAGGTAGGACTCCTTTCCCTTATCCCAAAGAAAAAAAAAGCAGAAAAGATGATATGGTTCTCGTCTTAAGTAAAGGGGTAGGAAAATGTTCTGTGACTTCATTATTTTACTTAAGATTGAGATGATCACGCAGAGGTGGCAGTGAGGGCTAGGAAAAGTTCACGTGACCCCATTATTCGCTACACCTTTGAGTTATTAAAAAAAAAGGAAAAAAAAAAGATAATAAGGAAAAAAACGGGGGAGAGAAAGAGTACCGATAGTTATGTGGTTGTCTTTGTTTTGATATAGTACGTGAAAGATTGTAGAAGGCTTTGGGAATCGAGATCAGAGATGAGACCCGGCGATGAAGGTAATGTGGACTATGCTGTGAAATTGTGGGTTTTTCTGGAAAGCTATGAACGTCTACGGTGAAGTACATGGTGGTCTAGATCCTTTCAGGTAAGAGTTCCTAGTAGATTACTATGGTGAATGTGAATGCGATGTTCTTATGGCGAATTGAGTTTTTGTGTTTTCAAACTTCTTTCACTTGTTTAGTTTTTTGTTTTGCTTGAGGGCAAGCAAAAGCTAAGTCTGGGGGAGTTGATATATCATGGATTCTACTGGTTTTAAGCCATGATATAAGTGCCTTATCGAGTCTTAACCGTGTCTTTATCGAGTGTTTTACATGTTTTATGCGTTTGGGACTTTTTGGATGATTATGGATCCTTATAGAGCATTTGTTGCTGAGAAGACGAAGTCGATGCATTCAGTGGTCAGTAGTATGATCGATACTCATCACTGAATCGATACTCATCACTGGTGTCGGTTGACACCCATCGTCAGACGCCCATGCGGAATTTACCATGTTAAGAATATTTGCAGTTTTGCCCCAGAAGGTCCAGAAGTTTACAAAAGTGACCCAGCTCGTGTGTTAGTCTATATATTAGGTTTTTAGGTTTAGTTGGACGTACTTTTGATCTGAGAGTTCATCCAGTTTCTAGTCTTTTATCTATTCCTTTGCTTAGGGGCTGATCTTGCTACTTGTATTTCAGAGAAAAGATTTTGAACCCCTGTTTCTATATTCTACTTTTGATTCAGTTTATGATATCTATTTTTGTTATGTCTTGTGTTTCATTTGATATGTCTGAGTAGATCCCTTGTTAGGTTTAGGGATTCTCATTGGGATTTCATGATTTGTTAGGTTTAACAGTGGTTAAGATTTAAACTTGTTAGTTAATCATCTAGGATTGTACTTTATGCATCCTTCCTTTGAACTCGAATGTATGCCGGTTGGTGAAGCAATCATGTACTACCTTTGAAGCGACCCTATGTACCGGTCCGTACCGCGGCACGCCCCAAGACTCCGGATCCTTCGATAGATTCCATCCGTGGATAGGGGCCAAGGTTAGCAGCATCAAAACCACCTCCAAAAGCACTAGGAAGCACCGGGAAGTATTAAGGAAACAAGCCTTCAACACCTCCAGCACCAAGGACAAGCATCGGACGAACGCCCAAGGAGCAAAGACACGCGGCACTACGGATCATCAAGACCAAATGCAAACGCCTTCATCCAATGCACAAATGCTTGACCAAGATTTAGGAAGCTAGGTACGTGTGCCGTCATCACAATCATATTATGAAGGCAACTCTAAGTCATTTGAAGGAGCTGTACTCTTTTTCCCACTCCGGGTTTGTCCCAATGGGTTTACCGGAGGGGTTTTCACGAGGCAGCGAGCTCTAGTGCATCTCCACTTTGTTCCCAATTGTTTCTTTAGCTTGGAAACACCCCATGACAGGCTAAGGAGCAAGGAAGTGAAAATCATATCCCAAGAAGGCATTCCTTGATAATAAAGCCTTATTTTTCTTTCCCTTCCTTTTATTTTACTTAGCTTTTAAAACAGGCCATGTCACGCCTAGTCATTGCCCACGTATTTAGGGCTTCCTTCCTTCTCATTTCCATCTATATAAAGGCATGGACTCTATTGTAATCAGATTAGACAACTTTGAAATAAACTGAGATTTCTCTCCTTCCGTTTCCTAGATCCGTCGCTCTTGCAAACAAGCCCGCCGGATAATCCTTGAGCTGGGCTCGGAAATCCGACAGTGGCCGTATCTTTGGCCAAGAGGTATTGCCCGTACCCGGGTCACCTCAGTCCTCGCTCCTACGAAACCAAGCACCAGATCGCGCACCGAGCTTATAGGAGGATCCATGCCAAGAGGTCACATTGAGCGTGAACTGAAAAGAGGACCAGCTGGCTGTCAGATAGAGAGTCCTCAGGAATGCAGTGATTCATCCGGAACCACAAGACCAAACCACCAGACATCGAAGTGACCATACCGAGAGATAAGCGCCAAGGCACCAAAGCGAGCAACGATCAACCCACACGAGCATTGAGCCCCATCTCTGGTATTAAACACTAAATCCCCTATATTAGAGAGGATGATCAACCAAAATCCTAGTGGCCCTACCAGATACAGAGTTGGTACACGACCCCCCACCCGGGACAAGCACCAAACCATGGGAGCCGACCATTGAACAACCTGCTGGAACATTGTACGTGAGCTCTGGAACTCACTTGAAAATCTCCTATGATGAAGAGGAAGATCGAGCCAAAACTACAATGGTCCGTTCAGATGTCAAGTTGGTACACCCACACCGACCCGGAACAAGTACCCCGTAACATTGGACAAGAGCTCTGGAATCCACGTGGATGTCCCCTATTTTAAAGAGGAAGCTCGAGCCAAAGCCCCGAAGGCCCTTGCAGATGTTTAGTTGGTAAGCATACCCCCACCCAGGACGGATACCAAACCATGGGAGCAAACCATTGAAGAAATGGCTGGAGAAATGGACGTGAGTCTTGAGTTTCACCAGAAAAGTGGGTATTGTGGTGATTTGGGTCATAGCACATTGCGCGGAAAACAAGTTTGCCTTGGAGATGGCGAAACTACGCTGCTCGGGAGAAATCCGCGAAGGGATAAGCAAGCCGGGGTGAAATCCGTGTGTGCTTTGGAATCCAGATCTGAGTTTCACCAGCCAAGTGTTTATAGAGTAGTGTTTGATCGAGGAAAGTCAAGCCAAGATCAAGCTCATTTAACACTTGGCACGCGCGGCCTCATTTTACCTACATTCGGCCGAGCCAACCAAAGCTCATCCACCAATCAACGGAGGCACTACCTGATGCTGAGGAGTCTTGCTTATATGAAGAATACACACTATCTGGAAGCATCAACAAGAGCATCACGACTGTCCATCCGCCTAGGGCCAAAGGCGCACCATATTGGCCCACACGGGGAAGTGCTCGCCTTTTCTCTTAAGGCTCTTCTCTTCCCTTTTGATCCTGGTAAATTAAATGCTTATCCCATCCTTGATACTGCTGAATTGTTCCTTTTGATCCAGGTACATAGCCAGTTTTGAGGACAAAACTTCTAGAAGAGGGAGGGTATGAAGTGACCCTATGTACCGGTCCATACCGCGGCACACCCCAAGCCTCCGGATCCTACGATGGATTCCATCCGTGGATAGGGGCCGAGTTTATCAGCATCAAAACCACCTCCAAAAGCACTAGGAAACACCAGGAAGTATTAAGGAAACAAGCCTTCAACACCTCAAGCACCAAGGATAAGCATCGGACGAACGCCCAAGGAGCAAAGACACGCGGCACTACGGATCATCAAGGCCAAATCCAAACGCCTTCATCCAATGCACAAGTGCTTGGCCAAGCTTTGGGAAGCTAGGTATGTGTGCCTTCACCATAATCCTATTGTGAACCCCCTAAGTTAATAGAAGGAGCTGTACCCTTTTTCGCACTCCGGGTTTGTCCCAATGGGTTTACCGGAGGGGTTTTAATGAGGCAGTGAGCTCTAGTGCATCTCCACTTCGTTCCCAATTGTTGCTTTAGCTTGGAAATACCTCATGACAGGCTAAGGAGCAAGGGAGTGAAGATCAGATCCCAAGAAGGCATTCCTTGATCATAAAGCCTTCTTTTTCTTTTCCTTCCTTTTATTTTACTTAGCTTTTAAAACAGGCCATGTAACGCCTAGTCATTGCCCACGTGTTTAGGGCTTCCTTCCTTCTCATTTCTGCCTATATAAAGGCATGGACTCTATTGTAATCAGGTTAGACAACTGTGAAATAAACTGAGATTTCTCTCTTTCCATTTCCTAGAGCCATCGCTCTTGCAAACGAGCCTGCCAGATAATCCTTGAGCCGGGCTCGGACATCCGACGGTGACCGTATCATTGGCTCTTCCATAGCCTTCATGTTGCCATTCATCCCACCTTCATTCCATCTTGTTAACATCTCAGGTCGAGCAACTCCCTGATTTGTGTCTTTTCCCACTTCGTCATTCCATCTCTTGAGGAGAATCCGGGTTGAGCAACTCTCTGGAGCCTTCTTCCATCTCTATCGTCCTTACCGGTCCCATATTCATGACCGCCAGATCTGGGGTCATATCAACCTTCCTATCAGATTTCCACGGCCTTCCAAGCAGAATATGACCAGCCTCCATAGGTAGCACATCACATAAGATCTCATCTTCATATTTACCAATGACAATAGGTACCTCCACTTGATGCTTCTCTTTCATTTCTCCTTCCTTGTTGAGCCATCGAAGATCATACGGCTTTGGATGCTTCTTAATCTCTAATCCCAGCTTTTTAACCATTGTAGCACTTAATACATTAGTACAGCTGCCACCATCAATGATAAGGCTACACACCTTACCCTTAACATAGCATAGCGTGTGAAACAAGTTAGCTCGTTGTTCTTGCTCTTCGGTCTTCGATTGTATGCTGAGAATCCTGATATATCATGAATTTTACCGGTTTTAAGCCATGAGATAAGTGCTTTAGAGAGTCTTAATAGTGTCTTTCGAGTCTTTATCGAGTCTTTTACAGGTTTTATGCGTTTAGGACTTTTTGGATGATTATGGAGCATTGTGGAGCATTTGTTGCTAAGATGATGAAGTCGATGTTTTCAGTGGTGAGTGGTGTCAATCAACACTCATCACTGGTGTCGGTCAACACGCATCGTCAGGCGTCCATGCGGAATTTACCAACTTCTAAAGATTTGCAGTTTTGCCCCAGAAGTTCCAGATTTTACACAAGGGACCCAACCCGTGCATTAGTCTATATATTAGGTTTTTAGGTTAAGTTGGATGGATCCATATTTCATTATTCATCATCCAATTTCAGCCGTCATTGTTCTATCTATTCCTTTGCTTAGGGGCTGATCTTGCTACTTGTACTTCAGAGAGAAGATTTTGAACCCCTGTTTCTTTATTCCACTTTGATTCAGTTTATGATATCTATATCAGCTATGTATTGTGTTTCATTTGATATGTCTGAGTAGATCTGAAAGGACCCGTCCCGGACTCAATGACCAAGTCCGGATCCTTCCTTATACTTAACTCATTTCAGGGTCTGATCCTTAGACAAATTCATTTGAGGTTGATTCCGTGATTCATTTTCAGAGTCATTTGATAATATTAGAGATAAACAACAACATCCGGATTGTTTATTTATAACACAAAGGATTCGATTCAACTTAAGAGTTTGCATATAAGCTATTACAAGTTATATGATCCTAACTATCCGGTCAATCACCACCCATCTTCCCGACTTTGAGTCCCGCCTAAGCCCGATCCTTCCCACGTTCTTGGAACCTTGCCCGATTGATTTGTTTCTCTTTCTGAATTCTGATTTCAATCACAGCAGCACGTTCCACCATCTCCGATACCGATTTGAACGTTTGTATCAAGCAATGGTTGCGGATTTCTACCCTTAGGCCTCGTATGAAACGTCGGAGTTGAGCTTGCTCCTCCTCAAGCTCTTTCCCAACATATCGTCTAAGGCGATTGAATTCCTCATTATATTCCCGGACTTTTTTGTTTCGTTGTACCAATTCCAGATACACACATTCCAGTTTGTCCCATGCTTCCGGTGGCAAGAACGTTTTATTGAACTCCCGTTCAAAGTCGTCAAAGGATCTGATTTCGTCACCCTTGCGCTTCTCTACAGTCAGCCACCAGTTATGCGAATCACCTTCCAGGAAGTGAACCGCAATATCCTTCCGGTAGTCATCCGGGCAACGAGTGGATTTGAAATTCCTCACCAACCGACTTCTCCATTCGTCAGCCACGATCGGGTCTGAACTTCCAGTAATATGCCTTGTTCCCAACTTGGAAACGTGTTCCAGTAAGCTTAGATAGTCACCCCTTTTCCTTGCCGAACTCGCCCTTGGACTTATATCAATCACTTCCATGTCGGCACCAGACTGTTTTTCCTCTACTTGCACCACAGGAGCCGGTGCAACTGCTTGGGTCAATACGGCCATTTGTGCCATTATTGCCTTCTTTGTATCCCATTGTTCCTCGGCACTTGGTAGCGTACTTGGGTTTTCAACCGTTCCCCCATTCCTAGTCGCTAATGTCACGGAATCTTGTCCCGCATTTGAAGTCTCGGCTGTATCATCTCGACCGTTTACAATATGAGCATCTTGTTGCCCATTCGGAGTTTGTAGAACCGGAGGGATTCGATTCTGCCCAGCCACAGGTCCGGCTGGATTTTGCTCATTTATCTCCACATGTGTTACCGTAACTTCGGTTTCCTCGGAAATGTCTTTGCCTTTTTCCTACCTACGTTTCCTTTCCGTTTTGTTGCTCTTATCCATCCGCAGAAACTTGAAAGTTAAGCATGGAATTTTATCAAAACCGTTAAGTGAGTAAGACAACATTACCGCGAGAACTCATAAGCCGGTGAGTGGTGATCCCCAAACCCATACTAACACTCCTAAGAACAACCTGGCTATAATACCAACTTGAAAGGACCCGTCCCGGACTTAATGATAAAGTCCGGATCCTTTCTTATACTTAACTCATTTTAGGGTCTGATCGTTAGACAAATTCGTTTGAGGTTGATTTCGTGATTCATTTTAAGAGTCATTTGATAATATTAGAGATAAACAACAACATCCGGATTCTTTATTTATATCACAAAGGATTCGATACAACTTAAGAGTTTGCATATAAGCTATTACAAGTTATATGATCCTAACTATCCGGTCAATCACCACCCATCTTCCCGAGTTTGAGTCCCGCCTAAGCCCAATCCTTCCCACGATCATTATCCTGAAAGCCACATGGCATCAGTAACCGTCATTCCTTACTGGAAAACGGATGAATGTATATGCAGATCATGAACGTTTGTTTGCCCAGTTTTCCTTTTAATCCCCCAACTATCGTTAGAACTTAACCGTTAGTCATATAGACAATATAAAGTAACAAATCCGGGTATGAAAACCACGGTCTCGCACTTACCTTGGCAACACAGATTAGTTCAATGATTATCTGTTCTGTTTCTGGTACTGCTGTTCCAACCGCTCGGCTTAATTCCTTCTTAGTCCGACGACAATGCCTTATCGCCCAGATTCTTTCTGTGTTCTTCCTTAGAATAATTCTCTGAGTTTTTCTGTATGTTTCGTGGTGTTTTTCTGCGAGTTCTGAGGGTTATTTTATAGTTTTCCTCGATAGAAACCGCTTTCGTACCAGCCTGGTCAGATTCAATAAATCTTTGGTAACCGCTCGGCAGTTACTGAACCGTCCGTGCCAAGCACCGGTTCGGCAGCCGACCTGGTAACTGCCTCAGACACTCCAGCTGCACCAGCTGACATTCAGTCCATCCAGCTGACCTTCAGTCCGTCCAGCTGCTTCAGCTGACCTTCAGTCCGTCCAGGTAGGTCGAGCTTCCGGCAGCTGGTTTAGCTACGCCGAGCTACCCAGTCAGCTGGTTCTAAGCTTTACGAGCTTCTGCCAAGCTCAATCCAGATTCTCCTTCTTATTTTCGGACTAAGTGTCGACCGGCGTCCTTACCGCGGGCCGCGGGCGTGACAGGATCCCTTGTTAGGTTTAGGGATTCTCATAGGGATATCATTATTTGTTAGGTTTAACACTGGTTAAGATTCAAACTTGTTAGTTCTTCATCTAGGATAGTACGTAATGCTTCTTTTGGGTTCATCACCTAGAAGTTTGATATCAAGTTGTTAAATTGGCGCGACAGCGTGTTTATAATCTGAACTAATCCTAGTGAGGATGTTAGATATTCGCAACGACAGTTGGCTTAGATAACTTGTGAACATATCGAACTTGTTACTTTAGGATTCGCAACAACAGTTGGTCTCTTAGGTTTACGACATAGATAGTTTTCGCAACGACAGTTGATTAGCTATGCATTAGTGATTTAAGTTCTAGAACGGTTTTTAATTAGATCTTGACCAGTTGTTTATTCCTGCTTTGATTGATTTCCTGAGAAGTTCCCTATACCTGACGCTTTTCCCACCTGATTACATCTTTATTTACTTTCCTTGCATTGTTATTTCAATATATATTTATTGCTTAGTTGAGCTTGAAACGAATACGTCTGTTGTGAAGCCACAGAGTCCTTGTGGATTCAATCCCTAAGTACTACTGTGATCTCTTAATTTCAAAGAGTAGCTCTAGGGTTAATTTGACCGCTATCAAACTTTGGCGTCGTTGTCGGGGAGTCTTTTGAGTTTCCAATAGACTTAAGTGTAGAGTTCAGTCTAAGTTTTTTATTTTTCAGTGTACTTACATCGTTCTTTCTTTTTGTCTAGTGTGTTTCTAGTGTATGCCTAACCACAGAACTCGAAGCAACAAAGACAACGAGCTTGTATTTCTATCGAATCGGGAGCTTGCCAAGTTAGAGCACAAGATCAGAAAAGCAAAGAAATGAGTTGAAATTGTTGGTCCAGTTGTACTACGAGCTGATGAAGCTGGAGTAATTAGAGACCAATAGGGTCACATTTGCAACGAGCAAGGCCAAAAGCTTGATGCAGAGGGCAACGTGATTGTCCAGGATGTAGGTGTCCATCGACACCCACCCCTGGTGTCGCTCGACACCGACCGGCAGCTGTAGGATCAATTGCTGTAGCGGCAGGGCAAGAAAAAGCCGATAGAGGTAGGACACTATGAGATTACAATTGGCCTGATGAGTTCTATGCAAACAGGTGTGCGGTTCGTCTCCCAACCATTGAGAGGAACAAATTCGAGCTGAAGCCTTCTTATCACTCCTTAGTGGGACAGCATCCTTTCTCCGGTTTGTCGCATGAACAACCCTATGGACCATATTGAGAGGTTCGAGGATCTAGTAACCAGCATGAAGATCAATGGAGTCAGCTATGACTATCTTTTCTGTAAGCTCTTCCCACACTCTCATATTGGTGAAGCAGCTAACTGGTTAAGGCAGTTACCGATGGGATCTCTAACTATTTGGGAAGAAACAAAGAAGGCTTTCTTGAAAAACTTCTACGATGATGCACGTTCTGAGGATTTGAGAAATACCATCTCTCAGTTTACGCAGAGGCCTACTGAAGCATTCAAGGCATCATGAGTTCGTTTCAGAGAGTATCAGAGAGATTGTCCGCATCATGGTTTCATCCAGGTTCAGTTGTTGGGTATTTTCTTCAGAGGACTTTATTGGAGGAATCAGATGGCTCTATATTCAGCGAGCAATGGGAACTTCCACACCAGGTCTCCAGAGGAAGCTTATGAGTTTATTGAGAACTTGGCGTCTAGTAATAGCACCAAGAATGCTGACTATGAATGTCAGAGACAGGCTGGAAGTGTAGATGGGAAGCAGATTGCTGAGTTGAAGACAAAGTTGGATTCAGTTCACAGTTTCCTGGTGAGTAAGAAGTCAGTTCATTTTGCAGCAGAGGTTGAGACATTTGAGCCCAAGCAGGTGTATGAGGAAGAGGATTGCACCTACATTGGTGACACTGGTTTTTAGGGTCAGCGTTATGGTAATCAGCAGAACAGAGGTGGTTATAGTGGAAACATTGAGCGGAGTACCTTCACCGGTAATCAGAACTCTTCTGGTTATATTCTTAAAAACCAGCTTCAGAAGCCCTTCCAGAGCAACAATGACTTCAACAGGAACAATGGATCATCCTCTTATTATCAGCAACCTCCCGGTAATTCTGAGCAAAATGAGATGAAGTCTACGCTGGATCAGATTTTGGAAGGTCAGCAGAAGATTACAGTTGATCTTAATGGGAAGATTGACTCGTTGTATTCCGATTTGAACGGTAAAATTTGATGCTTTGAACATTCACATAAAGAAGCTCGATCTCCAGGTTGCACAGACTTTTGGGTCTGTCAAACGGCCTGATGGAGTTTTTCCAGGAAGAAATGATAACAACCCCAAGTATCCTTGCAATGCTATCATGTTAAGAAGTGGTTAAGAGTTGAATCCTGTATTAGCAAGGTCTCAGAAGGGTGAAGAGATTGTGGCCTTAGAGGAAATCGATGAAGAATTCATGGAGGAGCCGCCAGTGTCAACTGATACACATCATCAGTGTTGATCGACACCCTTGTCCACAATTAGAGAGGAACCAACACCGGCTAGTGTCGACCGACACCCTCCCATTGGTGTTGATCGACACCACTCCTCACTAGACGCACCGGTTGTTAAAGAATTACGGAAAATGCATGAGCGTGTTTACGTACTAATGTGAGAATGGATAGCGACCAGGACGGAAAGCCGATGGCTGAGGAAAAGCTGGAACCGGTCGAGGAAATGCTTAGACCGGTCGATAAGAAAGCTCCGGACGAGCCAGTTGGAGCTAGGAAGCGTTCTTTGATATGATCCTAGATGAGGATCAATGCCCCTGAACGTTCTCCACTGGTTGTTATGAACAGAGTGAGCGGATATGAGTGCGGAAGTGATGAAATGAAGTGAAAGTGATGATAGGGCTTGAATGAGTGATACTCCAAAGGTGATGAATAGCCTTTGAACACTCAGGGCTTGGTCCACGAGTGGGTGAAAACCAAACTCGGCAAGAACAAGAGATGGATCGAAGTGAAACTTCTAAGGGGGGTGACGAGACCCTTAGACTTCGGCTCTTGAGTGAAATGGGATAATGATCCAAATTTCGGGTTCAAGAGGATGATCAAACGAGATTAAGAAAGACTTATGATATTAAAATGTTTGATAGATTGAAATGAAGTTCAGATGTAGAATATAAAGAGAAGAGAAGCTAAAGAAAACAATAAAAGAGTGTGGAGTTACGAGACATGCCTCGGAACTCACACTAAAACCATACAAAAATTGAACAACACTCAAAGTTCAAAATGAGATAGTGAAGAGACATAGGCCACGCCTAAGGAGAAGTAAAGGGGCCTGGATTTATCAAGAGGCCTTGTGAAAGAGTGATAAGGCCTACCTCATTAAAAACCTTGTATGGAAAACCCAATGGGACAAAACCAAACAAGGGAAAAAGAGTATAAGTCTTATCACCTCTCTTGATAAATGTTTAGGTGGCTTGTATCACAACCAGGGTAGTTGGATTAGCACACGCTAAACTGCCCTGAATGGTGTTGAGAAGAGATTGCAAAGTTGTGTTGAGCTCGGCTTGCTTGGACCTAGTAATAGGACCCGGAGAAATGTGTAAATCTTCATGTCCTTGATGCTCCGGTTCAAGCTGTTTCCCTTGATCCTCTTTGTCATCCTTATGTTGCATTGGTTTATCCTCCTTGCTGGCCATGCTCTCATCATCTTCCCCTTCTTGAAAAGGATTTGACCTCAAATCTTCATCTGCAAAATAGGGAACCAAATCAGTAACATTAAAACTCTGACTTACATGGTACTTACCTTGGAGATCCAGCTGGTAGGCGTTGTTGTTGAGCTTCTTGATGACTTTGAATGGACCATCAATCCTGGGCATAAGCTTGGATTTTCTCTCGCTAGGGAACCTCTCTTTTCTCAAATGGATCCACACTAAATCTCCTTCTTCAAAGATCATCTCTTTGCGGTTTTTGTTTGCATGCTTCTCGTATAGTTTGGTCTTGCTCTCAATATTAATTCGTGCCTTCTCATGAATCTGTTTCACAAGCTCAGCCCTTTTCTTACCATCAAGACTTATCCTTTCATTCACGGGTAAAGGCATTAGATCCAAAGGTGAGATGGGATTGAACCCATAAACAATTTCAAATGGTGAATACTTAGATGCGGAATGTTTAGCATGATTATAAGCAAATTCGACATGAGGCAGACACTCTTCCCAGGTCCTAAGGTTCTTTTTTATTATGGCACGCAACAAGGTGGATAAGGTTCTATTGACTACCTCAGTTTGGCCATCGGATTGTGGGTGACATGTGGTGGAAAAACAAAGCTTGGTTCCTAGCTTAGACCAAAGGGTTTTCCAAAAATAACTAAGAAATTTGGTATCCCTATCCGATACAATAGTCCTAGGCATTCCATGCAACCTAACAACTTCTTTAAAGAACAAACCAGCTACATTAATGGCATCATCGGTTTTATGACAAGGTATGAAGTGAGCCATTTTAGAGAATCTATCAACTACCACAAATACCGAATCCTTTCCAGTCTTAGTCCTAGGTAATCCAACTACAAAGTCCATGGATAAGTCATGCCAAGGATGCAAAGGAATAGGAAGAGGGGTATACAAACCGTGATTCTGGATTGTGGATTTAGCTCGCTTACACGTTACACATCTTTGACAGCATTTCTCGACGTCACTTTGCATGTGGGGCCAAAAGAAGTGTTCACGTAACACGCTGGATGTCTTTGCCACGCCAAAGTGTCCCATAAGACCACCTGCATGAGCTTCTTGGACAAACAAATCTCGCAAGGAGGAGTTAGGTACACAAAGGCGGTTATCATAGAATAAAAATCCATCACTCCTAAAATATTTTCCAACACCAAATTTCTCACAAGAAGCATAGGTTTCTTTGAAGTCAGCATCAGTAGCATATAGTTCCTTTATTTGCTCAAATCCTAGTAGCTTAACTTCAAGAGAATTCAAGAGAACGTACCTCCGAGAAAGAGCATCGGCTACTACATTCTCCTTACCTTTTTTGTACTTAATGACGTATGGAAAAGTTTCAATGAATTCAACCCACTTGGCGTGTCTCTTGTTCAGCTTTTGTTGTCCTTTGAGATGCTTGAGTGATTCGTGGTCAGTATGTATGACAAATTCTTTGGGCCAAAGGTAGTGTTGCCATGTTTGTAGAGCTCGAACGAGTGCATAAAGTTCTTTATCATATGTAGGGTAATTGAGTGTGGCGCCTCCAAGTTTTGCACTAAAGTAAGCTATGGGCTTCATTTCCTGCATAAGAACAGCACCAATACCAATTCCTGAGGCATCACATTCAATTTCAAAATTTTTATCGAAATTAGGAAGAGATAAAACCGGGGCATGTGTTAGCTTCTCTTTCAAGGTCTGAAAGGCATCTTCTTGAGCTTGTTCCCACTTGAATCCGACATTCTTCTTGATAACCTCAGTGAGTGGGGCGGCTAAAGTGCTGAAATCCTTAACAAACCTCCTATAGAACCCGGCTAAACCATGGAAGCTTCTTACTTCACTAATATTCTTTGGACTCGGCCAATCCTTTATAGCTTGTATCTTTTCTTCGTCAACCTTGATTCCATCTGTGCTCACAACAAAACCTAGAAAGACAAGGTGATCCACTCCAAAAGTACATTTCTTTAAGTTAGCATACAAGGTTTCCTTCCTAAGCACCTTTAAAACTTCCCTAAGGTGTTCCACATGCTCATCAAGGCTGCGGCTATAAACTAGGATATCATCAAAGTACACAACCACGAAATGACCTATGAATGTTCTAAGAACATGGTTCATTAATCTCATAAAAGTGCTAGGTGTGTTTGTTAACCCAAAAGGCATAACTAACCATTCGTACAACCCATGCTTAGTCTTAAAGGCAGTTTTCCATTCATCCCCTTCTTGCATTCTAATTTGATGGTAACCACTCCTAAGATCTATCTTAGAGAAAATACTAGACCCATGCAATTCATCAAGCAAATCATCAAGTCTAGGAATAGGATGGCGATACTTTACAGTGATATTGTTGATAGCACGGCAATCTACACACATCCTCCAACTACCATCTTTCTTTGGAACAAGTAGAACGGGTACAGCACAAGGACTTAAACTCTCGCGAATATGTCCTTTCTTCATGAGCTCAGCTACTTGTTGTTGAAGCTCCTTGGTCTCTAGAGGATTAGTTCTGTAAGCGGGTTTGTTGGGAAGAGATGCTCCAGGCATAAAGTCGATTTGATGTTCTATTCCACGGATTGGTGGCAATCCTGTTGCAAGTTCCTCCGGGAAAACATCCTTAAATTCCTGCAAGAGAGAGTGAAGTTTGCTAGGCAAGTCCTGCGCGTAGGGGTTAATGCTATAGCACTCTTTAATCACAAAAAGTATGTGTGGTAATTGACTCCCTGGGTTAGGTGTGATCATGAGGTTGACCGGCTGTTTGTCTTTAGCTTTGGAAACTATCCGTCCCTTCTAGGCCACTTGGTCAAGATGAACTTCATGGGGAGTGAATGGAACCAAAATGTTCTTCGTGCCTTTGAACTCAAAAGAATATCTGTTGGTAAAACCATCATGCACTACTTTCCGATCAGATTGCCAAGGTCTTCCAAGCAAGATATGTCCGGCGTCCATGGGTAGAATGTCACACAACACTTCATCTTTGTATTCTCCAATGGATAGGGGAACTATGACCTGGTTCTCGACCTCTAATTCTCCTTCATCATTAAGCCATTGCAGCTTGTAAGGTTTAGCTCTCTTAGTGACTGTGAGTCCAAGCTTATCTACCATAGACTGGCTGGCGACGTTGGTACAGCTACCTCCGTCAATTACTAGGCTGCAAACTTTATTTTGAACAAGGCAACGAGTGTGGAAGAGATTTTCCCTTTGATCATTTTTCTCGGCCTGAGTGTGTAAGTTAAGGGTTCTTCTAGTGACCAAGAGTTGTCCGGTCACCGGCAGCCTAAGTGGCTCTTCTTCAGGTTCAGGTTCCGAATGATCGTCTTCTGATTCTATCTCGCCATTGGTTCTAATAACTATGGTTCTCTGATTGGAGCACGAATGGGAGTAGTGTCCAAAACCTTTGCACTTAAAACACTGAATTTCTCTAGCCTTGGTGCTTGATCCTTTATCAATTCCCTTGAGCGAAGATTCGTCTATCCTGGGTTTGGTAAGCGGTTTGTAATCCTTAGGCTTGTAATCTTTGCTGTACTTGGTAGGGTTGTATCCGGTTCTAGAACTCTTCTTCTTAAGTTGTTTTTCAAACATGATAGCCTTGTGGAGAAGCTCTTCTAACTCGACATAATGTTGGACCTCCAGCTTTTCAACAATCTCTTTGTCAAGACCTCCCATGAATCTGGCCATAGTAGCTTCATTGTCTTCTTGAATATCGGCTCTAAGTAACAAGGTTTCCATTTCTTTGAAATAATCTTCAACGGATCTACTTCCTTGAGTCAAGTTCCGAAGCTTAAGGTGAAGCTCTCTGTGGTAATGACTGGGTACAAACCTTTTCCTCATAATGATCTTTATTTGGGTCCAAGTCTCAACAGGTACATCTCCAGCTCTTCTTCTAGACGTAACCAACTGGTCCCACCAACTTAGAGCATAATCCTTGAATGCTGTCGGGGCAATTCGAATCTTAGTCTCCTGAGTAAACTCCCGGCAATTAAAGATAATTTCAACCCTCTTTTCCCACTCAAGATATTCTTCAGGATTACTGGTTCCATAAAAAAATGGAATCTCTATCTTCACACCGGCAAGAGGGTCTCGAATAGCGGTTTGGTTATTTCTAACGGTTCGGTCTTCTCTTGGCTGTCTTCTTCGAGAACGATTTGATCGAGAAGTCTGACTATAATAGTGCTCAGCATCAGAAAGTCGTAGGTTCCTTCTAAGTTGTTCTTCAATAATAGGTTGCTGTTGGTCTCGGAGTCGGTCGTTGATGGACCTTTCTAAGTCAGCTTTCATAGTGGCCATACTATTAACCATCATAGCTTTGAAGGAGTCCATAAGTTGCTTGTTGGAGCTGGAAGATTCCTCTTCATCCTCATTGGTTCCCACCATGGTACCTGTTCAGATTCAAACAAGTAACAAGTAAAAATGCCCAAAGAAACACAACAAAGGAAAACTCAGCAAGCTTTCTAGAATCCAAAATGACTGTTTGATCTGATCGAACAGAATAAATTATCAAAACACGTTCAAAAATTTTAGAAACAATTTTCTAAACTACTAGACTCTTTTCAGAGACAGATCCAACCGATCTCACGATTTTTGCAAATAAAACGGATTTATGAAAATCAAAACACTGAAAAATCGCAGAAATCTTTTTTTCTTGAAACACTTGAAGATGATCGGTCAGATTAAAATATCAAATCGTGTCCAAAAATTCCGAAATCAAATTTCACAGAAAGTAGACTCATAATAGGTTCTTTAGAAACTGATTTCAAGATTTTATCAATTACCAAATAATTATGACAATTCTAGCAATCAACAGGCAAAACGATTCAAATGTTCTGCAGAATATGAAAGGGGTACAATCGATTTGAAAAGACACAACCTGAGATGGAGTGTGCTCTGATACCACTTGATATGATCCTAGATGAGGATCAATGCCCCTGAACGTTCTCCACTGGTTGTTATGAACAGAGTGAGCGGATATGAGTGCGGAAGTGATGAAATGAAGTGAAAGTGATGATAGGGCTTGAATGAGTGATACTCCAAAGGTGATGAATAGCCTTTGAACACTCAGGGCTTGGTCCACGAGTGGTTGAAAACCAAAATCGGCAAGAACAAGAGATGGATCGAAGTGAAACTTCTAAGGGGGGTGACGAGACCCTTAGACTTCGGCTCTTGAGTGAAATGGGATAATGATCCAAATTTCGGGTTCAAGAGGATGATCAAACGAGATTAAGAAAGACTTATGATATTAAAATGTTTGATAGATAGAAATGAAGTTCAGATGTAGAATATAAAGAGAAGAGAAGCTAAAGAAAACAATAAAAGAGTGTGGAGTTACGAGACATGCCTCGGAACTCACACTAAAACCATACAAAAATTAAACAACACTCAAAGTTCAAAATGAGATAGTGAAGAGACATAGGCCACGCCTAAGGAGAAGTAAAGGGGCCTGGATTTATCAAGAGGCCTTGTGAAAGAGTGATAAGGCCTACCTCATTAAAAACCTTGTTTGGAAAACCCAATGGGACAAAACCAAACAAGGGAAAAAGAGTATAAGTCTTATCACCTCTCTTGATAAATGTTTAGGTGGCTTGTATCACAACCAGGGTAGTTGGATTAGCACACGCTAAACTGCCCTGAATGGTGTTGAGAAGAGATTGCAAAGTTGTGTTGAGCTCGGCTTGCTTGGACCTAGTAATAGGACCCGGAGAAATGTGTAAATCTTCATGTCCTTGATGCTCCGGTTCAAGCTGTTTCCCTTGATCCTCTTTGTCATCCTTATGTTGCATTGGTTTATCCTCCTTGCTGGCCATGCTCTCATCATTCTTGGACGGCCAAGGAAGTACTGAACGTACCAGCTGGTTCTATGACTCGCTCTAGGACTAAGCAGCTTAACAAAACTGTTGGAGCCTTGCTACGTCAAGCTTTGATTCGAAGGGGTCACTCGGACGCAAGTGATACCGCGGCCACCTTGGTCATGGTTCATGTCCGAGAAGATTAGTGTCAAGCCCTATGGCTCACTTACACTCTTTTTCCCTTGCCTTTGGTTTTTCCTAAGTGGTTTTCCAAAGGAAGGTTTTTAATGAGGTTTATGGTCCATAGGTTCCATTGTACTTGGCATTAGTCCTACCTAGTCCGGCCCGTCTCGAGAGTTTAGGCTCGGCCCATCTTTTATTATTCTTTCTATCTTATTTCTGTTTAGTTAATTTAAATTTGAACTTATGTCTGAGAGAATTATGTGCGCGGGTTGTTACTTGTGTTTTGGTCGTTGGTAAGTTCCCAAGGCATGTCTTGGAACTCGCCGTGACTTAATTGCTCTGCTCCTCTCTTCTCCTCTTCATCTCCTTTCTCTTTATATATCTCTGAGACTCCTATGTATTTTCTTAACCATCTTTTTAATAAAAAAAACTCTTTTTTCTTTTTCGAGTGATTCGAATTAGAAACCTAAGAACAACTCTAGTGATTAGATTGTTCGAACCAGACTTATCAAGAGGCCTTCCGCATCCTCTCATGGTGTCTATCATCCCATTCAACGCCAGATCACTTGCTGCTCAAGCCTGGAGCTTTATCATTGTCATATTAACGTCCCGGTGTGTGAGTGGGGCGTGATTCTTCACCCAGAATCGTATCAAGTGGTATCAGAGAAAGAGGATGAAACTTTTGATTCAAACTTATTTACCTCTTCGAATAAAATTACTTGTGCTTCTAGCCCTCCACCGGTGCCACCGAGTGAACTTAAATTTTTGCAGGATGTGTCTATAGGTACTGAACCAAAGAAGCTACAGCCTAATCACTCCTACAACTACAATGTGGCGATGATCTATGGTGATGGAATTCAAGATAGAGCTAAATAAAAAGAAGAGCAAAGTGATGACAACTTTCTTAAGGAGACGCAACCAGTTCAAGCCAGGAGTATTTGGGCTCAACAAGGATTTTTCATGGGCTTTAGAATGATTTCTAATGGCTCTAAATCGATGATAGTACAACCTCGTCCTGTTGTTGATTTTTAACCAACTAACATGGAGTTTTATTCTTGTCTTGATAGGAATAAAGCAAGAGATCATCGTGAACAAGTTTCCGAAGACATTGAATTGCAAGCAAAGCTACCCACTGGAAAAACCATCCACTGTCTTCATCAAGATGCCTCTCAAAGCCACATTTGGAGACCTGGAGACTATCTACAACGTTCAAGACTTATATCGTTCGAGTTTTGGATCACATCACTTCAAAAGTTTCCCGTATAGCCTAAAATGGATCTTTCATCATCTGGATCATTCTTAACCTATCATTGGCGACCAGGAGATTTTTTAGACACCTCTAGAGAGTATGAGATGGTCACCAACAATGCCCTGATCCAAGAAGAACCCCCGGATCCAACACTAATTTCATTTGTAGTGATACTTACAAGCACCAAATACACCAAGGACCTTGTTCAGGTAAGTATCTCTTCATCTCGACTTGTTGCTCATGATTTAAGGGCTGTGAATATGAGTTTATTTTATCCAGAAATCATTGAGAAAAAGTTAGGATTATTCAAAGAATATTCGGAACTAAATTCTTGTATTAAGATGCATGAAAGAGAAGGACTTGACAAGGATAATGTTTTGAATCAAGCTAAGAAGTGTTTATTTGTTTATGGTACTTCCATGACTGTGATAACATACTTGCTCTTTGCCAAATCTGTTGAAAACATTGCAGGTACAAAGGAGGAGCCACCGGATCTGGAAGTTCTCTCGCCAAATTTCTTTGCAAGTACTGGAATTGGAGTCGTTATGTCAAAGTAACTGAACATTTTCAAGATATTTCTTCTTATGGAGATGCTGGGAGTTCTCCCCAATGTTCTCAAAGGGCGCCACCATGAAGCTGAATCTCTCTTTAGAATTCTCGACACTACCCTTTCCCTTTCTTTCCATTACCAAGATAAGTCATTTTTGTTTTACCCTTTTGATGCTTCTAAGTTAATGTTGTTGACAAATCCTTTTCAACTGGGGGAGCATGATGTGAGAGTGGATAGCGACCAGGACGGAAAGCCGATGGCCGAGGAAAAGCTGGAACTGGTCGAGGAAATGATTGGACCGGTTGAGAATGAAGCTCCGGACGAGCCACTTGGAGCTAGGATGCGTTCTTGGATGGCCAAGGAAGTACTGAACGTACCAGCTGGTTCTATGACTCGCCCTAGGACTAAGGAGCTTAACAAAACTGTTGGAGCCTTGCAACGTCAAGCTTTGGTTCGAAGGGGTCACTCGGACGCAAGTGATACCGCGGCCACCTTGGTCATGGTTCATGTCCGGGAAGATTAGTGTCAAGCCCTATGGCTCACTTACACTCTTTTTCCATTGCCTTTGGTTTTTTCCAAGTGATTTTCCAAAGGAAGGTTTTTAATGAGGTTCGTGGTCCATAGGTTCTATTGTGCTTGGCATTAGTCCTACCTTGTCCGGCCCGTCTCGAGAGTTTAGGCGCGGCCCGTCTTTTATTATCCTTTGTATTTTATTTCTGTTTAGTTAATTTAAATTTGAACTTATGTATGAGAGAATTATGTGCGCGGGTTGTTACTTTGGTTTTGGTCATTGGTAAGTTCCCAAGGCATGTCTTGGAACTCGCCGTGACTTAATTGCTCCGCTCCTCTCTTCTCCTTTTCGTCTCCTTTCTCTTTATATGTCTCTGAGACTCCTATGTATTTTCTTAACCATCTTTTACTAAAAAAAAAACTCTTTTTTCTCTTTCGAGTGATTCGAATTAGAAACCTAAGAACAATTCTAGTGATTAGATTGTTCGAACAGACTTATCAAGAGGCCTTCCGCATCCTCTCGTGGCGTCTATCATCCCATTCAACTCCAGATCGCTTGCTGCTCAAGCCTGGAGCTTTATCATTGTCATCTTAACTTCCTGGTGTGTGAGTGGGGCGTGATTCTTCACCCAGAATTGTATCACGTACCCAAGATTCCTTTTCCTAAGAACAACAGGAAGTCTAAGCAGGAATTATATGACGCTAAGTGCAGATCGATAATGGATAAACTCACCATTGAGATTCCATTGATTGATGCTATCAAGACTTCCCCTATGGTCAAGAGATGTTTAAAGAAGATGCTTACGCAGGATATGCGAGAAGGGGAAGACGTTATGATGATGACTAAGGTCTGTAGTGCTGTTATTCAGAACAAGATATCGGAGAAACTTGTTGATCCGGGTAGCTTTGTCTTGGATTGCTCAATCTTCCAAGCAAGGTTTAAGAATTCCTTGTATGATTTAAGTTCCAGGTTAAGTTTGATGCCGTATTCAGTTGTTGGACTCAGGATGACAGATTTCACGCCTACTAAGCTAACTCTGATCCTTGCGGATAGGAGCATTCGGACACTGGAATGTCTTTTGGAAGACGTGCCAGTAAGAGTCGGCGATTGCATGATACCGACGGATTTTGTTGTGCTGAAGTAGAGTGACGAGCCTAAGGATCAACTTATCCTAAGTAGACCTTTCTTATCCACCGCTGGAGCGAATATTGATGGAAGAGGAGGCAGAATATCTCTGAATGTGGGGGAGTCTGGGATGAGTTTTGATATGGATAAGTCTATCAGACAACCCACTATCGACAGACAAACATTCTGTGTTCATACTTTGAATAATCTAACAGAGGCTATTCTCCACATAATGGATTTACCGAATCCTTTTGAAGATAAAGCTACTGAAGTTGCACCTCAGCGTGGAACCAATAATGTATCTACAACTGCTGAGGATTCATCAGAGGAGGAAGTGAACCTCATTTCTATGGAGCTACTTACATGTCAACTAAGTAATAAACAAACTATTTCGGATATTGTCAATCGACACCCACCATCAATGTCGACCGACACCGAACCCCATCCGATGGGATTGTTTTGGCGAGACTTGTGCAAATCCTCTGTGGCTGCTGTGACTACTGTGGCTACACCTCATCCACCACAGTATGTTGATATTGAAAACTACCTTGCTGCGGCATGTGCACCAGATAATTTCACAGGGTATGCTAAAAAGAAATTTTTGCGCGAGCTCAGGCGCTACTTTTGGGATAAACCTTACTTGTATCGATATTGTGCTGATGGGATTTATAGGCGGTGTGTCGCTGAAATGGAAATGCAAGATGTGTTGTACCACTGCCATGGATTCGAGTACGCAAGACACTTTGCTACTTTCAAGACAATATCCAAGGTTTTTCAACCAGGGTTCTGGTGGCCGACTATGTTCAGAGACGCTCACGAGTTTGTTTCTCGATGTGATGCTTTTCAGCGAAGAGGGAAGATCAGCAAACGGCATGAGATGCCACATAATTTCACTCTGGAAGTTGAAGTATTCGATTGTTGGGGCATTGACTTTATGGGAACCTTTCCCTCCTCCTATGGGAATCAATACATCTTGGTGGATATAGACTATGTGTCTAAATGGGTAGAATCTATTGCTAGTCCGACAAACGATTCTTCAGTTGTTCTTAAGCTGTTCAAGACCATTATTTTCCCTCGATTTGGAGTGCCTTGAATTTTGATAAGTGATGGTGGTTCTCATTTAATCAATAAGGTCTTTGAGAAGCTTTTGAGAGGACATGGTGTACATCATCGAGTGGCTACTCCCTATCTGATACGTTTCTGGGTGGAGAATCGTGTCCCAATCTCTCACCGGGAAGCTAAGATGGCAAGTTTAGACTCCAGGCTTGAGCAGCAAGTGGTTCTGGAGTTGATGGAATGAGTGACGCCACGAGAGGTTGTGAAAGACCCCTTGATAAGTCGGTTTTGGACACTCTAATCACTAGAAATGTTCACAAGTAATCTAGATCGAATCACTCGAAAAAGATAACAAGGATCTATCAAGAAAAAGAGATTTTTGATAAAAAGATAGATAGATAATTCATTAGGAGTTCAGAGACATATAAAGAAGAAGAAGACGAAGAGGAGAAGAGAGGAGGAGCGGAGCATTAAAGCCTCGGCAAGTTCCAAGACATGCCTTGGAACTTACCAACGACTAACACACAAATACAATCCCGCGCACACATAATATCCTCAAACATAAGTTAAAAATTTAAATAAGCTAAAAGAAATAAGATAGAAAGATAAAAGATAGACGGGCCGCGCCAAAGCTGTCGAGACGGGCCGGACTAGGTCGGACCAATGCTAAGCAAAGATGAACCTATGGACCACGAACCTCATTAAAAACCTTCCTTTGGAAAACCACTTGGGAAAAACCAAAGGCAAGGGAAAAAGAGTGTAAGTGAGCCATAGGACACTAATCTTCCCGGACATGAACCATGACCAAGGTGGCCGCGGTATCACTTGCATTCGAGTGACCCCTTTGAACCAAAGCTTGCCGTAGCAAGGCTCCAACAATATTGTTCAGTTCCTTAGTCCAAGAACGCGTCCTAGCTCCGAGTGGCTCATCCGGAGCTTCCTTCTCGACCGGTCCAAACGTGTCCTCGACCTGGTCCAACATTTCCTCGGCCATCGGCTGTTCATCCTGGTCACTATCCATTCTCGCATCAGGCACCCCCAGTTGAAAAGGATTTTTCCTCAAATCCAAAATACCTGCCAAGAACAACGCAAAGTTAGTTTTCCAAAAGGATAGAAAATTGATAAAACCATACCAATATTTAAAGATAAGAGAAAGGTAAGGAGGAAGCTTAGGAAGTAGTTCAGCATAAGGGAAGTAGGTGAGTGGAGAACATGGTTCCCGTCCTTGAGTTTCAGAGGAGCTGAACACTTTCCAAAGATCTCCCTTGGTTCCAAGCTTTGTATCACGGAAGTAGTCTAGAACAAAGGTTTGGTGACGTGTGGTTTCATTAGTTAAGTTTCTGTTCTTCATTTCAAACGTCTGGTCCTTGCAAGCCTTGGCTCTGTCCTTTGACCCTGTCATGTCACAGTAGTAAGTAAAATCTTGATTAGAAGATAGGAAATCTACAACTGGACCGGGTTGTACTATCATCGATTCAAAGCCATTAGAAACTATTTTATAGAGTTTAAGGAATCCTGTTAAGTTCGGAATGTCCGTGGACTGGACTTGGATGGTTGCACTGGTCTGGTTCTCTTCCTTGACTTGAAAAATGTATAGAGTCTTCTCACCATCATAAGCAAAGTATTTGGCACTCAAATCGGAAGGATAATCCTTGAAGACTTCGTTTTGCTCCTTTGGCGCTTCCTTGTCTTGGCCAGATGGTGGAGCTTTGTTTGGTCCTAGAGACACACTGTAGTGGTAGAACTGATCTCCCTGTATCGGTCCATCACCCATAACCTGCAAAGATTCAAACTCACTTGGTGGCACCCGTGCAAAGTTAAATGAACAAGCAAAATTTTCATTAAGTCCAAAATAATTCGGTTCAGCTCAAGGTATGTTCTCTTTACTTATCCCAGCCATAGCAAAATGATTGGCTTTCTTGCTTGGTTCCTGTTTGCCTTGGAGTCGAACTTGATCAAGATAAACTTCATGTGGAGACATCGGTACTAGTGTGGTCTTCCTTCCTTTGAACTCGAACGTATGCCGGTTGGTGAAACCATCATGAACTACCTTCCTATCAGATTGCCACGGCCTCCCAAGCAGAATATGTCCAGCTTCCATAGGTAGTACATCACCCAAAATTTCATCTTCATATTTGCCGATTACTATAGGAACCTCCACTTGATGCTTTACTTTCATTTCTCCATCCTTGCTAAGCAACTGAAAATCATACGGTTTTGGATGCTTCTTAATTTCCAATCCCAGCTTCTTAACCATTTTTTCACTTGCCACATTAGTACAACTCCCACCGTCAATGATAAGGCTGTAAACTTTTCCCTTAACATAGCATCGCGTGTGAAACAGATTAGCTCGCTGTTCTTGCTGGTCGGAGTTAGACTGTATGCTGAGCGTCCTTACTGCTACTAGCAACTCTCCCTTAGCTGGTAACTCAACATCCTCATCTTCTTGCTGCTTAACTTCTAGTTGCTCGTCTTCAGATTCATACTCACCATTATCCTTTAGAACCATTATCCTTTTGTTGGTACACTCACTCGCATAGTGTCCCATTCCTTGGCACTTGTAGCACTTGATTCTACTGGTTCTGGATTCAGCTTTTCCTTTATCTTCATAGTTCTTTGCTTCGGAGTTTGATATAGCCGGCTGCTTGCTTTCACCTTGTATCCTTGGCTTCTCTTCTCTCGGGTAGCCTCTTGTGTAACTAGTGTTTACGGTTCCAAAATGTGTCCGTATAGGACCTCTCATCTTAAGCTGTTGCTCTATAATTATGGCTTGGTGTAGCATTTCCTGTAGGTCAACATGAGGCTGCATCTCCAACCTATCTTGTATATCACGCTGCAAGCCTCTTAGAAACCTAGACATGGTAGCCTCTCGATCCTCTTGAACATCTGCTTGTATCATCAACGTTTCCATCTCCTGGTAGTATTCCTCAACACTCTTACTACCTTGCACAAGCCTCCTAAGTTGGTTATCCAACTCACGGTAATAGTAACTTGGCACAAAACGTTTCCGCATAATAGCCTTCATCTCGTTCCAAGTAGAAACCGGGTACTCTTGGTTTCTTCTCCTAGACGTAACCAACTGATCCCACCAGCTCAAAACATAGTCAGTGAACTCAGTAGCTGCAACCTTCACTCGGTTCACTTCAGTGTAATGTTGACAATCAAACACCCATTCAATCTTCTTTTCCCACTCCAAGTAAGCACTCGGATCATTTTTCCCTTGAAAAGAAGGTATACGGAGCTTGAGTCCTCCAAAGCCATCCGGGGGTTGGTTCCTCTCATTTCTCATGTGCCTGTGCCTCCTATGACTGTTACGAGAAGAGCCACTGTAATAATTCTCCGCTTCAAAGTCTCCAGGTTGCCTTGGAAGTGGTCTTTGATTAATTTCCCGGGGTTCCCTTAAAACTTCTTCTTGTTGCCTTGCTTTGTGAACGTTTTCCTCATCATTTCTTGCTGTATTCACGCCTTGAGATCCTCTGGCTTCACGAATCATCTCTGGAAGGACCTGTTCTTGCAAAACAATAAACCTTTCATCCATCAATCGCGCCAACGTTGCTGTGAGAGCTTCAATCAGGAGCTTGTTGTTGTTGCCGCTTGTTCCACTATGATCAGACATCCTTTTCCTATAACAACACAACAAAATACACCAGTAAAGAGTCCTTTTGAAGATCGAATTGACCCTAAATCATAAGAACACGAAAATGACTCTTGGTATCCTATTTTCTCAGAAGAACCCTAAACGCGACTGTGGTAGTCGATCGGTCACGGAAAAATATCAAAACTTCTTAGCAAATTCACAAACTAATTTTAGCAAATACTAGACTCATCCTAGATTCATTTACAATTGATTTCACAATTTTTGCACAAGCCAATATTTAACTAAAATTCGAAAAAGTTGGGACGAAAACCACTTAACTTCTCGATGTTGCTCTGATACCACTTGATACGATTCTGGGTGGAGAATCGTGTCCCAATCTCTCACCGGGAAGCTAAGATGTCAAGTTTAGACTCCAGGCTTGAGCAGCAAGCGGTTCTGGAGTTGATGGAATGAGTGACGCCACGAGAGGTTGTGAAAGACCCCTTGATAAGTCGGTTTTGAACACTCTCATCACTAGAAATGTTCACAAGTAATCTAGATCGAATCACTGGAAAAAGATAACAAGGATCTATCAAGAAAAGAGATTTTTGATAAAAAGATAGATAGATAATTCATTAGGAGTTCGGAGACATATAAAGAAGAAGAAGACGAAGAGGAGAAGAGAGGAGGAGCGGAGCATTAAAGCCTCGGCGAGTTCCAAGACATGCCTTGGAACTTACCAACGACTAACACACAAATACAATCCCGCTCACACATAATATCCTCAAACATAAGTTCAAAATTTAAATAAGCTAAAAGAAATAAGATAGAAAGATAAAAGATAGACGGGCCGCACCAAAGCTCTCGAGACGGGCCGGACTAGGTCGGACCAATGCCAAGCAAAGATGAACCTATGGACCACGAACCTCATTAAAAACCTTCCTTTGGAAAACCACTCGGGAAAAAACAAAGGCAAGGGAAAAAGAGTGTAAGTGAGCCATAGGGCTTGACACTAATCTTCCCGGACATGAACCATCACCAAGGTGGCCGCGTTATCACTTGCGTCCGAGTGACCCCTTTGAACCAAAGCTTGACGTAGCAAGGCTCCAACAATATTGTTCAGTTCCTTAGTCCTAGAACGAGTCATAGATCCAACTGGTACGCTTAGCACTTCAGTGGCCGACCAAGAACGCATCCTAGCTCCAAGTGGCTCATCCGGAGCTTCCTTCTCGATCGGTCCAAACGTGTCCTCGACCGGGTCCAACATTTCCTCGGCCATCGGCTGTTCATCCTGGTCGCTATCCATTCTCGCATCACTATCACCCTCACATAAGCGGTCAGGTTGATATTTCAAACAGGGAGATCAAAGAAATTCTTGAGAAGACCGTCAGCATTACTAGGAAAGACTGGTCTGCAAAGTTGGATGACACACTCTGGGCATACGGAATTGCTTTCAAGACACCTCTGGGGACTAAACCGTTCCATCTGCTTTATGGGAAAGCATGTCACCTTCCAGTGGAACTAGAGCAGAAGGCAGCATGGGAAATTAAGCGTATGAATTTTTATTTTAAACCCGCCGCAGAAAGGTGATTGATCAAACAAAATGAATTAGATGAGATCTGGTTCCACGCTTATGAGAGTTCAAAGTTTTATAAGGAGAAAACAAAAGCATATCATGACAAGAAAATCATCTCTAGAACCTTTGCACCCAACGATCAGGTACTCTTATTTAACTCTCGTCTGTAATTGTTTCCAGGAAAATTCTGCTCTCGTTGGTCAGGTCCTTTTACTGTCAAGGAAGTCCGTCAAATTGGTGCTGTTGTTTTGATGAGCTCGGACGTGAGCAATTCACCGTGAATGGTCAGAGGGTGAATCATTATTGGGTAAAAGCTTAGATACCAGGCTGACACTACATATGTCTGGACGATGCACCCGCCGCCTTATCGTGTTTATGAGTCAAGCTAATGACTTAAAACGAGTGCTTAGTGGGAGGCAACCCACTAGTGAGTCTGTACATCTGTTTTTCTTTACTTTTGTTTCACTTTTGTTTTGGTTTTCCTTGTTGTGATTTTCAGGAAACTAGTATTCTCGGAGCTATCCAACCAAGTCAATATACACACCCGATTGGTGTCGATTGACACCGAGCGATTTCCGAGAACAAATATTGGCTCGACACTGCCCCCTGGTGTCGCTCGACACCACTTACACGGACACGAGCCATATAAAACCTAGCCGCCTCCTTCTTCTTCCTCATTTCTTCCCTTCGCTGTAACCGAAACCAAATCGCCAAAATTTTTGCCAAACCTCCATTTTTGCTCAAATTTGGTGATTTTTGTTTCTAACTTCCCCATTTCTTCTTGATAGTCCCTTTTCAATCACTCATTTTCAGATTTATAGCTATGGGTGACCGTAGGAAGCGTGTGAGAGGACAAAGCTCCGACAGCGACAACCGCCCCCTCAATGAAGTTTTTTGCAATTGCCCTCCCCAATCCGCTACAGCATTCGCCTCCAGGCCTCCTTGGCCCAACCGAGAGGGTCTCAAGATCTAGTCTCAACGCCGGTGGGACGGGACGCCAAAGGAGGAGACCGAAAACAGAGGAATGCGTCTACAGGCCGATCTGAGAGCAGTGGGATGACTACGATACGCTGTTCTACAATGCCTGGTTGCGATTAGAGATCCGACCGACTCGCCTCGCCAACAGCACGGCCTGCGGCGGATGCAAATCAAGGACGACGTGCTCCGCTTGGTGTGGAAGATGGGTTTGGGTCACATATGTATGAGACATTATGACCTCTACCAGAATTAAGCACGCCAACTCCTTGCCACCGCCTGTGTCTACTACCGCAGCGAGATGGCTCGCAATGCTCAACAAGGTACCCTTACTTCCCTTCTCCGAGGAGTTCGCTATCGTATTTCTCTTTGGGATCTTTGTGGGCTGTATGGTTTTGATGCGGACCAGACTAGCTTATCAGAGAGATTGTCTGCATCATAGTTTCGCCCATGTTCAGTTGTTGCGTATTTTCTTCAAAGGAGTTGATTTGAGGTACCATATGGCTCTAGATTCATCGAGCAATGGGAACTTCAACACCAGATCTCCAGAGGAAGCTTATGAGTTGATTGAGAACTTGGCGTCTAGCAATAGCACCAAGAATGCTGACTATGAATGTCAAACGCAGGCTGGGGCGTAGATGGGAAACTGATTGCTTAGTAGAAGACGTTGGATGCAGTTCATAGTATCCTGATGAGTAAGAAGTCAGTTTATTTTGCTTCAGAGGTTGAGTCAATTGAGCCCGAGCAATTGTATAAGGAAGGGGATTGCAACTACATTGGTGGCAATGGATTTCAGGGTCAGCATTATGGCAATCAGCAGAACAGAGATGGTTACAGTGGAAACAATCAGCGGAAAACCTTCACCGATAATCAATACTCTTCTGGTTATATTCCCAAGAACCAGTATCAGAAGACCTTCTAGAGCAACAATGAGTTCAACAGGAACTATGGATCATCCTCCTACTATCAGCAACCTCCCGCTAGCTCTGAGCAGAACGAGATGAAGTCTATGCAGGATCAAATTTTGGAAGGTCAGGAGAAGATTACGGTTGATCTCAATGGGAAGATTGACTCGCTGTATACCGATCTGAACAGTAACATTGATGCTTTGAACATTCACATGAAGAAGCTCAATCTCTAGGTTGCACAGACTGTTGGGTCTGTCAAATGGCCTGATGGAGTTTTTCCACGAGGAACTGACAACAACCCTAACTACCGTTGCAATGCTATTAGGTTGAGAAGTGGTAAAGAGTTGAGTCTTGTATTGGCAAGGTCTAAGAAGGGTGAATAGATTGTTGACTTTGAGGAAATCGATGAAGAATTCGTGGAGGAGCCGCCAGTGTTGACCGACACATATAATCAGTGTCGATCGACACCCTTGTCCACATATAGAGGGGAACCAACACCGGCTAGTGTCGACCGACACCCACCCATTTGTGTCGATCGACACCACTCGTCACCAGACGCACCGGTTGTTGAATAATTGCAGAATGCGCCTAAGCGTGTTTACGTACCCAAGGTTCATTACCTTAAGAACAAAAGGAAGTCTAAGCAAGAGTTGTATGATGCTAAGTGTAGTGCGATAATGGATAAACTCACCATTGAGATTCCATTGATCGATGTTATCAAGACTTCGCCTGTGGTAAAGAGGTGTTTAAAGAAGATGTTTAACTATCCAATCGAGTATTCAAAGTGGATGGATTTTAAGGCATTTGAAGCATTGGTACAAGAAGAATGAAATCAACCCACCACACCAGAATGGCCTAGTGAAGAAGACTATGCAACGGATCGTGATGAAGATTACTATGAGGAACGGGAGATTGAAAACTATTTTGAGGATCGTTCCCAAGAAGATGCTGAGTTTGATGATCTGCCAACTAAGGGGACATGGGACGAGAACCTCGGGGATACTCATGCCATTCCTAATCATAGACATTCTCCTGAGCACCACCGTAAGGTATGTCTCCCACATCAAATTTTTCAGGCTAACAATATTGCTCGTTCCAGGGTGAGTAGCCAAGAAGAGCGACTTGAGGCCTTTATGAAGGAATGTATGGAGAAGAACCAAATCAGCATGCAAACAATCATTGAGAGGATTGAATCAATGAAACGAAGCGTTTGGGGACTTGGGAGTAGCCTCACGAGGTCAGAATTAGGGCTGAACGATGAAGATCAAAATTTGGTGTCGATCGATACCAACACCCATCTCCTGATAAGTCTTCACAATTGTGGTTCTAACTTTGTTTCAGTTCTCTCTTTTGTTTACCAATCTCTGGTTTGGCACCACTGGGGACAGTGTTGTTCAAGTCTGGGGGAGGTAGTTACTAACTATGTGTTTTCTTTTCTTATGAGTCTTTCGAGTCAGTTGAGTCCGTTTTATTGAGTCAAAATCAGTTTATGAAACTATGATTTTCGAGGAAACTTTCACATTTTGCATGACCTTAAGTGACCATTTGATTAAAGCTTGTTAGGTATCTGAGACTAATGGAAAAACCAAAGGCTTAATGGTGGACTTGAGACGCCCATATTTCCCGCAGACATCCACTAACTCCCGAGCCAATTTATGTTAGTTCCTTTTACCTCAGCAATGTGACAGGTGTTCTGGGGCTTGACTCATCGTTCATATCAGACAAGACAACTTCTGTAAACACCAATAAAAGCGGTACTGCTCTCCCTTATTCCAAAGAAAAAAAAGCAGAAAAGATGATATGATTCTCGTCTTAAGCAAAGGGGTGGGAAAATTTTCCGTGACCTCATTATTTTACTAAAGATTGAGTTGATCACGTAGAGGTGGCAGTGAGCGGTAGGAAAATTTCCCGTGACCCCATTATTCGCTACACCTTTGAATTATATAAAAAAAAAAGAAGAAAAGAAAGAAAGTAAAGAAAAAAGATAATAAGAAAAAGAATAAGTCTGGGGGAGAGAAAGAGTACTGATAGCTATATGGTTGTCTTTGTTATGGTATTGTACGTTAAAGAGTCTAGAAGGCTCTGGGCATTGAGATCACAGATGAGGCCCGGCGATGCAGGTAATGTGGACTATGCTGTGGAATTGTGGGTTTCATCGGGAAAACTATGAACGTCTACGGTGAAGTACATGGTGGTCTAGATCCTTTCAGGTAAGAGTTTTTAGTGGATTACTATGGTAAATGTGAATGTGATATTCTTATGACGAAATGAGTTTCTGTGTTTTCAAACTTCTTTCTCTAGTTTAGTTTTCTGTTTTGCTTGAGGGCAAGCAAAAGCAAAGTCTGGGGGGAGTTGATATATCAAGGATTTTACCGGTTTTAATCCATGATATGAGTGCATTATCAAGTCTTAACTGTGTCTTTTGAGTCTTTATCGAGTCTTTTACAAGCGTTATGCGTTTGTGACTTTTTGGATGATTATGGAGCATTATGGAGCATTTGTTGCTTAGAAGACGAAATCGATGCATTCAGTGGTCAGTGGTGTCTATCGACACTCATCACTGGTGTCAGTCAACACCCATTGTCAGACGTCCATGCGGAATTTACTAAGTTCTGAAGATTTGCAGTTTTGCCCCAGAAGTTCCAGAAGTTCACAAAAGGGACCCAACTCGTGTATTGGTCTATATATTAGTTTTTTTGGGTTAAGTAGGATGTACCTTTGATCGAAGACGCTACCTTTCATCCAGTTTCCAGTCTTTTATCTATTCCTTTGTTGAGGGGCTAATCTTGCTACTTGTACTTCTGAGAGAAGATTTTGAACCGCTGTTTCTTTATTCTACGTTTTATTCAGTTTATGATATCTATTTCAGTTATGTCTTGTGTTTCATTTGATATGTCTGAGTATATCCCTTGTTAGGTTTAGGGATTCTCATAGGGATTTCATGATTTGTTAGGATTAACACTGGTTAAGATTCAAATTTGTTAGTTCTTCATCTAGGATTGTGCTTAATGCTTCATTTAGCTTGATTACCCAGAAGTATGATATTAGGTTGTTAAATTGGCGTGACAGCGTGATTTATAATCTGAAGTAATCCTAGTGAGCATGTGATAACTAGGTTTTTACACCTAAAGCTACCTATTGCCCAAATTGTAGTACAAAGGGCTATCGAATCCAATCGGGACTATTGTAGGCAATCAGGATGTAGCAAATCTATCTAATTCAAGCCAAATAGAAAGGTTGGAAGTAACAGGGTGAGACAACTAAAGCAAGAACTAATAAACAGTAAAAGAAACTAGAAACAGAGATTCAAAATAGCAAAAGAAACAGAAAACAGAGCAAGCTAAGAACAGGAAAACAGAGTCTCAAAAAGTAGAAAACAATCAGGATGAGAAAAGGTCCTAAGGATGAGTTCTAGATCTGGTATTCTTCATGGTGAACACTAGTGACTTCATAAACAACTTCATAGAAGGGATCTCTCGACTATAAGTATCAAAAGAGTGATAGATCCACTTCCCAGTTACATCTATCACCAGATTCTCTAAACTTCCTAATCTTGGAATCCACACCTATTCCCATCTCGGAGATCTTGTGCCCTAGGACTATCCCTTCCCTGACCATGAAGTTGCATTTCTCCCAATTCAGAACCAGATTGGTCTCTTCACATCTAGAAAGGACCCTGCATAAATTTGACAAACAGGAGGAGAAGGAAGAACCGTACACAGAAAAATCATCCATGAACACTTCCACCATCTCCTCTATTAGATCTGGAAATATGGAGGTCATGCATCTTTGAAAAGTAGCAGGTGCATTACAAAGGCCAAAAGGCATTCTTTTATATGCAAATGTTCCATATGGACATGTAAAAGTGGTTTTCTCTTGATCATTAGGATGTATAGGAATCTGGAAAAATCCACTATACCCATCAAAGAAACAATAAAAAGGGTGATTAGCTAGCCTCTCCAACATCTGGTCAATGAATGGTAGTGGAAAATGGTCCTTTCTAGATGCAGAATTCAACTTCCTATAGTCTATACACATCCTATGGCCAGTGATTGTTCGGGTGGGAATAAGTTCATCTTTATCATTTTTAACCACAGTTATGCCACCCTTCTTGGGTACACAATGCACAGGAGATACCCAAGTACTGTCAGAAATTGGGTAAATCACTCCAGCATCCAACAGCTTCAGGATCTCCTTCTTAACAACTTCTTTTAAGTTTGGATTCAATCTCCTTTGGGGTTCAATACTAGAATAGGATTCATTTTCAAGATGAATGCGATGTGTGCACAAATCAGGTGAAATTCCCTTAATGTCATCTAATGAATAACCTATAGCACGTCTAAATCTTTTCAGCTCAGTTAACAATTAGGTAAGCTCAATACTGCTAAGGGAATCATCTACTATTACAGGGTAGGTAGAGTTTGTTCCAAGGAATGTGCACCTTAGCCCTTTCGGTAGTGGTTTGAGGTCCACCTTGGGTGCCTTCAACTATGACCAATCTGCAGTCGTGGAGTCAATGAACTCGGGTGGTTGGCCTGGTTTGTTGACCGAGTTGGACGATTCAGGCCGAGAGAAGGACAAGCTCGGGTGGTTGTGCTCGGTTTGGCTGACCGAGCTCAGGACATTCTTCTCGCCAAGCTCGGTCTGTGAGACCGAGTGTATGGACCTAGGCTTGTCCACTGTTGCTAATCTTTCAGTTTCTGGTCTGATCAATTCTTCAAAGCCCTCTGACTCATCCAGCACTTTTCTTGAGTCCAAATATACTTCGAAATCCAGAGTTTCATCATGCAGATACCCTTCTTCACTACTCTTTGTCAAAATAGTCTTCAAATGATCCTTCTCGGTTATCTCATCCAAAACATCTTCAGACAGTTGTTCTAACTCTTCTATCCAGAAAACCTGTCCTCCTATTGTTGGTTTCTTCATAAAATCTTTGATATCAAAGTTCATCTTGAGGTCTTTACCAAAATGGAGTTCAATCTTTCCTTCTCTAACATCAATTACTGCTCCAGCAGTAGCTAAAAAGGGTCTGCCCAGTATCAGAGGTTCCTTAGGTTCTTCATCCATTTCTAACACCACAAAATCAGTTGGTACTTCCGTATTTCCAATCTTAACTGGTAGGTCTTCTAGGAGACCATGTGGAAGCCTAACTGATCTGTCTGCTAGCACTAATGATATATTAGAGGGTTTAAACTTACTGAAACCAAGGCGTTGTGCTACTGACAGTGGCATGTGGCTTACAGAAGCTCCGAGATCGCATAAACAGTTCTTGAAAGTCAAGGGTCCTAGAGAGCATGGCAAGGTAAAGGAACCTGGATCTCCCAATTTCTCATTAACTATCTTCTTCTGGATTATCGCGCTACACTCCTGACTCAGAACAACCATTCCTTGAACTTCCTTGTCCCTTTCCAAAATCGCATCCTTCAAAAAAGTTTTATAGTTAGGCATGAGAGTTAAGGTATCCAACAGAGGCATCTTCACCTCAAGCTCTTTGATCTGTTTAGCAAACAAAGCTTTGTACTTCTCTAGTAGCTCCTTTTTGAACCTTCCTGGGAATGGGAGTTTAGGGACATACGGAGGGGGAATATAGGGTGCCTTTTTCTCTTCTGGAGCAGCTTTGGGTCCAGACTCGGTTTGTTTAGCTCGGTTTAAAGGTTGAGCTTGGTGGTTGAGTTCTGGCTCTGGTACTGCTCGAGTTGTTGATCTTACTTCTGGAGTGTCGAAGTGGTCTTCTTCTTGGTCGAAACTCCCCCCAACCTGTTCATCACTGTCCTCGGTGAGAGGGATACTTCTTTCTGGTAATTGTCTGCCGCTTCGAAGTGTTATTGCATTGGCTTCATCGGAATCTGGCAATTGCTGGATAGCTTTCCCGGGGCGTTGTCCTGGGTCTGTGGTGTAGGAATAATCAACTTTGTGTTCGACGTTGGCCATCTTGGAGGTTAGAATAGCAATTTGGGATGTGAGATTGTTTATAGTGCTTTCCATCTGTGTTTGTATTTCAGATAACCTTGTGGATGTGCCTGTTTCTGCCTTGGCCTGTCCTTGTAATAGTTGTTGCAGCATTTGTTCCATAGGAGTTGTTGGATTTGAGTATTGAAACTGTTGAGCAGGATATGAGTTAAATCTATTGTATGAGCCAATGTGATCCTGAACGTAGCTAACCTCTTCATGTTGAACCTGAGCAGTGTTGTGATTCTGAAACTGTTCGTTTTCATGAACCATGTTAACTGTTTTGTGTTGAGCTTGAAGAAGCATATTCAGTTTCTCATTGATAGATGTCATCTCATTGCGGTTCCGTTCAGCGTGTATGAAGCTCTCCTTAGGTGGTGTATCTAGTTCCTTAGTATAGGTGCCAACAGATTGTGCAAGATTCTCGACTAAACTCCAACCATCATTGACATCCCTGGTGAGGAAATTACCATTACTTGCTGTGTCGAGCAACATTCTGATATTCGGAAGTACTCCTCTGTAAAGAGTGCTGAGGAGTGACTCGGTACTAAAACCATCATGAGGACATTGAAGTGTATAACCCTTGAATCTTTCCCAAGCTTCAGAAAATAACTCCCCATACTGTTGAACAAAGCTTGGTATCTCATTACGCAATCTAGCTGTCCTTGAGTGATTGTAGAATTTATCCAAAAAAACTCTTTTGCATGCATCCCACGAGGTAATAGATCCAGGAGTTAGTGTTTTCTCCCATATCTTCGCTTTGTCACCAAGTGAAAATGGGAATAACCTCAGCTTCAGACTGTCTTCACTCACCCCACTTATCTTTGTGAGGCTGCAGAGCCTGTCGAAATCATCTAAATGGTCAAGTGGATCCTCATTTGGTAAACCATAGAACTTACTACTCTGGACCATGCATATCAAGCTGCTTTTGATTTCAAGGTTGACGACATCTGGTGGAACAATTCCTTGTCTGCTAGTGTGTGTGCTTGGTGCATCACCGGCTCCTATGTATCGTGGTTGTCTAGGTTCAGCTGGTTCTCCATTCTGCACCTCTTGATTGTCTCTATTTACCCTCGCAGGTGGAGTCGTTCTGTTCTGATTTCTCTGATTCTGGGGATCCCTTGGTAACTGGTTGATCATGGCTTGGTGAACTCGGGATGCTGCACTCGACTTTGATGACCGAGTGGTGCAAAATGATGAGTAGCTCGACCACAGTGACCGAGTAGACTGACCGAGTGCTGAACCAGATAAATACCTCAGATGCCTTGAGCTCGACTGACTGAACTCGACCTGACTGACCGAGTGGAGTGATGCGAGGCAACTGAACTCGAGCTTCTGACCGAGTGGTGTGTCCGAGCTCTGTGTCCGAGCTTATGCAACCGAGTGGTACCTGAAACAGATTGAAACCAACAAGTGAGTAACAAAGTAAAAAGAAAAGAACTTGATCTCAGAAGTTTTGCAATCCTAAATGAAACAATTAGATCCCAACTGGCAACGGCGCCAAATTGAGAACTAGGTTTTTACACCTAAAGCTACCTATTGCCCAAATTGTAGTACAAAGGGCTATCGAATCCAATCGGGACTATTGTAGGCAATCAGGATGTAGCAAATCTATCTAATTCAAGCCAAATAGAAAGGTTGGAAGTAACAGGGTGAGACAATTAAAGCAAGAACTAATAAACAGTAAAAGAAACTAGAAACAGAGATTCAAAATAGCAAAAGAAACAGAAAACAGAGCAAGCTAAGAACAGGAAAACAGAGTATCAAAAAGTAGAAAACAATCAGGATGAGAAAAGGTCCTAAGGATGAGTTCTAGATCTGGTATTCTTCATGGTGAACACTAGTGACTTCATAAACAACTTCATAGAAGGGATCTCTCGACTATAAGCATCAAAAGAGTGATAGATCCACTTCCCAGTTACATCTATCACCAGATTCTCTAAACTTCCTAATCTTGGAATCCACACCTATGCCCCATTGACTGTCACTAACACTCAGATAGGATTCCAATGAAACATAAAGAGAATAAGCATTAAGAAACAGCTCATAAATGTCAAACTACAACTTGCTTTCCTATGATCCTAGATCAATCATTGGAAAGAAGCTCCAGATCTCTGGTATTAGCAGATCTGGTGTTTCACAAGTGATGTTCTCCATTAAGGAATTGAATGATAGCACTGATGAGTTGTTGAGAAAGCCTTATGAAGTTGATCCACTGAAGCCAGCATTGGTAAAGGATAGTAAAGCTGGATCAGGAGTCTATCAGGGCATAGCTGGATCTGAAACAGAGTTTAAGGCTGCAGAAAAGACAAGTTTGAATCATGCTCGACCAGTTAACTCGGTCTACAAACAGAGTCAAGCTCTCACATGTCCGGATGTTTCTAACTCGATGGGCAAACTCGGTTTGCAAACCGAGCCTGACATTTGTGGGCTAGATGAGTGGATTGCACTCAAAGAAAGGTCTAATTGGCAGGACAAAGCTATAATGGAGCTAAAAGACACTGTGAAAGAGCTAAAAGATCAAATCAAGTCGCTCCAAGGGAAGACCAATCAAGGACCTGTAAACATCAAGGATATCCCACCTGATATAGCTATCATTATAACCAGGAAGCAGGGAAGTGACCTCACATCAAAATGGTCAAGAAAAATAGACTACCCACCTGATCAAGAGGAAGTTTGCCTAGAGGAGGAAGCTATTGAGAGTCAGTTTGCTGATTGGTCAAGGGAGCACGATGAGTTTGCTGATCTACTCACCAAGGCAAAGAGGACCTCAGTTCCTCTCTTACAGCCTCCATGAATCCAGTAAGGAAGTCAAGCTTAGTGACTTTAAACAAGCTCACTTGGGAGGAAGTCCCATGACTATCTTTGTAAATATTTTGCTTTAAGGTTTCTTGTTTTTTTTAATATGTTTTCTAGTAGTTTTGTTGGTCAGGTTTGAGATTTAAGGATTATGCAAAGAAAGGCAGAGAAGCCCAAAAAAATCAGACTCGACCAATTAGCTCGATCAACCAGGCCGAGTCAAAATCTCAACATATCAAGCTCGGCCATCAAGCTCGGTTTGGCAAACCGAGCTACCCCTCTAGAGGTCATCAATCAAGCTCGGACAGTCGATCAGCTTGGCCGAGTTAGATCTTCATACCAAACCACTCGGCCATCAACCTCGACCTTATGACCGAGTTAGAACACCCAACACTGAGGTACAACTCCACTCTTTACCATTGTTTATACCATTCATCTTTAGTTTTTCTTATTGCTTTTTCATTCTCATACCTTCCTTTGAATCTTTTATTACACAAGGGACTGTGTAATTCAAGTTTGGGGGAGGGTTTGAGATGCATTTGATATCGTTTACTGTTTTCTTATTTCAAATTTTGCATATTGAGTCTGCATGGAATCTAATCTATTTGCATAAGAAAAACCATAAAAATTTGAAAAATTTCAGAAAAGCATTCCACAAAAACAGAGTGTTCATGTAGATTGCATTCATGTTTAGGATTGAGTCTAGATGCATTTCATATAGATTTGTGCATCTGCATAGGGGACTAGGATGATAAAAGCCTTGTAAGCATGCTGGTTTATGAAATAGTCTCAATGCCCTAGTTAATAGTTGTCTAATGCATTCATGTAAGTCTGAAGCACAAGACCGCACCATGCCTAGATTGCATTGTTTGACATTTAGTTTTGGCTGAAGCATGTCTTGATCTGATATCATCCCCTATCTATTAGAACCTTAAACTGAATTGCAACTATCATGTCTATGCCTTTGATTTGAACTCATGGATACCTTATACATATTTGGATTCTCTTACGCTTTTCACCACCCTTGTGAATCCAAATAGCTGATTCCCATCATTGGAACAGTTTCCCCTACCTTTAACCTTGACCTTCCTTTCAAGCCAACAATACTCTATGAGTGAATGTGAGGCCTATTTCAAGATTGAGCTTGGTAGAAAGTGTTAGGTCTGTGCCGACAAGAATGGTTTCTCATATGTATAGTTCTGGTTCACAATCTTTGAGCTAGATAGAACTAGGTGGGGAACTGAACTGTGGTTAGGAGGATAGACTGGAATTTAGAATAGGGAATCTAGCTCAGTTGTATAAGCTCGTTTAGGGAACCGAGTTCACACCTCGAGTTCACCAAACCGAGCTTGAGTTTCATTTTGGGATTAAAAGAAAAGAAACGAAGTTCTGGGAAAAGGTCTAAGCTAAAAATAAGATAGCTGCTCTAGTAAAGGATTTGGGATTTGAAAAAGAAGAAAAGAAATGTATAGGCTCAGAAAGATAGAAAAGGAAAGAAAGGCAAAAAGCCTGAAGTATCTTAATTAATAAGAAGAATAGAAGAGCCTCAGTTTTAAAAGAACCCAATCCGCTAGCATAAGCAAGAGAGCATAAGAACCCTTTTCCTTAGAATAAATGGCTAAGAAAGAATAATGAGTTGATCCAAAAAGGATTCATGGCAGAAAAGTGCCTAAGGGTAGATTTAGGATCATCTTCTGGGTTTAGGATTAGGTGGTAGCAGAATCTTTATATACGGGATGGGTAGATGAGAAATTGTTCTTGTATGCATCGGTTGGCTATCTTACCTTTAGCCTTCTTCTGAAGCTCAGTCTATTCTTGAGAGTCCCATGATAATCTATTGTTTAAACCTGTTACAAAAGGGGCCATCTTTGCCTCTTTAACCCTTCCCTTAGCCAAATGAGTTCACTGAAATTGCATTGACTTGATTCATGGTTACAGAATGAATGAATGTTAAAGGGAATGATTGATTTGATTGCATGTGTAGGTTGAGGCTAGTGTCAGGTTTGTTCTGAAGGGTATGGCTAAAGTTTTAAAAGTAAGGCTTATTTGTTAATGCATTCTAGAACTACTAACTAGGACCTTGATGCTACTTCCTTTATCAGCATGTTTTGGCTCTGGGTCCCAGCATTTTCATCAACTTCACCAGCTTATATCTTATATGTTTGCTTGAGGGCAAGCAAAGACTAAGTTTGGGGAGTTGATGTCTCTGCATTTTACGATTTTTAAACTTGCATTTCCATCCATTTTAGCATAGCTTCATCACTAGTTTCACTCCATATCTATCCATTTCACTCATATAGGGTTCATAATAGGGTTTGCATATATATTGCAATTTGGAGTTGTTATCAGGTATTAAATGAGCTTTTGGGGGCTATTCTGGACAAGAAGGGGAATGCTGTTTTTAGGCTCTGAATTGCACTCGACCACATGCACTCGACCAGGCAACCAGAGCTAGAGGCAGAGGAACAATTGCACTCGGCCACATGCACTCGACCAGGCAACCAGAGCTAGAGGCAGAAAGAACACAAGCACTCGGTTACATGCACTCGACTTCAAGACCGAGCTAAGGACCAAGGCCTTACACGCACTCGACCAAGAGCACTCGGTGTGACCAGACCGAGTGCAAATCAATCCACCAATCCAACTCGGTTACACGCACTCGACTTCAAGACCGAGCTGGAGGCTGAGAGGAGATTGCACTCGGGCAAGAGCACTTGATCACGTCCACTCGACCACCAAACCGAGCTCGTGGCAGCCGAGTCTGAGGATCCTAAGCCTGAAGCAACACCACTCGATCACGACCACTCGGCCACGACCACTCGACCACCAGACCGAGTTTTGTCAACCGAGCTGAGGATCCAAAGCCTGAAGTTACATGCACTCGATCAGACCACTCGACCAGAGGAGCCCGAGCTCAAGGCAGCCAACCTAAGGACTTTAGTTTATTTTGTCTTTTTGTACTAGGGATTTTGACCTAGAGTATATATACTCTAATTAGGTCAGCAGCCGCAGCATATACGTTTTTATTCTCGCCTGTCACGCGGGTGACCCGGGTTCGATCCCCGGCAACGGCGCCAAATTGATAATTAGGTTTTTACACCTAAAGCTACCTATTGCCCAAATTGTAGTACAAAGGGCTATCGAATCCAATCGGGACTATTGTAGGCAATCAGGATGTAGCAAATCTATCTAATTCAAGCCAAATAGAAAGGTTGGAAGTAACAGGGTGAGACAACTAAAGCAAGAACTAATAAACAGTCAAAGAAACTAGAAACAGAGATTCAAAATAGCAAAAGAAACAGAAAACAGAGCAAGCTAAGAACAGGAAAACAGAGTATCAAAAAGTAGAAAACAATCAGGATGAGAAAAGGTCCTAAGGATGAGTTCTAGATCTGGTATTCTTCATGGTGAACACTAGTGACTTCATAAACAACTTCATAGAAGGGATCTCTCGACTATAAGCATCAAAAGAGTGATAAATCCACTTCCCAGTTACATCTATCACTAGATTCTCTAAACTTCCTAATCTTGGAATTCTTCCTAATCTATGCCCCATTGACTGTCACTAACACTCAGATAGGATTCCAATGAAACATAAAGAGAATAAGCATTAAGAAACAGCTCATAAATGTCAAACTACAACTTGCTTTCCTATGATCCTAGATCAATCATTGGAAAGAAGCTCCAGATCTCTGGTATTAGCAGATCTGGTGTTTCACAAGTGATGTGCAAGGAAACACCAAGATCAGATTCCAAGTGGGTGTACAGGGAATCAGCATTAAAAACAGCTAACCCAGAAGAGATCTTAAGCTTTAGAACCCTAAATCTACTAGAATCACCATGAATCATAACCCAGATCTAACTCATCCTCAAGAACCCTAATTCACTACTCAGACTTCATCATCAGAATCATAAACCCAGAAAATGAAATAGTTTCCATAATCATAATCTAGAGATTGAGATGAAGAAGGAATAGAAGAAATAAACTAAAAAGGATCAAAGGATCAGAAGTAATTGCAAATACAAAATTAGATAGATCTAGAGAGGTTTTTAGAGAACAAAGAGAATAAAAACGTATATGCTGCGGCTGCTGACCTAATTAGAGTATATATACTCTAGGTCAAAAGCCCTAGTACAAAAAGACAAAATAAACTAAAGTCCTTAGGTCGGCTGCCTTGAGCTCGGGCTCCTCTGGCGAGTGGTCTGATCGAGTGCATGTAACTTCAGGCTTTGGATCCTCAGCTCGGTTGACTAAACTCGGTCTGGTGGTCGAGTGGTCGTGGCCGAGTGCAATTGTTCCTCTGCCTCTAGCTCTGGTTGCCTGGTCGAGTGCAATTCAGAGCCTAAAAACAGCATTCCCCTTCTTGTCCATAATAGCCCCCAAAAGCTCATTTAATACCTGATAACAACTCCAAATTGCAATATATATGCAAACCCTATTATGAACCCTATATTAGTGAAATGGATAGATATGGAGTGAAACTAGTAATGAAGCTATGCTAAAATGGATGGAAATGCAAGTTTAAAAGTAGTAAAATGCAGAGACATCAGCATGTTAGATATTCGCAACGACAGTTGGTTTAGATAACTTGTGAACATATCGAACTTGTACTTAAAGCTTGTCAGAACTTTAGGATTCGCAACAACAGTTGGTCTCTTAGGTTTAAGGCATATATAGTTTTCGCAACGACAATTGGTTAGCTATGCATTAGTAATTTAAGTTCTAGAACGGTTTTTAATTAGATCTTGACCAGTTGTTTATCCCTACTTTGATTATTTCCTGAGAAGTTCCCCAGACCTGACGCTTATCCCCACTTGATTACACCTTTATTTACTTTCTTTGCATTGTCTTTCAATATATCTTTATTGCTTAGTTGAGCTTGAAATGAACACGTCTATTGTGAAGCCGCAGAGTGTATGTGGATTCGATCCCTAAGTACTACCGTGATCTCTTGATAGATTAGCTCTATGGTAAATTTAACCCCGATCAATAATCAATGAACTCAGTAGCAGCAACCTTTACTCGGTTCACCTCAGTGTAGTGTTCACAGTCAAACACCAACTCTATCTTCTTTTCCCACTCCAAGTAAGCACTCGAATCATTCTTCCCTTGAAAAGAAGGTATACGGAGCTTGAGTCCTCCGTGGCTGTCCTGCGGCTGGTTCCTCTCATTCCTCACATGCCTATGCCTCCTATGACTGCTACGAGAAGAGCCACTGTTATAGTTCTCAGCCTCAAACTCTCCAGGTTCCCTTAGAAGCAGTCTTTTATTGTTTTCCCGGGGATCCCTTAGACCTTTTTCTTGCTGCCTCACTTGCTGTACGTTTCCCTCTATATTTATTGCTAGATTCACTCCTTGTGGTCCTCTGGCATCATGAATCATCTCTGGAAGGACCTGTTCTTGCAAAACATTAAATCTTTCATCAACCAATCGCGCAATCGTCGCCGTGAGAGCTTCAATCAAGAGCTTGTTGTTTTTGTCGCTTGATTCACTGCGATCAGACATCCTTTCCCTGAAACAACAACAAAAAAAAAAAAAACCAGTAAACAGACCTTTTGAAGATCGAATTAACCCTAACAAATAAAAACATGAAAATGACTCTTGGTATCCTAGTTTCTCCGAAGAACCCTAATCGCGACTGTGGGAGTTGATCGGTCACTAAAAATTATCAAAACGTTTCAGATAAATCCCAAATTAATATACTAGACTCATCCTAGGTTCATTTGCAATTGATTTCATCGATTTTGAACGAGCCAATATTTAATTAAAATTCGAACAAGTTGGTACAAAATCACTTAACTTCTCGATGTGGCTCTGATACCACTTAATATGATCCTAGGTGAGGATCTCACCCCAATCTCACACCGGGAAGCTAAGATGACGGATGATAAGGCTCCAGGCTTGAGTAGCAAGCGATCTGGAGTTGGATGGAATGATAGACGCCACAAGAGGATGCGGAAAAAGGTTTTTGATTAAAAATATAGATAAGTAAAACAATAGATTCTCAGAGACATTTAAAAAGAGAAGACAAAGAGGAGAAGAGAAGAGGAGCGGAGGGAGTTAATGCTCAGTGAGTTTCGAGGCATGCCTCGGAAACTCGCCAAAGACCAACTCATAAACACGAAAATAAACTCACACATTCAAATTCAAAGGAGATAAAATAAAACAAAGATAGATAGATAAGGTAAGGGCTGCACCAAATGACCTCGAGACGGGCCGGAGTAGGTCGAACCAATGCCATGCAAAGATGTACTTATGGACCACAAACCTCATTAAAAACCTTCCTCAGAAAACCACATGGGAAAAACCGATGGCAAAAGAAAAAGAGTATAGGTGAGCCATAGGGCTTGACACTAGCCATCCCGGACGTAATGACCAAGGAGGACGTGGTACCACATGTGTCCGATTGACCCTCTTGAGCTAAGGAAGAATGTGGTATAGCTCGGTCTTCTTGGTGATTGACCTTGGACTGGAGTCGAGTCTTGTATGCATAAGCTGCTATCCTTGCTCCCTTTTCTCTTTGCTCGAAGACAAACCCCGGTTCAGCTCCATCTCCATATCCCGGAGTCTTGATGCTTCCTAGTATCATATCATGCTCCCCCAGTTGAAAAGGATTTGTCCTCAAATCCGGAGTACCTGCTGGCATAAGGGCTGTTGGTGATTGGAGAATGTATATCCTGTTCATGGTCTTCAAAGGTGCTGAACACTTTCAAAAGATCTTCCTTGTTTCCAAGATTTGTATCACGGAAGTAATCTTGAACATAGGACCCGTGACGTTTGGTTTCATTAGTGGAGATGGGCCCCGCCAAATGCTCTCGAGACTGGCCGGACTAGGTCAGACCAATGCCAATCAAAGATGTACCTATGGACCACGAACCTCATTAAAAACCTTCCTTGGATAACCACATTGGAACAACCGAAGGCAACAGAAAAAGAGTGTAGGTGAGCTATAGAGCTTGACACTAGCCATCCCAGACGTGAACCATGACAAAGGAGGACATGGTACCCCATGTGTCCGAGTAACCCTCTTGAGCTATGGCCGAATGTGGTATAGCTCGGTCTTCTTGGTGATTGCCCTTTGGCTGGAGTCAAGTCTTGTATCCATAAGCTGTTATCCATGCTCCCTTTTCTCCTGCCTCGAACACAAACCCCGGTTCAGCTCCATCTCCATGTCCGAGGGTCTTGATGCTTCCTAGTATCATATCTTGCTCCCCCAGTTGAAAAGGATTTATCCTCAAATCCGGAGTAGCTTCCAAAAACAATGTCATGTTAGTTTTGGAAAAGGATATAAGTTTAGTAAAACCATAAAGAAATTTAAGAATAAGAGAATGGTAAAGAGAAAGCTTAGGAAGAGGCTCATCACAAGGGTTGTTGGTGATTGGAGAATGTAGATCATGTCCATGGTCTTCAAAGGTGCTGAACACTTTCCAAAGATCTCCCTTGGTTCCAAGCTTTGTATCACGAAAGTATTCTAGAACAAAGGACCTGTGACGTGTAGTTTCATTAGTTGAGACGGGTTGCGCCAAATGATCTCGAGGAACAAGGTCTTCAAAGGTGCTTAACACTCTCCAAAGATCTCCCTTGATTCCAAGCTTTGTATCATGTAAGTAATCTAGAACAAATGACCTGTGACGTGTGGTTTCATTACTTGAGACGGGCCGGTTCAAGTCCATCTCCATGTCCGGGAGTCTTGATGCTTCCTAGTATCATATCAGTATGCCCGAGACTTAGAAATAAACGCGCAGTGTCTTAGGTTTCCCTTAACTAGATAGGTCCTTGAAGCCCCTGCTATCCCTTGAATGCCCAACGCTTTCTCTATGTTATTCCACAACCGCCTATTTAGTTGCTTTCGTTACTTGTTACCGTGACCTACAATCAACGAAACCTTAATCTAAGTTTTAGTTATACTTTGGTCTATAAGATTGGTAATACAACTTCTCTCTCTGTGGGATTCGATCCTTAAGTACTACATATGTTTGCTGTGCACTTGTTGTAGCCGTGTGGTCTTTGAGGTAAAAGACTGAAATGGAATAACATACCCATCACACACACATCATGTTACAATAACACACGCATCATGTTACTGGTTCATACTCTCAGGCGATTCTGCAGCACATGTTGCTCTTCTCGAGTATACCGGTAAATCACTAAACACTTTAACCCCACCACCTAAACACCAAATAGCCCTTTTATACCAAGCGCCCTCTACCCTGAATGATGCTTTCTAATGAGAAAATTCACGCACCTCTTAATGAATGTAGATAGTTAACTGATGTGAATGCAGAGTTCTTTTGTAGGTTTGAGATGGATGGACAAGAGTTGTGAATGTTTTGAGTCTATAGTGAGAATTTTCTGACATGAGTCTCTGTATTTATGAGTCACATGTTATTCCTTGGAGCATGGTCCCTGATCATGGGAAAGTTTTCAAAACCTCTCCACCGGTTTAGCTTGCTTGTTTGCTTGAGGACAAGCAAAGTCTAAGTCTGGGGGACTTGATAACATCCTATTTTGGCCCATTTTTCCTATGTTATTATTATGTTTCTAAAGGAGAAAGCAAATGATTATGAATACTTTGAAGGCATTTCCCACCATTTGAGCCTCCTGGAGTTATTTATGAGTTTTTTTAGCAAAATGGACTAAGAGGCGAAGCAAATCACAGTTTCGGACAGCTGCAAACTGCCAGAAGTACGATATCTCTTGAGGGACTTCCCAATACTCAATTAGGGAGTTCTCGGTTCCTATGGAAAGACAGAAGTGTCAAGTTTCACCTCGAAGGAGAATCAGAGCAACCTCTTCAGCCGTTTGGGAGATACGTCCCGTTGAGTGAAGCCATGTCAAGACCGGTCACAAGGTGCCGTGACCGGTCGGGACCTTCTTGGCAAGACCGGTCACAAGCCCCTGTGACCTGTCTTGGATGTCTTGACCTTATTACTTAGTAAAACTACGTAGTTTTGTCCCGGATGCCCTAATCCGGTTACCCAAGCCCAAGACCCTATAAATACTCTTCCTAAACCTAACATTCGCGTGTGGAACCCTAAACATAACCTAGAGAACCGAATTCAAGCTTCCATAGACAATAGCCGCCTCCACCCAGAGCCTCTCTTGTCGTCACCAAGTCCTTGAAGCCGAGTCTCCTCTATTAAAGTTCCATCAACTCTCTTCTTCTTTATCTCTTTCTACATCTTCTGTTTGCTTTGTTGGGAGACAAGTCATCTTCTGTGACATCTATAAAGAAGTTTCCTTTGAACCCGTTTGATATATTTGAATCGTTTGTGAATTTTTTAATTATGATATCTATTGCGTTTTATTGCATCATGATCGAGTAGATCTCTTTGTTGGGTTTCATGGGGTGATTCAAGGGGATTTCATGGTTAGATTCATTTAGGTTGTTAGATCCGAACTTTAGTTTCATATTAGGTATCTCTTGGGACATCTCTATCTTAGTGCATGTAGGTTGAACTGATCACCAAGCTCTGAACCTAGAGAATAGTAACACTAACCGTGTAAACCTAGTTCTCAGACATAGTGTTACTGAAGCCTCTCGCCATGGCCTACGAAAGTTGAGTCATGGAGATTTGTGAACTTATCAAACTCGTTATTAACACTTTGAACCATGCGCCACTGCCTGCGTGAGTTGAGTAACATAGTACGGGGATCTTAGACATTCATTCTATAATCCATAGGTTGTTTGTTCATTCATGTTTGTAGTTGAGAACCTAGACTAAAGTCATTAGCATTCGCATATCATCTACCACCTCATTTGTTTAGAACCATGAAGACACCGAGATAACCCTAGTCGCCCAACGTTTCCTCATATTACTTTACAACTGACTTATTTACATTCTTGTTTCATTCATTTAGTAATTAGAAAACCCAAAACAAAACCCCTTTCATTTCATTGTCTTAGCCAGAAACTCTTTCATTGCATTCATTTCGTGTTAGCTAGTACTCTCTTTGGGATCGATCCTTAAATACTACGTACGTTTGCTGTGCACTTGCAGTAGTCGTGTGGTCTTTGAGGTAAAAGACTGAAGCGAAATAACATACACATCAACTTCCTAATCCTAACTCTCGTTAGTGAAACATAACAAAGGAATGAAATAAGAATCAATCTATTAAAGCAAATAAGCACTCTAAACATCCAATCTCTTGGGCTAGAATGTGCAAATCTCTAAAATTGGTTGGATCAGGAGTTTCTACAAGCCCCTCTCAGTGGAGAAATCCTGGGTTCAACTTCCAATTAATCAGAAAGACAAGGCATTAAGACTACCCAATCCAGAAATGATTTAATCAACAATAAGCTTAAACACCTAAGAAGAGCAAGAATCCTACACAAGCCTATCCCATCCTCAAGAACCCTAATCTCTACTCAGAGATCATCCTCAAGAACACAAACCCAGAAGATGAAATAGTCATAATCATAATCTGGAGTAAGAGATGAGAAAGATTTGTGAAAGAAAAGCAAATGCAATAAAAATCCATAAAGATCCAAAAGCATAAAAATTCTAAGAAGTTTCTCCCAATTTTTTAGTGCATAAGAAGTTCATAAAAAAAAACGAGATCCTTAGCCTAATGACCTGAGAAGGGTATATAAAACCATGGCTATTAAACCTAATACACAAAAAGACAAAATACAGAAAAAGACAAAGTTGGCGAGGCTGGGCTCTGTGTGTAAACAGAGTCCAGTGGCCGAGTAGGAGCAAATCTTCAAAGGCAGCATCTTGGTTTCAGGCTCGGTCAACGAGATTGGGATGTAAGTCGAGTAGGCGTTGCTCGGTCATTGAGCTCGGGATATAAGTCGAGTAGGCGTGACTCGGACTCAAGATTGAGTGCGTCAGATCGAGTGAGCATAGCTCGGTCTCCAAATCGAGTGGGCAAGTCGAGTAGGCTTGGCTCTGCGTGTTTGATCAAGTCAGTAAGTTTCGCCAGCATCCGGGTTAGAGAACAGCATTCGTCTTGTCCAGAATAGTCCCCAAAAGCTCCTTTAACACCTAATAAAAACTCTAAATGCAAGGATGCATGCAGCGCTAGTGCAAAAGCTTTTAAGTATGCAGAGTGAATGAAAAAAGACTATAAATGGTATGAACAAGGAGTTAAACAATGCTAAACTGATGATAAATGAATGCTTTAAAACATGTAAAATATAGACATATCAACTCCCCCAAACTTAGTCTTTGCTTGCCCTAAAGCAAACAGATAAGAACAAGTTGGAAGAGAGGTTTGAAAGTGTGGACTCAGAACAAAAACATGTTGATTAAAAAGGGATAAATTCAGTGTCCAAGTTAGTAGTTCTAAGATGCAATGTTAGCGAGTTTTACTTCAAAAAATTTAGCCATACCCTTTACAACACAACCTAACTTCAGCCTTAACCTTAGACATGCATTCACGTTAGCGAATCCCTTTAGTGTTCATTAAGTAAAAACCGTGGAACAGACTATGCATGTTCAACAATTTCATTTGGCTAATGGACAGAGTCAAGATGCAAAGATGGCCCCCTTCATAAGTGTGTTACATGATTCAGAACTGGGGTCTCTCAAGAAAGGATTGAGGTTTAGAAGAATGCTAAAGGTAAGATAGCTAACCTATGCATACAAGAATAGAATCTCATCTACCCCTAAGATACATAAGCGACTACAACCCTCCTACTTCTAAACCGAGAATGATCCTATTTCTACCCTTTTTTCCTAAGGCACTTTTCTGCCTTGATCTCCTCTTTGATCACTCTCATTCTGTTTTTTTTTTTGGATTTTATTCTAAGCAAATGATTCTCATAGTACTGATAACTCTAGCGGGTTTGGTTTTCTTAACAGCTTAGGGCCCCTTTTCTCTTCTTATTCTATCAGAATATCTTGGCTTTTTGCCTTTCTTATATCATAACATAGAGCCAGTTTTCTTTCTTTTCTCATTCCCAAACTCTTTACTAGACCAGCATGTTTTAATTATTTAATATCCAATCCTAAAAACTCTTAACTCTTTTCCCTTTCTTTATCTTTATTTTCTTTAATGCTGATGCTTTTGATATTATGCTTCAATTTTTTACCTCAAAAGAAAACACGACTACTACAAGTGCACAGTAAAACGTATGTAGTATTTAAGGATCGATCCCACATAGAGTACTAGCTAACACAGAATGAATGCAATGAAAGAGTTCTGGCTAAGACAATGATATGAATGAGGTTTGTTTAGGGTATTTTTAATGACTAACTAATGAAATAAGAATGCAAATAAAATTTGTTGTAAAGTAATGAGAGAAAGCATTGGGCGCCTATGCTTATCCTAGGGTCTTCATGGTTCTAAACGAATTAGAAATGTAAGATCATATGCAAGTAACTAATGTTTTAGTCTAGGTTCTCAACTACGAACACAAATGAACTAACAAACTATGGTTGATAGAATGAAAGTCTAAAATCCTCGTACTCTATTACTTAACTCAGGCAGGTAACGACGCACGTATCAAAGCATTACTAACAAGTTCGATAGGTTCACAAGGCTCCATGACTCAGATTTCGCAGGCCATGGCGCGAGGCTTCGGTAACACTGAGAGCTAGGGTTACACGCTTGATTCTCCTATTCTCTAAGTTCAGTGCTTGGTGATCAGTTCAAGCAATATGCATATTAAGTTAAAGATGTCCCAAGAGATACCTAACATGTGACTAAAATCTGGATCTAACAACCTAAATAAGTCTAACCATGAATTCCCCTTGAATCACCCCATGAAACCCAACAAAGATATCTTATGCAAAGAAACGCAATAGATATCATAGAAAACAAAATCATAAACGATTCAAATATATCAAAGGGGTTCAAAGGAAACTTCTCTATAGATGTCACAGAAGATAAATTGTCTCCCACAAAGCAAACAAAAGATGTAGAAAGAGATCAAGAAGAAGAAAGGTGGTGGAACTTCAATAGAGGAGACTCGGCTTCAAAGACTTGGAGGCGACTAGAAGGGCTCTTGGAGGAGGCGGCTCTCTGTCTCTGGAAACTTGAAGTCAGTTCTCTTAGTTGTGATTAGGGTTCCACACACACGAATATTAGATTTAGGAGGAGTATTTATAGGGTTTTGGGCTTAGGAAAGCGGATTAGGGCTTTCGAGACAAAACTACATAGTTTCATTAAGTTCTGAGGTCAAGACAATTAGGACCGGTCACGACACCTTGTGACCGGTCGTGCCCAGAGAGGAGGCACTGATCACGGGCGTGTAAGACCGGTCAGGTCAAGAGGGCTAAGACCGGTTACGGCTCTTGTGATCGGTGTCAACAGGGCCTCACTCATCGAGACGTATCTCCCAAACGGCTGAAGGGATTACATTGATTCTTATTCGAGGCGAATCTTGACACTTTTGGCTTTCCATAGACACATAGAAATTTAAATTTGGATATCGGGAACTGTAGGGAAAGGAAGCATGATTGTTCGTATGAGACTAGGATATGAATGATACCTATAGCGAAGTCGATCGGGGTTGATCGTCGCCCCTTCTATTATCCTAGTCTTCCCAAGTCGCTCTAGGTCCAAGTAGTTGTCCCCGGAGGTTAAAGGGCAGTCCGTGAGGTCTATACCCATGGCTTCGAGGATTGTAGTGATGATTCCTCTGAAACACAAGGTGGCCTTAGTGTCAGTACAAGTTACTGCTTCCTGTTTCACCTTAACCAATCACCTCAAGAGAAGTGCGGCATAGTTGATCCTTCTGGGGAAACCAACAACAGGCATTTTCATGACGAGAAGCTCTTCTCCGAGTATTGAGTTTTGTGCGGTCCTTGAGAAGATGGGGTGGGCAAGAAGCTTGTGTGTGCATCGGATGGCCAGATGCATGAGGGTGGAATACTTGGTTCGGCCGCTAGTAAAAGTGCCTTGTCCAATCTCTTCCCATATGTCATGAAAGCTTTCCGGTCCAAAGTCAATCGGGTCTTGATACCCTATACCCAATGCTTTGCCAAGCCGCGGAATGGATATTGAGTAGCTTTCATCATTTATGGTGAAGTAAAGGATTTCCTTTCTAACTGTCGGTGCGTGCGAATTGGGATAATCCAGTGAGACCGTGGCTAGGAGTTGGCGCGTCTCCTCCTCATAGATTTTTTGGCGCACGGATTCCCTGAATGCGCGGAGTCCTAAGGCATATAATAACCATTTGACCTCACCATTCAGTCCAAGCACATCCAATGCGGTATAGTTGATGAGATATTGGATAGCGACCAGGATTGGAAGCCGATGGCCGAGGAATTGATTGAACCGGTCGAGAAGGAAGCTCTGGACGTGCCACCTGGAGCTAGGATTGGCCAACGAACTTCATCTGGACATTGATTGATATGACCCTGGAACCGACCGTAAGGTTTTACCGATGGTCGTGAGTCGAGGTTCGATCAGTACAGACTGTTGGACTCGATAGCCGAGCGATTCGGTATCGAGTGGTAAGGTCTTACCAGTCATTCGGGAAGACGTATCTCCCAAACGGCTGAAGGGATTGCATTGATTCTTATTTGAGGCAAATCTTGACACTTTTTTCTTTCCATAGACACCAAAAACTTTAAATTTGGGTATCGGGAAGTCCTTCAAAAGATGTCATACATTTGGTGGTATGAAAAAACGGGTTTTGCTTTGCCTTCTTGTCCAGTTTGCTCAAAAACTCATAAATGACTCCTGGAGGCTCAAATGGTGGGAAATGCCTTCAAAGTATCCATAATCACTTGCTTTCTGCTTTAGAAACTTGATAAAAACATAGGAAAAGTGGGCTAAAAACAATGTTATCAACTCCGTCAGTCTTAGACTTTGCTTGTCCTTAAGCAAACAAGAAAGCTAAACTGGTGGAGAGGTTTTGAAAATCTCAGAAACTCACCTATGATCAGGGACCATGCTCCGAGGAATAACCTGCGACTAATAAATAAAGAGACTAATGTCAGAACATTCTCACTATAGAATCACAACATTCACAACTCTTGTCCGTCCATCTCAAACCAACAAAAGAACTCTGCATTCACGTCAGTTAGCTCCCTATGTTCATTAAGAGGTGCATGAGTTTTCTCATTAGAAGGTATCATTCAGGGTGGACGGCGCTTGGTATGAAAGTGCTTTTTGGTGTTTAGTTGGTGGACTTAAAGTGTTTAGGGATTTACTGGTTTATTCGAGAAGAGCAGCATATGCCACAGAACCGCCCGAGATAATGAACCAGTTGATGTCCACAGCTCCAGCCACTCGTTCTTGTAACACCTCACTCCTTACTTCCTTTCTTTCAACTCCCCAGACTTATACTTTTCTGTGGGGTACTCTGTAACTGCTCCATCTCTTTTGTAAAGTGGTCCATGTCTTCCTTGGGATAACCTATGCTATGAGACTTCATATTTGCAACCGTTTCCTTTCCTTTCAATTTTTCTCTTTTCTTCCTTTTTTTTTTTGCAAACGGATTTTGGCCTCATGATATTTGAAGGATGCACAAGTTTACGCACTATATCCCTCGGGTCACTTATTCCTAATCCATTTCTTTTGCGGATATAAGCTTCCGTGGAACTCCAAAGGACGCACGGGTCTACGCACTATATCCCTCGACCACATCTACTTATATGCGTTTCTTTTTTTTAAAAGGGGAAACTGTACTTATATTCATAGAAGCCTCATGAGCATGAAATAGGTTCCTTCTAAGTCGAATCCCAAAGTATAACAAGCTCTTAGGCCAAGTTGCCAATCTTTCCTTCACAATTTGATTTTTTCTTCTCAAGTGGTTAGGGGACTGTGTCGGTAATTTCTCTCCGACGTTCCTAAGCATATCGGCCAAATGAGAAAAGAAAAAGAGAAGTGCATGAGGTTTGAAAAGAAGTTATGGGTTTTATGGTAGGAACCACTAAAAATAAGGGGCTATTCAGGATCAGCAGAGAGTCATGTAAAGGGGTTAAGAAGTCCTGAATGTGATGCTCATTTTCCGGATCTAACACCTCTAATGGGAAAGAATTAAAGTAAGGTTAAGTTTATAATAAAATGGAGTTAACGTCAGTTCCAACAAAATCTCCGTAAGAAGAAACTTATGGGTAGTGATCCTGAGGTGAGGTTCTAGGTATTGTCTGTTCTTAGTAAATCCTTCAAAACTTGTCATTTAGGAAATAGCTCAAGGCATATATAAAGTCGGAATCATCATATCATAGGGTCCTCATTTCCAACAAAGTCTTGACTAAATAAAACATGACTCGATAAAAAGACAATAAAATGACTCAATATGAAAGAAAAATATATTACTAAAGGATAAACACCCCCCCCCCCCCCAAACTTAAATCACACTGTCCCCAGTGTGAATAAATCTAGAAAAGGTTGAAAAGCAACATAAAAGTGAAAATAAAAATTTAAAATGAAAATAAAGATAAAAATGCATAAAGAAAATATATGACCAAGTAACCTCGACTTCTCAGAAGGTGCTTTAAACTCGGTGGGTGGCTAAACGCGGTATCTCGCTTGTCTTTGAAGCTGCTCAATGAGGTCCTTTTGATAGGCTACTCGCTTATCAAGTTCTAGGCGCAAGGCTCGCTCGTCATCAAATGAAGGTGTGATCGCTAGGTTTGGTCCGGTAAGGGCCAAGGAATCCATCCCCTTCTTTTTGATAAACCTGTTCATGGTGTATGGGAGGTTGTCGTCAATGCATAGAGATAGGAACTAGTCATCTCGAGTGTTCCAACGCTTGGCTCCATTGCTCAGTCGCGGAACTGTAGGGCAAGGAAGCATGATTGTTCGTATGAGACTAGGATATGAATGATACCTATAGCGAAGTCGATCGTGGTTGATCGTCGTGCCTTCTTTGATCCTAGTCTTCCCAAGTCGCTCTAGGTCCAAGTAGTTGTCCCGGGTGGTTAAAGGGCAGTCCGTGAGGTCTATACCCATGGCTTCGAAGATTGTAGTGATGATTCCTCTGAAACACAAGGTGGCCTTAGCGTCGGTACAAGTTACTGCTTCGTGTTTCACCTTAAGCAATCACATCAAGAGAAGTGCGGCGTAGCTGATCCTTCTGGGGAAATCAACAACAGGCATCTTGATGATTTGAAGCTCTTCTCCGAGGATTGAGTTTTGTGCTGTCCTTGAGAAGATGGGCTGGGCAAGAAGCTTGTGTGTGCATCGGATGGCCAGATGCACGAGTGTGGAAGACTTGGTTCGGCCGCTAGTAAAAGTGCCTTGTCCAATCTCTTCCCATATGTCATGAAAGCTTTCCGGTCCAAAGTCAATCGGGTCTTGATACCCTATACCCAATGCTTTGCCAAGCCGCGGAATGGAGATTGAGTAGCTTTCACCATTTATGGTGAAGTAAAGGATTTCGTCTCTAACTGTCGGTGCGTGCGAATTGGGATAATCCAGTGAGACCGTGGCTCGGAGTTGGCGCGTCTCCTCCTCATAGATTTTTTGGCGCACGGATTCCATGAATGCGCGGAGTCTTAAGGCGTATAATAACCATTTGACATCACCATTCAGTCCAAGCGCATCCAATGCGGTATAGTTGATGAGATATTGGATAGCGACCAGGACTGGAAGTCGATGGCCTAGGAATTGCTTGAACCGGTCGAGAAGGAAGTTCCGGAAGTGCCACTTGGAGCTAGGATTGGCCGACGAACTTCATCTGGACGTTGATTGATATGACCCTGGAACCGACGGTACGGACTGTTGGACTCGATTGCCGAGCGATTCGGTATCGAGCGGTAAGATCTTACCAGTCACTCGAGAAATTGGATCTCTCGGTACAACGGTCGGAAGACTGGTCGGGAAGACACGCGTTATGGAGAGCCGGCTGACGACGAATGTCAAAGGGTGTCTTGACGATGCGGTATGGTTGGGTAAGGGATTACGACAATAAAAAGATCTGAGGAGTTGCTCGACTCGGTTCCGACTACAAAAGAGAGAGGTGCGGATGGAAAATTTGGAGTTTCAGAGAGTTGCTCGATCTGAAACTCGACTAAGGGATCAATAGAAAGGATCAAATAGTGACACACCGATTTGTGAAAGCATCGGTGATACTGTCGCCGACGGAGAGAAAACTCTGGATAAATGGAAGAGAGAAAATTCTCAAGTGTTTGATGAAAAACGGCGTAACCTGAAAATGATACAAGTCTTTCCCTTTTAAACGGGTAAGATTGCAAATCCTACACGCGGGTAGAAATATTAAACAATGCCTTGGTAAAACTTGAAAGGTAAAAATAAAAAGAAGGGAAGGAGGTTAAAGAGTTTTCCTTCCTAAAGATAGTTTCACGCGCCAGTGCCTTTAACTGATCTTTCATGTTGTCTCCGAATGGTTTTAGACGTGGGACTCCAATACGCGAGCATCGGGAAATGTCTCGTTAAAACCTACCTTAGTAAACCTAGTGGGAAAAACCTAAGGTAGGAAAAAGAGTACATCAGAACCGACGTCTTACTAGCGTCTTCAGCGTGATGCAAAGGTGAAGACGCTCTGTCCAAATGTCCCATGGCCGGTTAGAGCTCTCAGCTCTCGGAGGAGGCCGAGATCTACTTCCGAGTTGGATGTTAACTCATCTTGAGCTCGATAGCGGTCCAAGTGAGCTTCCACATAAGTGTTGAACTTATGCCCAATGGACTTGGCAGCTGCTCGGCTTCTGGTTTTGGCTCCCGGTACTACCCGCGGTTCTTCGACCATGCTCGAGTCCGCCTAGCCGATATGCCATGTTCGGGTCACTGTTGACTGATTCCTTGGTTTTCATCATTCCCTCCTGATATGATTCTGGTTAGAGAATCACGTCCCAATCACACACCCGGAAGGTAAGATGACGATGGTATGGTGATATGATTCTGGTTAGAGAATCACGCCCCAGTCACACACCGGGAAGCTAAGATGACGAAGATAAAGCTCCTGGCCTGTGCAGCAAGCGATCTAGAGTTGAATGGGATGATAGACGCCACGAGAGGATGTGAAAGGACTCTTGATAAGTCTGGTTCGAAAAATCTAATCACTAGAACTGTTCTTAGGTTTCTAATTCGAATCACTAGAAAGAGAAAAGAGTTTTTGATTAAAAAGATGGTTGAGAAAATACATAGGAGTCTCAGAGACATTATAAAGAGAAAGGAGACGAAGAAGAGAAGAGAGGAGGAGCGGAGAAATTAAGTCTCGGCGAGTTCTAAGACATGCCTTGGAACTTACCAAAGACCAACGCACAAGCAAACTCAAACGCATACATAATTCTCTCGGACATAAGTTCAAAATTTAAAATAGCTAAAATAGAAATAAGATAGAAGCATAAAAAGATGGGCCGCGCCTAAAACTCTCGAGACGGGCCGGACTTGGTCGGACTAATGCCAAGCAAAGAGGAACATACAGACCATGAACCTCAATAAAAACCTTCCTTTAGAAAACCACTTGGGAAAAACCAAAGGCAACGGAAAAAGGGTGTAAGTGAGCCATAGGGCTTGACACTAGCCTCTCGGACATGAACCATGACCAAGGTGGCCATGGTATCACTTGCGTCCGAGTGACCCAATTAAACCAAATCTTGACGTAGAAAGCCTCCAACAGTATTGTTAAGCTCCTTAGTCCTAGAGTGGGTCATAGAACCAGCTGGTACTTCCTTGGCCGACCAAGAATGAGTCCTAGCTCCAAGTGGCTAGTCCGAAGCTCCCTTCTCGACTGGTTCAAGCATTTCCTCGACCAGTTCCAGCTTGCCTTGGAGTCGAACTTGATCAAGATAAACTTCATGTGGACACATCGGTACTAGAGTGATCTTCCTTCTTTTGAACTCGAATGTATGCCAGTTGGTAAAGCCATCATGAACTACCTTCCTATCAGATTGCCACGGCCTCCCAAGCAGAATATGTCCAGCTTCCATAGGTAGAACATCACATAAGATTTCATCTTCATATTTGCCGATGACTATAGGGACCTCCACTTGATGTTTCACTTTCATTTCTCTATCTTTGCTAAGCCATTGAAGATCATACGGCTTCGGATGCTTCTTGATTTCTAATCCCAGCTTCTTAACCATTGTTTCACTTGCCACATTAGTACAACTTCCACCGTCAATGATAAGGCTGCACACTTTTCCCTTAACATAGCATCGCGTGTGAAATAAGTTAGCTCTTTGTTCTTGCTCTTCGGTCTTAGATTGTATGCTGAGCGTCCTCACTGCTACTAGCAACTCTCCCTTAGCTGGTAACTCAACATCCTCATCTTCATGCTGCTTAACTTCTGGTTGCTCATCTTAGGATTCATACTCGCCATTATCCTTTAGAATCATTATCCTTTTGTTGATACACTCACTCGCATAGTGTCCCATTCCTTGGCACTTATAACACTTGATTCTACTGGTTCTGGATTCAACTTTTCCTTTATCTTCATAAGTCTTTCCTTCAGGGTTTGAAATAGTCAGCTGCTTGCTTTCACTTTGTAATCTCGGCTTCTCATCTCTCGGAAAGCCTCTTGCGTAACTACTACTTCCAGCTCCAAAATGGGTCCGTATAGGACCTCCCCTCTTAAGTTATTGTTCAATGAGTATGGCTTGGCGTAGCATTTCCTGTAGGTCAACATGAGGCTGCATCTCCAATCGGTCTTGTATGTCTCGCTGCAAACCTCCTAGAAACCTAGACATGGTAGCCTCTCGGTCCTCTTGAACATCAGCTTGTATCAACAAAGTTTCAATCTCCTGGTAGTATTCCTCAACACTCTTACTACCTTGCACAAGTCTCCTCAACTGATTATGCAGCTCTCGGTAATAGTAACTTGGCACAAAACGTTTCCTCATGATAGTTTTCATCTCATTCCATGTAGACACTGGATACTCTTGATTTCTTCTCCGAGACGTAACCAACTGATCCCACAAACTCAAAGCATAGTCAGTGAACTTAGTAGCTGCAACTTTAACTCGGTTCACCTCAGTGTAATGCTGACAATCAAACACCAATTCAATCTTCTTTTCCCACTCCAATTAAGCACTCGGATCATTTTTCCCTTGAAAAGAAGGTATACGGAGCTTGAGTCCTCCAAAGCCATCCTGAGGCTGGTTCCTCTCATTTCTCAAGTGCCTTTGCCTCCTATGACTGCTACGAGAAAAGACACTGTAATAATTCTCTGCTACAAAATCTCCAGGTTCTCTTAGAAGCGGTCTTTGATTGTTTTCCCGGGGTTCCCTTAGAACTACTTCTTGTTGCCTCGCCTGCTGAACGTTTCCCTCATCATTTCTAGCTGTATTAACTCCTTGAGATCCTCTAGCATCATGAATCATTTCTGGAATAACTTGCTCTTGTAAAACATTGAATCTTTCATCCATCAATCCAGCCATTGTTGGCGTGAGAGCGTCAATCAGGAGTTGGTTGTTGTTGGCGCTTGTTCCACAGTGATCGGACATCTTTTTCCTGAAACAACACAACACAAAATACACTAGTAAGGAGTCTTTTTGAAGATCGAATTGACCCTAACAAATAAGAACACGAAAATGACCCTTGGTATCCTAGTTTCTCCGAAGAACCCTAATCGCGACTGTGGAAGTCGATCGGTCACGGAAAAATATCAAACCGTTTCAGAAAATTCCCAAACTAATTTTAACAAATACTAGACTCATCCTAGGTTCATTTTCAGTTGATTTCACAATTTTTTCACGAGCCAATATTTAACTAAAACTCGAACAAGTTGGGACGAAATCACTTAACTTCTCGATGTGGCTCTGATTCCACTTGATATGATTCTATTTAGAGAATCACGCCCCAGTCACACACCGGGAAGCTAAGATGACATAGGAGTCTCAGAGACATTATAAAGAGAAAGGAGATGAAGAGGAGAAGAGAGGAGGAGCGGAGCAATTAAGTCTCGGCGAGTTCCAAGACATGCCTTGGAACTTACCAAAGACCAACGCACAAGCAAACTCACACGCATACATAATTCTCTCAGACATAAGTTCAAAATTTAAAATAACTAAAATAGAAATAATATAGAAGGATAAAAAGATGGGCCGCGCCTAAAATCCCGAAACGGGCCGGACTTGGTTGGACTAATGCCAAGCAAAGAGAAACCTATGGACCACGAACCTCATTAAAAACCGTCATTTGGAAAACCAGTTGGGAAAAACCAAAGGCAAGGGGAAAAGAGTGTAAGTGAGCCATAGGGCTTGACAATAACCTTCCCGGACATGAACCATGACCAAGGTGGCCGTGGTATCACTTGCGTCCGAGTAACCCGATTGAACCAAAGCTTGATATAGCTAGGCTCCAACAGTATTGTTAAGCTCCTTAGTCCTAGAGTGGGTCATAGAACCAGCTGGTACTTCCTTAGCTGACCAAGAACGAGCCCTAGCTACAAGTGGCTCGTCCGAAGCTCCCTTCTCGACCGGTTCAAGCATTTCCTCGACCAGTTCTAGCTTTTCCTCGACCAGCTCCAGCATTTCCTCGGCCATCGGCTTTCCATCCTGGTTGCCATCCATTCTCACATCATAAGGCTCCAGGCTTGAGCAGCAAGCGATCTGGAGTTGAATGGGATGAGTGACGCCACGAGAGGATGCAGAAGGCCTCTTGAAAAGTCGGGGTTGAACAATCTAATCATTAGAAATGTTCACAAGTATCCTAATTCGAATCACTCAAAAAAGAAGATAAGGATCTATCAGAGAAAAAGGTTTTTGATTAAAAAGACAGATAAGAAATATCTAGGAGTCTCAGAGACAATATAAAGAAGAGAAGATAAAGAGGAGAAGAGTAGAGGAGCAGAGGAGTTGATGCTCGGTGAGTTTCGAGACATGCCTCAGAAACTCATCAAAGACCAACTCAAAAATAAACACACACCTAAACTCTCGCACAAATACAATCTCTCAAACATAAGTTTAAATTCAAAATAACAAAAAAAAAAAATAAGATAGATAGATAAGATACGGGCCGAGCCAAATGATCTCGAGACGGGCCGGACTAGGTCGGACCAATGCCAAGCAAAGATGTACCTATGGACCACAAACCTCATTAAAAACCTTCCTTGGAAAACTACTTGGGAAAAACCAAAGGCAAGGGGAAAAGAGTGTAAGTGAGCCATAGGGCTTGACACTAGTCATCCCAGACGTGAAAAATGACCGAGGTGGCTACGGTACCACATGTATCCGTGTGACCTCTTTGAGCCAATGCTTGACATAGCCAAAAATGGATTGAATGATTATATGCAAATTCTACATGTGGCAAACATTCTTCCCAAGTACTCAAATTACTTTTTATCAATGCTCGCAACAAGGTTGATAAGCTTTTATTTACTACCTTAGTTTGCCCCTCAGTTTGTGGATCACAAGTAGTGGAGAATAACAACTTAGTTCCAAGCTTAGACCACAAAGTTTTCCAAAAGTAACTCAAGAACTTAGTGTCTCTATCAGAAAAAATAGACCTAGGCATGCCAAGCAAATGGACTATTTCTCTAAAGAACAGGTTAGCCACATGATATGCATCATCAGTTTTATTGCAAGCGATGAAGTGAGCCATGTTTGAAAACCTATCAACCACCACAAAGATTGAGTCCTTTCCATTTCTAGTCATAGGAAGTCCTAACACAAAATCCATAGAGATGTCAGTCCAAGGATGATGAGAGATAGGCAAAGGAGTATACAAACCGTGAGGCTGAGCTTTAGACTTTGCTTGTTTACAATTGACACATCTTTTACAAATTCGTTCAACATCCTTTTTCATGTGAGGCCAATAGAAATGGTCTTGTACAACCTACAAAGTCTTGGATACTCCGAAGTGTCCCATTAAGCCTGCTGCATGTGCTTCTCTAACAAACAACTCTCAAGTAGAACAGTTAGGAACACACAAACAATTATCATTAAACAAGAAACACTTATAAAACCGACCTGAAGCATGCTTTTCACACTGGTTAAAGATTTCTTTGAAATCGTTATCATTTTGATAAAGCTCTTTGAATTGCTCAAACCCTAACAGTTTAGTTTCAAGGGTAGCAAGTAGGGTGTACCTTCGGGATAATACGTCAGCCACCACATTATCCTTACCTTATTTGTACTTGATGGCATATGGGAACGTACCAATGAATTCAACCTACCTCACATGTCTCTTGTTAAGCTTAGGTTGTCCTTTTAGAAACTTTAGTGACTCATGATCGGTGTGGATGACAAATTCCTTGGGCCACAAGTAATGCTGCCACGTTTGTAAAGCTTGAACAAAAGCGTAGAGTTCCTTGTCGTAAGTTGGATAGTTTAACATGGCTCCTCCAAGTTTCTCGCTGAAATAGGCTATCGGTCTTTGGTCTTGCATTAGAACAGCTCGAATACCTATTCCTGATGCATCACACTCAATTTCAAAAGTTTTAGAGAAGTTAGGCAATATCAATAAAGGCGCTTGGGTAATCTCCTTATTAAGTCGTTGAAACGCGTCTTCTTGAGCTTTCTCCCATTTGAAACCAACTTCCTTTTTGATGACTTCCGTGAGAGCTGCCGCTATGGTACTGAAATCCTTAATGAACCTTCGATAAAACCCGCCTAAGCCATGGAAACTTTTTACTTCCCCCACGGTCCTTGGACTTGGCTAGTCTTTGATTGCTTTTACTTTCTCTTCATCAACCCTTACTCCATCTGCACTTACAACAAAACCTAAAAATACAAGGTTATCCGTACAAAAAATATACTTCTTGGAGTTAGCATAGAGCTTTTCCTTCCTAAGAACTTCTAGCACTTTTGCTAGATGCTGGATGTGTTCCTCAAAGCTTTTACTATAGACCAGGATGTCATCAAAATATACTACCACAAAATGCCCAATGAAAGCTCTTAAAACATGATTCATCAACCTCATGAATGTACTAGGTGCATTTGTTAAACCAATGGGCATAACTAACCATTCATACAACCCATGCTTAGTTTTAAACGCAGTTTTCCATTCATCCCCTTCTTTCATCCAAATTTGATGGTATCCACTTTTGAGATCAATTTTAGAAAATATGCTAGAACCATGCAATTCATCAAGCATATCATCTAATCTAGGAATAGGGTGTCGATACTTCACCGTGACATTGTTATCTTCGGGAAAGACGTCTTGAAATTCCTGCAAGAGATTATTCATTTCACTCGGTAATACCGGTGCAAGGTTAGTTAGGCTTGTAAGAGCCTCCTTATAAACAAAGAGTAGGACAGTTTGTTTAGTATGTATGGCTTTGTTGACCTCACCAGACTTAACAAAGAAGTTCGAGGATTTAGGTCAGGTTGCTAGTTGAGATGCTAAGTGAAGCTGGTCGTGATACACTTCTTGAGGAGTCATGGGAACCATAACTGTTTCCTTCCGTTATACTCAAAAGAATATCTGTTAGTGAACCCTTCATGCTTGACCTTCCTATCAAATTACCACAGCCTTCCAAGGAGCACATGTCCAGCTTCCATAGGTAATATATCGCACAAGACTTCATCCTTATATCCGCCAATAACAATAGGAACGGTAACTTGCTGCTTGACTCTCAATTCTCCTTTTTCATTAAGCCAGTGGATGTCATAAGGTTCTGGATGATCTCTGATTGCTAGCCCCAGCTTCCGTACCATAGTCTCACTAGCCACATTAGTACAGCTTCCCCCATCGATGATGAGACTACACAACTTTCCGTTTACTTGGCAACGCGTGTGGAACAAGTTTTCCCTTTGATCTTCTGTTTTGGATTGGATACACAAAGCCCTACGAGATACTAGTATTTCCTGCCTTGGTAAAGCTCTCACCTCATATTTTCATCTGGTTTAATCTTCTGCTGCATCGATTTACCCTTATCCAGCAGTTTATCAAATATATCGGCCATAGTTTTTGTGAGAGCGTTGTTGTAAACTTGGAGCATACTCTGATCTTTTCCCGACATGGTTTTCCTGAAACAGATCACCACAAAACACCAGTAAAGAGTCCTTTTGAATATCGAATTGACCCTAACGGAGAAGAACACGAAAATGACCCTTGGTATCCTATTTTCTCCGAAGAACCCTAAACGCGACTGTAGAAGTCAATCGGTCACGGAAAAATATCAAAACTTTTCAGAAGATTCCCAAACTAATTTTAACAAATACTAGACTCATCCCAATTTCATTTTTATTTGATTTCACGATTTCTTCACGAGCCAATATTTAATTAAAATTCGTACAAATTGGGACCAAAATCACTTAATTTTTCGACCTGGCTCTGATACCACTTGATATGATTCTGGTTAGATAATCACACCCCAATCACACACCAGGAAGCTAAGATGACGATGGTAAGGCTTCAGGCTTGAGCAGCAAGCGATATGGAGTTGAATGGGATGAGTGACGCCACGAGAGGATGCGGAAGGCCTCTTGATAAGTCGGGGTTGAACAATCTAATCATTAGAAATGTTCACAAATATCCTAATTCGAATCACTCGAAAAGGAAGACAAGGATCTATCAGAGAAAAAGGTTTTTGATTAAAAAGATAGATAAGAAATACATAGGAGTCTCAGAGGCAATATAAAGAAGAGAAGATAAAGAGGAGAATAGTGGAGGAGCGGAGGAGTTGATGCTTGTTGAGTTTCGAGACATGCCTCGGAAACTCATCAAAGACCAACTCAAAAATAAACATACACCTAATGATACGACCATGGAACCGACAGTAAGGTTTTACCGAGAGGCAATGATGCGGACATCGACCCTAATGAGCAAGAAGATGACTCATATACTGTACCAGAGGTTAGGGAAGGTCCTATGACACACTCTAAGTCCAAACAACTCCAGAGAAGGTTCAACTTAGCCGTACAAGACATTGTGAACTCTCTAGAGATGGGAGAAGCTAACGGGTCCAAGCCTAATATATGCGAGGCATTCACTCAACTAAGTCAAGTGAAAACCCCAGGTATAGACTCCTCTTTGGCAGGTGAAAAGATCCCGAGAAGCCAAGAGAATGCATTGGAGATACAAGAAGCGTGCGCGACAAGTTTTGACTCCAATGAAGAACCAGCAAGTCAAGAGCAAGCTCAAGGCATCAAGGACGTAGGAGAGCTCCCAGAGAGTAATCAAGACATGGAAGAGAAGCTCCATGAAGACTACTACATCAAAGATCCAGTGCGTCAACAAGTCGTACGAGGAGTGGATCAAGGAGTCTCTAATCAATCACAAACTCGCCCAGGTAAGTTGTATTCAATATTTAACATCATTGCAGGTTCTAGCAGCGTCAACAACACCTAAGGACTCCATCAAAACGACCCAGCTGAAGAGAAATAAGTCGTTTAAGTAGTTTTCCTTATTTGGTTTAATTTTGTCAAAAACACTAGTTTTGCTTATTTCTTTGTTTTGCGTTTTGTTTCTTTTGTACCTGCGTTTTATTTCTTTTATCTGGCCCTAGGGCTAGCTGATGGACTCTTATAAAGTCCCCCTGCAGCTGTGTAATCTTTTTTCACCCTTGAATTAATAAAATAACACCGTTTTCTTCTCTTGCTCTCTTTGAGTGTTCTTGAGAGAATAAGTCCTTGCTCTTGCTTTGTTTGAGTGATTCAACAAGCTAGAGTGTTTGTGCTGTATCAGAGATTAATCCACCATCACCATCCCTCATTTTCGATCCCACATGAGGGAAGCTCTCGCCATCGTGTTAGATCTCCATCTTCGACCATCTCCTCTTCATCAAGTAAGAAGCGGCAGCCAACTTGTGAAGCCATCCCCTCTATCTTGTATCAGGTGAGGGTCGCGACTTGACTGGGGACGAGGTTCCTAGCGTCAGCAGTCGAGAATCGGTATGGAGCGGTAAGGTCTTACCGGTCTCCGAATGTTCGTCGAGCGGTATAGAATTTGATCGACAACCGAGGGACTCGGTGTCGATGCGGTAAGGTCTCTCCGGTCTATCAAGAAGACGGATCTCCCGACACAATAGTCAACCGACCGGTCGAGAGACATGCGTTATCGAGAGCCGACTGACGGGAAGAAGGTCCAATGGTTTGATGATGTATAGTGGGTTTTCGGTACGAAGGAAACTCGACGAAAATCGGTTCCGAGGAGTTGCTCGACTCGGTTCCGGTAACGACTGAGCAAGCAAAATAGAAAATGGTCAAGGATTCAGGGAGTTGCTCGACTTGGATCAATGACTAAGATAGAAGATAAAAGGGAAGCGAGTGGCGACACACCAAACTGTGGAAGGGACGGTGATACGGCCACCGACGGATAACCTAGCCCGGTTCAAGGATTATCCGGGGGGTTCGTTTGTCAAGAGGTTTAACTCTGGAAAACGGAAGAGAGAATTCTCAAAGGTTGATAATTAAAAACGGGGTAACCCTAAATAAACATAAGTCAGGCCTATTTAAAGGCTACAATGAAAACCCTACACACGGGTAAAAAGAAGGCTAAACAATGCCTTGGTAAAAAGGTGAAAGTAAAAGGAAGGGAAGGAGGTTAAAAGGGTGGCTCCTTTCTAAAGATAGATTCACGCACCAGCGCCTTAACCGGTCCTTCATGTTGGTGCCGGATGGTTTAGACGTGGGATTCCGATGCGCGAGCCTCGGGAAATGCCTCGTTAAAACCTCCATCAGTAAACCTAGTGGGAAAAACCTAAGGCAGGAAAAATAGTACATTTAGAACCGATGACTTACCGGCACCTTCACCATGATGCGAAGGTGAAGACGCTCTGCCCAAACCTCCCAAGGCCGGTTAGAGCTCTCGGCATTCGAAGCATGCTGAAGACTTCTCCCAAGTGTTGTGTTGGCTCGTCCTCTTCATCGTAGCGATCCAGGTGGGCTTCCACGTACACGTTGAACTTGTGCCTAAGAGTCTTGGCAGCTGCCCGACTCCTGGTTTTGGCTCCCTTTACTACCCTTGGTGCTTCGGTCATGGTCCGGCTTCGCCTTACCGAGGCCTCATGCTCGGGTTGCGACTGACTGGTTCCTTGGGTTTCATCATTCCCTCCCCCTTCTGAAGGTTTTGTCCTCAAAACTTGATTGTTTCCTGCAACATAAGGAAATAAGTCAGAAACATTGAAAGAGGTCGAGACTCCATACTCACTGGGCAAGTCGAGGCGGTAGGCGTTGTCGTTGATCTTTTCGGTGACTTGGAACGGTCCATCGCCTCTTTACGCTAGTTTGTCCTTCCTCTTGGATGGGAACCTCTCGGGCCTGAAGTGAAGCCAAACCCAGTCTCCTGGTTGAAATGTCACTTTCTTGCGCCCTTTGTTGGCTTGTCGGACGTAGTGCTCGGTCCGCTTCTCGGTTACTTTGGACGGTCTCGTGTAGCTTCTTGACGAACTCGGTTTTGGTGACCCCATCTTTGTTTTTCCTTTGTTCTGGTGGTAGCGGGATCAGGTCGATTGGGGTCAACTGGTTGAATCCACAGACCGCTTCAAACGGTGATACTTTGGTGGCCAAGTGAACTGCTCGGTTGTAGGCGAACTCGACGAAAGGGATGCATTCGACCCATGTGTCCTTGTTGATGTCGATGGTGCCCCTTAGCAATGCTCCTAACGTCCTGTTATTGAGAAGACCAGCTTGGTACCAAGCCATTTCCACAAAGTCCTCCAGAAATATCCGAGAAATCTAGGGTCGCGGTCTGATACGATAGCCCTGGGCAGACCATGTAGTCTGACCACTTCCATGAAGAACAGGTCGGCTAAGTGGGTGGCATATGTGGTTCTGGTGCAAGGGATGAAATGGGCCATCTTTGAGAACCTATCGACGACCACAAATATCGAGTCTCGCCTTTGGGTGCACGGCAATCCGACGACGAAATCCATTGATAGGTCGGTCCAGGGGCTGCTGGGAATTGGTAGAGGGGTGTATAGACCATGTGGCATTGCTCTTGACTTGGCTCGTAGGCAGACTTGACATTGATCACATTGTTTCTCGACCATACGCTGCATCTTCGGTAAATAGATGTTTTCTGGGAGCATTGCCATGGTTTTGGCTACTCCGAAATGTCCCATTAGTCCGCCTCCATGAGCCTCTCCCATTAGTAGCTCCCTGATTGAGCCTTGAGGGATGCACAACCACTGTTCCTTGAACAGGAACCCCTCGTGAATATCGAACCGGCCAATGGGCCCTTTACCACTTTCTCGGTAACAGTCGCCGAGCTCCGGGTCGGTTGCGTAGACGTCCTTGATGCCTTTAAACCCCAAGATTTTAGCATCCATGACTGTGATCAATGCATGCCTGCGGGATAATGCGTCTGCTACCACATTTTCTTTTCCCTTCTTGTACTTGATCACATATGGGAAGGTCTCGATGAACTCTGGCCACTTGGCATGTGTTCTCATCAGATTGGCCTGCCCTCTAAGGTGCTTCAGAATGTCATGATCAGTGTGTATCACGAACTCCCGAGCTAATAGATAGTGCTGCCAAGTCTCCATAGCTCGGACCAATGCGTATAGCTCCTTGTCGTAGGTTGGATAGTTAAGGGTAGTGCCGCTAAGCTTCTCGCTAAAGTAGGCGACTGGCTTGCCTCCCTGCGTGAGAACTGCTCCTATACTGATGTCTCTGCATTTTACTACTTTTAAACTTGCATTTCCATCCATTTTAGCATAGCTTCATCACTAGTTTCACTCCATATCTATCCATTTCACTCATATAGGGTTCATAATAGGGTTTGCATATATATTGCAATTTGGAGTTGTTATCAGGTGTTAAATGAGCTTTTGGGGGCTGTTCTGGACAAGAAGGTGAATGCTGTTTTTAGGCTCTGAATTGCACTCGAACACATGCACTCGACCAGGCAACCAGAGCTAGAGGCAGAGGAACAATTGCACTCGATCACATGCACTCGACCAGGCAACCAGAGCTAGAGGCAGAGGAACAATTGCACTCGGCCACATGCACTCGACCAGGCAACCAGAGCTAGAGGCAGAAAGAACACGAGCACTCGGTTACATGCACTCGACTTCAAGACCGAGCTAAGGATCAAGGCCTTACACGCACTCGACCAAGAGCACTCGGTGTGACCAGACCGAGTGCAAATCAATTCACCAATCCAACTCGGTTACACGCACTCGACTTCAAGACCGAGCTGGAGGCTGAGAGGAGATTGCACTCGGGCAAGAGCACTCGATCACGTCCACTCGACCACCAAACCGAGCACGTGGCAGCCGAGTCTGAGGATCCTAAGCCTGAAGCAACACCACTCGACCACACCACTCGATCAGAGGAGCCCGAGCTCAAGGCAGCCGACCTAAGGACTTTAGTTTATTTTGTCTTTTTGTACTACGGCTTTTGACCTAGAGTATATATACTCTAATTAGGTCAGCAGCCTTAAAATATACGATTTTATTCTCTTTGTTCTCTGAAAACCTCTCTAGATCTATCTGATTTTATTTTTTGCAATTACTTCTGATCCTTTGATCCTTTTTAGTTTATTTCTTCTATTCCTTCTTCATCTCAACCTCTAGATTATGATTTTGCAAACTATTTTATTTTCTGGGTTTATGATTCTGATGATGAAGTCTGAGTAGTGAATTAGGGTTCTTGAGGATGGGTTAGATCTGGGTTATGATTCATGGTGATTCTAGTAGATTTATGGTTCTAAAGCTTAAGATCTCTTCTAGGTTAGCTGTTTCTAATGCTGATTCCCTGTACACCCACTTGGAATCTGATCTTGGTGTTTCCTTGCACATCACTTGTGAAACACCAGATCTGCTAATACCAGAGATCTGGAGCTTCTTTCCAATGATTGATCTAGGATCATAGGAAAGCAAGTTGTAGTTTGACATTTATGAGCTGTTTCTTAATGCTTATTCTCTTTATGTTTCATTGGAATCCTATATGAGTGTTAGTGACAGTCAATGGGGCATAGGTGTGGATTCCAAGATTAGGAAGTTTAGAGAATCTGGTGATAGATGTAACTGGGAAGTGGATCTATCACTCTTTTGATGCTTATAGTCGAGAGATCCCTTCTATGAAGTTGTTTATGAAGTCACTAGTGTTCACCATGAAGAATACCAGATCTAGAACTCATCCTTAGGACCTTTTCTCATCCTGATTGTTTTCTACTTTTTGATACTTTGTTTTCCTGTTCTTAGCTTGCTCTGTTTCTGTTTCTATTCTCTTTTGCTGTTATGAATCTTTGTTTCTAGTTTCTTTTACTGTTTATTAGTTCTTGTTTTAGTTGTTTCACCCTGTTACTTCCAACGTTTCTATTTGGCTTGGATTAGATAGATTTGCTACATCCTGATTGCCAACAATAGTCCCGATTGGATTCGATATCCCTTTGTACTACAATTTGGGCAATAGGTAGCTTTAGGAATAAAAACCTAGTTATCATATACCGACTCCTGAGGCATCTCACTCTACCTCGAAGGTACTCGTGAAGTCTGGTAGCGCTAGGAGAGGTGCATGTGTGAGACGGTGCTTTAATTCCTTGAAGGCGTGCTCTTGGGCCTCTCCCCAGCTGAACTCGACGTTCTTCTTGATGACTGCTGTCAAGGGTACAGCCACTGTACTGAAATCTTAGACGAATCGTCTGTAGAAACTGGCCAGGCCATGGAAGTTGCGGACCTGACTAATACTGGTAGGTACTGGCCATTCCTCAATTGCCCTGATCTTCTCCTCGTCAACCTTAATACCCTGGCCGCTCACGACAAATCCCAAAAAGACAGGCTCGCTGGCCCCGAACACGCACTTCTTCCGGTTAGCATACAACTCCTCTTGCTTGAGGGTCGCTACAACCTTTCCAAGGTGTTCCACGTGTTCAGCCAGGTTCTTGCTGTAGACGAGAATATCGTCAAAGTAGACCACGACAAACTCGTTGATATAGGCTCAGAGGACATGGTTCATGAGTCGCATGAAGGTTGACGGTGCGTTGGATAATCTGAATGGCATGGCGAGTCATTCGTAAAGCCCTCTCTTGGTTTTGAACACAATCTTCCATTCATCACCTTCCTTCATCCTGACCTGACGATAGCCACTTTTCAGATCGATCTTGGAGAATATGGTGGCTCCGCTTAGCTCTTCCAGCATGTCGTCCAACCGGGGAATCAAATGTCGGTATTTGATGGTAATGTTATTCACGGCTCGGCAGTCAACGCACATCCTCCACATCCCATCTTTCTTTGGGACCAATAAGACAGGCACGGCGCAAGGACTGAAACTTTCTCTAACATAGCCATGCTCCATGAGTTCCGCCACTTGTTTCTCGAGCTCAATAGCTTCTTCAAGATTGACTCGGTATGCTGGCCAGTTTGGCAGTTGTGCTCCTGGAACAAGGTCGATCTGATGCTCGATGCCTCTAATTAGAGGCAGGCCAGGTGGTAGCTCTTCCAGAAACACATCGTCATAGGCGGCTAGAACTCCCTTGATGCCTTCCGGTAGGTCCTCTTCGGTCGTACCTACAGTGAAAACTTCTTTGTATACCATTAGTAACATCTTACAATCCGAATCACAAGATGATCTCCTAATATCACTAGCATTAATCAGAAAGTTCCGTTTGGTGCTAGTATCTTGAGACAGTTTGGTTTTGAGTTCATTGACTTGGTTCGGGGTGAGGGGAGTTATGCATATCCTATTATCATTATGCGCAAAGGAGTAGCGATTTGTCTGACCACAATGGGTGGTTTCCTTATCAAACTGCCAAGGTCTCCCAAGTAGGAGGTGGCTAGCCTGCATCGGGACATTATCGCAAAGGACTTGGTCCTTGTAAGCGCCTATACTAAACGGTACCAACACTTGTTCGTTGACTTGGATAACAGTTTTTATCATTCAACCATTTAAGCTTATAGGGTTTGGGATGGTTTGTGGTTGGGAGGTTAAGTTTCTTAATCATATAGGTACTCGCTACATTCGTGCAGGAGCCCCCATCTATGATTAACCCACAAACCTTCCCGCTAACCGAACACCGTGTGTGGAAAACGTTGTCGCGTTGGGTTGAGTCGTCCGGTAGAGTCGTGGCGCTGAGTATCCGACGGATTACCAACAGTTCTTCCACTTCCGTGTTGGTTTCTTCCAGCTCGAGATCTTCCTGGTAGAGCTCCTCGCCCTTTGGTTCTTCCTCGTCTTGAGACTCGTACTCGCCGGCAGGGGTGATGATCATTGTCCGCTGGTTTGGGCAGTCCCGAGCGTAGTGCCCATTCCCTTGGCACTTGAAGAAGATAACATCTCGGCTCCGGACTGGATTCTGCGGCTTCCTAGGCTTAGTAGCATCGTTCTTCGTTGGTTCCCGGGGCTTGTATCGCGATTCGACTGTGACGGGTCACGGTTTATCTTGACTGGTGCTGATCATCTTCTTCTTGATCTCCTGCTCAACCTGAATGGGGAGGTGGAGGAGCTCCTCAAAACCAGAGTATGGTTACCTTTAGACCTTTCGCGATATCCGATCTTGTAGTCTACTGAGGAATTGGGCCATGAGGGTCGATTGCGCAAATGCTCGAACTCATCGTAATATTCTTCCACGGACTTGCTACCTTGGTTGATTCTCCGAAATCGTTTTTGTAAGTCGCGGTGGTAGAACAGAGGTACGTATCGTCGCCTCATGGTCTCCTTTCGGCTTGATCACGCTCCCACCAAGTGAGGGCATGATAGTTGAGTTATGCCACCGCATAGTTGATTTTCCTCTGCTCGTTGTAGACGTAACACGCGAAGATGTGATCCATCCAACGTTCCCAGTCTAGGTAGGCTTCCGGGTTGACTCTTCCGGCAAAGGTTGGTGCCGAAAGCTTGAGACTCGGCAGTTGGGGTTGGAACCCTTGGTCATCGGCTCCGTCTTCATCAGCATCTGCATGTCTGGGACCGTAACCTCATCGTTGTCATTGGTAAACGGGTTTGTGGGGCTCAGCGTTTTCCGGTCCTGGTTGGTACAACGTGTTGTTCCTCTCTGCTGGTTGGCCTCGGACCGGTGGTGTTTCGATCCGAGTGATGCGCTCTTCGAGCTGTTGAAGTTGTTCGTGAATGGCGGTAAGCATGCCTCCAAGATCCGGAGGACCTGGAGGTTGATCTGCCATGAATATTGGATTCGGTGAAGAAATTGTACAGACGGCGGTGGGGTTCGCCGGAGAATTGAGTTCCGGTGAACCGGATAACGAGTCGCTGATGGTCGGGGGTCGGCTCCGATGGTCGGAGGTGAGGTCCGGTGACCGGAGTTGGGGTCCGGTAGTCGGAGGCGCCGTGGTACGGTCGACCGGTACGGGTTGTCCAGGGCTCGGCTTAATCTTGCTCTTGTTGGGTGAGCTCTGGTTCCTGCGAGGAAGACAACACTTAGTTAAATAGCTATACGCTCGCTAGGGTTTTCAAGCAGGAGTGGATAAGGTGGTGACGTCTCGCAAAGGACAGTCAACACTCGTGCAATGGACCAAACAAACATGCGGTCAATTCCTGGCCAAGCAAGTATTCAAACACGTTGAATCCACACGTGTGGGTAGCTGCTTTTGACCACACGTGTGGTCATCTCATCGTTGTCATTGGTAAACGGGTTTGTGGGGCTCAGCGTTTTCCGGTCCTGGTTGGTACAACGGGTTGTTCCTCTCTGCTGGTTGGCCTCGGACCGGTGGTGTTTCGATCCGAGTGATGCGCTCTTCGAGCTGTTGAAGTTGTTCGTGAATGGCGGTAAGCATGCCTCCAAGATTCGGAGGACCTGGAGGTTGATCTGCCATGAATATTGGATTCGGTGAAGAAATTGTACAGACGGCGGTGGGGTTCGCCGGAGAATTGAGTTCCGGTGAACTGGATAACGAGTCGCTGGTGGTCGGGGGTCGGCTCCGATGGTCGGAGGTGAGGTCCGGTGACCGGAGTTGGGGTCCGGTAGTCGGAGGCGCCGTGGTACGGTCGACCGGTACGGGTTGTCCAGGGCTCGGCTTAATCTTGCTCTTGTTGGGTGAGCTCTGGTTCCTGCGAGGAAGACAACACTTAGTTAAATAGCTATACGCTCGCTAGGGTTTTCAAGCAGGAGTGGATAAGGTGGTGACGTCTCGCAAAGGACAGTCAACACTCGTGCAATGGACCAAACAAACATGCGGTCAATTCCTGGCCAAGCAAGTATTCATACGTGTGGGTAGCTGCTTTTAACCAGAAACACGCGGCGGCTAACTCGCTTGGAGAAATCCAAATCAAACTCAAAACTTTAACGAAGAACACGAAGAGCTCGATGAACACCGAAGGATGAAAACATTCTAAAACTCGAATAAGATGGATGTTTATGCATTAGATGAAGTCAAAGTTTATGATATGCAAAGGAAAACGATGTTTTTAGGGGTTTTCAAAAAGGGGTTTTAAGAAACTTGAAACGAAAAAGCGAACAAAGCTAAGCGAAGGAGATGAGTTAAGGAGAGGTACGACCTGACGGAGAGGAGCTTTCAAAGCTCTGATACCAGCTGATACGACCCTGGAACCGACGGTAAGGTTTTACCGAGAGACGAGGGTCGCGACTTGATAGGGGATGAGGTTCCTAGCATCGGCATTCAAGAATCGGTATGGAGCGGTAAGGTCTTACCGGTCTCCGAATATTCATCGAGCGGTACAGACTTTGATTGACAACCGAGGGACTCGGTGTCGATGCGGTAAGGTCTCACCGGTCTATCGAGAAGACGGATCTCCCATCACGACAGTCAACCGACCTGCTGAGACACACGCATTATCAAGAGCCAACTGACGGGAAGAAGGTCCGATGGTTTGACGATGGTAAGGAGGGTTTTTGGTACGAAGGAAACTCGACGAATATCGGTTCCGAGGGAGTTGCTCGACCTGGATCATCGACTAAGATAGAAGATAAAAGGGAAGCGAGTGGCGACACACCAAACTGTGGAAGGGACGGTGATACGGTCACCGATGGATAACCGAGCCCGGCTCAAGGATTAACCGGCGGGGTTCGTTTGTCAAGAGGTTTAACTCAGGAAAACAGAAGAGAGAATTCTCAAAGGTTGATAATTAAAAACGGCGTAACCCCAAATAAAAATAAGTCTGGCCTATTTAAAGGCTACAATGAAAACCCTACACGCGGGTACAAAGAAGGCTAAAAGGTGAAAGTAAAAGGAAGGGAACGAGGTGAAAAGGCTGACTCCTTCCTAAAGATAGATTCGCGCACCAGCGCCTTAACAGGTCCTTCATGTTGGTTCCAGATGGTTTAGACGTGGGATTCCGATGCGCGAGTGTTGGGAAATGCCTCGTTAAAACCTCCCTTACGAAACCCAGTGGGAAAAACCTAAGGCAGGAAAAAGAGTACATTTGGAACCGACGACTTACCGGCACCTTCACCGCGATGCGAAGGTGAAGACACTCTGCCCAAAACTCCAAAGGCCGGTTAGAGCTCTTAGCATTCGAAGCATGCCGAGCTCTTCTCCCAATTGTTGTGTTGGCTCGTCCTCTTTGTCGTAGCGATCCAGGTAGGCTTCCACGTACATGTTGAACTTGTGCCTAAGAGTCTTGGCAGCTGCCCGACTCCTGGTTTCGGTTCCCGGTACTATCCTCGGTGCTTCGGTCATGCTCCGGGTTCACCTTACCGAGGCCTCATGCTTGGGTTGCGACTGACTGGTTCCTTGGGTTTCATCACCTAAAATCTCGCACAAATACAATCTCTAAGACATAAGTTTAAATTCAAAATAAAAAAAACTAAAAATAAGATAGATAGATAAGATACGGGCCGCCCCAAATGATCTCGAGACGGGCCGGACTAGGTCGGACCAATGCCAATCAAAGATGTACCTATGCACCACGAACCTCATTAAAAACCTTCCTTGGAAAACCACTTGGGAAAAACCAAAGGCAAGGGAAAAAGAGTGTAAGCGAGCCAATGGGCTTGACACTAATCATCTCGGACGTGAACCATGACCAAGGTGGCCGCGGTACCACATGTGTTCGAGTGACCTCTTTGAGCCAATTCTTGACGTAGCTCCGACAGTATGGTTAAGTTCCTTAGTCCTAGAGTGAGTCATAGAACCAGGGGTGCTTGTAGGGATGTCCTCTTACACTCTTGAGTCCTCCTCTTGTTCTGGGACTTCTCCTTAGTTTCAGAATTGTAATGACACTCTCCTCAGCTCCAGGGGTGCTTGTAGGGATGTCCTCATCACTTATCAAACTGCCAAGGTCTACCAAGAAGAAGGTGGCCAGCTTGCATAGGAACCACGTCACACAAGACTTGATCCGAGTACTTTCCCACGTTGAAAGGTACTAGTACTTGATCTGTGATCTTTAACTCAGCCTTGTCGTTAAGCCATATTAGTTTATATGGATGAGGATGTTTAGTCCTAACAAGGCCGAGTCTAGTGACCATATAGTCACTTGCAACATTTGTGCAGGACCCTCCATCGATAATAAGATTGCATACCTTGTTTTGGATGGAACATCTCGTATGGAAGATGTTGTCCCTTTCGGCGGTTTCATCAGAATGAACCGTGAGGCTCAAGACACGCCTTATCACAAGAGATTCTCCATATTCTGGTCCACATTCCACTTCTTCAGATTCTATCTCCATTATCTCGTCACCGGCTTCGTCTTGTGATTCATAGTCACCGGCATCCGTGAGAATCATCACCCGTTGGTTTGGGCATTCTCGAGCCATATGTCCTCTGCCCTTACACTTAAAACAGGTAATGTCACGAGCTCTGGAAGTAGTAGGGTTAGCAGACTTACCTTGGATATGTTCGGGTGCCTTGGATTTGAACCGCGAATCGATAGCTACCGTTTTACCTTTCTCTGCAACCTTAGGTGGATACGGCTGTTGCGGTTGTGACTTATATCTACTCTGATCCCATGACTGGTGGCCCTTAGTCTTGATGGTAATAGAAGACTTCTTCCTGACATGTTGCTCGGCTTGAATGGCATTATGCAAGATATCCTTCAAGTCGTGGTATGGAAGTTTCTCAACCTTATGGCTAAGCCTCTCATTTAAGCCATCTAGGAACTGAGCCATGATGGTTTCAGTATCCTCATCAAGCTCTAGACGGTTCCTTAGGTGCTCAAATTCTTCAAAGTATTCCTCTACGCTTTTTGTCCCTTGGACAAGCTTACGAAATTTCTTTTGAAGGTCTCGGTGATAGTATGTGGGTACGTATCTTTTCTTCATGAGCTGCTTCATCTCTCTCCAAGTGTTGATTTGAGGTGAGTGACTCCTCCTACGGTCAGAAACCTCACGATCCCACCATGATAAAGCATGATCCGTGAGTTGAGCTACAGCTAAAGCTAGCTTCTTCTGCTCGTTATACTCATAATAGGCAAATATATGCTCTATTCTTTGCTTCCATTCCAAGTATGCTTCAGGATCAACACGACCAGCAAAGGTTGGAGCCTTTAGCTTCATATCCGTGCTATTGCGCCTTGGATAATCATCTTCGACTTCATCGGGTTCATGGTGCCTCAGGCCTCTTCTCCTTCTCAGAGGTTGTTGTTGCACTCTATCGGGGTGGTGGTCAAATTCTTCATCCTCTCCTAACTCATGAACGCCTCGGTTTTGTTGGGCTTGGTCATTAACCTGCGGCTGTCTCTCTTGCTCAAAACGTCGCCCCATAGCCTCTACTTGTTGCTGAAGAGTGAGTATCAGCTGCATCATAGCATTAGGGTCTACTGGTGGTACTTCTCCCATGGTACCTTTCACAAAAATCAGAACAACAAATCAAAGTTCTATCCGAATCAAAACAAATCGAGAAAACACAACAAATTTCTGCAGGTTGAGTTTCTCTTTGATTAAAATAGCAAACGAATTTCAAAAAAAGTAACGACAATTTTTCTGGGTTTTTAGGGTTTTATGAAAACTAGAACAGCAAGAAAATATTTTTTTTGAGTTTTAATGGATTTTTAAAAATTGAAACAATAAAACTGACGAAAATAGATTTTTATGGGTTTTTATGAAGAAATTGAAAACAGAATTGAAACTAAACAAAGGGAACAAAGTAACCTGATTGATAGGAGCTTTTGAAGCTCTGATACCAAAAATGATACAAGCTTGGAGGCTTTATATCAATACTTGAGAACAGAACCGTTGGATCAAGACAATTGGACTATGGTCTCTCCTTGTCTAGATCGATGATAGGGTGGAAGCGAGGGTGGATTGAACTGAACCACAATAGGTGTGAAAGCCTACTGATACTTCAAGGATCCTCAAGGCTCAGACTTAGCTCACGAGACAAAGAGAAGAACAATTAGGGTTTTAAGCCAAAAACGATATTTTATTAATCAAAGGTAAAAAAACTCGGACAACATATGCAAGGCATTATATAGCCAGGTTCATAAGCATAAAATAAAGGAAAAACACATTAAACCTGCAAGAAAGAAAAGAAAAAAAGACACAATAACTTCAGGTCCAAAAAGAGCCGTTAGGCTTAAACATAAAATCGGCTAAAAAAGGAAATAAGATATGCTTTGAGTCTTCAACTTGAATGGTCTTGACTCGAGCTCCTCCAGCTGGAATTGGGTCTTGTTAGGCTTCTCCTAAAGTCAGAGAGACTGTAGAAAGATGGGCTTCACGCCTGGGCTTGAACAAGGGCCATTTAGTCTTATCGGAGATTAAAGGGTCCGCTGGACATCCCTTCACTGTTTTGCCTTTTCTGGGAGTTTGGTATGACTGATGGATGTGATCTTGAGTCCTCTGGAAAGTAGACTCAGAGAGCTTTAAATCCATAGCTGTATCAACTCCTGGTTCGCTGGGGTCAGGTGGTGACAGTTGGTTGAACAGCTCCACCAAATGAGAGCTCTCGGATGGTGTTAGGTGCAAGCCTTCAAACTGATCAAGCATGATCAGTCCTTCACGATCCAGCTGGTCTACAAACATGCTAAACTTTGTTTCCAAGCTTCTGCTTCTGTTCCTTGTCATTGGTCCACCTGGTACGCATGGAGCTTGGATTACTTGACTTGGAGGTTCGATGTCCTCATCACTCCCTCCCTCTTCTAAAGGTTTTGACCCCAAAACATTTTCACCTGCATCAAAACGGGCCAAGTCAGAAACATTAAATGTTGGAGATACTTGAAACTCACCTGGAAGCTCCAGCTTATAAGCGTTATCATTGATCTTCTCCAAGATTTTGAAGGGACCGTCCCCTCGGGGCGAAAGCTTCGAACTCCGTTGGTTTGGAAATCTCTCTGGTCTCATGTGCAACCAGACCCACTCTCCAACTTCAAAGGTGACTTTCTTTCTTCCTTTGTTGGCAGCCTTGGTGCGTTGTGCATTTGCCTTCTCCAGATTTTCCTTAACCTTTTTGTGAAGGTTCTTAACAAACTCGGCCTTCTTTGCACCATCTAGATTCAAGAACTCGGTTTGTGGCAAAGGTGCAAGGTCCAAGGGTGCGGTTGGGTTGAAACCATAAACAACCTGAAATGGAGACATAACAGTTGCACTGTGAACAGCCCTATTGTAAGCGAACTCAACAAGAGGTAAAGCGTCAAGCCAAGTTTTGAGATTTCTCCCTATGGTGGCGCGGAGAAGCGTTCCAAGAGTTCGGTTAACCACTTCGGTCTGGCCATCGGTTTGGGGATGGCACGTGGTGGAGATTAGCAGCTTGGTTCCTAGTTTCTTCCATAGAGTTCTCCAGAAGTGGCTGAGAAATTTAGTGTCTCGGTCTGAAACGATTGTACTCGGTATCCCGTGAAGCTTAACAACTTCTTTAAAGAAAAGGTCTGCGGTTTGCGTAGCATCATTCGTCTTGGCACAAGGAATGAAGTGTGCCATTTTAGAAAACCTATCCACCACCACAAAGATGGAGTCATTGTGCCTGATCATGGGTAAACCTAGCACAAAATCCATAGAGATATCAATCCATGGTGAAGTAGGAACGGGCAAGGGCAGATACAAACCGTGTGGTTGGACCCGTGACTTGGCTTTCTTGCAAGTGATACACCTTGCACAGAAAGTCTCCACTGATTTCTTAAGGTGGGGCCAAAAGAAATGTTCCTTAAGCATGGCTAGGGTCTTGTCCACGCCAAAGTGTCCCATTAGGCCTCCTCCGTGAGCCTCTCGGACTATAAGTTCCCAGAGCGAGCATTGTGGGATGCAAAGCCGTTTATCCTTGAAGAGATAGCCCTGATGGATGTAAAATGAGGCATGGGATCTTTTCCCATGGTTCTTGTAGCTATCTGCAAAATCAGGATCAGATTCGTACAATGGAATTATCGTTTCAAACCCGAGAACCTTAGCATCCATGGTGGAAATGAGCGCATGTCGCAGGGATAGTGCATCGGCTACCACATTGTCTTTTCCTTTCTTGTACTTGATGACATAAGGGAAGGTTTCTATGAACTCCAGCCATTTAGCATGTCTTCTCTTGACATTGGTTTGCCCCCTTAGATGCTTTAAAGTTTCATGGTCCGTATGTATGACACACTCTTTGGCGAGTAAGTAGTGTTGCCAGGTCTCCATGGCTCGGACCAAGGCGTACAACTCCTTGTCATAAGTGGGATAGTTGAGTGTTACTCCATTAAGTTTCTCACTGAAGTAAGCAATTGGCTTGCCTCCTTGAGTAAGAACAGCTCCGATCCCTAAACCTGATGCATCACACTCAATCTCAAAGGTTTTAGTAAAATCGGGCAAGATTAAAACAGGAGCATTAGTTAATCGATCCTTTAGGCTCTTGAAAGCCTCTTCCTGAGCTTCTCCCCATTTGAATCCCACGTCCTTCTTGATTATGGCTGTGAGAGGTGCAGCCAGGGTGCTAAAATCTTTTATAAACCGACGGTAAAAGCTAGCTAACCCGTGGAAGCTCCGCACTTGACTAATGCTTGTGGGCGTGGGCCATTCTTGGATAGCTTTAACCTTCTCTTGGTCCACTCTAAGCCCCTGTGAACTTACTATAAAGCCTAAAAATACAAGCTCATTAGTACAAAAGACGCACTTCTTCAAGTTGGCATACAAGCCTTCCCGTTGAAGCGTTTTTAATACTTGTTCTAAGTGAGCTAAATGACCATCAAACGTTTGGCTATAAATGAGTATATCATCAAAATACACCACTACAAACTTACAGATGTAAGGTCTGAGAATTTCGTTCATAAGCCTCATGAAGGTGCTTGGTACGTTTGTGAGTCCAAACGGCATAACGAGCCACTCGTAAAGACCTTGCTTGGTCTTGAATGCCGTTTTCCATTCGTCTCCTTCTTTCATTCTTAGTTGATGATATCCACTCCTGAGATCAATCTTAGAAAAGACATTAGACCCAGATAATTCATCGAGCATGTCATCTAACCTTGGTATGGGATGTCAGTATTTGATAGTGATGTTGTTTATTGCTCGACAATCCACACACATCCTCCAGGTTCCGTCTTTCTTGGGTACTAAGAGGACTGGTACAGCACATGGACTAAGGCTTTCTCGTACATAGCCTTTTTCTAAAAGCTCATTCACTTGCTTCTCCAACTCCTTAGCCTCCTCCAGATTAACTCGGTAAGCGGCTCGGTTAGGCAATGGTGCACCTGGTATGAAATCAATTTGATGTTCGATCCCTCTTATGGGAGGTAAGCCAGGTGGTATCTCTTCTGGAAAGGTCTCAACAAACCGGTCCAAAAGGTCCTTAACTTCCATGGGAAGTTCTTGCTCCAACGCGCTAGAACCTGCACTCAAAGATTCCTTAAAGATCATTAGTAATACCGATTCTTTACAAGTGAGAGCCTTAGTAATAAAACTAGGCTTAATCAGCAAGTTGCTTTTGGAGGAAACATCGTTTTCTTTAAGCATTTTCATTTGAATCTCATGCACTTGCGTCGGTGTAAGTGGCGTTAAATTAAACTTCTTCTTATCATGGACAAAGGAGTACATGTTGCTGCGTCCATGCTGAATGGCATCCTTATTGGTAAAGCCACAGACCGTGAGCTAGATGGAGATAGGTGCGGAGCCAAACAACGAGTGGTAACACTCTCTTTGAATGACGAAGAAGGGATCGAAGTGGATTGGAGTGGAGCCTTTCAAACGGTGGTAGCACTCAGTTTGAGAGAGGCGATGAGATGAGATGGATGCTAGGTAACAAGGGTGGATCGAGAGACACCACAAAGCTGGTGGAAAGGCTTTGATAAGTCTAAGCTTCAAATCTGCAAGCGAGTCACACGCAGGAGATAACAAGCGGCTAGGGTTTCTTCAAGAAGAAAAACGTGGTTCTTTATTAATAATAGGTAAATGATACAAGCTGAGAAGGAGCTTTATAAATAGCTCAGCAGCTGGTGGCTTCTTTGGCCGAAAATACAAATAAGGAAAGAAATAAAATGACACGCTTTCTAGACTCTCTATTACAAAAACGCTGGGACTTATAACGACTCAAATAAAAAGAAAACCCTGCAAAACAACAAAATAATACTCGTGAGTGTAAAGCATAATTCAAATACTCACGTTGCGTTCTTGGTGATGACGAAGAGTGTCGATTCTTGATGTCCTTGTAAAACCGGCAAAAACGCTATTGATGAAGACTTGAGTTGTGCGCGTATAATCTGCTTTGAATCCTCATCTCCTAAGGTGTTTCCCATGTTTGTCGGATCCATTGGAGTCTCTTGATCGATCTCCTTAGTGAGAAGTGTCCCCTTAAGCTCTTCATGTTCCATTAGAGTAATCAAGCTCTCTACGGACTTGTTAAAGTCTTCTCTTACACTCTTCAGTCCTCCTCTTGTTCTGGGACTTCTCCTTAGTTTCGGAATTGTAATGACACTCTCCTCAGCTCCAGGGGTGCTTGTAGGGATGTCCTCATCACTTATCAAACTGCCAAGGTCTACCAAGAAGAAGGTGGCCAGCTTGCATAGGAACCACGTCACACAAGACTTGATCCGAGTACTTTCCCACGTTGAAAGGTACTAGTACTTGATCTGTGATCTTTAACTCAGCCTTGTCGTTAAGCCATCTTAGTTTATATGGATGAGGATGTTTAGTCCTAACAAGGCCGAGTCTAGTGACCATATAGTCACTTGCAACATTTGTGCAGGACCCTCCATCGATAATAAGATTGCATACCTTGTTTTGGATGGAACATCTCGTATGGAAGATGTTGTCCCTTTGGGCGGTTTCATCAGAATGAACCGTGAGGCTCAAGACACACCTTATCACAAGAGATTCTCCATATTCTGGTCCACATTCCACTTCTTCAGATTCTATCTCCATTATCTCGTCACCGGCTTCGTCTTGTGATTCATAGTCACCGGCATCCGTGAGAATCATCACCCGTTGGTTTGGGCATTCTCGAGCCATATGTCCTCTGCCCTTACACTTAAAACAGGTAATGTCACGAGCTCTGGAAGTAGTAGGATTAGCAGACTTACCTTGGATATGTTCGGGTGCCTTGGATTTGAACCGCGAATCGATAGCTACCGTTTTACCTTTCTCCGCAACCTTAGGTGGATACGGCTGTTGCGGTTGTGACTTATATCTACTCTGATCCCATGACTGGTGGCCCTTAGTCTTGATGGTAATAGAAGACTTCTTCCTGACATGTTGCTCGGCTTGAATGGCATTATGCAAGATATCCTTCAAGTCGTGGTATGGAAGTTTCTCAACCTTATGGCTAAGCCTCTCATTTAAGCCATCTAGGAACTGAGCCATGATGGTTTCAGTATCCTCATCAAGCTCTAGACGGTTCCTTAGGTGCTCAAATTCTTTAAAGTATTCCTCTACGCTTTTTGTCCCTTGGACAAGCTTACGAAATTTCTTTTGAAGGTCTCGGTGATAGTATGTGGGTACGTATCTTTTCTTCATGAGCTGCTTCATCGCTCTCCAAGTGTTGATTTGAGGTGAGTGACTCCTCCTACGGTCAGAAACCTCACGATCCCACCATGATAAAGCATGATCCGTGAGTTGAGCTACAGCTAAAGCTAGCTTCTTCTGCTCGTTATACTCATAATAGGCAAATATATGCTCTATTCTTTGCTCCCATTCCAAGTATGCTTCAGGATCAACACGACCAGCAAAGGTTGGAGCCTTTAGCTTCATATCCGTGTTATTGCGCCTTGGATAATCATCTTCGACTTCATCGGTTTCATGGTGCCTCGGGCCTCTTCTCCTTCTCAGAGGTTGTTGTTGCACTCTATCGGGGTGGTGGTCAAATTCTTCATCCTCTCCAAACTCATGAACGCCTCGGTTTTGTTGGGCTTGGTCATTAACCGGCGGCTGTCTCTCTTGCTCAAAACGTCGCCCCATAGCCTCTACTTGTTGCTGAAGAGTGAGTATCAGCTGTATCATAGCATTAGGGTCTACTGGTGGTACTTCTCCCATGGTACCTTTCACAAAAATCAGAACAAAAAATTAAAGTTCTATCCGAATCAAAACAAATCGAGAAAACACAACAAATTTCTGCAGGTTGAGTTTCTCTTTGATTAAAATAGCAAACGAATTTCAAAAAAAGTAATGACAATTTTTCTGGGTTTTTAGGGTTTTATGCAAACTAGAACAGCAAGAAAATATATTTTTTGAGTTTTAATGGATTTTTAAAAATTGAAACAATAAAACTGACGAAAATAGATTTTTATGGGTTTTTATGAAGAAATTGAAAACAGAATTGAAACTAAACAAAGGGAACAAAGTAACCTGATTGATAGGAGCTTTTGAAGCTCTGATACCAAAAATGATACAAGCTTGGAGGCTTTATATCAATACTTGAGAACAGAACCGTTGGATCAAGACAATTGGACTATGGTCTCTCCTTGTCTAGATCGATGATAGGGTGGAAGCGAGGGTGGATTGAACTGAACCACAATAGGTGTGAAAACCTACTGATACTTCAAGGATCCTCAAGGCTCGGACTTAGCTCACGAGACAAAGAGAAGAACAATTAGGGTTTTAAGCCAAAAACGATATTTTATTAATCAAAGGTAAAAAACTCGGACTACATATGCAAGGCATTATATAGCCAGTTTCATAAGCATAAAATAAAGGAAAAACACATTAAACCTGCAAGAAAAAAAAGGAAAAAAGACACAATAACTACAGGTCCAAAAAGAGCCGTTAGGCTTAAACATAAAATCGGCTAAAAAAGGAAATAAGATATACTTTGAGTCTTCAACTTGAATGGTCTTGACTCGAGCTCCTCCAGCTGGAATTGGGTCTTCTTAGGCTTCTCCTAAAGTCAGAGAGACTGTAGAAAGATGGGCTTCACGCCGGGGCTTGAAAAAGGGCCATTTACTCTTATCAGAGATTAAAGGGTCCGCTGGACATGCCTTCACTGTTTGGCCTTTTCTGGGAGTTTGGTATGACTGATGGATGTGATCTTGAGTCCTCTGGAAAGTAGACTCAGAGAGCTTTAAATCCACAGCTGTATTAACTCCTGGTTCGCTGGGGTCAGGTGGTGACACTTGGTTGAACAGCTCCACCAAATGAGAGCTCTCGGATGGTGTTAGGTGAAAGCCTTCAAACTGATCAAGCATGATCAGTCCTTCACGATCCAGCTGGTCTACAAACATGCTAAACTTTGTTTCCAAGCTTCTGCTTCTGTTCCTTGTCATTGGTCCACCTGGTACGCATGGAGCTTGGATTACTTGACTTGGAGGTTCGATGTCCTCATCACTCCCTCCCTCTTCTAAAGGTTTTGACCCCAAAACATTTTCACCTGCATCAAAACGGGCCAAGTCAGAAACATTAAATGTTGGAGATACTTGAAACTCACCTGGAAGCTCCAGCTTATAAGCGTTATCATTGATCTTCTCCAAGATTTTGAAGGGACCGTCCCCTCGGGGCGAAAGCTCCGAACTCCGTTGGTTTGGACATCTCTCTGGTCTCATGTGCAACCAGACCCACTCTCCAACTTCAAAGGTGACTTTCTTTCTTCCTTTGTTGGCAGCCTTGGTGCGTTGTGCATTTGCCTTTTCCAGATTTTCCTTAACCTTTTTGTGAAGGTTCTTAACAAACTCGGCCTTCTTTGCACCATCTAGATTCAAGAACTCGGTTTGTGGCAAAGGTGCAAGGTCCAAGGGTGCGGTTGGGTTGAAACCATAAACAACCTGAAATGGAGACATAAGAGTAGCACTGTGAACAGCCCTATTGTAAGCGAACTCAACAAGAGGTAAAGCGTCAAGCCAAGTTTTGAGATTTCTCCCTATGGTGGCGCGGAGAAGCGTTCCAAGAGTTCGGTTAACCACTTCGGTCTGGCCATCGGTTTGGGGATGGCACGTGGTGGAGATTAGCAGCTTGGTTCCTAGTTTCTTCCATAGAGTTCTCCAGAAGTGGCTGAGAAATTTAGTGTCTCGGTCTGAAATGATTGTCCTCGGTATCCCGTGAAGCTTAACAACTTCTTTAAAGAAAAGGTCTGCGGTTTGCGTAGCATCATTCGTCTTGGCACAAGGAATGAAGTGTGCCATTTTAGAGAACCTATCCACCACCACAAAGATGGAGTCATTGTGCCTGATCATGGGTAAACCTAGCACAAAATCCATAGAGATATCAATCCATGGTGAAGTAGGAACGGGCAAGGGCAGATACAAACCGTATGGTTGGACCCGTGACTTGGCATTCTTGCAAGTGATACACCTTGCACAGAAAGTCTCAACTGATTTCTTAAGGTGGGGCCAAAAGAAATGTTCCTTAAGCATGGCTAGGGTCTTGTCCACGCCAAAGTGTCCCATTAGGCCTCCTCCGTGAGCCTCTCGGACTATAAGTTCCCGGAGCGAGCATTGTGGGATGCAAAGCCGTTTATCCTTGAAGAGATAGCCCTGATGGATGTAAAATGAGGCATGGCATCTTTTCCCATGGTTCTTGTAGCTATCTGCAAAATCGGGATCAGATTCGTACAATGGAATTATCGTTTCAAACCCGAGAACCTTAGCATCCATGGTGGAAATGAGCGCATGTCGCCGGGATAGTGCATCGGCTACCACATTGTCTTTTCCTTTCTTGTACTTGATGACATAAGGGAAGGGTTCTATGAACTCCAGCCATTTATCACGTCTTCTATTGAGATTGGTTTGCCCCCTTAGATGCTTTAAAGTTTCATGGTCCGTATGTATGACACACTCTTTAGCGAGTAAGTAGTGTTGCCAGGTCTCCATGGCTCGGACCAAGGCGTACAACTCCTTGTCATAAGTGGGATAGTTGAGTGTTGCTCCATTAAGTTTCTCACTGAAGTAAGTAATTGGCTTGCCTCCTTAAGTAAGAACAGCTCTGATCCCTAAACCTGATGCATCACACTCAATCTCAAATGTTTTAGTAAAATCGGGCAAGATTAAAACATGAGCATTAGTTAATCGATCCTTTAGGCTCTTGAAAGCCTCTTCCTGAGCTTCTCCCCATTTGAATCCCACGTCCTTCTTGATTATGGCTGTGAGAGGTGCAGCCAGGGTGCTAAAATCTTTTACAAACCGACGGTAAAAGCTAGCTAACCCGTGGAAGCTCCGCACTTGACTAATGCTTGTGGGCGTGGGCCATTCTTGGATAGCTTTAACCTTCTCTTGGTCCACTCTAAGCCCCTGTGAACTTACTATAAAGCCTAAAAATACAAGCTCATTAGTACAAAAGACGCACTTCTTCAAGTTGGCATACAAGCCTTCCCGTTGAAGCGTTTTTAATACTTGTTCTAAGTGAGCTAAATGATCATCAAACGTTTGGCTATAAATGAGTATATCATCAAAATACACCACTACAAACTTACAGATGTAAGGTCTGAGAATTTCGTTCATAAGTCTCATGAAGGTGCTTGGTGCGTTTGTGAATCCAAACGGCATAACGAGCCACTCGTAAAGACCTTGCTTGGTCTTGAATGCCGTTTTCCATTCGTCTCCTTCTTTTATTCTTAGTTGATGATATCCACTCCTGAGATCAATCTTAGAAAACACATTAGACCCAGATAATTCATCGAGCATGTCATCTAACCTTGGTATGGGATGTCAGTATTTGATAGTGATGTTGTTTATTGCTCGACAATCCACACACATCCTCCAGGTTCCGTCTTTCTTGGGTACTAAGAGGACTGGTACAGCACATGGACTAAGGCTTTCTCGTACATAGCCTTTTTCTAGAAGCTCATTCACTTGCTTCTCCAACTCCTTAGCCTCCTCCGGATTGACTCGGTAAGCGGCTCGGTTAGGCAATGGTGCACCTGGTATGAAATCAATTTGATGTTCGATCCCTCTTATGGGAGGTAAGCCAGGTGGTATATCTTCTGGAAAGGTCTCAACAAACCGGTCCAAAAGGTCCTTAACTTCCATGGGAAGTTCTTGCTCCAACGCGCTAGAACCTGCACTCAAAGATTCCTTAAAGATCATTAGTAATACCGATTCTTTACAAGTGAGAGCCTTAGTAATAAAACTAGGCTTAATCAGCAAGTTGCTTTTGGAGGAAACATCCTTTTCTTTAAGCATTTTCATTTAAATCTCATGCACTTGCGTCGGTGTAAGTGGCGTTAAATTAAACTTCTTCTTATCATGGACAAAGGAGTACATGTTGCTGCGTCCATGCTGAATGGCATCCTTATTGGTACAGCCACAGACCGTGAGCTAGATGGAGATAGGTGCGGAGCCAAACAACGAGTGGTAACACTCTCTTTGAATGACGAAGAAGGGATCGAAGTGGATTGGAGTGGAGCCTTTCAAACGGTGGTAGCACTCAGTTTGAGAGAGGCGATGAGATGAGATGGATGCTAGGTAACAAGGGTGGATCGAGAGACGCCACAAATCTGGTGGAAAGGCTTTGATAAGTCTAAGCTTCAAATCTGCAAGCGAGTCACACGCAGGAGATAACAAGCGGCTAGGGTTTCTTCAAGAAGAAAAACGTGGTTCTTTATTAATAATAGGTAAATGATACAAGCTGAGAAGGAGCTTTATAAATAGCTCAGCAGCTGGTGGCTTCTTTGGCCGAAAATACAAATAAGGAAAGAAATAAAATGACACGCTTTCTAGACTCTCTATTACAAAAACGCTGGGACTTATAACGACTCAAATAAAAAGAAAACCCTGCAAAACAACAAAATAAAACTCGTGAGTGTAAAGCATAATTCAAATACTCACGTTGCGTTCTTGGTGATGACGAAGAGTGTCGATTCTTGATGTCATTGTAAAACCGGCAAAAACGCTATTGATGAAGACTTGAGTTGTGCGCGTATAATCTGCTTTGAATCCTCATCTCCTAACGTGTTTCCCATGTTTGTCGGATCCATTTGAGTCTCTTGATCGATCTCCTTAGTGAGAAGTGTCCCCTTAAGCTCTTCATGTTCCATTAGAGTAATCAAGCTCTCTACGGACTTGTTAAAGTCTTCTCTTACACTCTTCAGTCCTCCTCTTGTTCTGGGACTTCTCCTTAGTTTCGGAATTGTAATGACACTCTCCTCAGCTCCAGGGGTGCTTGTAGGGATGTCCTTATCACTTATCAAACTGCCAAGGTCTACCAAGAAGAAGGTGGCCAGCTTGCATAGGAACCACGTCACACAAGACTTGATCCGAGTATTTTCCCACGTTGAAAGGTACTAGTACTTGATCTGTGATCTTTAACTCAGCCTTGTCGTTAAGCCATCTTAGTTTATATGGATGAGGATGTTTAGTCCTAACAAGGCCGAGTCTAGTGACCATATAGTCACTTGCAACATTTGTGCAGGACCCTCCATCGATAATAAGATTGCATACCTTGTTTTGGATGGAACATCTCGTATGGAAGATGTTGTTCCTTTGGGCGGTTTCATCAGAATGAACCGTGAGGCTCAAGACACCCCTTATCACAAGAGATTCTCCATATTCTGGTCCACATTCCACTTCTTCAGATTCTATCTCCATTATCTCGTCACCGGCTTCGTCTTGTGATTCATAGTCACCGGCATCCGTGAGAATCATCACCCGTTGGTTTGGGCATTCTCGAGCCATATGTCCTCTGCCCTTACACTTAAAACAGGTAATGTCACGAGCTCTGGAAGTAGTAGGGTTAGCAGACTTACCTTGGATATGTTCGGGTGCCTTGGATTTGAACCGCGAATCGATAGCTACCGTTTTACCTTTCTCCGCAACCTTAGGTGGATACGGCTGTTGCGGTTGTGACTTATATCTACTCTGATCCCATGACTGGTGGCCCTTAGTCTTGATGGTAATAGAAGACTTCTTCCTGACATGTTGCTCGGCTTGAATGGCATTATGCAAGATATCCTTCAAGTCGTGGTATGGAAGTTTCTCAACCTTATGGCTAAGCCTCTCATTTAAGCCATCTAGGAACTGAGCCATGATGGTTTCAGTATCCTCATCAAGCTCTAGACGGTTCCTTAGGTGCTCAAATTCTTTAAAGTATTCCTCTACGCTTTTTGTCCCTTGGACAAGCTTACGAAATTTCTTTTGAAGGTCTCGGTGATAGTATGTGGGTACGTATCTTTTCTTCATGAGCTGCTTCATCGCTCTCCAAGTGTTGATTTGAGGTGAGTGACTCCTCCTACGGTCAGAAACCTCACGATCCCACCATGATAAAGCATGATCCGTGAGTTGAGCTACAGCTAAAGCTAGCTTCTTCTGCTCGTTATACTCATAATAAGCAAATATATGCTCTATTCTTTGCTCCCATTCCAAGTATGCTTCAGGATCAACACGACCAGCAAAGGTTTGAGCCTTTAGCTTCATATCCGTGTTATTGCGCCTTGGATAATCATCTTCGACTTCATCGGGTTCATGGTGCCTCGGGCCTCTTCTCCTTCTCAGAGGTTGTTGTTGCACTCTATCGGGGTGGTGGTCAAATTCTTCATCCTCTCCTAACTCATGAACGCCTCGGTTTTGTTGGGCTTGGTCATTAACCTGCGGCTGTCTCTCTTGCTCAAAACGTCGCCCCATAGCCTCTACTTGTTGCTAAAGAGTGAGTATCAGCTGCATCATAGCATTAGGGTCTACTGGTGGTACTTCTCCCATGGTACCTTTCACAAAAATCAGAACAAAAAATTAAAGTTCTATCCGAATCAAAACAAATCGAGAAAACACAACAAATTTCTGCAGGTTGAGTTTCTCTTTGATTAAAATAGCAAACGAATTTCAAAAAAAGTAACGACAATTTTTCTGGGTTTTTAGGGTTTTATGCAAACTAGGACAGCAAGAAAATATATTTTTTGAGTTTTAATGGATTTTTAAAAATTGAAACAATAAAACTGACGAAAATAGATTTTTATGGGTTTTTATGAAGAAATTGAAAACAGAATTGAAACTAAACAAAGGGAACAAAGTAACCTGATTGATAGGAGCTTTTGAAGCTCTGATACCAAAAATGATACAAGCTTGGAGGCTTTATATCAATACTTGAGAACAGAACCGTTGGATCAAGACAATTGGACTATGGTCTCTCCTTGTCTAGATCGATGATAGGGTGGAAGCGAGGGTGGCTTGAACTGAACCACAATAGGTGTGAAAGCCTACTGATACTTCAAGGATCCTCAAGGCTTGGACTTAGCTCACGAGACAAAGAGAAGAACAATTAGGGTTTTAAGCCAAAAACGATATTTTATTAATCAAAGGTAAAAAACTCGGACTACATATGCAAGGCATTATATAGCCAGGTTCATAAGCATAAAATAAAGGAAAAACACATTAAACCTGCAAGAAAGAAAAGGAAAAAAGACACAATAACTACAGGTCCAAAAAGAGCCGTTAGGATTAAACATCAAATCGGCTAAAAAAGGAAATAAGATATACTTTGAGTCTTCAACTTGAATGGTCTTGACTCGAGCTCCTCCAGCTGGAATTGGGTCTTCTTAGGCTTCTCCTAAAGTCAGAGAGACTGTAGAAAGATGGGCTTCACGCCTGGGCTTGAACAAGGGCCATTTAGTCTTATCAGAGATTAAAGGGTCCGCTGGACATGCCTTCACTGTTTGGCCTTTTCTGGGAGTTTGGTATGACTGATGGATGTGATATTGAGTCCTCTGGAAAGTAGACTCAGAGAGCTTTAAATCCATAGCTGTATCAACTCCTGGTTCGCCGGGGTCAGGTGGTGACACTTGGTTGAACAGCTCCACCAAATGAGAGCTCTCGGATGGTGTTAGGTGCAAGCCTTCAAACTGATCAAGCATGATCAGTCGTTCACGATCCAGCTGGTCTACAAACATGCTATACTTTGTTTCCAAGCTTCTGCTTCTGTTCCTTGTCATTGGTCCACCTGGTACGCATGGAGTTTGGATTACTTGACTTGGAGGTGCGATGTCCTCATCAGATGGTTTTGGGAAGGCCATGCAATCTGACTAGCGTCGGTTGTCTGGGTGCAAGGAATGAAATGGGCCATCTTCGAAAATTGGTCCACGACCAAAAATATCGAGTCCCGCCTTTGGGTGCAAGGTAATCCGACAACGAAGTCCATTGACATGTCTGTCCAAGGGCTGCTGGGAATAGGTAGAGGAGTGTATAATCCTTGCGGCATTGCTCTTGACTTGGCTCGGCGGTAAACTTGGCATTGGTCGCATAGCTTCTCGACCATGCACTTCATCCTTGGCCAATAGAAGTGTTATCGGAGAATCGCCATTGTTTTGGCTACTCCAAAATGTCCCATTACCCCACCCCATGAGCTTCCCTCAGAAGTAATTCCCAGATGGAACCTTTCGGAATGCACACACACCAATCTTTGAAGAGAAACCCCTCGTGGATGTAGAATCGGCCGAAAGGTCCAGTACCGCATTCCCAGTAGCAATCTCCCAGCTCGGGTCCATGGTATAGATGTCTTTGATGCCCTCAAACACTAAGACCTTAGCATCCATGACCGTGATCAATGCATGCTTTCGTGACAACGCATCGGCCACCACATTCTCCTTTCCCTTCTTGTACTCGATGAACTCTAACCATTTGGTGTGCCTTTTATTCAGATTTATCTGCCCCCCCTTAGAAACTTCAAGGTCTCTGATCTGTGTGTATCATAAACTCCCACGCTAATAGGTAATGTTACCAAGTTTCCATGGCCCGGACCAAAGCGTACAACTCCTTATCATAAAATCAGGCAGTTAAGGGTGGCACCGCTAAGTTTCTCACTGAATAAAGTGACTGGCTTCCCTCCTTGCATGAGGACTGCTCCAATGCCTACTCCCGAGGCATCGCATCCCACCTTAAAGGTGTTGGTAAAGTTTGGAAGTGCAAAAAGAGGCGCATGAGTGAGGTGATGTTTCAACTCTCAGAAGGCACGATCTTGAGATTCTCCCTAACTGAATTCCACATTCTTCTTGATGACTGCCGTTACGGGAGCGGCTATCGTGCTGAAGTCTCGGACGAAACGTCGGTAGAAACTGGCCAGTCTAAGAAAGCTCTGCACTTGACTGATTCTGGTAGGGACATGCCATTCATCAATGGCTTTGATCTTCTCCTCGTCGACCTTGATTCCTTGGCCACTCACAACAAAACACAAGAATACGAGCTCATCGCCTCCAAACACACACTTCTTCGGATTAGCTTATAGCTCTTCTCACTTAAGGGTGGCTTGAACTTTCTCAAGATGCCCCACATGATCAGCTAGATTCTTGCTGTATACTAAAATATCGTCAAAGTAGACCACAACAAACTCGTTGATGAAAACTCAGAGAACATGGTTCATGAGGCGCATGAAGATGGATGGAGCATTGGATAGGCCGAACGGCATAACGAGCCACTCGTAAAGACCTCTCTTGGTTTTGAACGCAGTCTTCCATTCATCACCCTGATTCATCCTGACCTTGTGCTATCCGCTTTTCAAGTCGATCTTGGAGAAAATGGTAGCTCCGCTCAACTCATCCAATATATTATCTAGAGAAGGAAACGGAAGCTGGTACTTCACCGTGATGTTATTTATAGCTCGGCAGCCATATCCTCCATGACCCATCTTTCTTTGGGACTAGCAGGACTGGTACCGCACAAGGGTTGAAACTCTCTTGGACATAGCCTTGCTCCATGGGTGCCGAGACTTGCTTCTCGAGTTCTCTAGCCTCTTCCGGATTAACTCAGTAGGTCGGGCCGTTCGGTAGTTTTGCTCCCGAAACAAGGTAAATATGATGCTCAATACCTCGGATAGGAGGTAGAACAGGCAGTAGTTCCTCGGTGATAGATAGCTCGGAAGAGCCTAAGGGTTTGGCAACAGTGATTCAACAAGCTGGCCTTCGCTCTCTCTTTTTGAACTTTTAGCAACGAACTGGGGGGAAAGTGATGGCACCACAAAGAGTATGAAAGGCTCTTTGATACAGCGAGTACTCGAGTTCTAAGGGGAATCCACGCGAAGAACAAGAACACTTAGGGTTTTCTCGCAAGCGGCGGCTTGAAGAGAAAAATATAAAGAACTGCATTATTTTATTAATTAGGGCAAAGGTGAATACAAAGCTGCAGCGGGATTTTATTAAATAGTCCATCAGCTAACGCCTTCAAGGGCTGAGATTTAATCTCGACGCTTACAACAAAACAAATGAAAACTAAACGAAAAAGGAAACTACAAAAATGGAAAACTTGGCTTTCGCACAAGCTGAAACCCTCTCCAAAAGATGGAGTCTTTGGTTTCGATATCTGGGACTTCTAAAACTCTAAATGAAATAGCAGTTATGATGTCGACTCGTCCTGCAAAAGATCAAGGTAAAAAAAATAATAATAAAGATGGTACTTACCTTATTCAGCGGTAGGAGCGGCGACGGTGGCGTTGACGGTCCTTGGCACGCATTTGTTCCTTTGTATTACTTCCTTCGTCATTTTCAGCTCCCAGAGTGCTCAGTTGACCCTTTTCCAGCTGCTTGGTGCCTTGGTCGTCAGTCAGTCCCTCTGATACGATTATAGGTGGAGAATCGTGTCCTAATCTCTCACCGCGAAGCTAAGATGACAAGTTTAGACTCCAGGCTTGAGCAGCAAGCGGTTCTGGAGTTGATGGAATGAGTGACGCCATGAGAGGTTGTGAAAGACCCCTTGATAAGTCGGTTTTGAACACTCTAATCACTAGAAATGTTCACAAGTTAATCTAGATCGAATCACTCGAAAAAGATAACAAGGATCTATCAAGAAAAAGAGATTTTTGATAAAAAAAAAGATAGATAGATAATTTATTAGGAGTTCAGAGACATATAAAGAAGAAGAAGACGAAGAGGAGAAGAGAGGAGGAGCGGAGCATTAAAGCCTCGGCGAGTTCCAAGACATGCCTTGGAACTTACCAACATCTAACACACAAATACAATCCCGCACAGACATAATATCCTCAAACATAAGTTCAAAATTTAAATAAGCTAAAAGAAATAAGATAGAAAGATAAAAGATAGACGAGCAGCGCCAAAGCTCTCGAGACGGGCCGGACTAGGTCGGACCAATGCCAAGCAAAGATGAACCTATGGACCACGAACCTCATTAAAAACCTTCCTTTGGAAAACCACTTGGGAAAAACCAAAGGCAAGGGAAAAAGAGTGTAAGTGAGCCATAGGGCTTGACACTAATCTTCCCGGACATGAAGCATGACCAAGGTGGTCGCGGTATCAGTTGCGTCCGAGTGACCTCTTTGAACCAAAGCTTGTAGTAGCAAGGCTCCAACAATATTGTTCAGTTCCTTAGTCGTAGAACGAGTCATAGATCCACCTGGTACGCTTAGCACTTCAGTGGCCGACCAAGAATGCGTCCTAGCTCCAAGTGGATCATCCGGAGCTTCCTTCTCGACCGGTCCAAACGTGTCCTCGACCGGGTCCAACATTTCCTCGACCATCGTTTGTTCATCCTGGTCGCTATCCATTCTCGCATCAGGCTCCCCCAGTTGAAAAGGATTTGTCCTCAAATTCGAAATACCTGCCAAGAACAACGCCAAGTTAGTTTTCCAAAAGGATAGAAAATTGATAAAACCATACCAATATTTAAAGATAAGAGAAAGGTAGAGAGGAAGCTTAGGAAGTAGTTCGGCATAAGGGCAGTAGGTGAGTGCAGAACCGGGTTGATTAAAAGATAGGAAATCTACAACAGGACCGGGTTGTAATATTATCGATTTAAAGCCATTATAAACTATTTTATAGAGTTTAAGGAATCCTGTTAAGTCCGGAATGTCCGTGGACTGGACTTGGATGGTTGCTCTGGTCTGGTTCTCTTCCTTGACTTGAAAAATGTATAGAGTCTTCTCGCCATCATAAGAAAAGTATTTGGCACTCAAATCGGAACTATAATCCTTAAAGACTTCGTTTTGCTCCTTTGGCGCTTCCTTGTCTTGGCCAGATGGTGGAGCTTTGTTTGGTCCTAGAGACACACTGTAGTGGTGGAACTGATCTCCCTGTCTCGGTCCATCACCCATAACCTGCAAAGATTCATACTCACTCGGTCGCACCGGTGCAAAGTTAAATGAACAAGCAAACTTGTCATTAAGTCCAAAATAATTTGGTTCAGCCCAAGGTTTGTTCTCTTTACTTATCCCAGCCATATCAAAATGATTGGCTTTCTTGCTCGGTTCCTGTTTGCCTTGGAGTCGAACTTGATCATGTGGAGACATCGGTACTAGAGTGGTCTTCCTTCCTTTGAACTTGAACGTATGCCGTTTAGTGAAGCCATCATGAACAACCTTCCTATCAGATTGCCACGGCCTCCCAAGCAGAATATGTCCAGCTTCCATAGGTAGTACATCACACAAAATTTCATCTTCATATTTGCCGATTACTATAGGAACCTCCACTTGATGCTTTACTTTCATTTCTCCATCCTTGCTAAGCCACTGAAGATCATACGGTTTTGGATGCTTCTTAATTTCCAATCCCAGCTTCTTAACCATTGTTTCACTTGCCACATTAGTACAACTCCCACCGTCAATGATAAGCCTGCAAACTTTTCCCTTAACATAGCATCGCGTGTGAAACAGATTAGCTCGCTGTTCTTGCTCTTCGGACTTAGACTGTATGCTGAGCGTCCTTACTGCTACTAGCAACTCTCCCTTAGCTGGTAACTCAACATCCTCATCTTCTTGCTTCTTAACTTCTGGTTTCTCGTCTTCAGATTCATACTCACCATTATCCTTTAGAACCATTATCCTTTTGTTGGTACACTCACTCGCATAGTGTCCCATTCCTTGGCACTTGTAGCACTTGATTCTACTGGTTCTGGATTCAGCTTTTCCTTTATCTCCATAGTTCTTTGCTTCGGAGTTTGATATAGCCGGCTGCTTGCTTTCACCTTGTATCCTTGGCTTCTCTTCTCTCGGGTAGCCTCTTGTGTAACTAGTGTTTTCGGTTCCAAAATGTGTCCGTATAGGACCTCTCCTCTTAAGCTGTTTCTCTATAAGTATGGCTTGGTGTAGCATTTCCTGTAGGTCAACATGAGGCTGCATCTCCAACCTATCTTGTATATCACGCTGCAAGCCTCCTAGAAACCTAGACATGGTAGCCTCTCGATCCTCTTGAACATCATATTGTATCATCAACGTTTCCATCTCCTGGTAGTATTCCTCAACACTCTTACTACCTTGCACAAGCCTCCTAAGTTGGTTATGCAACTCACGGTAATAGTAACTTGGCACAAAACGTTTCCACATAATAGCCTTCATCTCGTTCCAAGTAGAAACCGGGTACTCTTGTTTTCTTCTTGTAGACGTAACCAACTGATCCCACCCGCTCAAAGCATAGTCAGTGAACTCAGTAGCTGCAACCTTCACTCGGTTCACTTCAGTGTAATGTTGACAATCAAACACCAATTCAATCTTCTTTTCTCACTCCAAGTAAGCACTCGGATCATTTTTCCCTTGAAAAGAAGGTATACGGAGCTTGAGTCCTCCAAAGCCATCCTGGGGTTGGTTCTTCCCATTTCTCATGTGCCTATGCCTCCTATGACTGTTACGAGAAGAGCCACTGTAATAATTCTCTGCTTCAAAGTCTCCAGGTTCCCTTGGAAGCGGTCTTTGATTAATTTCCCGGGGTTCCTTGCCTTGCTTGGTGAACGTTTTCCTCATCATTTCTTGCTGTATTCACGCCTTGAGATCCTCTGGCTTCACGAATCATCTCTGGCAGGACCTGTTCTTGCAAAACAATAAACCTTTCATCCATCAATCGCGCCAACGTTGCTGGGAGAGCTTCAATCAGGAGCTTGTTGTTGTTGCCGCTTGTTCCACTGTGGTCAGACATCCTTTTCCTGTAACAACACAACAAAATACACCAGTAAAGAGTCCTTTTGAAGATTGAATTGACCCTAAATCATAAGAACACGAAAATGACTCTTGGTATCCTATTTTCTCAGAAGAACCCTAAACGCAACTGTGGTAGTCGATCGGTCACGGAAAAAATATCAAAACTTCTTAGAAAATTCCCAAACTAATTTTAACAAATACTAGACTCATCCTAGATTCATTTGCAATTTATTTCACAATTTTTTGCACGAGCCAATATTCGAACAAGTTGGAACGAAAACCACTTAACTTCTCGATGTTGCTCTGATACCACTTGATACGATTCTGGGTGGAGAATCGTGTCCCAATCTCTCACCGCGAAGCTAAGATGACAAGTTTAGACTCCAGGCTTGAGCAGCAAGCGGTTCTGGAGTTGATGGAATGAGTGACGCAACGAGAGATTGTGAAAGACCCCTTGATAAGTCGGTTTTCAACACTCTAATCACTAGAAATGTTCACAAGTTAATCTAGATTGAATCACTCGAAAAAGATAACAAGGATCTATCAAGAAAAAGACATATTTGATAAAAAAATATAGATAGATAATTCATTAGGAGTTCAGAGACATATAAAGAAGAAGAACACGAAGAGGAGAAGAGAGGAGGAGCGGAGCATTAAAGCCTCGGCGAGTTCCAAGACATGCCTTGGAACTTACCAACGGCTAACACACAAATACAATCCCACGCACACATAATATGCTCAAACATAAGTTCAAAATTTAAATAAGCTAAAAGATATAAGATAGAAAGATAAAAGATAGACGGGCCGCGCCAAAGCTCTCGAGACGGGCCGGACTAGGTCTGACCAATGCCAAGCAAAGATGAACCTATGGACCACGAACCTCATTAAAAACCTTCCTCTGGAAAACTACTTGGGAAAAACCAAAGGCAAGGGAAAAAGAGTGTAAGTGAGCCATAGGGCTTGACACTAATCTTCCGAGACATGAACCATGACCAAGGTGGCCGCGGTATCACTTGCGTCCGAGTGACCCCTTTGAACCAAAGCTTGACGTAGCAAGGCTCCAACAATATTGTTCAGTTCCTTAGTCCTAGAACGAGTCATAGATCCAACTGGTACGCTTAGCACTTCAGTGGCCGACGAAGAACGCGTCCTACCTCCAAGTGGCTCATCCGGAGCTTCCTTCTCGACCGGTCCAAACGTGTCTTCGACCGGGTCCAAAATTTCCTCGGCCATCGGCTGTTCATCCTAGTCGCTATCCATTCTCGCATCACCCTCGCTCAGCGTTTTCTGGCCCGTGATGCGTCCTTTGTGGCCATCTTGCGATGAAGCCCGATCCGCGGGTGTTTGACCTAGAGTAATGTCTTCCTCATATATGATTTCCGAGTGTCTTTAAAGTCTGGGGTCCTTTCCTGTGCTGACTGCTGCCTCGGCCTCCCGGGCGGTCTTTGTGACTCGGCCTTGGTACGGTAGTGTCGGGCTAACCTCTATTGGGGGTTCCATCTTGTTGATCAAGACTTAAATGGCGGTATTGAACTTTTCTTGGAGTGTCCTTACGCGGGATCGTGTTCGTGGTCCTGTCGTTACTTTTGGGGCATCAGCGGTACCGTCCGGGTTACCGAGGTCCTCATCATCCCCACTCTCTTCAAGAGGTTCTGACCTCAGTACATTTTCACCTACATTGAACGGTGCTAAATCAGCAACATTGAAACTTTTAGAAATGGCAAACTGATATGATTCTGGTTAGAGAATCACGCCCCAATCACACACCAGGAAGCTAAGATGACGATGGTAAGGCTCTAGGCTTGAGCAGCAAGCGATCTGGAGTTGAATGGGATGAGTGACGCCACGAGAGGATGCGAAAGGCATCTTGATAAGTCGGGGTTGAACACTCTAATCACTAGAAATGTTCACAAGTATTCTAATTCGAATCACGCGAAAGATAAGACAAGGATCTATCAGAGAAAAAGATTTTTGATTAAAAAGATATATAAGTAAAACAATAGAGTTTCAGAGACATATAAAGGAGAGAAGACGAAGAGGAGAAGAGAAGAGAGAGAGAAGAGCGTGTTTACGAGACATGCCTCGGTAAACAACAACTCAAAACAAAGCAGAAACTTAAATGTAGAGTTTGAACTTAAAATCAGAGATAAAGAGGATATGGGCCACGCCTAAAATGTCTTGATAGTGGGCATAAGTGTGGATCAGACTAGAGGTGGCATAGATGACACATGAGCCACAAGCCTCGTTAAAAACCATATCTCGGAAAACCACTTGGGAAAAACCAGAGATGAAGGAAAAGAGTGCAAGGGGATCATACGGCCATGCTCTAGCCATATCGAGTGTGTATCTTGACCAGTGTGGCCTTGACATAACCACTAATACTCGAGTGATCCTATTGAGTCTTTGCCAGATGTAGCAAGACTCCATTTGCGTAGTGTAACTTCTTGATCCGTAACAATTCTTGACTCCTAAAGCTGCTTTCCTAGCTCCTTTTGCTCTTGGCTCGAACACCACTCCTTGTGCATCACCATTTCCAAGTCCTTGTGTCTTGATGCTTCCTAGGATCATATCATGCCCCTCCTGTTGAAGCAGATTTTTCCTCAAATCCACTAGACCTGCCACAAACAACATTAAGTAAGAAGCATCAAAAGGGTAAAACAACAATGACTTATCTTGGTAATGAAAAGAAAGGGAAAGAGTGGTGTCGGGAATTCTCAAGAGAGATTCAGCTTCATGGTGGCATCCTTTGAGAACATTGGGGATAACTCACAGCATCTCCATAAGAAGAAATATCTTGAAAACGTTCAGCTCCTTTGACATAACGACTCCAATTCCATTCCTTGCAAAGAAATTTGGCGAGAGAACTTCCAGATCCGGTGGCTCCTCCTTTGTACCTGCAACTTTTTCAACAGCTTTGGCAAAGAGCAAGTGTGTTATCACAGTCATGGAAGTACCATAAACAAATAAACACTTCTTAGCTTGATTCAAAACATTATCCTTGTCAAGTTCTTCTTTTTCATGCATCTTAATACAAGAATTCTGTTCCGAATATTCTTTGAATAACCCTAACTTTTTCTCAATGATTTCTGGATAAAATAAACTCATATTCACAGCCCTTAAATCATGAGAAAAAAGTCGAGATGAAGAGATACTTACCTTAACAAGGTCCTCGGTGTATTTGGTGCTTGTAAGTATTACAGCAAATGAAAATAGTGTTGGATCCGGGGGTTCTTCTTGAATCAGGGCATTGTTGGTGACCATCTCATACTCTCTAGAGGTGTCTAAAAACTCTCCTGGTCGCCAATGATAGGTTAGGAATGATCCAGATGATGAAAGATCCATTTTAGGCTCCACGGGAAACTTTTGAAGTGATGTGATCCAAAACTCGAACGGTACAGGTCTTGAACGTTCTAGATAGTCTCCAGGTCTCCAAATATGGCTTTGAGATTCATCTTCATGAAGAAAATGGATGGTTTTTACAGTGGGTATCTTTGCTTGCAATTCAATGTCTTCGAAAACTTGTTCACGGTGATCTCTTGCTTTATTCCTATCAAGACAAGAAGAGAGCTCCATGTTAGTTAGTAGAACATCAACAATAGGATGAGGTTGTACTATCATCGATTTAGAGCCATTAGAAATCATTCTAAAGCCCATGAAAAATCCTTGTTGAGCCGAAATACTCCTGGCTTGAACTGGTTGCGTCTCCTTAAGAAAGTTTTCATCACTTTGTTCTTCCTTTTCTATAGCATTATCCTGAATTCCATCAGCATAGATCATCGCCACATTGTAGTTGTAGGAGTGATTAGGCTGTAGCTTATTCGGTTCAATACCTATAGACACATCCTGAAAAAATTTAAGTTCACTCGGTGGCACCGGTGGAGGGTTAGAAGCACAAGTAATTTTATTTAAAGAGGTAAATAAGATTGAATGAAAAGTTTCATCCTCTTTCTCTCTACCAGACATGGCCAAGTAATGAGCTTGCTTACCTTGTTCTTGCTTACCTTTGAGTTTGGTTTTGTCAAGATATACTTCATCTGGTGGCAATGGTACAAGACTAATCTTCTTTTCTTGAAAAGGTTTTGACACCGAAACGGTACAATCTGCACCAAGAGAAACCCAGTTAGCTCTCATTCGTTTTTGAGAGTCTAGATAATTACCTCAGGTACTCACTGGTGGCAAAACGTCTGGTGGTTTCTCATTAGTCTCAACACTGTGACAAGCTGTAGGTAAGTTATTGTTGGCCAGAACTGCTTCAGTTTGAGTAAACCCTCCTAATGCTCGTGTTGTTGCTTCTTTAGGTGGTTCTTGGCTTGGAGGTTGTTGTAGTAGTTCTGGTGGTGCTTGTGGAGCATACTTATTCCTTAGTAGTTCCTTAAGATCTCTCCAGGTCGTGATAGTTGGCTTGTTGTAATACCAGCATTCATAAACTTCATCCAACAACCATTAGTAAGCATCTCCAATGAGTCGGCCAATGGCATAATCTAACCTCTTCCCTTTCAGAATGTGATTGTAGTAGAACCAATCCTCCATGTTTTTTTCCCACTCTAAGTAGTTTTCTTTTCCTGAAAAATTCTAAAGTCGAAGCTCATTAGTTGGTAGAAAATCAAAACAAAACACAGATTTGGGAGCATGAGAGGTTTTATGCGGGCTGCGCCAAGTTGATCTCGTTGTATTGCCTGGCGGCTTGGGATTAAGATCTTGTTCCCTCAATTTTCTTGCTCTGCTCTGCTCTTGTTGAAGTCCTTGACGAAGTGCAGCCATGTTGTTATCCATTACTTGCTCCATGTTTGCTGTAATCGCATCAACGAGTTGCTTGTTGCGGTTGCTGAGTGTCTCCTCATCATGATCGGCCACATCTGCCTGAAAATCAACACAAAAAGTAACCAGTAAAGTGTCCTTTTGAAGATAGAATTGGTCCTAATTCATAAGAACACGAAAATGACTCTTGGTATGCCAATCTCTCCGGAGAACCCTAATCGCGACTGTGGGAGTCGATCGGTCACGGAAAATTATTAAAACACTTCAGAAAATTCCCAAACTAATTTTAACAAATACTAGACGCATCCTACGTTCATTTCCAATTGATTTCACAATTGTTTCACTAGCCAATATTTAATTAAAATTCGAACAATTTGGGACGAAATCACTTAACTTCTCGATGTGGCTCTGATACCACTTGATAAGATTCTGGTTAGAGAATCACACACCGGGAAGCTAAGATGACGATGGTAAGGATCCAGGCTTGAGCAGAAAGCGCTCTGGAGTTGAATGGGATGAGTGACGCCACGAGAGGATGCGGAAGGCCTCTTGATAAGTCGGGGTTGAACACTCTAATCACTAGAAATGTTCACAAGTATTCTAATTCGAATCACTCGAAAGAGAAGACAAGGATCTATCAGAGAAAAAGATTTTTGATTAAAAAGATAGATAAGTAAAACAATAGAGTTTCAGAGACATATAAAGGAGAGAAGACGAAGAGGAGAAGAGAAGAGAGAGAGAAGAGCGTGTTTACGAGACATGCCTCGGTAAACAACAACTCGAAACAAAGCAAAAACTTAAATGTAGAGTTTGAACTTAAAATCAGAGATAAAGAGGATACGGGCCACGCCTAAAATGTCTTGATAGTGGGCCTAAGTGTGGATCAGACTAGAGATGGCATAGATGACGCATGAGCCACAAGCCTCGTTAAAAACCTTATCTCGGAAAACCACTTAGGAAAAACCAGAGATGAAGGAAAAGAGTGCAAGTGGATCATACGGCCATGCTCTAGCCATCTCGAGTGTGTATCTTGACCAGTGTGGCCTTGACAAAACCACTAATACTCGAGTGATCCTCTTGATTCTTTGCCGGATGTAGCAAGACTCCATTAGCGTAGTGTAACTTCTTGATCTATAACAATTCTTGACTCCTAAAGCTGCTTTCCTAGCTCCTTTTGCTCTTGGCTAGAACACCACTCCTTGTGCATCAACATCTCCAAGTCCTTGTATCTTGATGCTTCCTAGGATCATATCACAAGCTCACCTGGTAGTTCCAGTCGGTAGGCGTTGTCATTGATGCGTTCCAGCACTTTGAATGGGCCGTCTCCCCTTGGTGCAAGCTTGGAACTCCTCTTGTCTGGAAACCTGTTGGCTCGCATATGTAACCACACCCAGTCGCCTGGTGCGAAGATCATATCCTTGCGATGCTTGTCCACTTATTGTTTATATTGCTTTGTCTTCTTTCCAAGTTAGCCTTGACGTTTTGGTGTAACTTTTTCACAAGCTCAGCCTTGCGATTGCTGTCTTGATCATGGTAGGTCCCCAGTGGTAGTGGTAACATATCTAACGGGGTTAGTGGCTTAAAACCATAGACAACTTCAAAAGGACAAAACTCAGAAGCCGAGTGAGCAGCACGATTATAAGCAAATTCAATGAATGGTAAACTATCAAGCCAATTTCTCAAATTCTTACCGACCGTTGCTCAAAGCAAGGTGGATAAATTTTACAACCTCGGTTTGTGCATCCGTTTAGGGGTGGCAGGTAGTGGAGAACAACAACTTAGTTCCAAGTTTTCTCCATAGAGTCTTCCAGAAATGGCTCATGAACTTAGTATCTCGATCTGAGACGATGGTGCGAGGCACGCCGTGCAAGCGAACAACTTCCTTGAAAAACAGGTCGGGTACTTGTGTAGCGTCAAATGTCTTATCACAAGGTATGAAATGAGCCATTTTCGAGAAACGATCCACCACTACAAATAAGGAGTCCTTCCCCCTGGTCCTTGGCAAACCTAACACAAAGTCCATAGAAATGTCCTCCTATGGAGCATTTGGAATCGGTAAAGGCATATATAGGCCGTGAGGGTATGACCTGGATTGGGCCTTAAGGCAGGTGATACACTTGCAGCAGAACCGCTCGACGTCCCTTTTCATGTGAGGCCAAAAGAAGTGTTCTACTAGAATAGCCAGCGTCTTGTTCATGCCAAAATGGCCTATGAGCCCTCCGCCGTGAGCTTCCCTAGTGATAAGCTCCCGCATTGAACCATGCGGAATACACAGCCGCCTGTCCCGGAACAGATAGCCCTCATGCTGGCAGAACGGCTCGAAGGCTCCCTTATCACATTCTTTGTAGATACCTCCGAAATCAGGATCCTCCAATTAGGTTTCCTTGATGTGCTCGAAGCCTAAAATCTTGGCGTCAATGTTGGTGATAAGCGCATGTCGCCGAGACAGAGCATCCGCGACCACATTGTCCTTGCCCTTCTTGTACTTGATGACATATTGAAAGGTCTCCAAAAACTCCAGCCAACAGGCATGCTGATATGATTCTGGTTAGAGAATTACGCCCCAATCACACACCGGGAAGCTAAGATGACAAAGGTAATGCTCCAGGCTTGAGCAGCATGCGAATTCTGGAGTTGATGGAATGAGTGACGCCACGAGAGGTTGTGAAAGACCTCTTGATAAGTCGGTTTGGACACTTTAATCACTAGAAATGTTCACAAGTAATCTAGATCGAATCACTCGAAAAAGATAACAAGGATCTATCAAGAAAAAGAGATTTTTGATAAAAAGATAGATAGATAATTCATTAGGAGTTCAGACACATATAAAGAGAAAGGAGACAAAGAGGAGAAGAGAGGAGGAACGGAGCAATTAAGTCTCGGCGAGTTCCAAGACATGCCTTGGGAACTCACCAACGACCAAAACACAAATAAAAATCCCGCGCACATAATTCTCTCAAACATAAGTTCAAATTTAAATTAACTAAACAGAAATAAGATAGAAAGGATAAAAAGACGGGCCGCGCCTAAACTCTCGAGACGAGCCGGACTAGGTCGGACTAATGCCAAGCACAATGGAACCTATGGACCACGAACCTCATTAAAAACTTTCTTGTGGAAAACCACTTGGGAAAAACCAAAGGCAAGGGAAAAAGAGTGTAAGTGAGCCATAGGGCTTGACACTAATCTTCTCGGACATGAACCATGACCAAGGTGGCCGCGGTATCACTTGCGTCCGAGTGACCCCTTTGAACAAACTGGTACTTCCTTGGCCAACCAAGAATGCGTCCTAGCTCCAAATGGCTCATTCGGAGCTTCCTTCTCGACCGGGTCCAGCATTTCCTCGACCAGTTCCAGCGTTTCCTCGACCGGTTCCAGCGTTTCCTTAACCCGGTCCAGTATTTCCTCGGCCATCGGCTTTCCATTCTGGTTGATATCCATTCTCACATCACATGCCCCCTGTTGAGTGTCGTCTGACCCCTCATATGTTTAAGAGTCTCATGGTCCGTGTGGATGACGAACACTTTAGCCAACAGATAGTGCTGCCGAACCTCTATGGATCTCACCAGCACATAGATTTCCTTGTCATTGGTTGGGTAGTTAAGTGCGGCTCCACTTAACTTCTCACTGAAATAGGCGACTGGCCTTTTATCCTGCATGAGGACTGCTCTGATTCCCAACCCGGACGCATCACACTCTACTTCGAATGTTTTGTCGAAATCCGGCAATGCCAACACCGGTGCTTGGGTGAGACTCTCCTTGAGCTTTGTAAAGGCTGCTTCCTGAGCTGCTCCCCATGAGAAAGCAACATCCTTTTTGAGGACTGCGGTGAGCGGGGCGGTGATAGTGCTAAAGTCATGCATGAACCGCCGATAGAAACTGGCCAAACCATGGAAGCTTCAAACATGGCCGATGGTGGTGGGTGTAGGCCTCTCCTCGATCGCCTTAATCTTCTCTTGGTCTACCTGTAAGACCTGTGAACTCACAACAAAACTAATGTAGGCCCTTAGGATATGATTCATAAGCCTCATGAAGGTGCTAGGAGCATTAGTAAGACCGAACGGCATGACGAGCCACTCGTAAAGGCCTTGCTTGGTCTTGAATGCGGTCTTCCACTCATCTCCTTCTCTCATCCGAAACTGATGGTATCCACTCTTGAGATTGACCTTTTAGAAGATAGTGGCTCCATTGAGCTCGTTTAGCATATCATCTAGCCGAGGAATCGGGTACCGGTACTTGATAGTGATGTTGTTGATAGCTCGGTAATCCATGCACACCATCCATGTCCCATCCTTCTTTGGTACCAATAAAACTGGCACGGCGCAAGGACTTAGGCTCTTGCGAATATACCCTTTGGACATGAGCTCCTGGACTTGTGTCTCTAGCTCCCTAGTTTCTGTTGGATTCATCCGGTAAGCTGGTCGGTTTGGTAAGGCTGAGCCGGGCACCAAGTCAATCTGGTGTTCGATCCCTCTTATTGGTGGTAAGCTTGGGGGTATCTCTTCCGGAAAGACTTTCTCAAACTGCTTAAGAAGCCGCGTGACCTCAGCTGGTAACTCTAGACATTCTAGACCTGAAAACATGCTCTCTTTGAAGATCATCTTTAACAGCACAGGTTGTTTGGATTCCAAATATTTCCCAACAACATTTGATGACACAAAGAGATTAGTCTTACTTAGTTGGGCGTCCTTGCTCATTTTGACTTGTAACTCATGTACCTCATGCAGTGTTAAAGGCGCGAGTGTATACTTATGCTTGTCATGAGTGAATGAGTACTGGTTGGTGCGGCCGTCATGCGTGACCTCTCGGTCAAACTGCCAGGGCCTTCCTAACAGCAAATGTCCAGCCTGCATTGGTACTACGTCGCACAGAACTTGATCATGTTAGCTACCAACGCTGAAGGGCACGGTAACTTGGTCGGCGATCTTCAACTCTACGCTTTCATTCAACCAACACAGCTTGTACGGCCTAGGATGCTTGGTCTTCACGAGCCTGAGCTTCTCCACCATAACTTTGCTAGCAACATTAGTACATGACCTTCCATCTATGATGAGACTGCAGACCTTGTTGCTCACGGTACATCTTGTATGGAAGATATTCTCCCGTTGTGCTGTTTCCTCCGGGTTCACCATGGTGCTAAGAATCCTCCTAGTGATCAAAAGCTCCCCAACATCCAGGTACTCAACTCCTTCATCTTGCTCGGCGACACTCTCCTCTTGCTCCTCTTGTGACTCGTATCCACCATCCGCGGTGAGAATCATCACGCGTTGGTTAGGACACTCTCTCGCCATATGCCCACAGCCTTGGCACTTAAAGCAGGTGATGTCCCTTGTCCTAGACGTGTTAGGGAACCTTCCTTGGTCAGGTTTGGAACCCTTGTAGGCATCCTGAGCTGGTTTCTTGAAACGCGAGTCAATCTCTACCGCTTTGCCTATATCATTGGGCCGAGAGTTGTTCGGCACCCACGGTTGTGACGTTCTTGGGCAACTGGTGACCTTACGCCTGATATGCTGCTCAGCTTGCATCGCCAGATCCAATAGTTCCTGGAGGTCATGATACGGTTGCATTTCCACCTTCCGTCCAATCCGATCGTTCAGGCCATCAAAGAACTGCGCCATGAGGGTTTCCTTGGATGCCTCGCACTCTAACCTGTTCTTGAACCCCTCAAACTCCTCAACTAGCTAGCTGCCTTGGACTAAGGGGCTGTTATTGGATTGAGTAATTACATGAATTTAATGGACTTAAAGTTGCAGTTATTTTAAAATCCAATTAGTGGACTTTGATGAATTGAAAAGACTAAGACGTGGGTTTTAAAATGGGAAAAATGTCAAAAAATTCGCGAACTTTCAAATTGTGGACGTTTAAAGCATGAACTTTCAAAATGCCATTTTAATGCTCAAGTTTTTCGTTGACCCGTAACTAAATAGCAAACTTTTGTTGACTGGACCATTTGAGGCACGTCGTTAAATTGACGTTTACGGCGTTAATGCTTCTGTTAGCAACTTCCGTTTAATCAAACGACGTCGTTTCAAGTTTTATTAAAAATCTTCAACTTTCAAATTATGGACGTTTAAATCCTAAACTTTTTTAAAATATCGTTTAAATCGCTAAGTTTTCATTGACTTCATAATTAAATGCCTAACTTATGTTGACTATGACATTTGAGGCATGACTTTAAATAAAGTGACAGCATGTTTACAGCGTTAAATTGTCTGTTAGCCGCTTCCGTTTGATCAAAACAACCATTGTTCCAAAAACTATTTATCCATTGCTAATACTTTTTGTATGGATTACTTTGTATTTGGAAATCAGTGAAAATAAAATAACTATAATATAAAAAATCATCCATAAATTATAATATAAAAAATCTTAAAAAAACTTCAAACTTTATCAGCATACCCTAATTCTCATTATTAGTTGCATCTCTCCACATCGTTTGAGCTAATGTTTCTCTCCATATGTTTGCAATTTCTCTTTCTTGATCTTGTGTCCCAAAACCTTCTTCAGCGTTTTGAGAATCATCTCCTATGTTGCCTTCTCCGTTGTTAACGTCATCATCTTCAATAGGAAATTCATCGGACCGATAATACTTTCATAGAAAATTATGTAAGGCTGCACAAGCCAGTACTATTTCTGCTTGTGTTTTATAAGAAAACGGAGGAGCAGATTTAAATATCAGAAACCGCGACTTGAAAACTCTGAATATTCTCTCAATCACATTTCTTAGTGATGCATGGCGATAATTGAACAATTCGTGTGGAGTTTCAGGATCGCAACCTTGGCCGGTAAAGTCTTGGAGATGATACGTAGTAGCTCGAAAAGGAGCCAAAAATTTGGGTCTATTTGCAAATCCACAATCAGCTAAATAAAATTTTCCTAAAAAAAAATTAAACATATGTAGTTATAAGCTTATCATTTTAATATATATAATTGTTAGCTTATCATTTAGTATTAGAAATTACCTGGCGGAACCACAAATTTATTAGTCCTCCTTGTTATTGCATCATATAGTACTTTCGAATCATGAGGTGAACCCTCCCAACCACTAAGAACGTATATGAATTCCAAATCAAAGTTGCAAACAGCCAATACATTTTGTGATATTACTCCTTTTCGATTTTGGTAGCAAGCAGCATCACGGATAGGTACCATAGCAGGTATGTGCGTACCATCAATTGCTCCCAAATAAGCCTATATTAAATGTAGTATGATTTATTAATTTTTCAAAACACAATAATAAACAAAGAAAAATATATATATAAACTGAAAACACGTGTACCTTAAAATAAGGATAAAATCGTGTACTCTCTCTAATTTTTCCAGCTACCATAAGGTTGGCCTTGACCATCAAACTCGGAGCAATTGTATTTATTGCCCTCAAAACTTTGTGAAAATTTGTACTTGTTGCAAATTTTGATCTTTTGAAAGTGTCTTTAGTGTGACAATACCTCGAATTTTGGCCGACAGTGAGTAGAAAGGTGGCAACCATTTCTTCAACACAAATGAATCTCGTATCTTTTAGATGTGTCATATCGCGGAGAAGCTTGCATAGCCTGAGAAACACTTCTGGATACATACGATACAATTGTCGAAAATGATGAGGATCTTCTCGTGACACATTATGTATGTAGTCATATCCAATTCTTGTGATGGGCCGTCGGACTGGATACTCGATGTAATCTTTAAATTTGGAATATTGATGTGCAATCAATATATGTGCCAATCCAATCATTGTCACCAACAAATGCAATATCTTTGTATCTAAATCTTCATCCTCAAATTGTTCTCTTGCAATTTCGATTTCTTCTTCATCCAACAACCTTGTGTAAGAAAACAAAAGAGCCAGTTAAAAACATGGATGAGTGTGATTATATATAATAATATGATTGCTATATTGAAAAAAAACAAAGCATCAATTATTTTATACCAAATTCACATTTAATTTGAAAAAGGTCTAGATTTTTTAAACTACGAAGACATGATGTTAGGAGATAAAGGAAAAAGATTAGATCGAAAGTTGCAATGAACATTTATGTCACCAAACGCTGTTCAAAAATTAAAACCAAACGTTGTTTGTCAATAAAACCAAAGATACAAAAGGTAGAATGCAATTGAAGAAAAATTATTTTTAGGAAAAAAAAACGAAACAGGAGAAAATAAAGCATCATATCACGTTCCTACGTATCCAGCCCATACGTTGTTCGATAGACATGCTGATGAACACGTCTTTCATTCCCAACCTATGAATTTCATTCAATGCATCATAGCGAACATTTTCCTCCACATCAGAAATTTCTTTTATCGCTTCCCATAGATTGTTCTTTTTCTTCTCAGCTTTCTGTGGAGTTAGCTTCTCTTTGTTGTCTTTCTTCCCTTTGTTGTATCAAGCTAGCAACCCGATTGCTTACCTCAACCATTTCAGTAAAAGTCGTTTCCATACGATTGCTATCAATGCTTAAAAACTGGAGCCTCCGCATTCTCCACCTTTAGCTGTTTTTTTAGATGGTAGTTTTTCTCTTGGACCACCTTTGCTTTGTGGCATTGTTGAATCCCAAACTTCAGGTTCTTGAGATCCATCACCATTTCCGGCATTTCCAAAGATTCTTGCATATAGTTCGCATGGCGCGTTATCTTCGACTCCAAAAGTTTGTGCATCAGTACCATCTCTCAAACCAACAGCATTTTTCCCAGTAGCCAATCCAACATCTAATATCAAAAACAAAAGCAGCAGAACAAAGGAATCTGAATCACAAACTACATGTCATTATCTGAATTCCGATTTAGGTAACAAGTTCACATATGTAAATAAAAACAGAGACAAACCTAAATGCAAGTTCATCATCAACAGTTTTTCCAACACAAATGCATCCACCTTCAACGAGACTTCAAACCACATGACAGGTTGAAGATGCAGCTTTGTGCGTCCTGACCCAGTTTGGATGACCAAAGCCAGTCACGCAGCCTGTAATATCAAATCTGGAAAATAAAAGAGAAGGATGATATACGATGAAAGCTTGAAGAAGAGTGAAGAAGTTTTGTTATTTCTCTTAATCAATGTTTGTTACAGATTCTATCTCTTATACCCGAGAGAGTTTGGTTTAGTCTAATACGTTATACGTCAGGAAATATATGCAAGACTTCATTCTTAGTTTTCATGAGAAAGACCCATGTGGCACGACTGTAATCATCAACAATTGTTAGAAAATACTTGTATCCTTCAGTAGTAGGAGTTGCAAAGGGTCCCCAAGTATCAATATGTATAAGATCAAATGCATGATCAGACATATAGTTCTTGGCAGGAAAAGATAGGCGCTTTTGTTTAGCCTTTTGACAAATAGAGCAATGAATTAACTCATCTTTATTTCCTTTTTGTGAACCAATTACATCTTTCAATACATTGAGTTTCTCATAAGAGGGATGTCCCAATCTACTGTGCCATAAGGCATTGTCAACTACAGCATTGCAGCAAGTATTATTTAATGAGGTGTTATTAGAACTAGTACATTCAGCAGAACTAGAATCTAAAACATATAATCCCCCAATCTGATTACCTTTTCCAATCATCAACTCCTTGATAGGATCCTGTATCACACAGGAATTCTCATCAAAATATACTCTTGATTTTGAGTCTTTAGTTAACTGACTAATACTCAGAAGATTTAAGCGAAACTCGGGAATATATAACACATTATTTAGTGTAATGTATTCGTTCAACTTAATCTTCCCTATGCCAGCAATTTTGACATTCATTCCAGTCGGAAGAGTGACTGCATTACTAAGACCATCAGATAGGCTTTCAAACAGATTTCTATCAAAAGAAACATGATGAGTAGCACCACTATCTATGATCCATGTTTTATCAGTTAACACTTTCCTAGCGGTTGTCAAAACACAAATAAACCACTGAGTAGAAGGTGAGAAAGAGATACCATTCAACGCAGAACCACTTGCATCACTAGAGCTTACAACAGAAGCAATTGTGACTGGTTGTGTTGAGCTGTGTAGCTGATTGCTGAAATAAGCTATCACATCTTGTATCTGGTTCTTCGACATATTTCCTACCAATTCTGCGATCCCATCTGGTCCAATACCATTAGTGACAGGATTCTTTCCATCAGTGAGAGCTAGAGTAGCAACCACTGGTTTAACTTTGTCAGGTTGAATTGGTGTAAACTTGATCTTATGCTTGAAACCCGGAGGATACCCATGTATTTTGTAACAAGTATCAACATTATGACCGGTGTAACCACAATGTGAGCATTGTACCTTGTTCTGTCTTGGATTATTCTGGTAAGACCGAGTAGCATTGACTGCAAATTGTTCTGTAGGAGCAGCAGCAACCTGGAAAACAGATGCATTAGATGGAGTAGTCACTATGTTGCGTTGAATATGATCTTGGTCAAGTAGATTGTAGATTTCTGCTAGATCAGGAATTGGCTTCTTCATGATGATCTGACTGCGAATAGTTGCATAGGACTCATTCAATCCAGCAAGAAATTTTACAATCTTGGCATGTTCAGCTTGAGCTGTGGTCGCCACACAACATTTGCAAGTTCTACAATTGCCAATACAACTGGCTCCATCCAAATCATCCCAAAAGTCTTCAATGTAGTATAATAATCTGAAAGACTCAAAGATCCTTGTTGAAAACTCCATATCTGCTGTGTTAATTGATATGAACGTGGCAAGTTGGTAATATGAAAACGAGCCATTAGATCCTTCCAAATTGCAGCAGCATCATCAAATCGAAGAATACTCTTGTAAATTTGCTTAGTAACACAATTCATTATCCAAGATTTGACCATACTATTGCATCGTGACCAAATCCTAAAGCTAGGATCAAATTCTGGAGGTCGCGGTAACGATCCATCAACAAACGCTATCTTGTTTTTAGCATCTAAGGCAACAAACATCACAATCTTCCAACTAGAGAAATTTGATCCATCAAGAACCTCAGAGATGATTGCATTACCCGGACTATCGCCGTTTGTGAGAACGTATGGCGAATAATTCACATCCATGAAATCAAACTGTGGCAATGGTGGAATCGTCGGTCGCGATGTTGGATTTTGGTGAGATGAAGATGATTTTGACGAAATCGGTGAAGATGATCCACGATCTTGAGCTTTCTCAGCTGAAACTTTGTTTGATTTCCTTGTGCGAGTCCGTAATTTTGATATGGACACCATCGCGAAATCTTGACCAAATCCAGCTGGTAACAAAAGATCGATCGAAGAAGAGAGGTGAAATTTGTGAAATCGATGAGTTCTGTGAGAAGAAACTCAAAGATCTGAGAAGAAAAGAGCGCGAAGTAGAGCAAGATGCTCTGATACCATGATATACGATGAAAGCTTGAAGAAGAGTGAAGAAGTTTTGTTATTTCTCTTAATCAATGTTTGTTACAGATTCTATCTCTTATACCCGAGAGAGTTTGGTTTAGTCTAATACGTTATCCTATTAAACCAAGTAAACCGGATGAACCATGTAGACTATTAAAGGAGAGAAAGACTAATAACTTCAGCATTTTCTGTAAAACTCAAAATTCAAATGTTCGTAAAAGATATACACATAAATATCTGTGGGTGTGTTAAGTAGAACCCATGAATAATTGGAGGTCAAACACTCACTAAAACATCATTTTCATACGAAGTAAGTGATGAATATAAAACATACAACTTTCTGAACGACCTATGATCTCATCCTTTCTCCAAAGATCCAACAAAAGAGTCTTCCAATAACAGGGACAGTTTTGAAATTATTTTGATAGGACTCGCAGACACACTCATTTAAATCTACATCAAGCAAAATTTCAGTACATCTCTCGAAGGTTCATTAACAGCGATATAATGTGCCATAGAAGAATAAGAACAGAGACAATGCAGATTCAATCTTTGGGAAACAAATTCTGACTACCCTAACTAAAAATTCTTCAGCTAAATCCCCAAAACCTCATAAGCATACGGAGCCAGAGAAGAAAAGGGAAACTAGACTTACTCGTCGGAGATAGAAAAAGAGAGGCCAGTGAGAGGATTTGGAGCTTCGGGAGGAGCAGGTTGCGGCGCCAGTAACTACGCCCCATTGCTCTGTCTCCTTCCGTCGCCAGTACTTGTCCACAATCAATCAGCGGTTACCTTGAATCGATAAGAACAAAATGACGAATTCAAAGAAGCATGAGGAGAGAGCTTGAAAGACCTTTCTCATAAGTGAAGGGGTGATGGTGATATCTCAGATCTGAGAGTGCGGCCAAAATACTTGCTAAATAGGTAGTATTTTGTTTACACATGTTTTAGAGAAAAAAATACAAAAAATCCAATTTAATTAAAATGTAACAAAATCAAGTCCATATTGAATAACACTTGTTTTTTATGTATTTCAGAATACAATATACAAATCACTAATCCAATAACAGAGGATTTTATTGCAGTATTTTAAATACATAGTTGAATAACACCTGATTTCACTCTTTCTTTAAAATACAACCAATTCAATTAAAATACAATTGAATAACCCCAACTAAGTTCCCGAACATCTTCTGCATTTCCCGGTAATAGTAAGGTGGTACATATCGCTTTCGGAGCGTATACTTCATGTCATCCCATGTAGTAATCTGTCCATACCGGAGTGTCGTCCTATCAGCCACATCTCTGTCTCACCAAGACAAAGAACTGTCTGTGAGTTGAGCAGCAGCAAAGCTCACCCTCTTGTGGTCTAGATAACCGTAGAGCTCAAAAATATGCTCGAGTTTTCGCTCCCAATCAAGATAGGCATCCAGGTTTACTCGTCCGGCAAATGTAGGAGCCGTCAACTTGGGGTCCACGTTAACAGGCCTAGGCTCCTCATCTCGCTCTCTGCCTCTGTGATGCGGATCCCTCCTCACTTCATGAGGTGCTTGGTGTAGCGGCATTTTCCTAATGGGCTCATCCCACGGTGGATGCTCAAACTGGTCCATCCGGGTACCAATAGCCCAAAGCTACGCCTGGATAGCGGCTAACATGGCAGCTACTCCTTCTTTCGGGTTAGGGTTATCGGCCATCTCGTCCTGAACTCACAACAATAAGCAGCAAGTATCAAATTCTTAAGATAGATCAGATAACTTCAACGACTCAGCAATACAACAAACGTAACAATTTTTGTTTTTTTTAAACAATATAACGCAACAAAGACGGATGAACTGCGACCTAAACAAGTTTTGTAATTTTTTTTTTTTTTTTTTTGGTAAGAACAACAACTAAGGAACGAATAAAACTAAGAGAAAAGGATAGAAACAACCTAACAGGAACTCTTTCGTGCTTTGATACCAGATGATAGATGGCTCGGAAGAGCCTAAGGGTTCGGCGACAGTGACTCAACAAGCTGGCATTCGCTCTCTCTTGTTGAACGTTTAGCAATGACCTGGGGGAAAGTGATGGCACAACAAAGAGTATGAAAGGCTCTTTGATACAGCGAGTACTCGAGTTCTAAGGGGAATCCACGCGAAGAACAAGAACACTTAGTGTTTTATCGCAAGCGGTGGCTTGAAGAGAAAAATATAAAGAACTGCGTTATTTTATTAATTAGGGCAAACGTGAATACAAAGCTACAGTGGGACTTTATTAAATAGTCCGTCAGCTGATGCCTTCAAGGGCTGAGATTTAATCTCGACGATTACAACGAAGTAAATGAAAACTAAACGAAAAAGGAAACTACGAAAATGGAAAACTTGGCTTTCGCACAAATTGAAACCCTCTCCACAAGTTGGAGTCTTTAGTTTCGACCTCTGGGACTTCTAAAAGTCTATATGAAATAGCAGTTCTGATGTGGACTCGTCCTGCAAAAGATCAAGGTAAAAATGAAATAATAAAGATGGTACTTACCTTATTCGACGGTAGGAGCGACCACGGTGGCATTAACGGTTCCTTGGCGCGTATTCGTTCCTTTGTATTAATTCCTTCATCATTTTCAGCTCCCAGAGTGCTCAGTTGACCCTTTTCCAGCTACTTGGTGCCTTGGTCGTCAGTCAGTCCCTCGCTCGGCGTTGTCTGGCCCGCGATGCGTCCTATGTGGCCATCTTGCGATCCAGCCCGATCCGCGAGTGTTTGACCTCGAGCAATGTCTTCCTCATATATGATTTCCAAGTGTCTTTAAAGTCCGGGGTCCTTTCCTGTGCTGACTGCTGCCTCGGCCTCCCGGGCGGTCTTTGTGACTCGACCTTAGTACGGTAGTGTCGTGCCAACCTCTGTTGGGGGTTCCATCGTGTTGATCAGGACTTCAACGATGGTATTGAACTTTTCTCGGAGTGTCCTTACGTGGGATCCTGTTCTTCGTCATGTCGTGACTTCTGGGGCTTTGGCGATACCGTCTGTGTTACCGAGGTCCTCATCACTTGGGGAACACATCATCGTAGGCTGCTAAGACAGCTTTGATGCCATCCGGTAAGTCCTCTTCGACGGTACCTACATTCAAAACTTCTTTATACACCAATAGCAACATCTTACAACCGATTCACAAGAAGATGTCCTAATATCACTAGCATTAATCAGAAAATTCGTTTTGGTGCTAGTGTCTTGAGATAGTTTAGTTTTGAATTCATTGACTTAAACCAGTGTAAGTAGAGTTAGGCATATTCGTTTATCATTATGTGTGAATGAATAGCAATTCGTTCGACCACAATGGGTGGTCTCCTTATCAAACTACCAAGGTCTCCCAAGAAGGAGGTGGCTAGCCTGCATCGGGACGACATCGCAAAGGACCTTGTCCTTGAAAGCGCATATGCTGAATGGAACTAACACTTACTCATTTACTTGGATAATAGTCTTATCGTTGAGCCATTTAAGCTTATAGGGTTTGGGATGGTTTGTGGGTGGAAGATTAAGTTTCTTGACCATGTAGGTGCTCACTACATTCGTGCAGGAGCCCCCATCTATAATCAATCCACAAACCCTCCCGCTTACTGAACACCGTGTGTGAAAGATGTTGTCGCGTTGGGAAGAGTCGTCCAGTGGGGTCGTGGCGCTAAGTATCCGACAGATCACCAATAGTTCTCCCACTTCTAGGTTGGTCTCCTCCATCTCGAGCTTGTCTTGGTTAGGCTCCTCGTCCACAGGCACATCCTCATCTTGCGACTCTTATTCACCGGCCGGCGTGATGACCATGGTCCGTTGGTTTGGACAGTCCCGGGCGTAGTGCCCATGTCCTTGGCACTTGAAGCAGATGACATCACGACTTCTAATGGGGTTTGGGGCCTCCTCTAGTCTGTGGAGTCGTTCTTAGGCGGCTCCCTATGCTTGTACCAAAAATCCACCGTGATGGGTCATGGCTTCTCTTTCTTTTGGTTTGACAGGTTGGTCGGAGAGGCAGACGAGGACCAGTTTGGGATGCCTTGGTTCCGAGTGCGTCTGGTGCTGATCATCTTCTTTGTAATCTGTTGATCAATCTGGATGGTGAGGTGTATGAGCTCGTCAAATCTGGTGTACGGCTGCCTTTCAACTTTCCAAGCTATGCGATCTTGCAAACCGTCGAGGAATTGGGCCATTAGCCTTTCCTCGTTTTCTTCAAATTGAAGCCGGTTTTGTAAGTGCTCAAACTCGTCATAATATTCCTCCACGGTCTTGCTTACTTGAGTGATTCTTCGGAAACATTTTTGCAAGTTGCGGTGTTAGAGAGGTGGAACATAGCGTCGCCTCATGGTTTCCTTCATAGCTTCCCATGTCGCCACGGGTCACTCGCGGTGCCGGCGTCTCTCGGCTTGGTCACGTTCCCACCAGGTGAGTGCGTGGTCTGAAAGCTGTGCCACCGCATTGTTGATCTTCCTTTGCTCATTATAGACATAACAAGCGAAGATGTGGTCCATCCGGCGTTCCCAATCAAGGTAGGCTTCCGGATGGACCTTTCCGGCAAAGGTGGGTGCCGTTAGTTTGAGACTCAGTAGTTAAGGCTGGAACCCTTGCTTTTCGGCTCCGCCATCATCGGCATCTCCATGTCTTGTAGCATTTCCTCTTCGTTGTTGTTGGTAGGCAGGGTCGTTGTGTGGACCATGACCAGGTTCCGACTCGTATAGGGGGTTGTTCCTCTCTACCGGTGGGCCTCGGTGATATGATTCTGGTTAGAGAATCACGCCCCAATCACACATCGAGAAGCTAAGATGACAAAGGTAAGGCTCCAGGCTTGAGCAGCAAGCGATTCTGGAGTTGATGGAATGAGTGCGCCACGAGAGGTTGTGAAATACCCCTTGATAAGTCGGGTTGAACACTCTAATCACTCGAAATGTTCACAAGTAATCAAAAATCGAATCAGTCGAAAAAGATAACAAGGACCTATTAAGAAAAAGAGATTTTTGATAAAAAGATAGATAGATAATTCATTAGGAGTTCAGAGACATATAAAGAGAAAGGAGACGAAGAGGAGAAGAGAGGAGCGGAGCAATTAAGTCTCGGCGAGTTCCAAGACCGGCCTTGGGAATTCACCAACGACCAAAACACAAATAACAATCCCGCGCGTATAATTCTCTCAGAAATAAGTTCAAATTTAAATTAACTAAACAGAAATAAGATAGAAAGGATAAAGAAAGACGGGTCGCGCATAAACTCCCGAGACGGGCCGGACTAGGTCAGACTAATGCCAATCACAATGGAACCTATGGACCACGAACCTCATTAAAAACCTTCCTTTGGAAAACCACTTGGGAAAAATCAAAGGCAAGGGAAAAAGAGTGTAAGTGAGCCATAGGGCTTGACAATAATCTTCCCGGACATGAACCATGACCAAGGTGGCCGCGGTATCATTTGCGTCTGAGTGACCCCTTTGAACCAAAGCTTGACGTAGTGATTGCTCGAGTTTTTACTCGATACACTTAACCGCAAGGTAGTATATAACGAGATCGATCCACAAGAACCAATGGTACACTAATGATTTACGAGACTTGTAATTAGGTATAGCAGGATTGGTTTGATTGTTTTCTTTCAAACTTGTAAACAAAATGCAATAAACATAAAACGATTGATTTATACGATTTAAAAGGCATTAGGCCTTAGGGCATTTCAGGTTGTCAATGGCTTAACGAATAATTTTGAGCATGGGATTTAACACTCTCAGCACCGTTCTAGAACATGAACACAAGGTGGATTAACCCACTCTCGTGGCCTTAACCCCTAAATTTGACTACTTGAAAACTAAACTCTCGTTTGATTTCTCCTAGCCAAATTAGCATTAACAAACAAGTTCACTAAGTTCACAATGATGATCTAGCATCAACTCTCGCAGGCTAGAGATACAAAGCTCAATTCATAAGGTTCAAGTTCTCTATAACATGATTAGTGCTTTAGAACAACCTAGAATCAAGACTAAGGTAGCTACTCTTAATCTAGCATTAAGAACACATAAATCAAAGAACCTATGGATTGGAAACCCCAAATCTCTATCAATTCATCAAGCCATCAATTTCCTTCAAGAACCCTAAAACCTAACTATGAAATTACTCACACATAATCAAAGAAACAACAAAGTAAACCATAGAAAGCATAATAGTATTGAAATAAACAACAAATGATACAACAAAACTTCTCCAAGTGTTTGATAGAAGGAGGAGCTTAGAAATCCAAGAAATGTGTCTAGAATAGTGTTTTTGGCGTCAGATAGCTTTAGAAAATAATCTGATGCGTTTTAGTAGGTTTAGGTGGGATATTTATAGACATAGGTGTAAAATGGAGTAGGCGGCTGGGGGGATCGGTCGATCCACAGGTCGGATCGATCGATCCCTAATTTCCGGACATAATATCTTCAAGGCGGCTGGGGTGGGATCGATCGATCTGCATGGAGGATCGATCGATCCGTTGTGTCCGGACATAATGTCTGTGGAGCATGGATCGGTCGATCTGACCATGAGATCGACCGATCCTTGGTCGTGTTCTTGGAGTTGTTTGGATCGATCGATCCAAGGGTAGGATCGATCGATCCCTTTCCTTTCCTTAGCTTTTAGGCTTCATCTTAGCCCGAACAATCCCGAGACCGTCTTATTCCGGCTTAACTCCATAGAACCTGTAAAAGACTCAAAACAAAATAGAAAAGGCTCGAAAACTAACAAAAGACACGAATCAAATACTAAAAACAAACCAAAAAGCAATCAAAAGTACAATACATCACGTAGCAAGGCTCCAACAGTTTTGTTAAGCTCCTTAGTCCTAGAGCGGGTCATAGAACCAACTGGTACTTCCTTGGCCGACCAAGAACGCGTCCTAGCTTCAAATGGCTCATCCAGAGCTTCCTTCTCGACCGGTTCCAGCATTTCCTCGACCAGTTCCAGCATTTCCTCGACCGGGTCCAGCATTTCCTCGGCCATCGGCTTTCCATCCTGGTTGCTATCCATTCTCACATCACTCGGGCCGATGGTGTTTCGATCCGAGTAATGCGCTGTTCCACCATGATTTTCAGCCCGGCGAGGCGGTGGTATGGACGGCGGCGGTTATACAAATGGCGGCGGGGTTTGCCAGAACAGTATGCATCTGGTGAATCAGAGAAGGATTGTCGGTGGTTGGGGGTCGGCTCCGGTGATCGGAGTTAAGGTCCGATGGTCGGAGCTGATGTCCGGTAGTTAGAGGCGACTAGGTACGGCTTGAGGACGTCTCAGACTTGTCTCACTCTCAGTAGGTTACTGCTTGTTACCTACGAACAATGAAGGCACTTGGGTTAAATAGCTACACGGTCGACTAGGGTTTCACGCGTGAAATGATAAGGTGGTGACATCGCACAAAGGCCAGTCAACACTCGTGCAACATATCTATTTTGAAATCTGCGGCTGCCAATGATTGGTACGGGCTACGTGACAAGCAGACAGCTCACTCTCGCACAAACCTTCAAATAAACAAACACGCGGTCAATTCCTGGCCTAGCAATTATGCAAACGATTTGTTTTTGACCAGAAACACGCAGAGGCAAATCGAAGTCAAGAAATCCGAATAAAAGTAAAGTTTTTAAAGAAAACGCGAAGAATATGATGAACAGCAAGAACACCGAGTAAACCAAATGCTTAAAAACTTTGATTCGATGAACGTTTATACAAGAGACTGAAAAGGAAACATGCTATGCAAAGGAAAACTAAAATTTTATGGGTTTTCAAAAGGGGTTTTAAGAAACGCGAAGAAAACAAAGACGATGCAAAGGCAAAGGAAAACTAATCTTTGAGCTAGATAGAACTAGGTGGGGAACTGAATTTTTGTTAGGAGGATAGACTGGAACTTAGAATAGGGAATTGAGCTCGGTTGTATAAGCTCGGTTAGGAGACCGAGTTCACACCTCGAGTTTACTAAACCGAGCTTGAGTTTCATTTTGGGGTTCAAGGGGAAGAAAAGAAGAGAAAGGAAAGAAAAGAAGTTCTGGGAAAAGGTCTAAGTTGAAAATAAGAAAGCTGCTCTAGTAAAGGATTTGGGATTTAAAAAAAAAAAGAGAGAAAAGAAATGTATAGGCTCAGAAAGACAGAAAAGAAAAGAAAGACAAAAAGCCTGAAGTGTCTTAATGAATAAGAAGAATAGAAGAGCCTTAGTTTTAAAAGAACCCAATCCGCTAGCATAAGCAAGAAACACAAGAACCCTTTTCCTTAGAATAAATGGCAAAAGAGAGAAGAATGAGTTGATCCAAAAAGGATTCATGGCAGAAAAGTGCCTAAGGGTAGATTTAGGATCATCTTCTAGGTTTAGGATTAGGTGGTAGCAGGATCTTTGTATATGGGATGGGTAGATGAGAAATTGTTCTTGTATGCATCGGTTGGCTATCTTACCTTTAGTCTTCTCCTAAAGCTCTGTCTATTCTTGAGAGTCCCAAGTTACCTATTGTTTAAGCCTGTTACAAAAGGGGCCATCTTTGCCTCCTTAACCTTACCTTTGCCAAATGAGTTCACTGAAATTGCATAGGCTTGATCCATGGTTACAGAATGAATGAATGTTAAAGGGAATGATTGATTTGATTGCATGTGTAGGTTAAGGCTGGTGTCAGGTTTGTTCTGAAGGGTATGGCTAAAGTTTTAAAAGTAAGGTTTACTTGTTAATGCATTCTAGAACTACTAACTAGGACCTTAATGCTACTTCCTTTATCAGCATGTTTTGGGTCTGAGTCCCAACATTTCATCAACCTCACCAGCTTATATCTTATATGTTTGCTTGAGGGCAAGCAAAGACTAAGTTTGGGGGAGTTGATGTCTCTGCATTTTACTACTTTTAAACTCGCATTTCCATCCATTTTAGCATAGTTTCATCTACAGTTTCACTCCATATCTATCCATTTAACTCATATAGGGTTCGTAATAGGTTTTGCATATATATTGCAATTTGGAGTTGTTATCAGGTGTTAAATGAGCTTTTGGGAGCTATTCTGGACAAGAAGGTGAAAGCTGTTTTCAGGCTCTGAATTGCACTCGACCACATGCACTCGACCCGGCAACCAGAGTTAGGGGCAGAGGAATAATTGCACTCGGCCACATGCACTCGACCAGGCAACCAGAGTTAGGGGCAGAGGAACAATTGCACTCGGTTACATGCACTCGACTTCATGACCGAGCTGGAGGCAGAGTGGAGATAGCACTCGGAAAAGAGCACTCGACCACATCCAAACCGAGTTCAGGCAACCGAGTCTGAGGATCCAAAGCCTGAAGCGATACCACTCGATCACACCACTCGATCAGAGGGACCCGAGCTCAAGGCAGCCGACCTAAGGACTTTAGTTTATTTTATCTTTTTGTACTAGGGTTTTTGACCTAGAGTATTTATACTTTTATTAGGTCAGCAGCCGCACAATCTACATTTTTATTCTCTTTGTTCTCTGAAAACCTCTCTAGATCTATCTGATTTTGTATTTGCAATTGCTTTTGATCTTTGGATCATTTTGAGTTTATTTCTTTTATTCCTTCTTCATCTCAATCTCTAGATTATGATTATGGAAACTATTTCATTTTTTGGGTTTGTGATTTTGATGATGAAGTCTGAGTAGTGATTAGGGTTCTTGAGGATGAGTTAGATCTGGGTTATGATTCATGGTGATTCTAGTTGATTTAGGGTTCTAAAAGCTTAAGATCTCTTCTGGGTTAGTAGTTTCTAATGCTGATTCCCTGTACACCCACTTGGGATCTGATCTTGGTGTTTCCTTGTACACCCACTTGTGAAACACCAGATCTGCTAACACCAGAGATATGGAGCTTCTTTCCAATGATTGATCTAAACAGATCATAGGAAGCAAGTTGTAGTTTGACATTTATAAGCTGATTCTTAATGCTTATTCTCTTTATGTTTCATTGGAATGCTATCTGAGTGTTAGTGACAATCAATTGGGCATAGGTGTGGATTCCAAGATTAGGAAGTTTAGAGAATCTGGTGATAGTTGTAACTGAGAAGTGGAACTATCACTCTGTTGATGCTCATAGTTGAGAGATCCCTTCTATGAAGTTGTTTATGAAATCACTAGCTTTCTCCATGATGAATCCCAGATCCAGAACTCATCCTTAGGACCTTTCTCTTCCTTGATAGTTCTCTACTTTTTCATACTCTGTTTTCTGCTTTCAGCTTGCTCTGTTTTCTGTTCTTGTTTAGTTCTGTTTTGTTTCTTATCCTGTTTAGTTATGAATCTCTGTTCTTATTTTACTTTGCTTGTTCTTTAGTTCCAGCTTTAAGTTATTTCAATCTGCCACTTTAAAACTCATATCTGGCTTGAATTGGATTGATTTGCTACATCCTGATTGCATAGAAAATTCCCAATTGGATTCGATAGCCCTTTGTACTACAGATTGGGCAATAGATAGCTTTAGGAGTAAAAACCTGACTATCACTCGCCGTATCTGTTGAGAATCCATCGGCAATCTACCTAACATAGAACAAAAGTTTGTCCAAGTGAGCGATTCGGCAAATAACAACTCATTCCATAAGACACTTCAGGATTTTTGCCCTTCTTTCAATTTATCATTCTATTCATGTTTTGTTTTCATTTTCAAATCTCCAAATCTTTTACTAGAGCAGCTATCTTTTTAACTTAATACTTTTTCCCAGAACTTCTTTGCTTTCTTTTTCACCTTTTTTTCTTCAATAAACCCTCAGATTCAAACACATAGACTCGGTTTCCTGAGCTCGGGGGTGTCTAACTCAACTTCTTGACCGAACTCACCCAACCGAGCTTGATTTCCCAACCTAAATATCCATTCTAACCCGAAAACCAAAGTTAAGTTCTCCACCTAGTTATATCTAGTTCATATGTCTATGTTTTACATGTTTTAGGCATTCATTTTATCATCATTTCAGCATTCTTTCACTCCTTGTTCATACCATTTGTAGTCCTTTTCATTCACTATGCATACTTAGCAACTATTGCATTAGCATTGCATACATCCTTGCATTTGGAGTTGTTATCAGGTGTTAAAGGATCTTATGGAGACTATTCTGGATGAGATGATGGATGCTACTCTCAGACCGCGGAGGCTGGCATGACTTACTGACTCGATCAACACGTAGAGCCAAACCTATTCGACTTGCGCACTCAACTTAGAGGCCGAACTATCACCACGCGATCTAGCAGACTTAATCTTGAGCCCGAGCAACGCCTATTCTATTTACATCCCGAGATCACTGACCGAGTCACGCCTACTCGACATACATGCCATGCTCACCACCCGAGCCTGAGACCAAGATGCTGCCTTTGAAGATTTGCTCCTACTCTACCGCTGGACTCGGTTTACAAGTAGAGCCCAACCTCGCCAACTTTGTCCTTTTCTGTATTTTGTCTTTTTGTGTACTAGGTTTAATGACCAAGGGTTTATATACTCTTATGTGGTCATTAAGAAAGGGGATCTCATTTTTCTTTTGAACTTCTTATGCACCAAACAATTGAGAGAAACCTCTTAGATTTATTATTGCTTTTTGTAATCCATATCTGATTGGATCTTTTTTTATTATTATTGCATTTTGATTTTCTTTCAGAATCTTTCTCATCTCTTACTCCAGATTATGATTATGACTATTTCATCTTCTGGGTTTGTGTTCTTGAGGATGATTTCTGAGTAGTGATTAGGGTTCTTGAGGATGGGATAGGCTTATGTAGGATTCTTGATCTTCTTAGGTATTTAAGCTTGTTATTGATCAAATCTTTTCTGGATTGGGTAGTCTTAATGCCTTTTCCTTTCTGATCAATTGGAAGTTGAACCCAGGTTTCCTCCATCGAGATGTGCTTGTAGAAACTCCTGATCCAACCAATTCCAGAGATTTGCACATTCTAGCCCAAGAGATTGGATGTTTAGAGTGTATTTTGGCTTTAATGGATTAATTCTTATTGCCTGCCTTTGTTATGTTTTACTAACGAGAGTTAGGATTAGGAAATTTCATTGGTTTGAGGACATTTATCACGAGAGTAGACTTGTCTGATGTTGAATCCATTGTCTAGGGATTAGTTCTGATTGTGTGAGTGTTAAGCACCTTTGTTAGATTGAGAAGAATCATAAGTCAATAACCCCATCCTTAGGACCTTTATCTCATCTGGTTGTTCTTGCTTTTTCATTCTCTGTTTCTTGTTATTTACTCTGTTTTTAGTTTCCCTCTTGCTTTGTTTTTGTTTACTTTGTCATTTACTATATTCTTGCACTTTGTTCTTCCTTTCAGTTATGTTCTGTTTATTTTTAGGTTGTTAACTTCATCATCTTTTATGCTTGGCTTGAATTAAGAAACTTCTCATTGCATCTTGATTGTTAGCATCACACCCATTTGGATTGATAAGCCCTTTATACTACTTCTGGGCGATTGCATAGCTAAATCAGAAAAATATCGGTCCACAAATTGGAGCCATTGCTGATTGGATGTTTGATTGTTACATTTAGGATTTCACATCTTTTAAGTTCAAGTTCGTTAGAGGAAATTCAGAATCTGATGACAAGCACAAAAGGGAAATCAAGGCTATGGATAACAAGTTGGATAAGCTCCTTTTCGTACATCAGAAACAGGTTCACTTGTTTGTGAGGACGAACAATTCCAGATCCAAGATGGGGAGGCTGATCAGTTAGAGGAAGTAAGCTATATACAGAACAAGGGGGGCTACAACAAAGGCTACAACAACTAAAAACCCAATCCGAATCTGTCTTATCGGAGCACAAACGTGGTAAACCCTCTAGATCAATTCTGTCCTCCTCAACAACAGAATCAGGCCAAACCTTTGGTTCCCTACAACCAGAACCCGAATTACGTCCCTAAACTGCTATACCAAGGTAATTACCAACACCAGCCTTCGACTAATGGACCACCGGGTTTCGTGCCCCAGCAAGCACAACAACCATCTCTGCCTATGGACCCAGATACAAATGGAGTGCTAGATCAAGCAATGAAGCTAGCAGAGTTGAAACATCTTATCGTTTGTTCTTACAATGATCTTCACTCAAAATTCAAAACACTAAACACCAGGAAGAAATTCTTCGAAAACAAAGGTGCTTCGACTTCATCTACACAGCCTACAAACCAACTACTAGGAAAATCAATCCATAATCTCAAAGAGTTTGCAACTACTAATGCTATTTCTGTAAGGATAACCAGAGAGCTCCCTACCAGAGAGGACACTCTAATCACTGTGGACAGTTGATATGATCGTAGGAGGCATCAAGTTACAAGGATTTGGAGCTGGAACTAAACAATGGATTGGGATCGAGCCAGGAGCTAAAGGAGCAAGGATAGCAGCTTATGGCCCCAAGACTTGTCCCCAGACCAAAAGAAATCAACAAGAACTCTGAGCTTCACCACATCCGGTCCTAGCTCAAGAGGGTCACTCGGACTCATGTGGTATCACGTCCTCCTAGGTCATGGTTCACGTCCAAGATGGCTAGAGTCAAGCCCTATAGCTTACTTACACTCTTTTTCCCTTGCCTTTGCTTTTTCCCATGTAGTTATCCGGGGAAGGTTCTTTAATGAGGTTCGTGGTCCAAAGGTTCATCTATTCTTAGCTCTAGTCCGACTTCCCCCCGGCCCGTTACAAGAATATTGGCGTGGCCCTTATCTTCTTTACTATAAATCTATTTTATTTTAACTCATTTGAATTTGAATTTGAATTATTTGTGTTTAAGTTTGCAAGGTCCACATGTGGTTTTCTGAGGCATGTTTCGAAACCACTTGCGCATTAACTCTCCTCCGCTCCTCTCTTCTCTTCTCCTCGTCTCCCTGCTCTTTATATGTTCTCTGAGACACATTTGTATTTCTCATCTACCTTTTTAATCAATCAAAAATCCTTTATAAATTTTAGATCATTGTCTACTTGTTTTCGAGTGATTTGAATTATAGGAGACTCTTAGACTTATCAAGTGGATTTTTCGCATCCTCTTGTGGCGTCATTCGATCCATTGAACCTCCAGGTGCTCAGTAGTTGGGTCTAGAACCAGTTCTTCACGTTACTTAGCTTCACGGTGTGAGATTGGGGCGTGATTCCTCTCCAGAATCATATCAAGTGGTATCAGAGCCCTATCGAGAAGTTAAGTGATTTTCATACCAATTTGTTCGAATTTTAATTAAATATTGGCTCGGGCCAAATCGATGAAATCAATTGAATATGAATCTTGGATGAGTCTAGTATTTGTTAAAAATGATTTGAGAATTTTCTGAACTTCGACAGTCACGATTAAGGTTCTTCGGAGAAATTAGGATACCAAGAGTCAATTTCGTGTTCTTTTGCCATAGGGTTAATTCGATCTTCGAAAGAATTATTTACTGGTGAATTTTTGTGTGTTGTTTCAGGGAAAGAATCTCTGAATCAAGTGGCAACAACTACAAGCTTCTAATTGAAGCTCTCACGGCGACGATGGCCCGGTTGATGGATGAGAGATTCAATGTCTTACAAGAACAAGTTCTTCCAGAAATGATTCGTGATGTTAGGGAACGACAAGTAGTGAATCTAGAAAGACATGAAGAGGGAAATGTACTGCAAGTGAGGCAGCAAGAAGACTTACCAAGGAATTTACCGGGAAACAATCAAAGACCGCTTCTAAGGGAACCTGGCGATTTTGAGGCTGAGAATTATTACAGTGGCTCTTCTCATAGCAATCATAGGAGGCACATGCAATTGAGAAATGAGAGGAACCAACTGCAGGATAGCCTTGGAGGACTCAGGCTCCGTATGCCTTCGTTTCAAGCGAAGAATGATCTGTGTGTCTACTTGGAGTGGGAGAAGAAAATAGAAAAGGTGTTTTATTGTCAACACTATACTGAGGTGAACCGAGTAAAGGTTGCAGCTACTGAGTTCAGTGATTATTCTTTGAGTTGGTGGGATCAGTTGGTTACGTCTCGAAGAAGAAACCAAGAGTATCAGGTCTCTACTTGGACCGAGATGAAGACTATTATGCGGAAACGTTTTGTGCCTAGTTACTATTACCGAGTGTTGCATAAATAATTGAGGAGGCTTGTGCAAGGAGGTAAAACTGTTGAGGAATACTATTAGGAGCTGGAAACTTTGTTGATACGGGCTGATGTACAAGAAGACCAAAAAGCTACCATGTCGAGGTTTCTAGGAGGATTGCAGCGTGGCATACAAGATAGGTTGGAGATGCAGCCTCATGTGGACCTACAGAAAATGCTGCATCAAGTTATACTAATAGAGCATCAGCTTAAGAGAAGCGGCCCTATAAGATCTCATTTTGGAACTAGCAGCAGTAGTTATGCGAGAGGAAGCTATCCAAGAGCACAAGGTGATAACAAGCAGCCGACTACTTCAAAACCTGAAACAAGAACTTATGGAGAAAAAGGAAAACCAGAGGCTAGAATTAGTGGAATCAAGTGCTATAAGTGTCATGGAATGTGGCAATACGCTAGTGATTGCACCAAGAAGAAGATCATGGTTCTACGGGACAATGGCGAGTATGAATCCGAGGATAAACAGCTGGAGACTAAAAAGCCTGAAGATGAGGATGTCGAGCTACCGGCTGAGGGAGAATTGTTAGTAGCTTTGAGGACGCTTAGCATCAAATCCAAGACTGAAGAGCAAGAACAAAGAGCTAACTTGTTTCACACGCGATGCTATGTAAACGGGCAGGTGTGCAGCCTTATCATTGATGGTGGAAGCTGTACGAATGCGGCAAGTGAGACAATGGTTAACAAGTTGCGACTAAAGATAAAAAGGCATCCAAATCCGTATGATCTTCAGCGGCTAAACAAAGAAGGAGAAATGAAAGTAAAGCATCAAGTTGATGTACCTCTTGTCATCGGCAAGTATGAAGATGAGATCTTGTGTGATGTGTTACCTATAGAAGCTAGACATATATTGCATGGAAGGCCGTGGCAATCTGATCAAAAAGTAGTACATGATCGCTTTACTAATCGGCATACATTTGAGTTCAATGGAAGAAAGACTACTCTCGTACCCTTAACACCTCATGAAGTCTATCTGATCAAATCCGACTAAAAGGTAAGCAAGAGTAAGGTAAGAAGCCTAACTATTTTGGTATAACTGGTATAAGATAAGAAAATGAACATTATAATTACAAATAATTTGCCTCTTTGAAAAAACTTGTTGTGCTTCTAACCCCCCCCCCCCCCCCACCGGTGTTACCGAGTGAACAAAGTCTTTTCCAGGATATAGGTGATGGACCGAAGCAAGATCACTCCAACCACTACAGTGTGACTCTATTACTAGGAGTTGGAGTTCTATTACCAGCTAAACTCAAGGAAGCCCCACAACAAGTTAAAGTCTTGAAAGAGTATTGAAAGGACCCGTCCTGGGCTCAACGACCAAGTTCAGATCCCTTCTTATACATAACTCGTTTTAGGGTCTGATCCTTGGACAAATTCGTTTGAGGTTGATTTCGTGATTCATTTTAAGAGTCATATGACAACATTAGAGATAAAAACAACAACCAGATTTCTTTATTTGTATCACAAAGGATTCGATACAACTTATGAGTTTACATATAAGCTATTACAAGTTATATGATCCTAACTATCCGGTTACATCACCACCCATCTTCCCGGCCTTGAGTCTCGCGTAAGCCTGATCATTCCCACAATCATTCTCTTTTCCAAAAAGCCACAAAGGTGAGTTTCCTAATCCTTGGAATAAACCAAGATGTCATCGATGAAGATAATCACAAATTCCTCAAGGAATTCAAGAAAAACTCCATTCATCTTCGACCTTGTTCAATTTCTTTTTCCGGTCCCCGGTCTTGACAGCCGGATTGTTACGTGCCTGGAACCTTACCCGATACCGAGTTGAACGGCACGTTCCACTAACTTCGATACCGAGTTGAACGTACGTATCAAGCAATGGTTGTGGATTTCCACCCTTAGGCCATCTACGAAACGTCGGACTTGAGCATGCTCCTCCTCAAGCTCTCTCCCAACATAACGTCTAAGGCGATTGAATTCTTCATCATATTCCTAGACTGTTTTGTTTCCTTGTACCATTTCCAGGTACGCACATTCCAGTCTGTCCCATTCTTCCAGTGGGAAGACCTTTTTATTGAACTCACATTTAAATTCATCAAAGGATCTTATTTCGCCACCCTTGCGCTTATCTATAGTAAGCCACCAGTTATGTGCATCACCTTCCAGGAAGTGAACCGCAATATCCTTCTGGTAGTCATCGGGGCAACGAGTGGATTTGAAATTCGTCACCAACCGACTTCTCCATTCGTCAGCCACGATTGGGTCTGAACTCCCAGTAAAATGCCTTGTTCCCAACTTGGAAACATGTTCCAGTAAGCTTAGATAGTCACCCCTTTTTATTGCCGAACTCGCCCTTGGACTTATCTCAATCACGTCCATGTCGGCACCAGACTGTTTTTCCTCTACTTGCACCACAGGAGCCTGTGCAAGTGCTTGGGTCAATATGGCCATATGTGCCATCATTGCCTTCATAGTATCCCATTGTTCCTGGGTGCTTGGTAGCGTACTTGGGTTTTCAACCGTTCCCCCATTCCCAGTCGTTAATGGCACATATTCTTGTCCCGCGTTTGAAATCTCGGTCGTATCATCTCGACCGTTTACATTATGAACATCTTGTTGCCCATACGGAGTTTGAAGAACTGGAGCGATTTGATACTGCCCAGCCACAGGTCCGAATGGGTTCTGCCCCTGCCCAGCCACAGGTCCGGCTGGATTTTGCTAATTTATCTCCACATGTGTTACCGTAACATCCGTTTCCTCGGCAATCTCTTTGCCTTTTTCCTTTCTTCTTTTCCTTTCGGTCTTGTTGCTCTTACCCATCTGCAGAAATTTAAAAGTTAATCACAATAATTTTTATCAAAACTGTTAAATGAGTAAGACAACAATACCGCGAGAACTCATAAGCCGGTGAGTGGTGATCCCAAAACATATACTAACAGTCCTAGAAACAAGCATGCTCTGATACCAACTTGAAAGGACCCGTCCCGGACTCAACGACCAAGTCCGGATCCCTTCTTACACATAACTTGTTTTACGGTCTGATCCTTAGACAAATTCGTTTGAGATTGATTTCATAATTCAATTTAAGAGTCATATGACAACATTAGAGATAAACAACAACCGAATTTCTTTATTTATATCACAAAGGATTCGATACAACTTATGAGTTTACATATAAGCTATTACAAGTTATATGATCCTAACTATCCGGTTACATAACCACCCATCTTCCCGGCCTTGAGTCTCGCCTAAACCCAATCCTTCCCACGATCATTGATATGACCATGGGACCGACGGTAAGGTTTTACCGACGGTTGCGAGTCGAGGTTCGGTAGCTGAGGGATTTGGTATTGGGCGGTAAGGTCTTACCGGTAAGTCGAGGGATCGAGACTCTAGGTACGGACTATCGGACTCGATAGAAGAGGGTTTCGATATCTAGCGGTAAGGCCTTACCGGTCAGTAGAGAAAATGGATCTCTCGGTACGGCAATCGGAAGACTGGTCGAGAAGACACGCGTTATCGAGAGCCGGCTGACCACGGATATCCGAGAGTTTCTTGACGAAATGGTATGGTCCGGTAACGGTGAAACGACGATAGAAAGATTCGAGGAGTTACTCAACTCGGTTTTGACTACGAAAGAGAAAGATGCGGATGGATAGGTCGGAATTTCAGAGAGTTTCTCGATCTGAAGCTCGACTAAGGGATGGGTAGAAAGGGAGCGAATGGCGACACACCAATTTGTGAAAGGATCAGTGATACGGCCGCCAACGGATAACGGAGCCCGGCTCAAAGAATATCCGACGGGGTTCGTTTGTCAAGAGAGAAAACTCTGGATAAACAGAAGAGAGAAAATTCGCAAGTGATTGATTAAAAAAGGGCGTAACCTCAAAATGACACAAGTGTTTCCCTTTTAAAGTGTTAAGTTCACAAACCCTACATGCGGGTAAAAAGGCTAAGCAATGCCTTGGTAATTTCACGCACCAGCGCTTTAGCCATTCCTTCACATTAACTCCGGATGGCTTAACCATGGGACTCCAATGCACGAGTGTCGGGAAATGCCTCGTTAAACCTTCCTTAGTAAACCCAATGGGAAAAACCTAAGGTAGGAAAAAGATTACTTCAGAACCGATGTCTTACTAACCTCTTCACCGTGATGTAAAGGGTAAGATGCTCTGCCAAAACCTCCAAAGGCCGGTTAGAGCATCTTACCTAACCTCCAAAGGCCGGTTAGAGCTCTCGGCCCTCGAACTAGGCCGAGGTCTTCTTCCGAATGGGATGTTGGCTCGTTTTCCGCTTCATAGCGATCCAAGTGAGCTTCCACATAAGTGTTAATCTTATGCAAATGGGTCTCGACAGCTGCTCGACTTCTGGTTTCGGCTCACGGTACTACCCATGGTGCTTTGACCATGCTCCGAGTTCGCCTAGCCGATACCTCATACTTGGGTCACGGCCGACTGGTTCCTTGGGTTTCATCATTCCCTCCTTCTTCTGAAGGTTTTGTCCTCAAAAGTGGATCATTTCCTGCAACATAAGGAACCAAGTATGAAACATTGAATGAGGTAGAGACTCCTTACTCACCGGGTAATCCGAGGCGATAGGCATTGTCGTTGATCCTCTCGGTGACTTGGAATGGTCTGTCGCCTCTCGATGCTAGCTTGTCCTTCTACTTTCCTGGGAACCTCTCGGGTCTGAAGTTAAGCCAAACCCAATCGCCTGGCTAAAATGTCACTTTCTTGCGGCCCTTGTTGGCTTGTGGGAGGTAATGCTCGGTCAGCTTCTCGATGTTGCCACGGATTTTTTCATGTAGTTTCTTGAAAAATTCGGCTTTGGTGACGCCGTCTTGGTTGTCCTTTTACTCTGGAGATAGTGGGATGAGAAGAATCGGGGTTAAGGGGTTAAATCCATCGACGGCTTCAAATAGTGATACTTTGGTAGCCAAATGTACCGCTCGGTTGTGTGCGAATTCAACAGAGGGGATGCAGTCGACCCAAGTATCGATGTTGCTGTCGATGGTGGCCCTCGGCAATGCTCCCAACGTCCTATTTACTAGTTTGGTTTGCGGGTGTCTGGCTCTCGAGAAGAATAGTTTGGTACCGAGCCGCTTCCACAAGGTTCTCCAAAAGTGTCCGAGGAACCTAGGTTCGTGATTGGACATGATGGTCATGGGCAAGCATCAGCGACATTATTAGCGTTGGTTGTCCAGGTGCAAGGGATAAAAAGGGCCATACATCGCATAGTTAAGGGTAGCACCGCTAAGTTTCTCACTGAACTAAGCGACTGGCTTCCCTCCTTGCGTGAGGACTGCTCCAATGCCTACGCCTGAAGCATCGCATTACACCTCAAAGGTGTTGGTAAAGTCCGGAAGTGCAAGAAGGGGCACATGTGTAAGGCGATGTTTCAACTCTCGGAAGGCGTGATCTTGGGCTTCTCCCCAACTGAACTCTACATTATTCTTGATAACTACACAATTCTGCCGATTAGCGTATAGCTCTTCTTGCTTGATTGCGTACACAGCATTAGCAGTTGATAAAGAGGTTTGAAATTTCTCAATTTCTTTTACAGTGAATATGATTACAAATCTAGTTTCCAACCAAAGTTACTACTATATGCTTTTGTCCAGTTTTACTTATGTTAGAGTTTCTTCTGTTGTTTACCACTAATGCAGTTGCAGCCTGATAAGGTGAGAAGAGTTATGTCTGTATCAAACAACAAGCTTTCTGTGTGAGTTTCTTCAAGTCCTTCATCTCCTTATTTGATCTTTTGAATCGCTTAAATCGATTTCAGACTAATTTTCAATTAGACATCTTTGTGTGTCCATAGAACCTTTTCGACTTTTGCTAGTTTTGATATTTTCTCTACCGGATGATTTGTTTACAGACACTTTGAAGCAATAGAGGCAAGGCTTCTTCGAGCTTCGTTCTCTGCATTTGTAGACGTTCTTACACTGGCCACAAGAACAATTCAAGAACAATTCAGGATGCCCCACATGATCAGCTAGATTCTTGCGGTAGACTCGAATGTCGTCAAAGTAGACCACAACAAACTCGTTGATGAAGGATCGGAAAACATGGTTCATGAGGTGCATAAAGGAGGATGGGGCATTGGATAGACCGAACGGCATGACGAGCCACTCGTACATACCCCTCTTGGTTTTGAACGCAATCTTCCATTCGTCACCCTCCTTCATCTTTTGGGACTAGCAGAACTGGCACCGCACAAGGGCTGAAACTCTGTCGGACATAGCCTCACTCCATGAGTGCCGAAACTTGCTTCTCGAGTTCTCTAGCTTCTTCCGGACTAACTCGGTAGGTCAGACGGTTCGGTAATTGTGCTTATAGGACAAGCTCAATCCGATGCTCAATGCCTCAGATAAGCGGTAGACCAGGCCGTAGTTCCTTGGGGAACACATCATCGTAGGCGGATAAGACTCCTTTGATGCCATCCTGTAAATCCTCTTCAACGGTACCTACATTCAAAACTTCCTTATACACCATTAGCAACATCTTACAATCCTAATCACAAGAGGATCTCCTAATATCACTAGCATTAATCATAATATTCCTTTTTGTGCTAGTGTCTTGAGATAGTTTAGTTTGCAATTCATTGACTTGGACCAGTGTAAGTGGAGTTAGGCATATTCGTTTATCATTATGCGCGAATGAATATCGATTCATCTGACCACAATTGGTGGTCTCCTTATCAAAATGCCAGGGTCTCCCTAGAAGGAGGTGGCTAGCCAGCATCTGGACAACATCGCAAAGGGCCTAGTCCTTGTAAACGCCTATGCTAAATGGAACTAACACTTGCTCGTTTACTTGGATAATAGTATTATCGTTGAGCCATTTCAGCTTATAGGGTTTGGGATGGTTTGTGGTAAGAAGATGGAGTTTCTTGACCATATAGGTGCTCGCTACATTCGTGCAGGGGCCCCCATCTATAATCAATCCATAAACCTTCCCGCTTATAGAACACCGCATGTGAAAGATGTTGTCGCGTTCGGAAGAGTCATCCGGTAAGGTCCTGGTGCTAAGTATCCGACGGATCACCAATAGCTCTCCCACTTTCGGATTGGTCTCATCCATCTCGAGCTCCTCCTGGTTGGCCTCCTTGTCCATAGGCTTGTCCTCATCTTGCGAATCATATTCACCGGCAGGCGTGATGATCATGCTCAGTTGATTTGGACAGTCCCGGACGTAGTTCCCATGTCCTTGGCACTTGAAGCAGATGACATCACGGCTCCTAACAGGGTTTTAGGGCCACCTCTGGTCTGTAGAGTCGTTCTTAGGCGGCTCCCTAGGCTTGTACCGAGACTCCACCATGACGGATCATGGTTTGTCTTGGTTTCGGTTCGACGGGTTGGTCGAGGATGCGGACGGGGACTGTCACGCCCGCGACCCGCGGTAAGAACGCCGGTCGAGACTTAGTCCGAAAATAAGATGGGGAATCTGGATAAAACTTGGCAGAAGCTCGTGAAGCTTAGAACCAGCTAACTAGGTAGCTCGACGTAGCTGAACCAGCTGTCGGGAAGCTCGACCTAGCTAAACCAGCAGCCGGGAAAGCTCGACCTAGCTGGACAGACTGAAGGTTAGCTGAAACAGTTGGACGTACTGAAGGTCAGCTAGACGGACTGAAGGTCAACTAGACGGACTGAAGGTCAGCTAGTGCAGCTGGAGTGTTCGAGGCAGTTACCAGGTCGGCTGCCGAACGGGTGCTTGGTACGGACGGTTAAGTAACTGCCGAGCGGTTACCAAAGATTCATTTAATCTGACCCTCTGAACTCGCAGAAAATCACCAGGAACATACAGAAAAACTCGGAGAAATATTCTAAGGAAGAACACAGAAAGAATCTGGGCGATAAGGCATTGTTGTCGGAATAAGAAGGAATCAAGCCGAGCGGTTGGATCGGCGGTACCAATGATAGCGCAGATAATCGTCGAACGGATCTGTGTTGCCAAGGTAAGTGCAAGACAGTGGCTTTCATGCCCGGACTTGTTACGACTAAGTGCAAGACAGTGGCTTTCAAGGTAAGTGCAAGACAGTGGCTTTCATGAACGGATCTGTAGTTATATTGTCTATATGACTAACGGTTAAGTTCTAACGATATTTGGGGGATTAAAAGGGAAACTGGGAAAACAAACATTCATAATCTGCATATGCATTCATCCGTTTTCCAGAAAGGAAGTACGGTTTCTTATGCCTTTGTGGCTTTCAGGAAAAGAGAATGATCGTGGGAAGGATCGGGCTTAGGCGGAACTCAAAGCCGGGAAGATGGGTGGTGATGAACCGGATTGTTAGGATCATATAACTTGTAATAGCTTATATGCAAACTCTTAAGTTGTATCGAATCCTTTGTTATATAAATAAAGAAATCCGGTTGTTGTTGTTTATCTCTAATGCTTACATACGACTCTTAAAATGAATCACGGAATCAACCTCAAAACGAATTTGTCTAAGGACCAGACTATAAAACGAGTTAAATATGAGAAAGGAACCGGAATGATTCATTGAGTCTGGGTTGGGTCCTTTCAAGTTGGTATCAGAGCATGCTTGTTCTTAGAACTGTTAGTATGGGGTTGGGGATCACCACTCACCAGTTTATGAGTTCTCGCGGTATTGTTATCTTACTCATTTAACGGTTTTGATAAAATTACCGTGATTAACTTTCAAGTTTCTGCAGATGGGTAAGAGCAACAAAACGGAAAGGAAAAAGGCAAAGACATTGCCGAGGAAACCGAAGTTACGGTAGCACATGTGGAGATAAATGAGCAAAACCCAGCTGGACCTGTGGCTGGCCAGGAACAAAACCCAGTCGGACCTATGGCTGGGCAGAATCAAATCCCTCATTTTCTTCAAACTCCGGATGAGCAACAAGATGCTCATAATGTAAATGGTCGAGATGATACAGCCGAGACTTCAAATGTGGGACACAATTCCGTGCCATTAGCAACTGGAAATCGGGGAACGGTTGAAAACCCAAGTACGCTACCAAGTGCCCAGGAACAATGGGATACTATGAAGGCAATGATGGCACAGATGGCAATATTGACCCAAGAACTTGCACCGGCTCTTGTGGTGCAAGTAGAGGAAAAATAGTCTGGTGCCGACATGGACGTGATTGCGATAAGTCCAAGGGCGAGTTCGGCAAGGAAAAGGGGTGACTATCTAAGCTTACTGGAACACGTTTTCAAGTTTGGAACAAGGCATTTTACTGGAAGTTCAGACCCGATCGTGGCTGACGAATGGAGAAGTCGGTTGGTGAGGAATTTTAAATCCACTCGTTACCCGAACGACTACCGGAAGGATATTGCAGTTCACTTCCTGGAAGGTGATGCGCATAACTGGTGGCTGACGGTAGAGAAGCGCAAGGGTGACGAAATAAGATCCTTCGATGACTTTGAACGTGAGTTCAATAAAAAGTTCTTCCCACCGGACGCATGGGACATATTGTAATGCGCGTATCTGGAATTGGTACAAGGAAACAAAACAGTCCGAGCTTGAGGAGGAGCAAGCTTAAGTCCGGCGTTTCATGCGAGGACTAAGGGTGGAAATCCGTAACCATTGTTTGATACGTACGTTTAACTCGGTATCGGAGTTAGTGGAACGTGCTCCTATGATTGAAATTGGGATTGAGGAGGAGAAACAAATCAATCGGGCAAGGTTCCAAGCCCGCAACAATCCGGCTGTTAAGACCGGGGACCGTAAAAGGAAATTCGACAAGGTCGAAGATACCAAGCCGGATGGCAAACCAGGAGAATGCGAAACTTGTGGAAAAAATCATAGCGGAACGTGCTGGAAGGCCATCGGTGCATGTGGTCGTTGAGGGAGTAAGGATCAGGCAATCCAAAACTGCCCACGGATGGAAAAGGGACAAGCGAAACCAAACGGCGATGAGCCGAGGGCTTGTTACCATTGCGGAAAGACGGGAAATTTCAAGCGAGAATGCCTTAAGCTTGACGCGGAAAGACAAGCAGGGCTAAACGATAATCGTGGAAGCAATGCCTTGCCACCAACACCAAAAAGGCTGGCAATAGCACCACGGGTTTACGAGATGTCCGAGGAAGCTGAAGTTCTGAAAACTTCAACGCGATCACTGGTAAGTTACTAAGGCCTTATCTTGTGAATACTTGCATTGCATAAGCATAAGGCATTAAGGAAAACGGTTTGGGGACTTAACATTCTAGAGGGATGTATAAGGACCTTGAGAATCGGTGGTGTAGAAACACACACCATATTTGATTCGGGAGCTACACATTGTTTTGTGAGTCCCGAAATGGTTGTAACAGGTGGGTTCGAGAAAGGGCCAAACACCGGGTATGGAATGGTACGAGCAGCCAGCGGACTGGCAATGTATCCGTCCGGCATTGTTCGGGGCATCTCAGTTGTGGTCAATGGAGTTGATATGCTGGCAGACCTAATCATTGTTCCGTTGAAGAAACATGAAGTTATCTTGGGAATGGACTGGTTGGGAAAATATAAGGCACACATCGATTGTCATCGAGGCCGGGTTCAATTTGAGAGGGACGAAGGTATGTTAAAATTCCAAGGAATTAAAACAACTTCGGGAAATTTGGTAATCTCCGGAATCCAGGCAGAACGGATGCTCGAGACGGGTTGTGATGCATATTTAGCCACAATCAATACAACGGAAGTTGGGGCGAATACGGAATTGAAAGATATTCCGATCGCAAGGGAGTTCACGGATGTATCGGGGCCGTGAGTGGACTACCACCAGACCACTCCGATCCATTCACGATTGAACTCGAACTAGACACAAAGCCTATATCAAAGGCTCCATACCGGATGGCACCGGCGAAAATGGCCGAGTTAAAGAAACAATTGGAAGAATTGTTGGATAAAGGGTTCATACGGCCGAGTAATTCACCGTGGGGTGCACCGGTCTTGTTTGTGAAAAAGAAAGATGGAAGCTTCCAGTTATGTATCGACTACCGGGGATTGAATCGGGTGATGGTAAAGAATAAATACCCGTTACCAAGGATTGAGGAGTTATTGGATCAACTTGGGGGAGCGACATGGTTCTCCAAGATACACTTGGCTTTGGGATATCATCAAATCCCGACAAGATATGGGCATTACGAGTTTGTGGTAATGCCTTTCGGGCTAATGATTGCTCCAACAGCCTTTATGAAGATGATGAATGGAGTTTTTCGAGAATTCCTTGATGATCGTGGTCCAACGATTGGGAAACTCACCGAGACTTTATTGCTCCGCTCCTCCTCTCTTCTCCCCTTCGTCTCCTTTCTTCTTTATATGTCTCTGAACTCCTAATGAATTATCTATCTATCTTTTTTATCAAAAATCTCTTTTTCTTGATAGATCCTTGTTATCTTTTTCGAGTGATTCGATCTAGATTACTTGTGAACATTTTTTGTGATTAGAGTGTTCGAAACCGACTTATCAAGGGGTCTTTCACAACCTCTTGTAGCGTCACTCGTTCCATCAACTCCATAACCGCTTGCTGCTCAAGCCTCGAGCCTTACCTTTGTCATCTTAGCTTCCCGGTGTGTGATTGGGGCGTGATTCTCTACCCAGAATCGTATCACGAGATATCCGGTCCTACAATCCATCGAGGAATTGGGCCATGAGAGTTTCCTCATCTTCTTCCAATTGAAGCCGGTTGCGTAAGTGCTGAAACTAGTCGTACTATTCCTCCACGGTCATGCTTCCTTGAGTGATTCTTTGGAATCGTTTCTGCAAGTTACGGTGGTAGAGAGGCGGCACATGGCGTTGCCTCATGGTCTCGTTCATGGCTTCCCAAGTCGACACGGGTCGCTTGCGGTGCCGGCAACTCTCGGCTTGGTCATGTTCCCACCAGGTAAGTGCGTGGTCCGTGAGCTGTGCCACCGCATAGTTAAACTTCCTTTGCTCGTTATAGACGTAACAAGCAAAGATATGGCCTATCCGGCGTTCCCAATCAAGGTAAGCTTCCGGATCGACCTTCCCGACAAAGGTGGGTACCGTGAGTTTGAGACTCGGTAGTTCAGGGTGGAACCCTTGGATCGTTTTCTCATCGTTGCCGTTGGTAGGCGGGATCGTTGTATGGATTGTGGCTGGGTTCCGGCTCGTGTAAGGGGTTGTTCCTCTCTACCGGCGGGCCTCGGACCGGTGGTGTTTTGATTCGAGTTCTAGCACCTTTCTCTTTCGTAGTCGGAACCGAGTCGAGCAACTCCTCGGATCTTTCTATCATTGTTTCACCCTTACCAGACCCTACCGTTTTGTCGAGAAACTCTCGGATATCCATCATCAGCCGGCTCTCGATAACGCGTGTCGTAGCGATCAGTAGAGAAAACAGATCTCTCGGTACGACAGTAGGAAGACTGGTCGTGAAGACACGCGTTATCGGGAGCCGGCTGATGACGGATATAGGAGAGTTTCTCGACGAATCGGTACTGTCTGGTAAGGGTGAAACGACGATAGAAAGATCCGAGGAGTTGCTCGTCTCGGTTCCAAATACGAAAGAGAAAGGTGCGGATAGATAGGTCGGAATTTCAGAGAGTTGCTCGATTTAAAGCTCGACTAAGGGATGGGTAGAAAGGGAGCGAATGGCGACACACAGATTTGTGAAAGGATTGGTGATACGGCCGTCGACCGGCTCAAGGAATATCCGACGGGGTTCGTTTGTCAAGAGAGAAAACTCTGGATAAACTGAAGAGAGAAAATTCTCTAGTAATTGATTAAAAACGGCGTAACCTCAAAATGACACAAGTATTTCCCTTTTAAAGGGTTAAGTTCGCAAACACTACACGCGGGTAAAATGGCTAAACAATGCCTAGGTAAAAACGGGAAAGGGTCAAATAGAAAAAGAAGGGAAGGAGATTAAAGCGTATTCCTTCCTAATTCGAATCACTCAAAAAAGAAGACAAGGATCTATCAGAGAAAAGAGATTTTGATTAAAAAGATAGATAGGTAAAACAATAGAGTCTCAGAGACATATAAAGGAGAGAAGACGAAGAGGAGAAGAGAAGAGAGAGCGAAGAGCGTGTTTACGAGACATGCCTAGGTAAACAACAACTCGAAACAAAGCAGAAACTTAAATGTAGAGTTTGAACTTAAAATCAGAGATAAAGAGGATATGGGCCACGCCTAATATGTCTTGATAGTGGGCCTAAGTGTGGATCGGACTAGAGGTGGCATAGATGACGCATGAGCCACAAGCCTCATTAAAAACCTTATCTCGGAAAACCACTTGGGAAAAATCAGATGTAGCAAGACTCCATTAGCGTAGTGTAACTTCTTGATCCGTAACAATTCTTGACTCCTAAAGCTGCTTTCCTAGCTCCTTTTGCTCTTGGCTCGAACACCACTCCTTGTGCATCACCATCTCCAAGTCCTTGTGTCTTGATGTTTCCTAGGATCATATCATGCCCCTCCTGTTGAAAAGGATTTGTCCTCTAATCCACTTGACCTGCCACAAACAACATTAAGTTAGAAGCATCAAAAGGGTAAAACAACAATGTCTTATCTTGGTAATGAAAAGAAAGGGAATGAGTAGTGTCGGGAATTCTCAAGAGAGATTCAGCTTCATGGTGGCATCCTTTGAGAACATTGGGGAGAACTCCCAGCATCTCCATAAGAAGAAATATCTTGAAAACGTTCAGCTCCTTTGACATAACGACTCCAATTCCAGTCCTTGCAAAGAAATATGGCGAGAGAAATTCCAGATCTGGTGGCTCCTCCATTGTACCTGCAATGTTTTCAACAGCTTTAGCAAAGAGCAAGTGTGTTATCACAGTCTTAGTTTGATTCAAAACATCATGCATCTTAATACAAGAATTCTGTTCCGAATATTCTTTGAATAATCCTAACTTTTTCTCAATGATTTCTGGATAAAATAAACTCATATTCACAGCCCTTAAATCATGAGAAACAAGTTGAGATGAAGAGATACTTACCTTAACAAGGTCCTTGGTGTATTTGGTACTTGTAAGTATCACAGCAAATGAAAATAGTGTTGGATCCGGGGGTACTTCTTCTTGGATCAGGGCATTGTTGGTGACCATCTCATACTTTCTAGAGGTGTCTAAAAACTCTCCTGGTGGCCAATGATAGGTTAAGAATGATCCAGATGATGAAAGATCCATTTTAGGCTCCACGGGAAACTTTTGAAGTGATCTATAACTCGAACGGTACAGGTCTTGAACGTTCTAGATAGTCTCCAGGTCTCCAAATGTGGCTTTGAGATGCATCTTGATGAAGAAAACGGATGGTTTTTCCAGTGGGTAGCTTTGCTTGCAATTCAATGTCTTCGAAAACTTGTTCACGGTGATCTCTTGCTTTATTCCTATCAAGACAAGAAGAAAGCTCCATGTTAGTTAGTAGAACATCAACAACAGGACGAGGTTATACTATCATCGATTTAGAGCCATTAGAAATCATTCTAAAGCCCATGAAAAATCCTTGTTGAGCCGAAATACTCCTGGCTTGAACTGGTTGCGTCTCCTTAAGAAAGTTTTCATCACTTTGCTCTTCTTTTTCTTTAGCTTTATCTTGAATTCCATCACCATAGATCATCGCCACATTGTAGTTGTAGGAGTGATTAGGCTGTAGCTTCTTCAGTTCAATACCTATAGACACATCCTGCAAATATTTAAGTTCACTCGGTGGCACCGGTGGAGGGTTAGAAGCACAAGTAATTTTATTCAAAGAGGTAAATAAATTTGAATCAAAAGGTTCATCCTCTTTCTCTTTACCAGACACGGCCAAGTAATGAGCTTGCTTACCTTGTTCTTGCTTACCTTTGAGTTTGGTTTTGTCAAGATATACTTCATCTGGTGGCAATGGTACAAGACTAATCTTCTTCTCTTGAAAAGGTTTTGACACCGAAATGGTAAAATCTGCTCCAAGAGAAAGCGAGTTAGCTCTCATTCATTTTTGAGAGTGTAGATAATTACCTCGGGTATTCACTGGTGGCAAAACATCTGGGGGTTTCTCATTAGTCTCAACACTGTGACAAGCTGTAGGTAAGTTATTGTTGGCCAGAACTGCTTCAGTTTGAGTAAACCCTTCTAATGCTCGTGTTGTTGCTTCTTTAGGTGATTCTTGGCTTGGAGCTTGTTGTAGTAGTTCTGGTGGTGCTTGTGGAGCATACTTATTCCTTAGTAGTTCCTTAAGATCTCTCCAGGTCATGATAGTTGGCTTGTTGTAATACCAGCATTCATAAACTTCATCCAACAACCATTTGTAAGCATCTCCAATGAGTCGGCCAATGGCATAATCTAACCTCTTCTTTTTCAGAATGTGATTGGAGTAGAACCAATCCTCCATGTTTTGTTCCCACTCTAAGTAGTTTTCTTTTCCTGAAAATTTCCAAAGTCGAAGCTCATTAGTTGATTGAAAATCAGAACAAAACTCAGATTTGGGAGCGTGAGAGGTTTTATGCGGGATGTGCCGAGTTGATCTCGTTGTATTGTCTGGCGGCTTGGGATTAAGCTCTTGTTCCCTCATTTTTCGTGCTCTGCTATGCTCTTGTTGAAGTCCTTGACGATGTGCAGCCATGTTGTTATCCATTACTTGCTCCATGTTTCCTGTAATCGCTTCACGAGTTGCTTGTTGCGGTTGCTGAGTGTCTCCTCATCATGATCGGCCATCTCTGCCTGAAAATCAACACAAAAAGTAACCAGTAAAGAGTCCTTTTGAAGATCGAATTGACCCTAATAAATAAGAACACGAAAATAACACTTGGTATCCTAGTTTCTCCAAAGAACCCTAATCCCGACTATGGAAGTCGATCGGTCACTAAAAAATATCAAAACACTTCAGAAAATTCCCAAATCAATTTTAATAAATACTAGACTCATCCTAGGTTCATTTAAAATTGGTTTCATTACTTTTGCACGAGCCAGTATTTAAATAAAATTCGGACAAGTTGTGACGAAATCACTTAACTTCTCGATGTGGCTCTGATACCTTTCGATATGATTCTGGTTAGAGAATCACGCCCCAATCACACACCGGAAAGCTAAGATGACGATGATAAGGCTCCAGGCTTGAGGAGCAAGCGATATCGAGTTGAATGGGTTGAGTGACGCCACAAGAGGATGCGGAAGGCAGTTCATTCATCCCCTTCTTTCATCCTAATTTGATGGTATCCACGTTTGAGATCAATTTTAGAAAATATTCTAGAACCATGCAATTCTGCAAGCATATCATCCAATCTTGGAATAGGGTGTCGATACTTCACCGTGATATTGTTGACTGCTCTGCAATCAACGCACATTCTCCAGCTACCATCCTTTTTGGGTACAAGCAACACAGTCACAGCACAAGGACTCATGCTTTCTCGGATATGTCCTTTTTCCATGAGCTCATCCACTTGTTTTTGTAGTTCTTTCGTTTCCACTGGATTAGTCCTATATGTTGGACGGTTGGGAAGTGTAGCTCCAGGGACAAAGTCAATTTGATGCTCAATTCCTCGAACAGGTGGGAGTCTTGGGGAGTTATCTTCGGGAAAAACGTCCTGAAATTCCTGCAAAAGATTATTCATTTCACTCGGTAATACCGGTGCAAGGTTAGTTAGGCTTGAAAGAGCCTCCTTATAAGCAAAGAGTAGGACAGTTTGTTTAGAGTGTATGGCTTTGTTAACCTCACCAGACTTAACAAAGAAGTTCAAGGATTTAGGTTGGAATGCTGGCTGAGATGCTAAGTTGAGCTGGTCGTGATACAATTCTTGAGGAGTCATGGGAACCAGAACTGTTTTCCTTCCGTTATACTCAAAAGAATACCTGTTAGCGAACCCTTCATGCTTGACCTTCCTATCAAATTGCCACGGTCTTCCAAGGAGCACATGCCCAGCTTCCATAGGTAATATATCGCACAAGACTTCATCCTTATATCCACCAATAACAATAGGGACGGTAACTTGCTGCTTGACTCTCAATTCTCCCTTTTCATTAAGCCAGTGGATGTCATAAGTCTCTGGACGATCTCTGATTGCTAGTCCCAGCTTCCGTACCGTAGTCTCACTACCCACATTAGTACAGCTTCCCCCATCGATGATGAGACTACACAACTTTCCGTTTACTTGGCAACGCGTGTGGAACAAGTTTTCCCTTTGATCAAAGGTTTTGGATTGGATACACAAAGCTCTTTGAGATACTAGTATTTATTGCCTTGGTAACGCTTTCACCTCATATTTGTCATCTGGTTTTAGCTTCTGCTGCATCGTTTTAAGCCTTTTATCCAGCAGTTGATCGAATCTATCGGCCAAAGTTTTTGTAAGAGCGTTGTTGTAAACTTGGAGCATACTCTGATCTTGACCCAACATAGTTTTTCCTGAAACAGATCACTACAAAACACAAGTAAAGAATCCTTTTGAAGATCGAATTGACCCTAACAAATAAGAACACGAAAATGACTCTTGTAATCCTAGTTTCTCCGAAGAACCCTAATCGCGACTGTGGAAGTCGATCGGTCCCGGAAAAATATCAAACCTTTTCAGAAAATTCCCAACACAATTTTAAGAAATACTAGACTCATTCTAGGTTCATTTGCAGTTGATTTCACAATTTTTGCACAAGCCAATCTTTAATTAAAATTCGAAAAATTACTTAACTTCTCGATGTGGCTCTGATACCACTTGATATGATTCTGGTTAGAGAATCACGCCCCAATCACACACCGGGAAGCTAAGATGACGATGATAAGGCTCCAGGCTTGAGCAACAAGCGATCTGGAGTTGAATGGGTTGCGTGACGCCACTAGAGGATGCGGAAGGCCTCTTGATAAGTCGGTTTTTGAACAATCTAATCACTAGAAATGTTCACAAGTTTCCTAATTCAAATCACTCGAAAAAGAAGACAAGGATCTATCAGAGAAAAGAGATTTTGATTAAAAAGATAGATAAGATATTACAATATGATTTCAGAGACATATAAAGAGAAAGGAGACGAAGAGGAGAAGAGAGGAGGAGCGGAGGAGTTAATACTCAGCGAGTTCCAAGACATGCCTCGGAAACTCGCCAAAGACTAACTTGAAAATAAACACACACATAAACACTCGCACAAATATAATCTCTCAGACTTAAGTTAAAATTCAAATAACTAAAAAAAGAAATAAGATAGATAGATAAGAGAAGGGCTGCGCCAAATGATCTCGAGACGGGCCGGATTAGGTCGGACCAATGCCAAGCAAAGATAAACCTATGGACCACGAACCTCATTAAAAACCACTTGGGAAAAACAAAAGGCAAGGGAAAAAGAGTGTAAGGGAGCCATAGGGCTTGACACTAGTCATCCCGGACGTGAACCATGACCAAGGTGGCTGCGGTACCACATGCATCCGAGTGACCTCTATGAGCCAATGCTTGTTGTAGCAAAACTCCGACAGTATGGTTAAGTTCTTTAGTCCTAGAGCGAGTCATAGAACCAGTTGGTACGTTCAGTTCTTCCTTGGCCATCCAAGACAGAGTCCTAGCTCCAAATGGCTCGTCCGGAGCTTCCTTCTCGACCGTTTCAAGCATTTCCTCGGCCATCGACTTCCCATCCTCTTCGCTATCTGTTATCACATCAGATAGTGATCATGTGAGCTTCCACATAAGTGTTGAACTTATGCCTAAGGGTCTTGGCAGCTGCTAGACTCCTGGTTTTGGCTCCCGGTACTACCCGTGGTGCTTCGACCATGCTCCGAGTCAGCCTAGCCGGTACCTCATGCTCGGGTCGCGGTTGACTAGTTTCTGAAAGTAACAAAGGCATAAGTATCTGTATTTCCGTAATACAAACTCGGAAGAATGCATATGCACATGAACGTTTTTCCCGTTAACCCTTTAATCCCCCGAAAACCATTAGAACTTAACCGTTAGTCATTTAGACAATAATCAAGTAACAAGTCTGGCCATGAAGCCACGGTCGCGCACTTACCTTGGCAACAAAGATCAGTTCGACGATTATCTGCGCTGTTTCTGGTACCGTTGCTCCAACAGCTCGGCTTGATTCCTTCTTATTCCGACAATAATGCCTTATCGCCCAGATTCTTTCCGTGTTCTTCCTTAGAATATTTCTGAGTTTTTCTATGTGTTTCGTGGTGTTTTTCTGCGTGTTTTGAGGGTCTTTTCCTAGTTTTCCTCGACAGAAACCGCTTTTCGTAACCGACTGGTCAGATTCAATGAATTTTTGGTAACCGCTCGGCAGTTACTTAACCGTCTGTACCAAGCACCCGTTCGGCAACCGACCTAGTAACTGCCTCGGACACTTCAGCTGCACCAGCTGACGTTCAGTCCGTCCAACTGACCTTCAGTCCGTCTAGCTGCCTCAGCTGACCTTTGGTCCATCCAGCTAGGTCGAGCTTCCCGGCGGCTGGTTTAACTAGGCCCAGCTTCCCGGCAGTTGGTTCAGCTACGTCAAGCTATCCAGCAGCTGGTCCGAAGCTTCACGAGCTTCTGCCGAGCTCAATCCAGATTCTCCTTTTTATTTTCGGACTAAGTTTCAACCGGCGCTTTACCGCGGGTCACGGGCGTGACAAGTACCCATTCGTTTCAAGTGCCAAATACTTTGCTTATGATGACGAAAATACTTTATATATTTTCCAAGTCAAGGATGACAACAAGACCGGGGCAACCATACAAGTTCAAGCCATGAACATTCCGGATCCAACAGGATTTCTTAAAACCTTTAAAATAATTTCTAATGGCTTTAAATCGATGATAGTACAAACCGGTCCTGTTGTTGATTTCCTATCATCTAACCAGGATTTTACATATTTTATTGATAGGGAAGGATCAAGGGAAAATACTAAGGCTTGCAAGGAACAGACGTTTGAAACGAAGAACAAAAACTCAACTAATGAAACTACAAGTCACGGGTCCTTTGTTTTAGACAACTTCTGTGATACAAAACTTGGAACCAAGGGAAATATTTGGAAAGTGTTTAGCGCCTTTGAGGACCTTGGACATAATCGACATTCTCCACTCACAAGCAACTCTGATGCTCAGCCTCTTCCTAAGCTTTCTCTTTACCCTTCACTTATTCTTAAATTTCATGAATTTGTTAAGTTTCTATCCTTTTGCCAAGCTAACTTGAAGTTGTTTTTGGTAGGTACTTCGGATTTGAGGACAAATCCTTCTCAACTGGGGGAGCATGATATGATCCTAGGAGGCATCAAGTTACAAGGACTTGGAGCTGTAACTAAACAAGGGATTAAGATCAAGCCAGGAGCTAATGGAGCACGGATAGCAGCTTATGGACCCAAGACTCGTCCCCAGACCAAAATAAATCAACAAGAACTTTGAGCTTCAGCACATCCTGTTCTAGCTCAAGAGGGTCACTCGTACTAATGTGGTATCACATCCTCGTTGGTAATGGTTCACATCCGAGATGGCTAGAGTCAAGCCCTATGTCTCACTTACACTCTTTTCCCCTTGTGATACGAGAATGGATAGCGTCCTGGAACGCTGATGGCCGAGGAAATACTGGAGCCGGTCGAGGAAACGATGGAGTTGGTGGAGGGAATGCTGGAACCGGTCGAGAAGGAACCTCCGGATGGACCATGTGGAGCTTGGACGCGTTCTTGTTCGGCCAAGGAAGTGCTAGTTGGTTCTAAGACTCATTCTAGGACTAAAGAACTCATTCATACAGTTGGAACCTTGCTACGACAAGTTATGGTTCAAAGGGGTCACTCGGACGCAAGTGATACCGCGGCCACGTTGGTCATGGTTCATGTCCAGGAAGACTAGTGTCAAGCCCTATGGCTCACTTACACTCTTTTTCCCTTGCCTTTGGTTTTTTCCAAGTGGTTTTCCAAAGGAAGGTTTTTAATGAGGTTCGTGGTCCATAGGTTCATCTTTGCTTGGCGCTAGTCCGACCTAGTCCGGCCGTCTCGAGATTATTTGGCGCGGACCGTCTATCTCTTATCTTTCTATCTTTTTCTATTTTAGTTATTTGAATTTTAAACTTATGTCTGAGAGTTTTATTTGTGTGAGACTTCAGTTGTGTGTTTATTTTGAGTTGGTCTTTGGTGAGTTTCCGAGGCATGTCTCGAAACTCACCGAGCATTAACTCCCTCCGCTCCTCCTCTCTTCTCCTCTTTGTCTCCTCTCTTCTTTATATTCTCTGAGACTCTTATGTAATTTCTTAACCAAATTTTTAATAAAAATCTCTTTTCTCTTTCGAGTGATTCGAATTAGAAACCCAAGAACAATTCTAGTGATTAGATTGTTCGAACCAGACTTATCAAGAGGCCTTCCTCATCCTCTCGTGGCGCCTATCCTTCCATCCAAAACTCCAGAACAGCTTGCTGCTCAAGCCTGGAGTCTAAACTTGTCATCTTAGCTTCCGGTGAGAGATTGGGACACGATTCTCCACCCAGAATCGTATCAAGTGGTATCAGAGCAACATCGAGAAGTTAAGTGGTTTTCGTCCCAACTTGTTCGAATTTTAATTAAATATTGGCCCGTGCAAAAATCGTGAAATCAATTGAAAATGAATCTAGGATGAGTCTTGTATTTGTTAAAATTAGTTTGGGAATTTTCTGAAGTGTTTTGATAATTTTTCGTGACCGATCGACTTCCATAGTCGCGTTTTCTGTTCTTCCGAGAAAATAGTATACCAAGAGTCATTTTCGTGTTCTTATGATTTAGGGTCAATTCGATCTTCAAAATGACTCTTTACTGGTGTATTATGTTGTGTTGTTTCAGGAAAAGGATGTCTGATCACAGTGGAACCAGCCGCAACAACAATCAACTTCTGATCGATGCTCTCTCGGCAAAGATGGCTCGATTGATGGATGAAAGATTTAATGTTCTGCAAGAGCAAATTCTTCCAGAGATGATTCGTGATGCTAGAGGATCTCAAGGAGCTAATACAGTAAGAAATGATGAGGGAAACATTCATCAAGCTCGGCAACAAGGAGAAGTTCTAGGGGAACCCCGAGAAATTAATCAAAGACCGCTTCCAAGGGAACCTGGAGATTTTGAAGCAGAGAATTATTACAGTGGCTCTTCTCGTAGTAGTCACAGGAGGCAAAGGCACATGAGACATGAGAGGAACCAGCCCCATGATGGTTTTGGAGGACTCAAGCTCCGTATACCTACTTTTCAAGGGAAAAATGATCTGAGTGCTTACTTGGAGTGGGAAAAGAAGATTGAATTGGTGTTTGATTGTCAACATTACTGTAATATCCCGGTTTCTGGTATATGGTGGTGCATGATGAGAGGCTTAAGAGAATTGATTTGGCTACCTATGTCACCAAAGTGCACTTATCTTTTCCGTCAACCATCCGGTCAGAACTCCACAATTAAGCGTGCTTGGGCTGTAGTAGCACTAAGATGGTGACCTACCGGGAAGTGATTGTCGGTACCGTGTGAGTGAGGCCAAAACACGGGGAAAGATCATGTGGTGATTTGTAGGGACAGTAAACAAGTCTTTAGAGCCTCTCGAAATAACAAACCGGCCGTCGGACGGGGTGGGGTCAATGGGCCTAGAGAGGACGTGGGGGCCCACAGGCCTAGAGAGGGCGTGGGGCTCACGGGTCTAGAGAGGGTGTGGGGGCTCACGGACGGTGGCGGTCGGGGCGTTACAAGTGGTATCAGAGCTTTAGATTATGTCAAACCGGTTCTGACCCAGGAGACAGTCCTGAGGGCGATGGGTGCGCAACGAGGACGTTGCGCTCTGTTAGTGGGGGTGATTGTAATATCCCGGTTTCTGGTATATGGTGGTGCATGATGAGAGGCTTAAGAGAATTGATTTGGCTACCTATGTCACCAAAGTGCACTTATATTTTCCGTCAACCATCCGGTCAGAACTCCACAGTTAAGCGTGCTTGGGCTGGAGTAGCACTAAGATGGGTGACCTTCTAGGAAGTGATTGTCGGTACCGTGGGAGTAAGGCCAAAACACGGGGAAAGATCATGTGGTGATTTGTAGGGACAGTAAACAAGTCTTTAGAGCCTCTCGAAATAACAAACCGGCCGTCGGATGAGGGTGGGGTCCATGGGCCTAGAGAGGACGTGGGGGCCCATGGGCCTAGAGAGGGCGTGGGGCTCACGGGTCTAGAGAGGGTGTGGGGGCTCACAGACGGTGGCGGTCGGGGCGTTACAACTACACTGAAGTGAACCAAGTGAAGGTTGCAGCTACTGAGTTCACTGACTATGCTTTGAGTTGGTGGGATCAGTTGGTTACGTCTAGAAGAAGAAACCAAGAGTATCTGGTTTCTACTTGGAACGAGATGAAGACTATCATGCGAAAATGTTTTGTGCCTAGTTACTATTACCGGGAGTTGCATAATCAGTTGAGGAGGCTTGTGCAAGGTAGTAAGAGTGTTGAGGAATACTACCAGAAGATGGAAACTTTGTTGATACAAGCAGAGGTTCAAGAGGACCGAGAGGCTACCATGTCTAGGTTTCTAGGAGGTTTGCAGCGTGACATTCAAGATAGGTTGGAGATGCAGCCTCATGTTGATCTACAGGAAATGTTACACCAAGCTATACTAATAGAGCAGCAGCTTAAGAGGAGAGGTCCTATACGGACTCAGTTTGGAGCAGGAAGTAGTAGTTTCACAAGAGGTTATCCGAGAGAAGAGAAGCCAAGGGTACCAAGTGAAAGCAAGCAGCCGGCTATATCAAACTCTGAAGCAAAGAACTATGGAGATAAAGGAAAAGCTGAATCCAGAACCAGTAGAATCAAGTGTTACAGGTGCCAAGGAATGGGACACTATGCGAGTGACTGTACCAATAAGCGGATAATGGTTCTAAAGGATAATGGCGAGTATGAATCTGAGGATGAGCAACCAGAAATAAAGCAGCTTGAAGATGAGAATGTTGAGTTACCAGCTAAGGGAGAGTTGCTAGTAGCAGTGAGGACGCTTAGCATACAGTCTAAGTCCGAAGAGCAAGAGCAGAGAGCTAACTTGTTTCACACGCGATGCTTAGTCAAAGGAAAAGTGTGCAGCCTTATCATTGACGGTGGTAGTTGTACTAATGTAGCAAGTGAAACAATGGTTAAGAAGCTAGGATTGGAAATTAAGAAGCATCCAAAGCCGTATGATCTTCAATGGCTTAGCAAAGGTGGAGAAATGAAAGTAAAGCATCAAGTGGAGGTTCCTATAGTCATCGGTAAATATGAAGATGAAATTTTGTGTGATGTACTACCTATGGAAGCTGGACATATTCTGCTTGGGAGGCCGTGGCAATCTGATAGGAAGGTAGTTCATCATGGCTTCACCAACCGGCATACATTCGAGTTCAAGGGAAGGAAGACTACTCTAGTACCGATGTCTCCACACGAAGTTTATCTTGATCAAGTTCGACTCCAAGGCAAACAGGAACCAAGCAAGAAAGCCAATCATTTTGCTATGGCTAGGATAAGTGAAAGAAACAAACCTTGGGCTGAACCAAACTATTTTGGACTTGATGACGATTTTACTTGTTCATTTAACCTTACACCGGTGCCACCGAGTGAGTTTGAAACTTTGCAGGTTATAGGTGATGGACCGAGACAGGAGGATCAGTTCTACCACTACAGTGTGTCTCTAGGACCAAACAAAGTTCCACCATCTGGCCAAGACAAGGAAGCACCAAAAGAGCAAAATGAAGTCTTCAAGGATTGTCCTTCCGAATTGAGTGCCAAATACTTTGCTTATGATCGCGAGAAGACTCTATACATTTTTCAAGTTAAGGAAGAGAGCCAGAACTGTGCAACCATCCAAGTCCAGTCCACGGACATTCCGGACTTAACAGGATTTCTTAAACTCTATAAAATAGTTTCTAATGGCTTTAAGTTGATGATAGTACAACCCGGTCCTGTTGTAGATTTCCTATCTTCTAATCAGGATTTTACTTATCTTTGTGATATGACAGGAACAAAGGACAGAGCTATGGCTTTCAAGGAACAGACGTTTGAAAAGAAGAACAGAAACTCAACTAACGAAACCACATGTCACCGAGCCTTTGTTCTAGACTACTTCCGTGATACAAAGCTTGGAACCAAGGGAGATCTTTGGAAAGTGTTCAGCTCCTCTGAAGCTCAAGGACGAGACCCATGTTCTCCATTCACCTACTGCCCTCATGCCAAACCACTTCCTAAGCTTTCTACTTACCTTTCTCTTATTTTTAAATATTGGTATGGTTTTATCAGTTTGCTACTCTTTTGGAAGACTAACTTGGCGTTGTTCTTGGCAGGTATTCTGGATTTGAGGACAAATCCTTTTCAACTAGGGGAGCATGATACGAGAATGGATAGCATCCAGGATGGAACGCTGATGGCCGAGGAAATACTGGAGCCGGTCGAGGAAACGATGGAGTTGGTCGAGGGAATGCTGGAACCGGCCGAGAAGGAACCTCTGGATGGACCATGTGGCGCTTGGATGCGTTCTTGTTCGGCCAAGGAAGTGCTAGTTGGTTCTAAGACTCGTTCTAGGACTAAAGAACTCATTCATACAGTTGGAACCTTGCTACGACAAGTTATGGTTCAAAGGGGTCACTCGGACGCAAGTGATACCGCGGCCACGTTGGTCATGGTTCATGTCCGGGAAGACTAGTGTCAAGCCCTATGGCTCACTTACACTCTTTTTCCCTTCCCTTTGGTTTTTCCCAAGTGGTTTTCCAAAGGAAGGTTTTTAATGAGGTTCGTGGTCCATAGGTTCATCTTTGCTTGGCGCTAGTCCGACCTAGTCCGGCCGTCTCGAGATTATTTGGCGCGGACCGTCTATCTCTTATCTTTCTATCTTTTTCTATTTTAGTTATTTTAATTTTAAACTTATGTCTGAGAGTTTTATTTGCGTGAGACTTCAGTTGTGTGTTTATTTTGAGTTGGTCTTTGGTGAGTTTTCGAGGCATGTCTCGAAACTCACCGAGCATTAACTCCCTCCGCTCCTCCTCTATTCTCCTCTTCGTCTCCTCTCTTCTTTATATTCTATGAGACTCTTATGTAATTTCTTAACCAACTTTTTAATAAAAATCTCTTTTCTCTTTCGAGTGATTCGAATTAGAAACCCAAGAACAATTCTAGTGATTAGATTGTTCGAACCAGACTTATCAAGAGGCCTTCCGCATCCTCTCGTGGTGTCTATCCTTCCATCCAAAACTCCAGAACAGCTTGCTGCTCAAGCCTAGAGTCTAAACTTGTCATCTAAGCTTCCGGTGAGAGATTGGGACACGATTCTCCACCCAGAATCGTATCACCTTGCCTTCGGTTTTTCCCATGTGGTTTTCCAGGGAAGGTTTTTAATGAGGTTCGTGGTCCATATGTTCATCTATGCTTGGCTTAAGTCCGACGCCACCCCGGCATGATATGTGAATATTGGCGCGGCCCTTATCTTCTTTACTATCTACCTATTTTATTTTTACTCATTTGAATTTGAATTATCGGTGTTTAAGTTTGCATGGTCTGTGTGTGGTTTTCTGAGGCATGTCTCGAAACCACTCGCGCGTTAACTCTCCTCTGCTCCTCTCTTCTCTTCTCTTCATCTTCGTTCTCTTTATATGTTCTCTGAGACTCATTTTTATTTCTCATCAACCTTTTAATCATTCAAAAATCCTTTATAAATTTTAGATTATTGTCAATTTGTTTTTGAGTGATTCGAATAATAGGAGACTCTTAGACTTATCAAGTGGATTCTCCGCATCCTCTTATGGCGTCATTGGATTCATTAAACCTCCAGGAGCTCAGTAATTGGGTAAGGAACAAACTCTTCACGTTACTTAGCTTCACGGTGTGAGATTGGGGCGTGATTCCTCACCAGAATCATACAGTACAAGAAAATGTCACATAAAGAGCGTCCGTAAAACGCTATTATATGATAGCATAGCGTTATTGGAAATGCTCTATTTACGCCCGTCATAGTAGGTTTGGCACTTTATATAGCGTTTTTTGCTTGCGCTACGTTAGTTATTTTTTTTATGGTGTTTATTTCTTTTGCAATTGTATAATTTATAATAGCAATTAATGTTTGTTATTATTTATTTATTTATTTATTTATTATTTATTTGTTACAGCATTCTTGTATGTCACCATTAGTTGTAACATAGCAATCGTTTTTTTGTAATTGTTTGTAGAATTTTTGCTGGGATTTTTAATATATTAATTGGTACGCTTTATTTATACCTATTAGTTAGCTCGGTACTATTTGAATCATTAGAGAAAGATCATGTCATTAACCAAACACAAGCCAAACCATCAAGTTTTACACAAGCCAAACCACAACTAAGATCATGTCCATTTTGCCTTAAAACTTTCAAAACCTTCTTAAACCTGAAACAAGTGAAAAATGACTCTTTTGCCAAGGTATAACACCAATCTATTCTCAAAAGCATAAGAAAACAATAGCTGTAATAGGAAAAAATACGATGTTATCACTTGATCTTCTCCTGATTCACTTGCAAACCCTGTTTACTTACTACAAAGCCTAAGAAGACACACATTTCAGTACAACAGGTGTACTTCTTTAGGTTGGCATAAAGGCCTTCCCTCCGAAGCGTCTTCAAAATTAACATTAAATGCTTGATATGATCAGAATAGCATTTACTATGAATAATAAGTATGTCATCAAAGTAGACAACAACAAATTTACCAATGAAAGACCTTAGAACCTTGTTGATTAGCCGCGTGAAGGTGTTGGGGGCATTTGTTAGCCCAAATGGCATGACTAGCCACTCGTAGAGACCTTGATTCGTCTTGAAAGCAGTCTTCCACTCATCCCCTTCTCTCATTCTAACCTGGTGGTCTCCACTCCGTAAATCAATTTTTGAGAAGATGACTGCACCACTTAGCTCGTCCAACATGTCATCAAGCCTCGGAATTGGATGTTTGTATTTGATGGTAATATTGTTGATAGAACGACATTCTACGCATATCCTCCGAGTACCGTCCTTCTTTGGAACCAAGAGAACTGGTACCACACAGGGGCTGAGACTCTCTCAGATGTAGCCTTTCTCCATTACCTCTGGAACTTGTTTCTCTACCTCCATAGACTCTTCCGGGTTCATTCGGTATGCCGGTTTGTTAGGTAGGGGCGAGCCTGGCATGAGATCAATCTGATGCTCTATTCCACAGATAGGGAGAAGTCCTGGTGGTATTTCCTCTGGGAATATGTCTTTGTATCGATTCAAAACTGATTGTATCTCCGCGGGAACCTCCACTTCACCTATACCTGAACTTAGACATTCTTTGAAAACCATTAGATGCATGGTGCCTTTGGCACACACGGTTTTATGTACATCGCTAGAACTAATACAAAGACTAGAATTCCTTACTTCTTCCTCTTTATTCATGTGCTTTTGCAACTCATAAACTTCTGATGGACTAAGAGGGGCAAGATTAAACTTACGATAATTGTAAGTGAAGGAGTAATGGTTTGTGCGACCATCATTACTTGTGGCTTTATCATACAGCCATGGTCTTCCAAGGAGAAGATGTCTGGCCCTCATAGGAATACCATAAAAAACGTGGTCTTGAAATCTCCCAACGCTGAAAGGTATGGTTACTTGCTCCAAAATCTTCAGCTCGGTATCATCATTAACCCACCTAAGATTGTATGGCCTCGGGTGCTTAGTTTTGGGAAAACCTAACCTGTTCACCATATACTTGCTAGCCACATTAGTACAAGAACCTTCATCAATGATCAGATTACATACCTTGTTCTTGATAGTGCATCTAGTGGTGAAGATGTTCTCGTGTTGTACTTTCTCTGCGGGGTTGACAAAAACACTCGACATTCTTCTAACCACTAAGAGCTCTCCGGTGTCTGGATACTCGATATCATCCTCCTGGTCAGCTAATTCTTCTTCTTGCTCATCTTGTGACTCATAATCCCCATTAGAAGTGATGATCACGACTCTTTGATTCGGACCCTCCCTAGCTATGTGTCCCCTGCCCTGACATTTAAAACATGTATGTCACGAGTTCTAGAGGTGTTATTAGTGAACTTACCTTGCTCTGGGCGTGTGGTGGTATTTGGAGCCTTGGTGTTTCTGCCCTTGAAACGAGAATCTATCTCCATGGATTTACCTCGATCTGGTTGCTTGGAACTACTAGAATTCCATGGCGTCGTTGACTTGCCGCGATAAGTAAAGGAAGTCTTACGCTTGATTTGTTGCTCCAATTGGACAGCCAAATGTAACAACTAATGTAATCCATAATATTGAGCTCTATCCACCTTCCTTGCAATGTTTTCTTGGAGTCCATCTATAAACTGAGCCATGAGAGCTTCTTCGGGTTCTTCTAGCTCTAATTGATACTCAAACTCTTCAAAGTACTCGTCTACACTCCTAGCGCCATGTGACAACTTACGAAAACATTTTTGTTAGTCTCTATAATAATGATCTGCCATATACTAAAGCCTTAGGAGAGACTTCATGTCACCTCATGTATCTATAGGTCCAAGACGCTGTCTTCTTCGTTCGGCTATGTGTCTATCCCACCATTGATCAGGGTAAAATTAACCCTAGAGCTACTCTCTCAAATTAAGAGATCGCGGTAGTACTTAGGGATCGAAACCACAGAGACTCTGCGGCTTCACAATAGACGTGTTTGTTTCAACCTCAGCTAAGCAGTAAATAAGTATTGAAAAGACAATGCAAAGAAAGTAAATAAAGGATGTAATCAAGTGGGGAAAGCGTCTGGTCTAGGGAATTTCTCACGAAATCAATCAAAGCAGGAATAAACAACTGGTCAAGATCTAATTAAAAACCATTCTAGAACTCAAATCACTATTGCATAGCCAACCAACTGTCGTTGCGAAAACTATCTATGACATAAACCTACGAGACTAACTATCGTTGCGAATCCTAAAGTTCTGACAAGCTTTAAGTAAAAGTTCGATATGTTCACAAGTTATCTAAACAAACTGTCGTTGCGAATATCAAACATGCTCACTAGGATTAGTTCAGATTATAAATAACGCTCTCGCACCAATTTAACAACCTAATATCATACTTCTAGGTGATCAAGCTAAAAGAAGCATTACGTACAATCCTAAATGAAGAACTAACAAGTTTGAATCTTAACCAGTGTTAAACCTAACAAATCATGAAATCCCTATGAGAATCCCTAAACCTAACAAGGGATCTACTCAGACATATCAAATGAAACACAAGGTATAGCTTAAAAAGATAACATAAACTGAATCAAAAGTAGAATAAAGAAACAGGGGTTCGAAATCTTCTCTCTGATGTACAAGTAGCAAGATCAGCCCCTAAGCAAAGGAATAGATAAAAAGACTGGAAACCGGATGAAAGAAAGAGTACATCCAACTTAACCTAAAACCCTAATATATAGACTAATACACAAGCTGGGTCTCTTTTGTAAACTTCCAAAACTTCTGGGGCAAAACTGCAAATCTTCAGAACTTGGTAAATTCCGCATGGATATCTGACGATGGGTGTCGACCGACACCAGTGATGAGTGTCGATCGACACCATTGACCACTGAATGTATCGAATTAGTCTTCTCAGCAACAAGTGCTCCATAATGCTCCATAATCATCCAGAAAGTCCCAAACACATAAAACCTGTAAAAGACTTGATAAAGACTCGAAAGACACAGTTAAGACTCGATAAAGTACTTATATCAAGGCTTAAAACCGGTAAAATCCATGATATATCAACCATGCAAGTACATTATCGGTGAGTTGAGCAGCCGCCACTGCTACTTTCTTTATCACTACAACAAATATGGGCATTGATAGCACACGAATACTGTCATCATAGGGGTATGATAGCGTTTTCATAAACGCTATGTTTGCCACAGTTATAATAGGGTCACCCCTTACGATAGCGTTTTTCATGGTGCTATTAAAAGCTCATTTATCATAGCTTATTTTAAATGTTGTAATAAATGATACCATTGCGTATTTTAATTTCTATAATATCTTAAATTATAGCTTAATTTTACTGATGTAATATATTATGTCATAGCGCATTTTAGATCCTATGTTTTCTTTTTTTTATAGCTTAATTTTAGTAATGTAATATATTATGTCATAGCGCATAAGGAATGCTGTAATCTCTTATTTTGTAGCTCATTTTAATTGTAATGTCATAAACGGACATAGCACATTTACATAGCTGTATTATTGTCTGTAATAGCTTATAATATTGCTGTAATATATTATGACGTAGCTCATCTTAATTGTTATAATTTACAAGATTCTATTATCATATCATTTTAACATTGCTGTACAATAAACCGCTATATTTAATTAAATTAAAAATTAAAAATAATTAAAATATTTTAATTTTAATTTAAAAATATCCAAAATATAATTAAAATTTCATAAATCCTTCAGCAACATTCATTACATAGCTAACGTTCAATGCCGTAACTAAACATCAAAGCTAACATAAAATGTTCAACAGTAATCCCACAACAAAAAAAACATAGCAAATATTCTAATAACTTAGTTTAAAAGAGAACCACCTTGTCTTCTGGCCACGCAATAGAAGTACCCAATGCATCATCCATAGTCTCGATTTCAGATCACGGCCTCCAAACTGGTGCATCTTTATCTTTCACTGCATCTACCCACACTCGGACTGCGTTTGGACCCAAGGGAACAAAATGGACAACTTGTTCCGGGTTGTTTGAAGACCAACGTCCTTCGGCAACGACCCGCTTCTTTCCGGTAAGGTCCATCAATTTGCACTTTTGATTCTCCTTGACAACTTTGCCTGGTTTCTTCCGCTATACCACATATAGAAAGATAAACCCATTAAATATATTATAATTTAAAACGTATTAACGACCAATAAACATTTGAAGAAATTACCGGAAACTTTCTTATAGGAGATACTGGACTTGCTGTAACTTTCTCAACATGAGTTATTGGAGTCTCTGTTGGTGTCTCAAACACAACTCTATTCAGAGGCCATGCAATGAAAGACTTGTAAGATTGCTCAAGGGTTCTAATGCTTGATGTAGGCCTCCACAGAAAAGTATGAGGTTCCAGAACGACATCCACATATATCTTAACAGCATTAGGTCCGAGAGGAAGTCCATTAACCATTGATTGTTTTTCTTTAGACTCCCACCGGCCTTCAGCCACAACATTGTCGTCATAAGCAGCCCAATCCAATAGTTTGCATTTGTTCATAGAACATAACTCTGGGCTCTATTAAAGGCATGCATAAAAATTCAGATTGATCATTTTGTTTATTCCAATCTTAATATATTAACTGTATAGATGATAACAAAAAAATTTACCGTTGGTGCAGTGTCTTCTTCCAATCCCTTGTCTGAAATAACACAGTTATTAGCAGGCCATGCAACCATTTCTCCAACTGCTTCCTCAATAGTACACATTTTAGGTGCAGGCCTCCACACATATGCATCTGGTTTGGTGGCACTTTCAACCAGAACTTTAACAGAGTTTGGTCCTAAGGGAATGTCGTTCACAAAGTCATCACGATCAGATGAAAATAAACGTCCTTCAGCAATGATTTCACCAGAACCAGCCCAATCAAACAACAAACACTTTGGTTGTGAGTTTGCGTTCACACTCTAAGAAAATTAAAAACAAACAAACAAAGTGACTGTTAGAAATTCCACACTAACACAACTGAAGCAATAATGGATATATTCGGCATTTACTTACTCTTTGTGCTGAATTTTCTCCTACTTGATCAGCTTCTTGTCTCTGTTTACATAAGAAATACATAATTAAAATTTTATGTTAATAACTCAACAACATGTATTTAATTCAGCAGTGTTAAAGTAAAGCTAACCTGGTTAGTACTCATTTTGGTTTTAAGAGTATCTCGCAATTCTTGTATTTCTTGTTGCAACATACGTTGCTCAGCTTGCATTTTACACATAGTGTTGCTATTGACTTGGAAACATGCTAGTTTGCCCATACTCATCCCTCTACCCATAGCTCTCATCCGACCAGGATTATCTGGTCCTAAAATTTGTGAAAGATGATCATCTTTTGGATTAGCTGATGATGAAGGTGCATCTCTATCAATCTCAGATGCCTTTTGCTGTAAAAATTAAAATCAAGATTAAGAAAATGAGTTTCCAGATACAAACAAAATTCAGAAATTATTGAATACATAATTCACAACTTACAATCTTCTCAGCGGCATTCGTATTCACCGGTGTACCATCCTTTTTGGTACGCGACTTCACCCATACATTTAGCCTCGTCACCTTAGATGGTTCTGGACTTTCTTTTTTCTGTGCAAACAAATATAATCAAATCTAAGCCTCGTTTAAAAATATAATATCAGTTTAAAATAATATACTAACCATTTCTTCGGCAAGTCTTGCCATCCCTTTACGGCTTGTTGTATGAGGAATTTGTTTTTTTCCTTCCTTCCTTGTATTGATCACTCACAACCTTAACATGAATATATTAGTGATGGCCGTCACGCCAATAAACAAATTGAAGTACATGTGAATATATATATACCGAAAAGGTTGAGCTTGTTTTGAGTTTGACGAATTTTCGCCATTCAGATGGAGGAATATTCTTCGGCCTGAGCTTCATCCTGTCTTCATGGTTTTTAGCTTCCCTGATATCTTTCATTAGGCGAGACTTTGAGGCTCTCCACAAACAGCCCATTTGTTTAAGCACAACAATTTTTTGATACCATTCATCAAGTTCAAAACGAGCCTGCAATCATTTTAATAAACAACAAGGAAAATTATAAGGGCAACCTGGACTCCACATATTGTTTCTCACTCTATCAATCTAAACCAGTCCTAACAGTTCTAAGTTCTAATAAAAATACTCAGTTTTGAGAGTTATACAGGTGAAGAGGTTACCTGAACAGATTTCCACAAAACTGTCTTCAGTTCATCCCCAATTTTCCTCCAATCGGTAATGATGACATGGACGTGTTCTCGTACCAAAGGACCCAGGTATGAGGATAATTTAATAGATCCCGGACCACAAGGCTCTCCCATGTCTGTGAATTCCACTTGAACTCGAGCAGTTGGATCTTTAGCAATGTTCTTCATTTTTGTTCGTCCTCGCGGCTTCTTAGGCTTAGATTGTACTCCCTCATCATTAAGGTTATCTTCAGGCTCCCAGTTAGCACCTTCATGGTTTTCATCTTCAGGCTCCCTGTTATCACCTTCAGGGTTTTCATCAGGCAACTCAGCTTGTGTATCGGCATCATATGCTTCTTCCAAAATCTCATCATTTTCCAAATGCTGAGAAGGTTCCATAGAACCAACATACTCGATCTCGATCTCTTTCTCAGCTGGCTTCTTCCTTTTGTTAGATTTCTTTTTCGGAGCCATCTTCCTTTAACTGAAACAGTTTAAGAAAAAAGTTAGTAAATACTTTATTGAATAAGACATGCTACTAAATCAGACATTAACAGAGAAGATGCTAATCTAAAAAACAAAATACGGCAAATATATTGAATCTGCAACCAAATAACACAACAGATTATAAGCTTCATCAAATCTGCCAAAAAGAAACAAAAAAAAAAACAACTAAACAATCAATATGAATAAATGAGTAACAGACTCATGGATAAAATATAACCAAAATACCCAAAATTATTTTTCAGTAATATATATCCCTTCACAATCAATTCGGGCATTCTGATCTTCATTAAGTAAATCTTCAAGTCCAATGTCAACATTTGATGGCAACGGTCCAACATCAATATTCCCATCTTCAACATATTCCTCACTGTAGGTTCTAGAAGGACCTCTCAAAACGACATGCCAATTGGACATATCATCTTCTTTTGAATAACACACTTGTTGTGCTTGAGAGGCTAAAATAAATGGATCCGTCAAGAAAGATACTTGACTTTGGTTCATGTTAACAAGAGTGAAACCATCTTCTACCTTGACTCCGTTACCTTTGACTGCCCGCTGACACCGAAATATAGGAACATAGAAAACATTGTAATCTAACAATATAATCTCAATGACTCTCCCATAGTATGATACATAATCGACCACTTGTGAAGTGTCTTTCGCACTAGCTCTACACATTGCTGTAGCCTCATAGAAAACACCACTATTTTGACTTTGCCTATGAACTGAACTTATATGAAACCGCTGGCCATTCACTATATACCCTGTATATGACCTAGCAACACTACGTGGAACATATGCCAACCAATTAAGTGTATCTGCATGTTCTTCTGAATCAGGAGGTATCTAATAAATAAAAATATAAAGTCAGTGTACATTCAAATAAAATCTATATGATTGAACACAAAAAAATTCAATTAAACTATAACTTGCCTGTTCTTTTAACCAAGCTGCAAAGTTCTTAGTATGCATACCCCATAACACAGTTTCATCATGTCTACATTTTGCATTAGAGTCTTGTAGATATTGAAGGTGCTGACTATTAAAGGAATAAGAGAAGAATTAACAGATTGCTATTAGAAAATGAAACTGAATACTGAGATATAGAAAGAGAATTTTACTCCAGATAAGGTTCCACCAAAGCCATGTTTTGTATGACAGCAAGATGGGCTATTCTCTTGTCTGTTTCAGTAAGTTCAATTGGTGTGGCTGCGGATATCGGACGTCCCTCTAGAATAGAAATGCTCTCAAACTCAGTATTTCTATTAAGTTTTTCCTCTACACTTGTTGTTTTTTTTCAGAAAATCACTACAGAACTGCATGCATTCTTCCGCGAGATAAGACTCCGCAATACAGCCCTCTGGTCTTGCATGGTTTCTAACAAAATCCTTCAAGACTTTCATGTACCTTTACAGCAACCAATTAAGTTTAACACCAAATCAGTCACATTGTAAGATGTCAAAACCTTTAAAACAAAAGAAAATTGTGGTCTAACCTCTCAAACGGGTATATCCATCAAAAATGCACAGGTCCACCTAGTCGAGCTTCCCTTCCTAAATGTACTACCAAATGTACCATGATATCAAAAAAGCTTGGTGGAAAAAACCTTTCGAACATGCAAAGAGTTTCAACTATTTCAGTTTCCATTACTGAAATCTGTTCTCTGTCGAGCACAAGCTGACACAGAAGGTTGAAGAATGCGCATAAACGGAAGATCGCAATCCTAGGACCTTTAGGTAATAAACCTCTAAGAAGAACCGGGAGAAGTTGTTGCATCAAAATGTGGTAATCATGTGATTTGAGCCCCATTACCTTACAGTCATCTATTGATACTCCCCTTGATAGATTAGAACAATATCCATCAGGACCTTTGAAATCAAAAAGCCGCTTGCAAAATATTTTTTTCTCAGACTTAGACAAAGACCAAGGTGCTGGAGGTAGATAATTTTTTTTCCCTTGGATTTTAGGGTGTAAATCCTTCCGGATACCAAGCACTTCCAGATCTTTCCTAGCCTTAAGCCCATCCTTTGATTTCCCACAATGCAACAATGTGGATACAATGCTATCAACCACATTTTTCTCTACGTGCATTACATCTAAATTGTGTCTTACCGGGAGTTCCTAAGCAATAGAAACACAGTTTAAGTTACTAACTGAAGCTAAATTGATCAATCTTAGAATATAAAACATTTTAGAATTTTGAAACAAACCTTCCAATACGGCAGCTTAAAAAAGATTGATCTTTTTTTCCATCTTGATAACTCATCTTTGTCTACTACGTCTTCTTCCTCTTCCTCTGTTTCATCTTCTTCTGAGTCGTTAACTGAGCATGGTCGAATAGATTCAGTCCTTTTCCTCTTTCTTCCAGATTCTTTGATAACATTCCCAAAATCATTTTTATAATTTTTCAAGAGCTGGGAAATATTATGACCCGTTAATATCCTATCCTTACTACCATGTTCAACTTTTCCATCAAACCATACCTTTTTCCCCCGATAAATATGTGTCAGTGCCAAACCTTTCCGATGACACATATAAACTTGTTTTTTGCAATTACTCAACCACATACTATCTGTATTTTTCCCACATAAAGGACAACCCATTTTACCCTTTACTTGGCAACCAGCAAGATTTTCATATGCTGGAAAATCACTTATACTCCAAAGAAGCACTGCCTTAAGAGTAAAAGTAGTTTTACTAAAGGCATCATAGATTTCAACTCCATCCCTCCACAAATTGTTTAGATCCTCAATAAGAGGTTCTAGGTAGACATCAATATTATTACCGGGCTGATGCGGACCAGGAATCAGCAAGGTAAGCATGATGTTTTCCTTCTTCATACAGAGGTGAGGAGGCATATTGTAGTTCACTAACAAAACAGGCCAACAACTGTACTTAGTATTCTTCATGTTGAACGGATTAAATCCATCTGTTGAAAGTCCAAGCCATATGTTCCTTTCTTCACCAGGAAACGACGGGTATTTGTTATTTATTTGATCCCACGTCACAGAGTCTACAGGATGCCGGATTTTCCCATCGCTGCTCTTGTTACTAAAATGCCACCTTAAGTCCTTAGATATCTCTTCAGACCTGAACATTCTCTTTAGACGTGGGATTATAGGAAAATAACGTAAAACTTTCTGTGGGACACCCTTCCTTACTTCACCGGTATGAATGTTAACCTTCCAATGTGAAGCCTTACATTTTGGACAACTGTCGAGCTTCTTGTACTTCTTTCTGTATAAGCAGCAGCCATTTACACAGGCATGAATCTTGTCATAACCCATATCAAAAGACTTCAGAAATTTCTTTACATCATATAAGGATGTAAACAGCACATTCCCCTCGGGTAACATGTCCGACAGTGTCTTTAGCAGATCATTAAAGCTTTTGTCTGACCAACCATTATGTGTCTTAAGTCTATATAGTGACACAATAGCTGATAACTTGCTATACTTTTTACAGTTTGGATATAATGGTGTCTCAGCTTCTGCTAGCTTTGAAAGGAACTCATCTTCTCCCTTGTCCTCACCCTCAGCAAATTCACCATTTCTAACAAACTGTTCATCTAAATATTCAGCAGCTTGATATAACCCACAGATTTCATCATTCTACTGGTTTACTTTACTTCCACATTTAGACCCTGAATTGACGTCTCCATGATGATACCAATCGTTCTGCATCTTGTAAGCTTCATCCATTCCCCGTGTTACCAGATGATAAACAACATCACTGCTTGAATGTCTATCTACATTGCGACAGTCAGTACACGGACATATTATCATGTCAACGTTTCCTAAACTTGCAGCAACCGCTCTAACAAAATTTGACGCTCCTCTCTCGTAAGCTGGATCAGCTCTTCAGTGCAATAGTATGAAATGAAAACATAAAGGAAACTCTTAAAGTCTCTAATTCCCTATTGAAACCCTATTTAGCTATGTAATTAAATTTCATACCTGCAAAGATGCACCCATGCCTTGTCGAGCATTATATGTTCTAACCAAAATAAAATCCATGACCACAACAGTTCAAACCCGTAAATGACTCAAGCATAAACACAAATCAAAATAACCACTCAAATAAGCTTCAACAAATAACAGTTACAATTTATACACAAACACAATAGACCAAATATATATGTTTAATTCTCATTTTGTTTAAAAATACACAGCCTTATATCGGATCTAATATGTTGGCAGGATAAAACAATTCTTTAGTTAAAACCGCACAACTGTTATAACCCATAAGCATGAATCAAGCATCACCACTAATCAAACCACAACATAAATTAGCTCCAGCGCAGAACATATGCAGTAAAGAACATTTACAAACATATTCACTAAACAATCACAACATATGCAGTAAAGCAATTAACTAATCATATTGAATAGATGGACTAACCTGAAGAAGATACAGCAGATTGATATTATGATATCAATTCTCTTTCAACCAATGATAATCTTCAATTCTATATGATTGGAATCAGCTAACAACTGCAAACGAAGAAGCAAAATTATTATGTTCATGTTCTCAAATTTCAAGTGGATTTGCTTGCTATTTCATAAAACTAAGCTGAGAGATAACAAAACTTACTATAGAACCACTTCCCAACTAACAACAATGAGTAGTCTCTTGCTTTTCTTCTTTTAGATCATCTTTGTTATCTGAAGATGTAAACCTCATAAAATAATTCAGTAATAATTATTAAAATTTAAAACACTCAATCTTGAGAATCATATGTTGACAATATGACTATAAAGACACCATATATTGAGACTCAAGCAATCAATGTCTCATCAAAACATCAGATTTCAGATCCATTGAACAAGATGAACGACATTCTACTAGTTTAGCAATCGACCAGCATAAATTATAACAACAAAATCTAGCACCAGAAACCAACTATAAACAATTCTATTCGTGAAGATGATGACACAAAAATCTGAGGCATACCAGATTCACAAACAATAATTTCTTAGATAAACTAAATATATACATACCATTGATTGAAGATTTCGTACATGTGGCCTTTCTTCATACCTAAAAAAGTTTGAAAACACATAGAAAATCCAAATAATTTGAGCAATAGAAGAATGAAACAAACAATCAACAAGTAAAAATTGCAGAATCAAATTTGTATTACAACAATAGGTATTGTTGCAGAGAATAGGAATATCAATCTAACAAGCCCAGAGATAGCTAATTGTGGTAAACGAAACTAATAATCAAAACTTCTAGATTCTGATTTTCTAATGGTTACGGTTTGAAACTCCTAAACAATAAGATTCATGTCTCATAACCTAATAACTAATTGCATGCAACAAATTCCTTTAAAAGACAGCTCGAATTTATGTCTGAATTGAAATTTGAATCTAAACAAAACAGGGAAAATCACTGACTTGGTCAGATTGAAGAGCTTGGGGATTCAGGGAGCAAAGCTTAGGGACTGGCGGTGAAGAGCTTCGGCAGTCACAATGAAGAGCTATTGGAGTTTCACGGTGAAGAGGTCTATCAGATCGAAGAAGAGGATGACCGAGTGAGACCCATAAAGCAAAACCCAGAAATTCATCAATGCATGCGTATGTATTTCAATTGGAAACAAAAATCATAGCAAAATACATAAGAAATAGGAGAATATTCTTGACTTACAGTATATCAAATCGAGGAAGAGGAATACTCGGCGGTGGAGACGGATTGAGACGGAGTGATGACGGAGTGAGAGTCGGCGGCGGAGACGGAGTGAGGAGGATTGAGAGTCGGCGGCGGAGACGGAGTGAGGACGACGGCGGCAAGAGGCGGAGGCAATTTGGGGTTTTTTTTTTTAATGCTATGCTTTTTTTTTATCGAGGATGCTCACTTAGTGAGAAAAGAGAGATATTTTTAACTTTAAGTGCTATACTCTTAACTTTTAGCTAAGTATTGGCACTCAAGTGAAAATTTTACCCCGCTAAAATTATTTATTTTCCTTAGCGTTTAATAAAAGCTATAACAGAGTAAGTAAATCCAAAATTCAAAATTTTATAGCACTTACTAAAAGTGTGCTATGCTAATGTGCTATCAATGCCCATATTTGTTGTAGAGAATTTCGCTCTTAATAGATATGCTCCAGCCTCCTTTCCCAATATATATATACTTCTGGATTTGATTTTCCTACAAAAGTAGGAGGATTTAGTTTCAGTTCATGATGAGTTTCACGTGTATCTACACGCCTTGCATGGTTCATCCTTAAAGGGTCCTCTCTTCGTGCTCTTTTTCGCCGTAAGAGGTCAGGTGGAAGCTCTTCTTCCTCCGAATCTAGAACCTCCAGTTTTCCCGTACATTCCCTTCAACTTGTATGTTTCCTCCTCCAGCTCGAGCTTGTGGCTGCTCCAAACAAACCATTCTTTCTCCAAGCCCTCTTAGCATCTCTCATTGCAGCAAGTATTTGTAGCACTGCATCTTGTGGAACTGCATTCTCTTTGTCTGCCATTAGAGTCTCTGATATGATACTGATAGGCTCTAAGGACTTGGAGCATGGAGCTTGGATCATACGTGGAGCAAAGGACAAGCCTGGAGCTAATGGAGCAAAGAAAGCATCAATTGGAGACAAGGCTCATACCCAGACTAAGCATTTCGATCATACTATTGGAGTCCTACAATCATTGGCATTGGCTCAAGAGGGTCACCCGGGTCATATATATATCAAGTTCACATCGTTCATGGTATATGACTCAGGATGGCTAAGTGCATGGTCATATGACCCATTTACATCTTTTCCTTCACTTCAGTTTTATCCCAATGGGTTTTCCGAGTAAGGTTTTAAATGAGGTTTGTGGTTCATATGAACATCTAATGCCATGCCTTAGTCCGACCTTAGGCCCATCTACACCATTTAGCGTGGCCCAACCTCCTATCTATCTATCTCTTTATTTCCTCATTTGAATTCAAACTTGTATATTTAATTTTGCATGGTCTTATGCGAGTTTACGAGGCCTGTCTCGTAACTCATCTCTCTTTAATTCTCTTCTTTATATGTCTCTGAAACTCTATGTATTTTTCTTATTTATCTTTTTAATCAAAATTTTTTTTCTCTGATAGATCCTTGTCTTCTTTTTGGAGTGATTCAAATTAGGATACTTGAGAACAGTTCTAGTGATTTGGTTGTTCGAACCAGACTTATCAAGAGGCCTTCGGTATCCTCTCTTGTCGTCTATCATCCCATTCAACTCCAGATCGCTTGCTGCTCAAGCCTGGAGCCTTATCATCGTCATCTTAGCTTCCCGGTGTGTGATTGGGGGGTGATTCTCTAACCAGAATCATATCAAGTGGTATCATAGCCACATCGAGAAGTTAAGTGATTTTCGTACAAACTTGTTTTAATTTCAATTAAATACTGCCTTGTGATAAAATCGTGAAATCAATTGCATATGAATCTAGGATAAGTCTAATATTTGTTAAATTTTATTTCGGAATTCTCTGAAGTGTTTTGATATTTTTCCATGACCGATCGACTTCCACAGTGGCGATTAGGGTTCTTCAGAAAGTTTAGGATACCAAGGGTCATTTTCGTGTTCTTATGAATTAGGACGAATTCGATCTTTAGAAGAACTCTTTACTGGTTACTTTTTGTGTTGAATTTCAGGCAGAGATTGCCGATCATGATGAGGAGACACTCAGCAACTACATTAAGCAACTCGTTGAAGCGATTACAGCAAACATGGAGCAAGTAATGGATAACAACATGGCTGCACTTCGTCAAGGACTTCAAGAAGAGCAGAGCAGAGTACGAAAAATGAGGGAACAAGATCTTAATCCCAAGCCTCCAGACAATACAACGAGATCAACTTGGCGCAGCCCGCATAAAACCTCTCACGCTCCCAAATCTGTGTTTTGTTTTGATTTTCTTCAGCCCGCATAAAATTCCTTGTGACACTAACCATATACTGGTGCCGCCGAGTAAGCTCAATGAATTATTGCAGGATGTATCTATAGGTGATGAACCAAGAAAGCTACAGCCTAGTTGTTTCTACCACTACAATGAAGCATTGTTTAATGCTGAAGTGATTCGTGCTAGAGCTAAGGAAAAAGAAGAGCTAAGTATCTCTTCATCTCGATTTGTTTCTCATGATTTAAGGACTGTGAGTACGAGTTTAGTATATCCAGATATCATTGAGAAGAGTTTAGGGCTATTGAAAGAATGTTCGGAACAAAACTCTTGTCTTAGGACTCAAGTAAAAGAGGAACATGATAAGTATAAGCATGTGGTCCGAAATGAGACTTGTTTACTTGTTTATAAAGAATTCATGACTTTGATAACACACTTGCTCTTTGCCAAAGGCGTTGACAACATAGCACGTACAAAACAGGAGCCACTGGACATGGAAGTTCTCTCGTCCAATTTCATTGCAAGGACTGGAATTGGAGTTGTTATAACAAAGGAGCTGAAATCTGTTCTCGTGGAAATGGCTAAGAAAGAAAAGATGGGAGCTCTCAAAGATAGCAACTATGATGCAGAACATCTCTTGAACATCTATGAAAACGTCAACCATCCACTCGATCTTCGAGGTAAGTTTTATATGTTTTTATACTTTGATGATTTTAACTTGGTGTTGTTTGTGGCAGGTCCAATGGATTTGAGGACAAAAATCCTTTTCAATTGGGGGAGCATGATATGATACTGAGAGGCTCTAAGGACTTGGAGCATGGAGCTTGGATCATACGTGGAGCAAAGTACAAGCCTGGAGCTAATGGAGCAAAGAAAGCATCAAATGGAGACAAGACTCATACCCAGACTTAGCATTTCGATCATACAATTGGAGTCCTACTATCATTGGCATTGGCTCAAGAGGGTCACCCGGGTCTTGTATATATTAAGTTCACATCGTTCATGGTATATGACTCGGGATGGCTAAGCGCATGGTCATATGACCCATTTACACTCTTTTCCTTTACTTCTATTTTATTCCAATGGGTTTTCCGAGTACTGTTTTTAATGAGGTTTGTGGTTCATATGAACATCCAATACCATACCTTAGTCTGACCTTAGGCCCATTTACACCATTTGGCATGGCCCAACCTCTTATCTATCTATATCTCTTTGTTTCCTCATTTGAATTCAAACTTGTATGTTTAATTCTGCATGGTCTTATGCGAGTTTACGAGGTCTGTCTCGTAACTTGTCTTTCTTTAATTCTCTTCTCTTCGTCTTCTCTTCTTTATATGTCTCTGGAACTCTATGTATTTTTCTTATCTATCTTTTTAATCAAAATCTATTTTCTCTGATAGATCCTTGTTTTCTTTTTTGATTGATTTGAATTAGGATACTTGAGAACAATTCTAGTGATTAGGTTGTTCGAATCAGACTTATCAAGAGGCCTTCCGCATCCTTTCGTGGCGTCTATCATCCCATTCAACTCCAGATCACTTGCTGCTCAGGCCTGGAGCCCTATCATTGTCATCTTAGCTTCCCGGTGTGTGATTGGGGGGTGATTCTCTAACCAGAATCATATAAGCCTCTCTTGTATCTTGCACTCACAAAACAACAAAAGATCAAAGCACAAAAGGAATTGAAAGCCAAAACGAGTTAAAGACTCAATGTAATATTCAACAAACAAATTGTTTTTTATTTTTGTTTATTTTAGGACTCTAATGCAAGATTAAACAATGCTGCGACTTAAACAAACTATGAGAAACTCAACAAAGGAATTAAACAACTGAAGCTTAGACAATGAAGCAAAAAAGCAATGAAACAGTTCAGACCCAACAACAATGTCAATTCGCGAAACAGAACCAAACAAACGAGAAACCACCAAAGCAAACAACTAACAACCTAAGCAACATGAATAGACCAGAAACTTTAAAAAAAAATACAGAAGGAAAGAACCACAGCAGACACGAATCAAACACAAGGAAAAAGAAACAAGGAAACAACAGCACCAACTTAAACAAATTCGACTCAGAAACACAATGAAGCAAGCAAAGGAATCAAAGAAGACACTAAATAGGACTAAAAGGCAAGCAAAAAAAATATTTTTGGGGTTTTTTGGGTTTTTTAAAATCGAAACAAAACAGCAACAAAAACATAAACAGATTCATAAGAAAAACGTTTTGAAGGATTAAAGTATGAAGAACGAAAGCACCTAGTGGGAACTTTGGCTCTGAATACCAGATTATATAAGATAGAGGGGATGGCTTCAAAAGTTGGCGGTTGCTTCTCACTTGATTAAGAGGAGATGGTCGAAGATGGAGAGGTAACACGATTGCGAGCGCTTCTTTCGTGTGGGATCGAACTGAGGGATGGTGATGGCGGATTGAGGTGCACCACAGAGTTGTGATTAATCTCTGATACAAAAAAAAACTATAGCTTGTGGAATCACTCAAACAAAGCATGAGCAAGGACTTATTCCCTCAGGAACACTTAAAGAGAAGAAGAGAAGAAAACGGCGTTATTTTATTAATCAAGGGTCCAAAAAGTATTACACAGCTGCAGGGGGACTTTATAAGAGTCCATCAGCTAGCTCTAGGGTCAAATTAAAGAAATAAAATGCAGCTACAAAAGAAACAAAACGCAAAACAAAGAAATAAGGCAAAACTAGCGTTTTTGATAAAATTAAACCAAATAAGGAAAACTACTTAAACGACTTCTTTCTCTTCAGATGGGTCGTTTTGATGGAGTCCTTAGGTGTTGGTGATGCTGCTTGAACCTTCAAAGATGTTAAATATTGAATACAACTTACCTGGGCGAGTTTGTGATTGATTAGAGACTCCTTGATCCACTTCTCGTACTACTTGTTCACTCATTGAATCTTTGATGTAATAGTTTTTATGGAGCTTCTCTTCCATATCTTAATCACTCCTACGTGCTTGAGCTTTCTCTTGACTTGCTTGATATGATCCTAGGAAGAATCAAGACACAAGGACTTAGAGATGGGGATGCACAAGGGGTGATGTTCAAGCCATGAGCAAAAGGAGCTAGGAAAGCAGCTTTAGGAGTCAAGAATTGTTACGACCAAGTCTAGTGCGTGGCCTCATGACCCACTCACACTCTTTTCTTCGTCTTTGGTTTTTCCCATTGGGTTTTCCGGGATAAGGTCTTTAACGAGGTTTGTGGTTCATGAGCTCATCTTTGCCATGACATTAGTCCGATCCACACTTAGGCCCGTTTACATCATTTAGGCGTGGCCCATATCTATTTCCTTTCTATCTTTATTTCCTCATTTGAATTTGAATGTTGTGTGTTTAATTTTTACATGGTCCGAATGTGAGTTCACGAGGCATGTCTCGTAACTCTACACTCTTTATTTCTCTTCTCTTCTCTCTTTGTCTCCCTTCTCTTTATGTTCTGATCTGAGAACTCTACATTTCTTATCTAATCTTTTTTCAATTAAAAACCTTTATAAATTTTAGATCATTGTCTACTTTTTTCGACTGATTCGAATAATAGGAGACTCTTAGACTTATCAAGTGGATTTTCCGCATCCTCTCGTGGCGTCTATCAATCCATTCAACTACAGATTGCTTGCTGTTCAAGCCTAGATCAGTTCTTAGCTTCCCGGTGTGAGATTGAGGCGTGATCCTCACCTAGTATCATATCAAGTGGTATAGAGCCACATCGAGAAGTTAAGTGATTTTCGTACCATCTTGTTTAACTTTTAGTTAAATATTGGCTTGTGCTAAAATGCTGAAATCAATTGCATATGAATCTAAGATGCGTCTAGTATTTGTTAAAATTGATTTGGGAATTGTTTTAAGTGTTTTGATATTTTATTGTGACCGATCGACTTCCACAGTCGCGATTAGGATTCTTGGGGAATTTTGGTATACCAAGGGTTATTTTCGTGTTATTATGATGTAGGACCGATTTTATTATCAAAAAGACTCCGTACTGGTTGTTTGTTGTGTATCTTTGCAGAAAATGGTGTCAGATCAACGCAAATCAAGCCGCAACAACAACAAATTTCTAATCGAAGCTCTCACGGCGACTATGGCGCGGATGATGGCTGAGAGATTAAATGTTCTGCGAGATCAAATTATTCCAGATATAATTCGTGAATCAAGAGGTCAACAGAGAGTGGATACAGTAAGAAATGCTGAAATAAACAGAGATCAAGCGAGGCAACGTGGTGATTTTCCGAGACCTATTCTGAGAGACCTTCCGAGGAGACCTAGAGACATTGAGGATTATGAATACTACAGTGGATCTTCGTGTAGCAGTCTTATAAGATACAAACATGATAGGGATGAGAGAATTCCGCATCAATACAGCCTTGGAGGACTCAATCTTCGTATACCATCTTTTAAAGGAAAGAATGATCCGAGTTCTTACTTGGAGTGGGAGAAGAAAATCGAAAAGGTGTTTGAGTGTCAACAGTATATTGAGGCGAATCAAGTGAAAGTTGCAGCTACTGAGTTCTGTGATTATGCTTTGAGCTGGTGGGATCAGTTGGTCACGTCTAGGTGTAAAAGGTAGTAAGACAATTGAGGATTACTATCAGGAGTTGGAAACGTCGCTGACTGATAGGGGTCAAATTTTCCCTCAGGGCTACTCTCTCAAATTAACAGATCATGTTGGTACTTAGGGGTCGAATCCACAAAGACTCTGTGGTTTCACAATAGACGTGTTCGCTTCAAGTTTAGCTAAGCAATAAAGATGTATTGAAATAACAATGCAGAACAGTAAATAGAGATATAAATCAGTGGGAGAAAAGCGTCAGGTCTAGAGAACTTCTCAGGATATCAATCATAGTAGATAAAATAACTGGTCAAGATATAATTAAAAACCGTTCGAGAACTCAAATCTGTAATACATAGCTAACCAACTGTCGTTGCAAAAACTATCTATGAAATAAACTTAACAGACCAAGTGTCGTTGCGAATCCTAAAGTTCTGACAAGCTTTAAGTATAAGTTCGATATGTTCACAAGTTAATAAACCAACTGTTGTAGCGAATATCTTACATGCTCACTAGGATTAGTTCAGATTATAAATCACACTGCCACGCCAATTTAACAACCTAATATCATACTTCTAGGTGATCAAGCTAAAAGAAGCATTAAATACAATCCTAGATGAACAACTAATAAGTTTGAATCTTAACCAGTGTTAAACTTTACAAATCATGAAATCCTTTGTGAGAACCCCTAAACCTACCTAGGGGTCTACTCAGACATATCAAATGAAACACAAAGACATAACTGAAATATATATCATAAAATTGAATCAAAAGTAGAATAAAGAACAAGGGTTCAAGATCTTCTCTCAGAAGTACAAGTAACAAGATTAGACACTAAGCAAAGGAATAGATAGATAAAAGACTGGATGCTCGATGCATCAAACTTAAGCTAAAAACCTAATATATAGACTACTACACGAGTTGGGTCTCTTTTGTAAACTTCTGGAACATCTAGGGCAAAACAGCAAATCTTCAGAACTTGGTAACTTCCGCATGGACACCTGACGATGGGTGTCGACCGACACCAGTGATGAATGTCGATCGACACCATCAACCACTGAATGCATCGACTTCGTCTTCTCAGCAACAAATGATCCAAAATGCTCCATAAGCGTCCAAAAAGTCTCCAACGCATGTAAACCTGCAAAAGACTCGATAAAGACTCGAAAGACATGGTTAAGACTCGATAAAGCACTTACATCATGGCTTAAAACCGGTAAAATCCATGATATATCAACTCCCCCAGACTTAGCTTTTGCTTGCCTCTCAAGCAAAACAGAAAACTAAAAAGAGAAAGAAGTTTGAAAACACAGAAACTCATTTCGTCATAAGAATATCACATTCACATTCACCATAGTAAGCCACTAAAAACTCTTACCTGAAAGGATCTACACCACCATGTACTTCACCGTAGACGTTCACAACTTTCCCGATTAAACCTACAATTTCACAACATAATCCACATTACCTTCATCGCCGGGTCTCATCTCTGATCTCGATGCCCAGAGCCTTCTAGACTCTTTCACGTACAATACAAAAACAAAGACAACCATATAGCTATCGGTACTCTTTCTCTCCCCCAGATTTATTCTTTTTCGTATTATTCTTTTTTTTTCTTTCTATCTTTTATTTTTTTTTTATTTTTTTTAATAACTCAAAAGTGTAGTGAATAATGGGGTCACGGGAAATTTTCCTACCCCTCACATCCACCTCTGCGTGATCATCTCAATCTCAAGTAAAATAATGAGGTCACTGGAAATTTTCCTACCCTTTACTCAAGAGAGAATCATATCATCTTTTCTACTTTTTATTCTTTTTTTTTTCTTTGGGATAAGGGAGAGGAGTACCGCTTTTATTGGTGTTTACAGAAGTTGTCTTGTCCGGTATATGAGTCAAGCCCCAGAGAAATAGGCTCGGGTGTTAGTGGATTATGCTGGAAATATGGGCATCACAAGTCCGCCATTAGGCCTTTGGTTTTTCCACTAGTCTCAGATGCCTAACAAGCTTGAATAAAATGGTCCCTTAAGTTCATGCAAAATGCGATGGTTTCCTCGAAAAATCATAGATTCATGGACTGTTTTTGGCTCAATAAAACGAACTCAACTGACTCAATAGACTCATAAGAAAACAAAACACAGTTTTAGTAACTACCTCCCCCAGACTTGAACAACACTGTCCCCATTGGTATCAAACCAGAGATTGGTAAACAAAAAAGAAAACTGACACAAAGCTAGAACCAAAATTATGAAGACTTATCCGTAGATGGGTGTTGGTGTCGATCGACACCAGAGTTGTGATCAGAGGGTGATGTTCCAAGACTCCGAAATTCCAAGTGAAACCTATGAAATCAATTAAACAAAACTCAAAAGCAACAAAATAAGCATCATAACATAGTTCAACAAGTTCCAAATAAGGTTTCAATGACAAACTGATTCAATATAGAAGAAAAATAACATAAGTTCAGAAGAAAATAAAAATGCAAAAACAAAAGAGAGAAGGGAAAAGAAAACTAGTCCTCGTCGGACTCATCCATCGTATCATCAGCAGCAGTGGACAGAGGAGATGTCACGGGATCAGGAGTGGGGGAACGGTGACGTGACAGACGAACAGGACGTGCACTAGTAACACTAGCAGCTAGCAACCTCCACATCTGACGCATGGTGCTAACCATGTAACGATGGAAAACAGGGGCATCCCTATCATATCCTTCCGGGGGGCTCTGGAAAACCGAAATCAGGGAAAACAAGTAGGGGACCTCCAGCAAGTTCCTAAGCCCGCTCGTCCTCCGCAGCAGAAGGAGGTGAACTCGATGATGTACCGCAGCGGAGCTTACCTTGGGGGACCGTCTGCAATAACTATCGCGCGGGAGAGACATCTTTGGCTCATCACTGTACTTCAACACAACAAAATCTGTTGGGATCATGCAATCACCGACTCTCACTGGCACATCTTCCAATGTCTGAATGCTCCTATCCGCAAGGATCAGAGTGATCTTAGTAGGGGTGAAGTCTGCCATTCCAAGTCCCACAGCAACTGAATACGGCATCAAACTCACTATAGAACCCAAATCACACAAGGAATTCTTTAACCTTGCTTGGAAGATAGAACAATCCAAGACAAAGCTACCCAGATCAAAAAGCTTTTCCGGTATCCTGGTCTGAATGACAGCACTACAGACCTCAATCATCATCATAACTCCTTTCTCTTCTCTGATATCCTGTGTAAGCATCTTCTTTAATCACCTTTTAAACACATGCAAAGTCTTGATGGCATCGATCAATAGAATCTCAATGCTGAGTTTATCCATTATCGCTCTGCACTTAGCGTGACACATCTCCTGCTTAGACTTCCTATTGTTCTTAGGAAAAGGAAACTTGGGTAAATAAAGACGCTCAGGCGTTATCTGGAACTCCTTAACAACCGGTGCGTCTGGTGACGAGTGATGTCGATCGACACCAACGGGTGGGTGTCGGTTGACACTAGCCGGTGTTGGTACCTCTCTAAGTGTGGATAAGGGTGTCGATCGACACTGATGATGTGTGTCGGTCGACACTGGTGGCTCCTCGGCAAATTCTTTATCGATTTCCTCTAAGTCCACAATCTCTTCACCCTTCTGAGATCTTGCCAGTATAGGATTCAACTCTTTACCACTTCTCAACCTAATAGCACTGCAAGGATACTTTGGGTTGTTATCGGTTCTTCCTGGAAGAACTCCATCAGGTAGTTTTACGGACCCATGAATCTGTGCAACCTGGAGATCAAGCTTTTTCATGTGAATGTTCAATGCATCAATTTTACCGTTTAGATCGGTATACAGCGAGTCAATCTTCCCATTAAGATCAACCGTATTCTTCTGCTGACCTTCCAAAATCTGATCCAGCATTTACTTCATCTCGTTCTGCTCAGAGCTAGCGGGAGGTTGCTGATAGTAGATGGATGATCCATAGTTCATGTTGAAGTCATGGTTGCTCTTGAAGGGGTTCTGATACTGGTTCTAGGAATATAACCATAAGACTTTTGATTACCGGTGAAGGTACTCCGCTGATTGTTTCCACTGTAACCACCTCAGTTCTGCTGATTGCCATAACGCTGACCCTAAAATCCAGTGCCACCAATGTAGTTGCAATCCTCTTCCTCATACACTTGCTCAGGCTCAAATGTCTCAACCTCTGCATCAAAGTGAGCTGACTTCTTGTTCGTCAGGATACTGTGAACTGAATCTAACTTTCTCTTTAACTCAGCAATCTGCTTCCCATCTATGCTCCCAGCTTATTTCTGACGTTCATAGTCAGCATTCTTGGTGCTATTGCTAGACACCAAGTTCTCAATCACCTCATAAGCTTCCTCTGGAGATTTGGTGTTGAAGTTCTAATTGCTCGCTGAATCTAGAGCCATCTGGTACCTCCAATCGACTCCTCTGAAGAAAATACCCAACGACTGAACCTGGGAGAAACCATGATGCAGATAGTCTCTCTGTTAAGCTCTGAAACGAACCCATGCCGCCTTGAATGCCTCAGTAGGCCTCTGCGTAAACTGAGAGATATTGTTCCTCAAATCCTCTGAACGCGCATAATCATAGAAGTTTCTAAGGAAAGCCTTCCTCATCTCTTCACAACTAGTCAGAGATCATGTTGGTAACTCCTTCAACCAGTAAGCTGCTTCACCAATAACCTCTGGTATAGTACTTGAGTCATCTTCTTGGTCATTAGGATCGATTTCCTTATCATTTTCCTTTTATACTCTTATGCTTTTACTATTTTACCAAGTGTGGCATTGTAGCCGTTTACCCAAGATGTTAAGGGCACGTTTGTCTTTATGTTTACCTTCCTTTTGCCTATTTAAGGGCTTGAAATCTATCATTTTAAGATTAGACGTTTATGAGTAAAAAAAACCTAGAGCGATTCTCTTTTCTCTAAGTGTGTAAAGCCTTAGGTTTTTCCATTAGTCTCAGATGCCAATCAGACTCAAATCAAATTGTTAGTTAAATTTCTGCAAAATGTGATGGTTCCTCGGAAAATCATAGTTTCTTGGACTGGTTTTGACTGAATAAAACGGACTCAACTGACTCGATAAACTTATAAGAAAACAAAACACATAGTTAGTAACTACCTCCCACATACTTGAACAACACTGTCCCTAGTGGATGGGTGTTGGTGTCGATCCAACACCCTCAAAGACGTTCTTACCCCCAAAAGCCTGACCCTTGAGAGAAAAGAGATGGTTGGCGAAGAAAGCTTCGAGATTCAGATTGCGGCTTGGGTCACTATTGTCCTATGCGTCCTCAGTCCAACCATTCTTAACCCCACGGAAAACGAGTTTGAGATCGGAGTTCCACATTCTGGTCTGGTCGGAGCGGCAGAGAATCGTGTTTTCCAGAACACGCAAGACATACCTCAGGACGATATCGCACATCTGAGTGCTTCCGCTCCTTGAAGTCATAGTCCCCACTGCCAATAGACTCATAAGAACTCAACTGACTCAATAGACTCATAAGAAAACAAAACACAGTTTTAGTAACTACCTCCCCCAGACTTGAACAACACTGTCCCCATTGGTATCAAACCAGAGATTGGTAAACAAAAAAGAAAACTGAGACAAAGCTTGAACCAAAATTATGAAGACTTATCCGTAGATGGGTGTTGGTGTCGATCGACACCAGAGTTGTGATCAGAGGGTGATGTTCCAAGACTCCGAAATTCCAAGTGAAACCTATGAAATCAATTAAACAAAACTCAAAAGCAACAAAATAAGCATCATAACATAGTTCAACAAGTTCCAAATAAGGTTTCAATGACAAACTGATTCAATATAGAAGAAAAATAACATAAGTTCAGAAGAAAATAAAAATGCAAAAACAAAAGAGAGAAGGGAAAAGAAAACTAGTCCTCGTCGGACTCATTCATCGTATCATCAGCAGCAGTGGACAGAGGAGATGTCACGGGATCAGGAGTGGGGGAACGGTGACGTGACAGATGAACAGGACGTGCACTAGTAACACTAGCAGCTAGCAACCTCCACATCTGACGCATGGTGCTAACCATGTAACGACGGAAAACAGGGGCATCCCTATCATATCCTTCCGGGGGGCTCTGGAAAACCGAAATCAGGGGAAACAAGTAGGGGACCTCCAGCAAGTTCCTAAGCCCGCTCGTCCTCCGCAGCAGAAGGAGGTGAACTCGATGATGTACCGCAGCGGAGCTTACCTTGGGGGACCGTCTGCAATAACTATCGAGCGGGAGAGACATCTTTGGCTCATCACTGTACTTCAACACAACAAAATCTGTTGGGATCATGCAATCACCGACTCTCACTGGCACATCTTCCAATGTCTGAATGCTCCTATCCGCAAGGATCAGAGTGATCTTAGTAGGGGTGAAGTCTGCCATTCCAAGTCCCACAGCAACTGAATACGGCATCAAACTCACTATAGAACCCAAATCACACAAGGAATTCTTTAACCTTGCTTGGAAGATAGAACAATCCAAGACAAAGCTACCCAGATCAAAAAGCTTTTCCGGTATCCTGGTCTGAATGACAGCACTACAGACCTCAATCATCATCATAACTCCTTCCTCTTCTCTGATATCCTGTGTAAGCATCTTCTTTAATCACCTTTTAACCACATGCAAAGTCTTGATGGCATCGATCAATAGAATCTCAATGCTGAGTTTATCCATTATCGCTCTGCACTTAGCGTGACACATCTCCTGCTTAGACTTCCTATTGTTCTTAGGAAAAGGAAACTTGGGTAAATAAAGACGCTCAGGCGTTATCTGGAACTCCTTAACAACCGGTGCATCTGGTGACGAGTGATGTCGATCGACACCAACGGGTGGGTGTCGGTTGACACTTGTCGGTGTTGGTACCTCTCTAAGTGTGGATAAGGGTGTCGATCGACACTGATGATGTGTGTCGGTCGACACTGGTGGCTCCTCGGCAAATTCTTTATCGATTTCCTCTAAGTCCACAATCTCTTCACCCTTCTGAGATCTTGCCAGTATAGGATTCAACTCTTTACCACTTCTCAACCTAATAGCACTGCAAGGATACTTTGGGTTGTTATCGGTTCTTCCTGGAAGAACTCCATCAGGTAGTTTTACGGACCCATGAATCTGTGCAACCTGGAGATCAAGCTTTTCATGTGAATGTTCAATGCATCAATTTTACCGTTTAGATCGGTATACAGCGAGTCAATCTTCCCATTAAGATCAACCGTATTCTTCTGCTGACCTTCCAAAATCTGATCCAGCATTGACTTCATCTCGTTCTGCTCAGAGCTAGCGGGAGGTTGCTGATAGTAGATGGATGATCCATAGTTCATGTTGAAGTCATGGTTGCTCTAGAAGGGGTTCTGATACTGGTTCTAGGAATATAACCATAAGAGTTTTGATTACCGGTGAAGGTACTCCGCTGATTGTTTCCACTGTAACCACCTCAGTTCTGCTGATTGCCATAACGCTGACCCTAAAATCCAGTGCCACCAATGTAGTTGCAATCCTCTTCCTCATACACTTGCTCAGGCTCAAATGTCTCAACCTCTGCATCAAAGTGAGCTGACTTCTTGTTCGTCAGGATACTGTGAACTGAATCTAACTTTTTCTTTAACTCAGCAATCTGCTTCCCATCTATGCTCCCAGCTTATTTCTGACGTTCATAGTCAGCATTCTTGGTGCTATTGCTAGACACCAAGTTCTCAATCACCTCATAAGCTTCCTCTGGAGATTTGGTGTTGAAGTTCTAATTGCTCGCTGAATCTAGAGCCATCTGGTACCTCCAATCGACTCCTCTGAAGAAAATACCCAACGACTGAACCTGGGAGAAACCATGATGCAGATAGTCTCTCTGTTAAGCTCTGAAACGAATCCACGCCGCCTTGAATGCCTCAGTAGGCCTCTGCGTAAACTGAGAGATATTGTTCCTCAAATCCTCTGAACGCGCATCATCATAGAAGTTTCTAAGGAAAGCCTTCCTCATCTCTTCACAACTAGTCAGAGATCATGTTGGTAACTCCTTCAACCAGTAAGCTGCTTCACCAATAACCTCTGGTATAGTACTTGAGTCATCTTCTTGGTCATTAGGATCGATTTCCTTATCATTTTCCTTTTATACTCTTATGCTTTTACTATTTTACCAAGTGTGGCATTGTAGCCGTTTACCCAAGATGTTAAGGGCACGTTTGTCTTTATGTTTACCTTCCTTTTGCCTATTTCAGGGCTTGAAATCTATCATTTTAAGATTAGACGTTTATGAGTAAAAAAAACCTAGAGCGATTCTCTTTTCTCTAAGTGTGTAAAGCCTTAGGTTTTTCCATTAGTCTCAGATGCCAATCAGACTCAAATCAAATTGTTAGTTAAATTTCTGCAAAATGTGATGGTTCCTCGAAAAATCATAGTTTCTTGGACTGGTTTTTACTGAATAAAACGGACTCAACTGACTCGATAAACTTATAAGAAAACAAAACACATAGTTAGTAACTACCTCCCACATACTTGAACAACACTGTCCCTAGTGGATGGGTGTTGGTGTCGATCCAACACCCTCAAAGACGTTCTTACCCCCAAAAGCCAGACCCTTGAGAGAAAAGAGATGGTTGGCGAAGAAAGCTTCGAGATTCAGATTGCGGCTTGGGTCACTATCGTCCTATGCGTCCTCAGTCCAACCATTCTTAACCCCACGGAAAACGAGTTTGAGATCGGAGTTCCACATTCTGGTCTGGTCGGAGCGGCAGAGAATCGTGTTTTCCAGAACACGCAAGACATACCTCAGGACGATATCGCACATCTGAGTGCTTCCGCTCCTTGAAGTCATAGTCCCCACTGCCAATAGACTCATAAGAACTCAACTGACTCAATAGACTCATAAGAAAACAAAACACAGTTTTAGTAACTACCTCCCCCAGACTTGAACAACACTGTCCCCATTGGTATCAAACCAGAGATTGGTAAACAAAAAAGAAAACTGAAACAAAGCTAGAACCAAAATTATGAAGACTTATCCGTAGATGGGTGTTGGTGTCGATCGACACCAGAGTTGTGATCAGAGGGTGATGTTCCAAGACTCCGAAATTCCAAGTGAAACCTATGAAATCAATTAAACAAAACTCAAAAGCAACAAAATAAGCATCATAACATAGTTCAACAAGTTCCAAATAAGGTTTCAATGACAAACTGATTCAATATAGAAGAAAAATAACATAAGTTCAGAAGAAAATAAAAATGCAAAAACAAAAGAGAGAAGGGAAAAGAAAACTAGTCCTCGTCGGACTCATCCATCGTATCATCAGCAGCAGTGGACAGAGGAGATGTCACGGGATCAGGAGTGGGGGAACGGTGACGTGACAGACGAACAGGACGTGCACTAGTAACACTAGCAGCTAGCAACCTCCACATCTGACGCATGGTGCTAACCATGTAACGACGGAAAACAGGGGCATCCCTATCATATCCTTCCGGGGGGCTCTGGAAAACCGAAATCAGGGAAAACAAGTAGGGGACCTCCAGCAAGTTCCTAAGCCCGCTTGTCCTCCGCAGCAGAAGGAGGTGAACTCGATGATGTACCGCAGCGGAGCTTACCTTGGGGGACCGTCTGCAATAACTATCGCGCGGGAGAGACATCTTTGGCTCATCACTGTACTTCAACACAACAAAATCTGTTGGGATCATGCAATCACCGACTCTCACTGGCACATCTTCCAATGTCTGAATGCTCCTATCCGCAAGGATCAGAGTGATCTTAGTAGGGGTGAAGTCTGCCATTCCAAGTCCCACAGCAACTGAATACGGCATCAAACTCACTATAGAACCCAAATCACACAAGGAATTCTTTAACCTTGCTTGGAAGATAGAACAATCCAAGACAAAGCTACCCAGATCAAAAAGCTTTTCCGGTATCCTGGTCTGAATGACAGCACTACAGACCTCAATCATCATCATAACTCCTTCCTCTTCTCTGATATCCTGTGTAAGCATCTTCTTTAATCACCTTTTAACCACATGCAAAGTCTTGATGGCATCGATCAATAGAATCTCAATGCTGAGTTTATCCATTATCGCTCTGCACTTAGCGTGACACATCTCCTGCTTAGACTTCCTATTGTTCTTAGGAAAAGGAAACTTGGGTAACTAAAGACGCTCAGGCGTTATCTGGAACTCCTTAACAACCGGTGCGTTTGGTGACGAGTGATGTCGATCGACACCAACGGGTGGGTGTCGGTCGACACTAGCCGGTGTTGGTACCTCTCTAAGTGTGGATAAGGGTGTCGATCGACACTGATGATGTGTGTCGGTCGACACTGGTGGCTCCTCGGCAAATTCTTTATCGATTTCCTCTAAGTCCACAATCTCTTCACCCTTCTGAGATCTTGCCAGTATAGGATTCAACTCTTTACCACTTCTCAACCTAATAGCACTGCAAGGATACTTTGGGTTGTTATCGGTTCTTCCTGGAAGAACTCCATCAGGTAGTTTTACGGACCCATGAATCTGTGCAACCTGGAGATCAAGCTTTTTCATGTGAATGTTCAATGCATCAATTTTACCGTTTAGATCGGTATACAGCGAGTCAATCTTCCCATTAAGATCAACCGTATTCTTCTGCTGACCTTCCAAAATCTGATCCAGCATTGACTTCATCTCGTTATGCTCAGAGCTAGCGGGAGGTTGCTGATAGTAGATGGATGATCCATAGTTCATGTTGAAGTCATGGTTGCTCTTGAAGGGGTTCTGATACTGGTTCTAGGAATATAACCATAAGAGTTTTGATTACCGGTGAAGGTACTCCGCTGATTGTTTCCACTGTGACCACCTCAGTTCTGCTGATTGCCATAACGCTGACCCTAAAATCCAGTGCCACCAATGTAGTTGCAATCCTCTTCCTCATACACTTGCTCAGGCTCAAATGTCTCAACCTATGCATCAAAGTGAGCTGACTTCTTGTTCGTCAGGATACTGTGAACTGAATCTAACTTTCTCTTTAACTCAGCAATCTGCTTCCCATCTATGCTCCCAGCTTATTTCTGACGTTCATAGTCAGCATTCTTGGTGCTATTGCTAGACACCAAGTTCTCAATCACCTCATAAGCTTCCTCTGGAGATTTGGTGTTGAAGTTCTAATTGCTCGCTGAATCTAGAGCCATCTGGTACCTCCAATCGACTCCTCTGAAGAAAATACCCAACGACTGAACCTGGGAGAAACCATGATGCAGATAGTCTCTCTGTTAAGCTCTGAAACGAACCCATGCCGCCTTGAATGCCTCAGTAGGCCTCTGCGTAAACTGAGAGATATTGTTCCTCAAATCCTCTGAACGCGCATCATCATAGAAGTTTCTAAGGAAAGCCTTCCTCATCTCTTCACAACTAGTCAGAGATCATGTTGGTAACTCCTTCAACCAGTAAGCTGCTTCACCAATAACCTCTGGTATAGTACTTGAGTCATCTTCTTGGTCATTAGGATCGATTTCCTTATCATTTTCCTTTTATACTCTTATGCTTTTACTATTTTACCAAATGTGGCATTGTAGCCGTTTACCCAAGATGTTAAGGGCACGTTTGTCTTTATGTTTACCTTCCTTTTGCCTATTTAAGGGCTTGAAATCTATCATTTTAAGATTAGACGTTTATGAGTAAAAAAAACCTAGAGCGATTCTCTTTTCTCTAAGTGTGTAAAGCCTTAGGTTTTTCCATTAGTCTCAGATGCCACTCAGACTCAAATCAAATTGTTAGTTAAATTTCTGCAAAATGTGATGGTTCCTAAAAAAATCATAGTTTCTTGGACTGGTTTTGACTGAATAAAACGGACTCAACTGACTCGATAAACTTATAAGAAAACAAAACACATAGTTAGTAACTACCTCCCACATACTTGAACAACACTGTCCCTAGTGGATGGGTGTTGGTGTCGATCCAACACCCTCAAAGACGTTCTTACCCCCAAAAGCCTGACCCTTGAGAGAAAAGAGATGGTTGGCGAAGAAAGCTTCGAGATTCAGATTGCGGCTTGGGTCACTATCGTCCTATGCGTCCTCAGTCCAACCATTCTTAACCCCACGGAAAACGAGTTTGAGATCGGAGTTCCACATTCTGGTCTGGTCGGAGCGGCAGAGAATCGTGTTTTCCAGAACACGCAAGACATACCTCAGGACGATATCGCACATCTGAGTGCTTCCGCTCCTTGAAGTCATAGTCCCCACTGCCAATAGACTCATAAGAACTCAACTGACTCAATAGACTCATAAGAAAACAAAACACAGTTTTAGTAACTACCTCCCCCAGACTTGAACAACACTGTCCCCATTGGTATCAAACCAGAGATTGGTAAACAAAAAAGAAAACTGAAACAAAGCTAGAACCAAAATTATGAAGACTTATCCGTAGATGGGTGTTGGTGTCGATCGACACCAGAGTTGTGATCAGAGGGTGATGTTCCAAGACTCCGAAATTCCAAGTGAAACCTATGAAATCAATTAAACAAAACTCAAAAGCAACAAAATAAGCATCATAACATAGTTCAACAAGTTCCAAATAAGGTTTCAATGACAAACTGATTCAATATAGAAGAAAAATAACATAAGTTCAGAAGAAAATAAAAATGCAAAAACAAAAGAGAGAAGGGAAAAGAAAACTAGTCCTCGTCGGACTCATCCATCGTATCATCAGCAGCAGTGGACAGAGGAGATGTCACGGGATCAGGAGTGGGGGAACGGTGACGTGACAGACGAACAGGACGTGCACTAGTAACACTAGCAGCTAGCAACCTCCACATCTGACGCATGGTGCTAACCATGTAACGACGGAAAACAGGGGCATCCCTATCATATCCTTCCGGGGGGCTCTGGAAAACCGAAATCAGGGAAAACAAGTAGGGGACCTCCAGCAAGTTCCTAAGCCCGCTTGTCCTCCGCAGCAGAAGGAGGTGAACTCGATGATGTACCGCAGCGGAGCTTACCTTGGGGGACCGTCTGCAATAACTATCGCGCGGGAGAGACATCTTTGGCTCATCACTGTACTTCAACACAACAAAATCTGTTGGGATCATGCAATCACCGACTCTCACTGGCACATCTTCCAATGTCTGAATGCTCCTATCCGCAAGGATCAGAGTGATCTTAGTAGGGGTGAAGTCTGCCATTCCAAGTCCCACAGCAACTGAATACGGCATCAAACTCACTATAGAACCCAAATCACACAAGGAATTCTTTAACCTTGCTTGGAAGATAGAACAATCCAAGACAAAGCTACCCAGATCAAAAAGCTTTTCCGGTATCCTGGTCTGAATGACAGCACTACAGACCTCAATCATCATCATAACTCCTTCCTCTTCTCTGATATCCTGTGTAAGCATCTTCTTTAATCACCTTTTAACCACATGCAAAGTCTTGATGGCATCGATCAATAGAATCTCAATGCTGAGTTTATCCATTATCGCTCTGCACTTAGCGTGACACATCTCCTGCTTAGACTTCCTATTGTTCTTAGGAAAAGGAAACTTGGGTAACTAAAGACGCTCAGGCGTTATCTGGAACTCCTTAACAACCGGTGCGTTTGGTGACGAGTGATGTCGATCGACACCAACGGGTGGGTGTCGGTCGACACTAGCCGGTGTTGGTACCTCTCTAAGTGTGGATAAGGGTGTCGATCGACACTGATGATGTGTGTCGGTCGACACTGGTGGCTCCTCGGCAAATTCTTTATCGATTTCCTCTAAGTCCACAATCTCTTCACCCTTCTGAGATCTTGCCAGTATAGGATTCAACTCTTTACCACTTCTCAACCTAATAGCACTGCAAGGATACTTTGGGTTGTTATCGGTTCTTCCTGGAAGAACTCCATCAGGTAGTTTTACGGACCCATGAATCTGTGCAACCTGGAGATCAAGCTTTTTCATGTGAATGTTCAATGCATCAATTTTACCGTTTAGATCGGTATACAGCGAGTCAATCTTCCCATTAAGATCAACCGTATTCTTCTGCTGACCTTCCAAAATCTGATCCAGCATTGACTTCATCTCGTTATGCTCAGAGCTAGCGGGAGGTTGCTGATAGTAGATGGATGATCCATAGTTCATGTTGAAGTCATGGTTGCTCTTGAAGGGGTTCTGATACTGGTTCTAGGAATATAACCATAAGAGTTTTGATTACCGGTGAAGGTACTCCGCTGATTGTTTCCACTGTGACCACCTCAGTTCTGCTGATTGCCATAACGCTGACCCTAAAATCCAGTGCCACCAATGTAGTTGCAATCCTCTTCCTCATACACTTGCTCAGGCTCAAATGTCTCAACCTATGCATCAAAGTGAGCTGACTTCTTGTTCGTCAGGATACTGTGAACTGAATCTAACTTTCTCTTTAACTCAGCAATCTGCTTCCCATCTATGCTCCCAGCTTATTTCTGACGTTCATAGTCAGCATTCTTGGTGCTATTGCTAGACACCAAGTTCTCAATCACCTCATAAGCTTCCTCTGGAGATTTGGTGTTGAAGTTCTAATTGCTCGCTGAATCTAGAGCCATCTGGTACCTCCAATCGACTCCTCTGAAGAAAATACCCAACGACTGAACCTGGGAGAAACCATGATGCAGATAGTCTCTCTGTTAAGCTCTGAAACGAACCCATGCCGCCTTGAATGCCTCAGTAGGCCTCTGCGTAAACTGAGAGATATTGTTCCTCAAATCCTCTGAACGCGCATCATCATAGAAGTTTCTAAGGAAAGCCTTCCTCATCTCTTCACAACTAGTCAGAGATCATGTTGGTAACTCCTTCAACCAGTAAGCTGCTTCACCAATAACCTCTGGTATAGTACTTGAGTCATCTTCTTGGTCATTAGGATCGATTTCCTTATCATTTTCCTTTTATACTCTTATGCTTTTACTATTTTACCAAATGTGGCATTGTAGCCGTTTACCCAAGATGTTAAGGGCACGTTTGTCTTTATGTTTACCTTCCTTTTGCCTATTTAAGGGCTTGAAATCTATCATTTTAAGATTAGACGTTTATGAGTAAAAAAAACCTAGAGCGATTCTCTTTTCTCTAAGTGTGTAAAGCCTTAGGTTTTTCCATTAGTCTCAGATGCCACTCAGACTCAAATCAAATTGTTAGTTAAATTTCTGCAAAATGTGATGGTTCCTAAAAAAATCATAGTTTCTTGGACTGGTTTTGACTGAATAAAACGGACTCAACTGACTCGATAAACTTATAAGAAAACAAAACACATAGTTAGTAACTACCTCCCACATACTTGAACAACACTGTCCCTAGTGGATGGGTGTTGGTGTCGATCCAACACCCTCAAAGACGTTCTTACCCCCAAAAGCCTGACCCTTGAGAGAAAAGAGATGGTTGGCGAAGAAAGCTTCGAGATTCAGATTGCGGCTTGGGTCACTATCGTCCTATGCGTCCTCAGTCCAACCATTCTTAACCCCACGGAAAACGAGTTTGAGATCGGAGTTCCACATTCTGGTCTGGTCGGAGCGGCAGAGAATCGTGTTTTCCAGAACACGCAAGACATACCTCAGGACGATATCGCACATCTGAGTGCTTCCGCTCCTTGAAGTCATAGTCCCCACTGCCAATAGACTCATAAGAACTCAACTGACTCAATAGACTCATAAGAAAACAAAACACAGTTTTAGTAACTACCTCCCCCAGACTTGAACAACACTGTCCCCATTGGTATCAAACCAGAGATTGGTAAACAAAAAAGAAAACTGAAACAAAGCTAGAACCAAAATTATGAAGACTTATCCGTAGATGGGTGTTGGTGTCGATCGACACCAGAGTTGTGATCAGAGGGTGATGTTCCAAGACTCCGAAATTCCAAGTGAAACCTATGAAATCAATTAAACAAAACTCAAAAGCAACAAAATAAGCATCATAACATAGTTCAACAAGTTCCAAATAAGGTTTCAATGACAAACTGATTCAATATAGAAGAAAAATAACATAAGTTCAGAAGAAAATAAAAATGCAAAAACAAAAGAGAGAAGGGAAAAGAAAACTAGTCCTCGTCGGACTCATCCATCGTATCATCAGCAGCAGTGGACAGAGGAGATGTCACGGGATCAGGAGTGGGGGAACGGTGACGTGACAGACGAACAGGACGTGCACTAGTAACACTAGCAGCTAGCAACCTCCACATCTGACGCATGGTGCTAACCATGTAACGACGGAAAACAGGGGCATCCCTATCATATCCTTCCGGGGGGCTCTGGAAAACCGAAATCAGGGAAAACAAGTAGGGGACCTCCAGCAAGTTCCTAAGCCCGCTTGTCCTCCGCAGCAGAAGGAGGTGAACTCGATGATGTACCGCAGCGGAGCTTACCTTGGGGGACCGTCTGCAATAACTATCGCGCGGGAGAGACATCTTTGGCTCATCACTGTACTTCAACACAACAAAATCTGTTGGGATCATGCAATCACCGACTCTCACTGGCACATCTTCCAATGTCTGAATGCTCCTATCCGCAAGGATCAGAGTGATCTTAGTAGGGGTGAAGTCTGCCATTCCAAGTCCCACAGCAACTGAATACGGCATCAAACTCACTATAGAACCCAAATCACACAAGGAATTCTTTAACCTTGCTTGGAAGATAGAACAATCCAAGACAAAGCTACCCAGATCAAAAAGCTTTTCCGGTATCCTGGTCTGAATGACAGCACTACAGACCTCAATCATCATCATAACTCCTTCCTCTTCTCTGATATCCTGTGTAAGCATCTTCTTTAATCACCTTTTAACCACATGCAAAGTCTTGATGGTCGGTGTGGACTATGACCTTGGAATCAATCAGGTATGGTCGAAACTTCTCAAAAGCAAACACTAATGCTAACAGTTCCTTCTCGGTAGTCGCATAATTGCATTGTGCATCATCCAAGGTTCTACTCGCATAGTATATGGCATGCAGCATCTTGTCCTTCTTCTGGCCAATTACAGCTCCAACCGCAAAATCGCTGGCGTCACACATCACCTCAAAAGGAAACTCCCAGTCTGGAGGTTGGACAATGGGTGCGGTCACCAAAGCTTTATTGATCTGTTCAAACGCCGAAACGCAAGTATCATCGAATTCAAAAGCCACATCTTTACATAACAAGGCGGTGAGCGGCCTAGCTATATTTCTGAAGTCTTTGATGAACCTCCGATAGAAACCAGCATGTTCCAAGAAACTCCTAACCCCTTTAACATAATCAGGCGCTTGTAAGTTCGTCATTACTTTGATTTTAGCGCGATCGACCTCGATTCCATTTTGAGAAACTTTGTGCCGAAGAACAATACCACCTCTTACCAGGTCATGGCACTTTTCCCAGTTAAGTACCAAGTGCTTCTCCTCGCATCTAGCTAGTACCTTGCACAGATTTGCCAAACACTTATGGTACGACAATCCGTAGATGGAGAATTCATCCATGAAGACTTCCATGCAATCCTCAATCATGTCCGTAAAGATGGACATCATACACCGCTGAAAGGTCATCGGATGCCATTGCAAAGTCCAAATGGCAACTGACGATATGCGAATGTGCGGTAAGGAAAAGTGAAAGTAGTCTTCTCATGATCGTAGGGGTGTATGGGGATCTGAAAGAAACATGAGTAACCATCCAAAAACAGTAGTAAGGGTGGTTAGCTAAACGTTTAAGCATCTGATCAATGAAAGGAAAAGGGAAGTGGTCCTTCCACGTTGCGGCATTCAACTTCCTATAATCAATGCACATCCGATGACCAGTCAAAGTCCATATAAGTATCAACTCATTATTCTCGTTCTTTACCACGGTAACACCACCTTTCTTGGGGATCACATGAACTGTACTGACCTAATCACTATCAGAGATAGGATAGATGATGCAATCAGCTAGGAGTTTCAGGATTTCCTTCTTAACGACTTCCTTCAGATTCGGATTCAACCTACTTTGGTGCTCGACCGATGATTTGCCTTCATCTTCAAGGTGAATCTGATGCATGCATAACTCTAGGGAGATACTGACATATCATGGGTTTTACCAGTTTTAAACCATGATATATGTGCTTTATCGAGTATTAACCGTGTCTTTCAAGTCTTTATCGAGTGTTTTACAGGTTTTATGCATTTGAGACTTTTTGGATGATTATGAAGCATTTGTAGCTGAGAAGACGAAGTCAAAGTGGTGTCGATCGAAACTCATCACATGTGTCAGTCAACACCCATCGTCAATCGTCCATGCGGAATTTACCAAGTTCTGAAGATTTGCAATTTTACCCCAGAAGTTCCAGAAGTTTACAAAAGGGACCCACCTTGTGTATTATTCTATATATTAGGTTTTTAGGTTAACTTGGATGAACGCTACCTTTCATCCATTTTTTCAATCTTCTATTTATTCCTTTGCTTAGAGGCTGATCTTGCTACTTGTACTTCAAGAGAGAAGATTTTGAACCCCTGTTTCTTTATTCTAGTTTTGATTCAGTTTATGATATCTATTTCAGTTATGTCTTGAGTTTCATTTGATATGTCTGAGTAGATCCCTAGTTAGGCTTAGGGATTCTCATAGGGATTTCATCATTTGTTAGGTTTAACACTGGTGAAGATTCAGACATGTTAGTTCTTCATCTAGGATTGTGCTTAATGCTTCTTTAGCTTGATCACCTAGAAGTATGATATTAGGTTGTTAAATTGGCGTGACAGCGTGGTTTATATTCTGAACTAATCCTAGTGAGCATGTTAGATATTCGCAACGATAGTTGGTGTAGATAACTTGTGCACATATCGAACTTGTACTTAAAGCTTGTCAGAACTTTAGGATTCGTAACGATAGTTAATCTCTTAGGGTTAAGGCATTGATAGTTTTCGCAATGACAATTGGTTAGCTATGCATTTGTGATTTGAGTTCTAGAACGGTTTTTAATTAAATCTTGACCAGTTGTTTATTCTTGGTTTTATTGATTTCCAGAGAAGTTCCCTAGACCTGACGCTTTTCCCACTTGATTACATCTTTATTTACTTTCTTTGCATTGTCTTTTTCAATACTTATTTATTGCTTTGCCGGAGAAGTTCAGTCTAAGTTATTTTTTTTTTTCAGTTTACCTAAGTCATTCTTTCTTTGTCTGGTGTGTTTCAGGTGTATGCTTAACCGCAGAACTTGAAGCAACAATGACAACGAGCTTATAGTTCTTTCAAATCAAGAGCTTGCCAAGTTAGAGCACGATATCATAAAAGCAAAGAAACTAGTTGAAATGGTTGGTCCAGTTGTACTACGACCAATTGAAGCTGGAATTCTAAGAGACCACGAGGGTCATATTTGCAATGGGCAAGGCCAAAAGCTTAATCCAGAGGGCAACGTGATTGTCCAGGACGAAGGTGTCAATCAACACCCACCCCCTGGTGTCGCTCGACACCAACCGGCCGTTGAACGTGAAGTTGCTGTTATGCAGAGGCAAGGACAGGCCGAGAGGGGCAGGACACTAGGTGATTAAAATAGGCCTGATGAGTTCTATGCTAACAGGTCTACGATCGTCTCCCAGCCATTGAGAGGAACGAATTCGAGCTGAAGCCGTCTTATTACTCCTTAGTGGGACAGCATCCTTTCTCCGGTTTTTCACATGAACACGCTATGGACCATATTCAGAGGTTATATGATCTGGTTTACCAGCATGAAGATAAATGAAGTCAGCTATGACTATCTTTTCTGTAAGATCTTACCACACTCTCTTCTTGGTGAAGCAGCTTACTAATTGAAGCAGTTACCGACGGGATCTCTTACTAGTTCAAAAGAAACAAAGAAGGCTTTCTTGAGAAACTTCTACGATGATGCACGTTCAGAGGCCTACTGAGGCATTCAAGGTGGCATGGGTTCGTTTCAGAGCTTATCAGAGAGATTGTCCGCATCACGGTTTCACCCAGGTTCATTTGTTGGTTATTTTCTTCAGAGGAGTTGATTGGAGGTACCATATGGCTCTAGATTCAGCAAGCAATGGGAACTTCAACACCAGATCTCCAGAGGACGCTTATTAGTTGATTGAGAACTTGGCGTCTAGCAATAGCACCAAGAATGCTGACTATGAACGTCAGAAGCAGGCTGGAGTCGTAGATGGGAAACCAATTGCTGAGTTGAAGACAAATTTGGATTCAGTTCACAGTATCCTAATGAGTAAGAAGTCATTTCATTTTGCTGCAGTGGTTGAGACATTTAAGCCCGAGCAGGTGTATGTGGAAGAGGATTGCAACTACATTGGTGGGACTGAATTTCAGGGCCAGCGTTATGGCAATCAGCAGAACCGAGGTGGTTACAGTGGAAACAATCAGCAGAGTACCTTCACCTTTAATCCAAACTCTTCTGGTTATATTTCCAAGAACTAGTATCAGAAGCCCTTCCAAAGCAACAATGACTTCAGCATGAACTATGGATCATCCTCCTATTATCAGCAATAATCGCTAGCTCTAAGGATATTGAAATGAAGTCTATGCTGGATCAGATTTTGGAGGGTCAGCAGAAGATTACGGTTGATCTTAATGAGAAGATTGACTCGCTGTATACCAATCTGAACGGTAAAATTGATGCTTTGAACATTCACATGAAGAAGCTCGATATCCAGGTTGCACAGACTGCTGGGTCAGTCAAACGGCCTGACGGAGTTCTTCCAGGAAGAACTGAAAACAACCCTAAGTACCCATGCAATGCTATCAGGTTGAGAAGTGGTAAAGAGTTAAATCATGTATTGGCAAGGTCTCGAAAGGGTGAAGAGATTGTGGACTTAGAGCAAATCGATGAAGAATTCGCGGAGGAGCCGCCAGTGTCGACTGACACATATCATCAGTGTAGATCGATACCCTTGTCCACATCTAGAGAGGAACCAACACCGACTAGTGTCGACCGACACCCACCCATTGGTGACGATCGACACCACTCGTTATCAGATGCACCGGTTGTTGAAGAATTGCAGAAAATGCCTGAGCGTGTTTACGTACCAAAGGTTCCCTTCCCTAAGAACAACAGGAAGTCTAAGCAGGAATTGTATGATGCTAAGTGCAGAGCAATCATGGATAAACTTACCATTGAAATTCCATCGATCGATGCTATCAAGACTTCGCCTGTAGAGAAGAGGTGTTTAAAGAAGATGCTTACACAGGATATGCAAGACGAAGAAGGAGTTATGATGATGACTGAGGTCTTTAGTGCTGTTATTCAGAGCAGGATACCGAAGAAGCTTGTTGATCCAGGTAGCTTTGTCGTGGATTGCTCTATCTTCCAAGCAAGGTTTAAAAGTTCCTTGTGTGATTTGGGTTCCACTGTGAGTTTGATGGCGTATTCAGTTGCTGTGTGACTCTGGATGATAGACTTCACGCCTACTAAGATAACTCTGATCCTTGCGGATAGGTGCATTTAGACACCGGAAGGTCTTTTGGAAGATGTGCCAGTGAGAGTCGGCGATTGCATGATACCGACGGATTTTGTTGTGTTAAAGTACAATGATGAGCCTAAGGATCCTCTTATCCTAGGTAGACCTTTCTTAGCCACCGTTCGAGCGAATAATGATGTTAAAGGAGGTAGAATAGCTCTGAGTGTGGGGGAGTCTGTGATGAGTTTTGATATGGATAAGTCTATCCGACAACCCGCTATCGACGGACAAACATTCTGTGTTGATACTTCAAATAATCTAACAGAGGTTATTCTCCACATAATGGATTTACCGAATCCTTTGGAAGGTGAAATTACTGAAGTTGCGCCTCAGTGCGGAACCGATAATGTATCTGCGCCTACATGTCAACTAAATGATAAACAAACTATTTCGGATGGTGTCGATCGACACCCACTATCAGTGTCGATCGACACCGAGCCCTATCCGACGGGACTATTTTGGCGAGACTTGTGTAAATCCGTTGTCGCTGCTGTGACTACTGTGGATACACCTCACCCACCATGGTATGCTGATATTGCAAATTACGTCGCTGCGGAGCGTGCACCAGATAATTTCATGGGGTATGCTAAGAAGAAATTTATGCGCAAGCTCATGAGCTACTTTTGGGTTGAACCTTACTTGTATCGATATAGTGCTGATGGGATCTATAGGCAGTGTGTAGCTGAAACAGAAATGCAAGATGTGTAGTACCACTGCCATGGATCCGAGTATACAGGACATTTTGCATTTTTCAAGACAGTATCCAAGGTTCTTCAAGAAGGATTCTGGTGGCCAACTATGTTCAGAGACACTCATGAGTTTGATTCTCTATGTGATGCTTGTCAGCGAAGAGGGAAGATCAGCAAACAGCATGAGATGCCACATAATTTCATTCTGGAAGTTGGAGTATTCGATTGTTGGGGCATCGACTTTATGGGACCCTTTCCCTCTTCCTATGGGAATCAATACATCTTGGTGGCTGTAGACTATGTGTCTAAATGGGTAGAAGCTATTGCTAGTCCGACTAACGATTCTTCAATTGTTCTTAAGCTATTCAAGACCATTATTTTCCCTCGATTTGGAGTGCCTCGAATTGTGATAAGTAATGGTTGTTCTCATTTTATCAATAAGGTTTTAGAGAAGTTGTTAAGAAGACATGGTGTACATCATCGAGTGGCTACTCCCTATCAAGAAGACAAGCGGTCTGGTTGAATTTTCAAACAGGCAGATCAAAGAAATTCTTGAGAAGACCGTCAGTGTTACTAGGAAAGACTGGTCTGCAAAGTTGGATGACGCAATCTGGGCATACCGAACTGCTTTGAAGACACCTCAAGGACTGCACTGTTCCATCTGCTTTATGGGAAAGCATGTCACCTTCCTGTTGAACTAGAGCACAAGGCAGCATGTGCGATTAAGCGTATGAATTTTGATTTTAAATTCGCCACTGAAAGGCGATTGATCCAGCTGAACGAACTAGATGAGATCCGGTTCCACGGTTGTGAGAGTTCAATGTTATATAAAGAGAGGACAAAGGCATATCATGACAAGAAAATCATCTCCAGAACCTTTGCACCCAACGATCAGGTCCTCTTATTTAACTCTCATCTGGAATTGTTTCAAGGAAAATTACGCTCTCGTTGGTCAGGTTCTTTTACTGTCAAGGAAGTCCGCCCACATGGTGCTATTTTTTGATGAGCTCGGACGGGGAGAAATTCACTGTGAATGGTCAGAGGGTGAAACATTACTGAGCAAAAGCTAAGATACCAGGCGGACACTATGTATGTCTGGACGATGCACCCGCCGCCTGACCACGCTTCTGAGTTAAGCTAATGATTTAAAACGAGCGTTTGGTGGGAGGCAACCCACTGGTAAGTCTGTACATATGATTTTATTTGTTTTTGGTTCACTTTTGGTTTTGGTTTTTCTTTGTCTTTGGTTCTCAGGAAGCTAAAATTCTCGGAGCCATCCATCAGTGTTGATCGACACACACGCATTATTGTCGATCGACACCAGACAATTCGGAGGAACAATTTTTGGCGAGTGTCGATCGACACCATATGCTGGTGTCGCTCGACACCACTTAAGCAGATGAGGGCCAGATAAAACTTAGTCGCCCCCTTCATCTTCTTTATTTTCTCCTTCGCCGAAAACCAAAAAATTTCGCCTCCAAAATTGCCAAACCTTCGTTTCTTGCTCAAATTTGTTGATTTTTGCTTCTAAATTCCTCATTTCTTCACCCTAATCACATTTCCAAAACATCTTTCTCATATTTGTAGCTATGGGTGACCGTAGGAAGCGTGTGAGAGGAGAATGCTCTGACAGCGACAACCGCCCCCTCAATGAGGTTTTTCGCAATTACCCTCCCCAATCCGCTCCAGCATTCGCCTCCAGGCCTCCTTGGCCAAAGAGAGAGGGTCTCAAGATCTCGTCTCAACACAGATGGGACCGGGTGCCAAAGGAGGAGACCGAATAACACGAATGCGTCTACAGGACGCTATTCTACAATGCCTGGTTGGGAGTAGAGATTCGACCGACTCGCCTCGCCGACATTGTTGCTCTGCGGCGGATGCAGATCAAGGAGGACGTGCTCCGCTCGGTGTGGAAGATTGGGTTGGGTCACATGTGTACGAGACTTTATGACCTTTACCCAGATTTAGTACGCCAGTTCCTCGAGACCGCCCGCGTCTACTGTCGCATCGACATGGTTTACAATGCTTAGGAAGGTACCCTTAGTTTCCTTCTCCAAGGATTTCGCTATCACATTTCTATTCGTAATCTTTGTGGGCCGTATGGCTTCGATGCGGATCAGACGAGCGTCACCCTACCGACAGAGTTTCATGATGCTCCGGTTTACTTGTCCAAGATTAGTGTCGGCCGCTACGACTCTAAAACAGCGAAGCAGATAGACAATCAGCACCGAGTTCTGCGTTACGTCGTTCGCCTCATCGCCAACACTATCTTATGCAAGATGGAATATGAGTTGCTTTTACTTTGTTACGGCCTTGAACATTTGTGTGCTGCCGGGTGCGAGTGGGCCGAGCTGGACTCTTGTTGTCTCTGTATTTTACTACTTTTAAACTTGCATTTCCATCCAATTTAGCATAGTTTCATCTTCAGTTTCACTCCATATCCATCCACTTCATTCATATAGGGTTCATGATAGGCTTTACTTTAGTTTTGCATACATATTGCATATTGAAGTTGTCTTTCAGGTATTCTGGATGTTTTCTGGAGATCAAGGAACATGGAAACACAAGCTCGGTGTGAAGACTCGACTTCAAGACCGAGCTAAGGATCAAGCCTAACATGCACTCGACCAAGAGCACTCGGTGTGGCAAGACCGAGTGCAAAGTAGCCCACCAGTTCAACTCGTTCACCTGCACTCGACCAAAGGGACCGAGCTCAAGGAAAAAGAAGAACACGAGCACTCGGTTACATGCACTCAACTTCAAGACCGAGCTGGAGGCAGAGACGAGACAGCACTCGGGCAGAAGACTCGACCACATCCACTCGACCTCCAAACCAAGTTCAGGCAACCGAGTCTAAGGATCCAAGGCTTGAAGCAACATTACTAGATCACACCACTCGACCAAGAACCCGAGCTCAAGGCCACCGACCTAAGGACTTTAGTTTATTTTGTCTTTTTGTATTAGGGTTTTTGACCTAGAGTATTTATATTCTCATTAGGCCAGCAGCCGCACAATCTACGTTTTTTATTCTATTTGTTCTCTGAAAACTTCTCTAGGATCTTAAGGATTCTGTATTTGCAATTACATTAGATCCTTTGATCATTTTGAGTTTATTTCTTCTGTTCCTTCTTCATCTCAATCTCTTGATTATGATTATGGAAACTATTTCATTTTTTGGGTTTATGATTTTGGTGATGAAGTCTGAGTAGTTATTAGGGTTCTTGAGGATGAGTTATGTCACGCCCGCGACCCGCGGTAAGGACGCCGGTCGAGAAATAGTCCGGAAATATGAAGGAGAAGCTGGATTGAGCTCGGCAGAAGCTCATGAAGGTTACAACCAGCTGACTGAGTAGCTCGACGTAGCTTAACCAGCTGCCGGGAAGCTCGACCTAGCTGGACGGACGGAAGGTTAGCTGAGGCAGCTGGACGGACTGAAGGTCAGCTGGACGGACTAAAGCTCAGCTGGTGCAGCTGGAGTGTCCGAGGCACAGCTGGAGTGTCCGAGGCAGTTACCAGGTCGGCTGCCGAACGGGTGCTTGGTACGAACGGTTAAGTAACTGCCGAGCGGTTACCAAAGATTCATTGAATCTGACCAGGCGGTTACGAAAGCGGTTTCTGTCGAGGAAAATTATAAAAAAGACCGTCAGAACTCGCAGAAAATCACCACGAACATACAGAAAAACCCAGAAAATTATTCTAAGGAAAGAACACAGAAAGAATCTGGGTGTTAAGGCATTGTTGCCGGAATAAGAAGAAATCAAGCCGAGCGGTTGGATCGGTGGTACCAGAAACATCGCAGATAATCGTCTAACGGATCTGTGTTGCCAAGGTAAGTGCGAGACCGTGGCTTTCAAGCCCGGACTTGTTACTTTATTGTCTATATGACTAACGTTCAGCTCTATTGATATTTGGGGAATTAAAAGGGAAACTGGCAAAACAAACGTTCATAATCTGCATATGCATTCATCCGTTTTCCAGTAAGGAAGTACGGTTACTTATGCCTTTGTGGCTTTCAGGAAAAGAGAATGATCATGGGAAGGATCGGGCTTAGGCGGGACTCAGAGTCGGGAAGATGGGTGGTGATGAAACCGGATAGTTAGGATAATATAACTTGTAATAGCTTATATGCAAACTCTCAAGTTGTATCGAATCCTTTGTTATATAAATAAAGAAATCCGGTTGTTGTATCTCTAATGCTTACATATGACTCTAAAAATGAATCACGGAATAAACCTCAAAACGAATTTGTCTAAGGATCAGACTATAAAACGAGTTAAGTATAAGAAAGGATCCGGACTTGGTCATTGAGTCCGGGACGGGTCCTTTCAAGTTGGTATCAGAGCATGCTTGTTCTTAGGACTGTTAGTATGGGGTTTGGGGATCACCACTCACCGGCTTATGAGTTCTCGCGGTATTGTTGTCTTACTCACTTAACGGTTTTTGTTAAAATTACCGTGATTAACTTTTAAGTTTCTGCAGATGGGTAAGAGCAACAAAACGGAAAGGAAAAGTAGGAAGGAAAAAGGCAAGGACATTGCCGGAGAAACCGATGTTACGGTAACGCATGTGAGGATAAATGAGCAAAACCTAGCCGGACCTGTGGCTGGGCAAGAACAGAACCCAGTCGGACCTGTGGCTGGGCAGAATCAAAACCCTTCGGTTCTTCAAACTCCGGATGGGCAACAAGATGGTCAAAATGTAAACGGTCGAGATGAAACGGCCGAGACTTCAAACGCGGGACGCAATTCTGTGCCATTAGCGACTGGGAATGGGGGAACGGTTGAAAACCGAAGTACGCTACCAAGCGCCCAGGAACAATGGGATACTATGAAGGCAATGATGGCACAGATGGCCATATTGACCCAAGCACTTGCACCGGCTCCTGTGGTGCAAGTAGAGGAAAAAAAGTCTGGTGCCGACTTGGACGTGATTGAGATAAGTCCAAGGGCGAGTTCTGCAAGGAAAACAGTCTGGAACACGTTTCCAAGTTGGGAACAAGGCATTTTACTGGAAGTTCAGACCCGATCGTGGCTGACGAATGGAGAAGTCGGTTGGTGAGGAATTTCAAATCCACTCGTTGCCCGGATGACTACCGGAAGGATATTGCAGTTCACTTCCTGGAAGGTGATGCGCATAACTGGTGGCTGACTGTAGAGAAGCGCAAGGGTGACGAAATAAGATCCTTTGATGACTTCGAACGTGAGTTCAACAAAAAGTTCTTTCCACCGGAAGCATGGGACAGACTGGAATGTGCGTACCTGGAATTGGTACAAGGGAACAAAACAGTCTGGGAATATGATGAGGAATTCAATCGCCTTAGGCGATATGTTGGGAGAGAGCTTGAGGAGGAGCAAGCTCAAGTCCGGCGGTTCATACGAGGACTAAGGGTGGAAATCCGTAACCATTGCTTGATACGTACGTTCAACTCGGTATCGGAGTTAGTGGAACGTGCTGCTATAATTGAAATTATAATTGAGGAGGAGAAACAAATCAATCGGGCAAGGTTCCAGGCCCGCAACAATCCGGCTGTCAAGACTGGGGACCGAAAAAGGAAATTCGACAAGGTCGAAGATACCAAGCCGGATGGCAAACCGGGAGATTGCAAAACTTGTGTGAAAAATCATAGCGGAACGTGCTGGAAGGCCATCGGTGCATGTGGTCGTTGCGGGAGTAAGGAGAATGCAATCCAAAACTGCCCACGGATGGATAAGGGACAAGCGAAACCAAACGGCGATGAGCCGAGGGCTTGTTACCATTGTGGAAAAACGGGACATTTCAAGCGAGAATGCCCAAAGCTTGACGCGGAAAGACAAGCAGGGCTAAAGGATAATCGTGGAAGCAATGCCTTGCCACCAGCGCCAAAAAGGCTGGCAATAGCACCACGGGTTTACGAGATATCCGAGGAAGCTGGAAGTTCCGAAAACTTCAACGCGATCACTGGTAAGTTACTAAGGCCTTATCTTGTGAATACTTGCATTGCATAAGCATAAGGCATTAAGGAAAATGGTTTGGGGACTTAACATTCTAGAGGGATGTATAGGGACCTTGAGTATCGGTGGTGTAGAAGCACACACCCTATTTGATTCGGGAGCTACACATTGTTTTGTGAGTCCCGAAATGGTTGTAACAGGTGGGTTCGAGAAAGAGCCAAACACCGGGTATGGAATGGTACGAGCAGCCGATGGACAGGCAATGTATCCATCTGGCATTGTTCGGGGCATCTCAGTTGTGGTCAATGGAGTCGATATGCCGGCAGACCTAATCATTGTTCCATTGAAGAAACACGAAGTTATCTTGGGAATGGACTGGTTGGGAAAGTATAAGGCACACATCGATTGTCATCGAGGCCGGGTTCAATTTGAGAGGGACGAAGGTATGTTAAAATTCCAAGGAATTAAAACAACTTCGGGAAATTTGGTAATCTCGGCAATCCAGGCAGAAAGGATGCTCGAGAAGGGTTGTGAGGCATATTTAGCCACAATCAATACAACGGAAGTTGGGGCGAATACGGAGTTGAAAGATATTCCGATCGCTGGGGAATTCAAGGATATATTCGGGGCCGTGAGTGGATTACCACCAGAACGCTCCGATCCATTCACAATTGAACTTGAACCGGACACAAAGCCTATATCAAAGGCTCCGTACCGGATGGCACCGGTGGAAATGGCCAAGTTAAAGAAACAATTGGAAGAATTGTTGGATAAAGGGTTCATACGGCCGAGTAGTTCACCATGGGGTGCACCGGTCTTGTTCGTGAAAAAGAAAGATGGAAGCTTCCGATTGTGTATCGACTACCGGGGATTGAATCGGGTGACGGTAAAGAATAAATACCCGTTACCAAGGATTGACGAGTTGTTGGATCAACTTGGGGGCGCGACATGGTTCTCCAAAATAGACTTGGCTTCGGGATATCATCAAATCCCGATAGAACCTTTGGACGTGCGGAAAACGGCTTTCCGGCCAAGGTATGGGCGGAACTACCAGTTACCAATCCAGCCTCCAGAATCATAGGTGGAACTACCACCAGAATTAGTGTTGGAGGCGGAAAAGGCACTACTTCTTCTTCTACTTCGCGTGAACTCGCCACAGGCGCTACTTCTTCTTCAACTTCGCGTGAACTCGACACACTCCCCCCTGACTCAAGAAAGAATTATGTATCTGTGAGTTCTCTAATCTCCACACTAGACTGAGCCACAGGTGGAACCTCAGGAACAGATGCAAATGGAAAGTTTGTTTCATCAAATACCACATCTCTTGAAACAAAGAACTCCTCTGTTTCAAGATCGCAAAGCTTCCAGCCCTTTTTCCCTAACGGATAGCCAACAAATATGCACCTCCTGCTATGTTTTCCAAACTTATACTTGTCCCTAGACGATCGATGCGCAAAGCACAAGCAGCCAAATATCTTAACATTCTCGTACAGAGGTTCCTTCCCGTACAAGTAAAAATACGGTGTCTTGCCCTTCAACAACTTAGATGGCATCCTGTTTATCAAGAACGCTGCAGCCAACACACTTTCCCCACAGAACTTCACAGGAAGATCAGCCTGAAACAACAAGGACCTTGCCACATTCAGCAAATGACGATGTTTCCTTTTGACACGCTCGTTCTGTTGTGGAGACCCGACACACGATGTCTGGTGTACAATCCCACACACCGCAAACCATTTTCCCAAGCACATAAACTATGTGCCATTGTCACTACGAATGGTCTTCACCATGTACCCAAACTGATGATGAACCATTGTACAAAATTCCGGTAAAATGGTTTTAACTTCCCATTTTTCCAAAAGCAAGTATATCCATACGGCTCTTGAAAAATTATCTACAATTGTTAAGAAATATTTTGCTCCACACGATGAGGATACTCTGTAAGGCCCCCATAAGTAACAATGTATTAACTCAAAAGAAACTGAAGCTTTATTAGAACTCTCTGAAAACACCTCGCGAGTCTGTTTTGACTGAAAACAAGTACTACATCCACCAAATTTATCATGAATGTTTTGATCAGGTATCCTTCTGCAGCCAAGTATTTGGAGGATACTACTGTGAAAGAAAAGATACAACTTAGACACAAGCAACTGTGTGGAATCACTGAACAGTGTTTTTTTTTTAGGCAAGGAAGTACTCCTTAATACCCATATGCTTGATGAGATCATTGGAACATTTTCTCGTTGGTTTAATGATCATCGAAAGGAGGCCGTTGATATATCATGGTTTTTATGGGTTTTAACTATGATATAAGAGTCTTTAATCGTGTCTTTTTGGTGTTTTTAGAGTCTATTAGAGTCTTTTATCTTCAGGTATGCATTTAGGACTAATGTGAAGAATATGAGAGATTTTGGAGCAAAGACCAAGAAGTTGCATCGAAGGATCATGTTTTGAGGCGATATGTGACTTTGTGTCGATCGACACCAGCCATGCGTGTCGATCGACACCACAGGCGGACAACTTCGGAGATTTTGGAAGATTTACAATTTTGCCCAGAAGTTTCCATTATTTCAGCATTAGTCCCTGTACGAGTTTTTAGCTATATATTGTGTTTTAGATCAGAGTTTTAGGGATTATCAAGCAACAGACCCTCTTCCTATCTCAAGCTTGTATCATCTTTCTCTAATCTTTGATACTCTTTGTTCTCTACTCTTATTTTCTATTATATTGAATGATTTCTATTCATATCATGATGATTGTTGCTTTCACCATGTCTGAGTAGTTCCCTTGTTAGGCTATGGGTTTTCAAAAGTTTCTGAGGAATTGTTGAACCAGTGATTTATTAGGGTTAATTGATAGAGTTCTTCATCTAGGATTGAACTTATTGCTTATTCTAGATTCGCGACCTAGAATCTGATTTAGGGTTGTTAATTGACACGAAAGTGTAATTGATTGCTAGATCTATCTTAGGTGAGCAAAATACCTATCTGCAAAGGAATTTGATTTAGGGATTTTGTGAACAAATTGAACCCGATCATTACTGCTTGTCTGGATCTTAGAATTTAGCAAAGGAATTTGGAATTCTGGATTCAGGGAATGATAGTTTACGCAGCGAAAGCTGGTAGGTTTTACAATTGTGTTTGAGTTCGAGAACGGTTCTTAATTATGATCCTGATGATTCAATTTATTCACAGTTCTGAAGATTCCTGAGATTTCCCTATGCCTAGCGCTTTTCTCCATTGATTTACACCTTGTTTAATTATTCGCACTGCAATTTCATTACATTATACTTTATTTAGCATAATACTTTTACTAGGATTTATTGAGTATTTCATAGTCCTTGTGGATTCGATCCCTAAGTACTACAGTGATCTCTTAATTTGAGAGAGTAGCTCAGGGTAAATTTGAGCATATCAAATTTTGGCGCCGTTGCCGGGGACTATTGAATTTACCATTAGATTTAAGTTTAAGTTTTTGTCTAAATTTTCTTTTATTTTGTTACTGATTTCGTTCTTTCTTTCTTTCTTGTGTGTTTCAGGTGCATGCCTAATCGCAAAACTCGGAGCAACAAGAATCTTGAGCTAGTAACCCTTTCAAATCAAGAGCTAGCTAAGTTAGAACGAAGAACCCGGACAGCGAAGAATTCAGAAGCGATGTTGCGTACTATCATCATGGCTGATGAACATGGAGTTCTCCGGGACAGAGATGGTCATGCGTACAATGCAGAGGGCCAAAGGATCGATGACGACGGCCAAGTCATTGTCGAAGCTGAAGTACCCGTCCAGGGTGCAGGTGTCGACCGACACCCACCACCTGGTGTCGATCGACACCTACCAGCGGCTGGTGGTGTTTTGGTTGGACAAGGTGCACCTGGTGCCTTAGGTCCACGCGCAATGACATTGGGGGATTACAACCGGCCAGAGCAGTTCTATGCCAACCGGTCTGCCATCCGCCCGCCTCCGTTTCAAAGGAATGACTTTGAACTCAAACCTGCATACTACACGCTTGTAGGTCAGAACCCTTTCCACGGGCTATCACATGAGCACCCTATGGATCACATTGAGCGGTTTGAGGATCTAGTCACTAGCATCAAGGCCAACGGGGTGTCAAACGACTATCTGTTCTGTAAGCTCTTCCCATACTCTCTTGCTGGGGAAGCAGCTTATTGGCTTAAGCAGTTGAAGCCGGGATCACTAACCACTTGGGAGGACACTAAAAATGCTTTCCTGAACAACTTTTATGATGATGCACGGTCTGAAGAGCTGAGGACGAAGATTTCAGCCTTCTCTCAAGGGCCTACAGAAGCATTTAAGGCCGCTTGGGCGAGGTTCAGGGCTTATCAGAGAGATTGTCCACACCACGGGTTCAGTGAAGTTCAGTTGCTTGGGATTTTCTTCAGGGGTATCGATTGGAGGTATCAGATGGCTCTAGATGCTGCAAGTAATGGCAACTTCAATACCAGATATCCTGACGATGCTGTGGTACTAATAGAGAATTTGGCTTCAAGCAACAGCACTAAGAATGCTGATTTCGAGAGAAAGAAGCAAGCTGGTAACTTAGATGGAAGTCAGATAGCTGAGGTGAAGGCGAAACTTGATACGGTTCACAACCTTCTAATAAACAAGAAGCAGGTCCATTTTGCTGCTGAGGTTGAAACCTATGAGCCAGTGAATGATCATGAGGAACAGGATGTTAACTATGTCGGTGGCACAGGCTTTCAGCGTTTCGGTAACTCACAAGGAAACCGAGGCTTCAATGGGGGCAGTCCGCGAGGCAACTATCAAGGGAATCAGTCCTCCTCTACCTTCACACAGCAGCCTCAGTATCAGAAGCCCTATCAGAGCAACAACAACTTCAATCAGAGGAACTATGGCTCATCTTCATATCAGAGCGTTCCACCACCTACTACAGAGAGCAAGATGGAATCGATGCTTGAGCAGATTCTAGAAGGTCAACAGAAGATTACAGTGGAATTCAATGGAAAGCTAGATTCACTGTATCAGGATCTGAATGGGAAGTTTGAGCAGCTGAACACTCACGTCAAGAAATTAGACACTCAGGTTGCTCAGACAGCTGGAGCTATTAAGAGACAAGACGGTTTTCTCCCTGGGAAGACAGACACTAATCCAAGGCATCAAGTGAATGCCATCTCATTGAGGAGTGGGAAGAAGGTTGAGCCTGTGATCAGGAGTACTCTGACACCTGAAGAGAAGATAGACTTAGAAGAGGTCGAAGACGAATATGTTGTTCCTCCGGAGTTAGTGTCGATCGACACCAACACTCTGTGTCGATCGACACCAGTTGACACAGAAGGGATTGACAAGGACAAAGCTGTGTCGATCGCTACAAAGGACACGACACTGGATGTTAGTGTCGATCGACACCCTTCATAGACAGACAAGGCTTCTTCATCATCTGCTAAGCCGATCACCGAATCATCATACAAACCAAGGATCCCTTATCCTCGAAACCCCAGGAACAAGAGATGGACAATGCCAGGTGTAAGGCTATGATGGACAAGCTCATTGTTGAGTTACCGTTGCTTGATGCCATCAAAACATCCCCCGTAATCAGACGGTACGTGAAACGCATGGTCACTAAGGATTTGAATGTTGAACAGGGTGCGATGATGATTTCCGCACAGGTTAGTGCCGTGATTCAGAACAAGATTCCAGAGAAGCTTCCAGACCCAGGTAGTTTCGTTCTTGACTGCACCATCTTTGCAGAGAAGTTCGAACGGTCTTTATGTGATCTTGGTTCTAGTGTGAATTTGTTGCCCAGATCAGTTGCTGTGAATCTTGGTATGACAGACTTCCAGCCGACAAGGATTACTCTCATCCTTGCTGATCGTTCCGTTCGTCTTCCAGACGGTATCCTTGAGGATGTTCCTATCAAGATAGGAGGTTGCTTGATTCCTACGGATTTCGTTGTGTTGACATATGAGGAAGAGCCTAAGGACCCGTTGATATTGGGACGACCATTCTTGGCTACAGCTGGTGCCATGATTGATGTCAGAAGGGGACGCATTGGTCTGAATGTAGGCGATTTAGTTATGAACTTTGAGATGGATAAGCTTGTAAAGCGGCCTACGATCGACGGTCAGACCTTCTGCGTCGAGACTCTCACGGATCTTGTTGAGGAGAGTTTCAAAGAGTTGCATTGTGAGGACCCTCTGGAACGTGCTTTGATTGCTTCAGTGGATGAGGTTGAGCATTTAGATGATATTGCTGCTGGGTATGTCAAGCTAATGGATGCAACCAAGGAAGTGATGCACGTAACGGGTGTCGATCGACACCCATCACTGGTGTCGATCGACACCGGTGTCCGGACAGACAAGAAAGCAGCTGATTGGAGCTTTGAGCAAGCTCCAAAGATAGAGCTTAAGCAACTCCCTGCGGGGCTCAGGTACGCATTCCTTGGTGAACATAATTCATATCCTGTTATTGTTAATGCGTCCTTGAACAACGCAGAGCTCACCCTATTGCTAAGTAAGCTGCGCAAGTTTTGCAAGGCTCTTGGCTATTCTCTTGATGACATTTAAGGTATCTCTCCAGATCTGTGCATGCATAGGATACATCTTGAGGATGAGACTAAGTCATCAATTGAACATCAGAGACGACTGAATCCAAACCTGAAGGATGTGGTTAAGAAAGAGATCATGAAGCTATTGGATGCAGGGATCATCTATCCGATTTCCGACAGTGATTGGGTCAGTCCAGTGCATGTTGTACCTAAGAAAGGAGGAGTCACAGTGGTACAGAATGAGAAGAATGAGCTGATACCGACTAGGACTGTGACAGGGCACAGAATGTGCATTGACTACAGGAAGCTGAACGCCGCTACAAGAAAGGATCATTTTCCTTTGCCCTTCATTGATCAGATGCTTGAGCGGTTAGCTAATCACCCTTATTACTGTTTCTTTGACGGTTATTCAGGGTTCTTTCAGATTCCTATTCACCCAGATGACCAGGATAAGACCACGTTTACATGTCCCTATGGCACTTTCGCATACCGCAGAATGCCCTTTGGACTATGTAACGCTCCTGCTACGTTTCAGAGGTGTATGATATCTATCTTCACAGACATGATTGAGGACAGTATGGAGGTATTTATGGATGATTTTTCAGTTTATGGATCCTCATTCAAGGATTGTTTGGATAACCTATGCAGAGTGCTAGCTAGATGTGAAGAGACGCACTTGGTTCTGAATTGGGAGAAATGCCACTTTATGGTCAGAGATGGCATTGTTCTTGGGCATAGGGTATCAGAGGATGGTATTGAGGTTGATCGAGCTAAGATTGAGGTGATGACTAATCTGCAGCCTCCTTCTAATGTCAAGACATTGAGAAGCTTTCTTGGACACGCTGGATTCTACAGACGTTTCATCAAGGATTTCAGCAAAATAGCACGTCCACTCACCGCTTTGCTCTGTAAGGATGTTACATTTGCGTTTGATACTGATTGTTTTGATGCTTTTCAACAGCTCAAGCGTGCATTAGTGAGTGCTCCAATTATTCAGCCGCCGGATTGGGATTTGCCTTTTGAGGTAATGTGTGACGCCAGCGACTTTCCAGTTGGGGCTGTGCTAGGACAAAGGAAAGATAAGAAGCTTCATGCCATATACTATGCCAGCCGTACATTGGATGATGCGCAGAAGAACTACGCTACCACAGAGAAAGAACTGCTTGCTGTTGTGTTTGCTTTTGAGAAGTTCAGGCAGTATCTTGTTGGCTCTAAGGTAGTAGTGCATACTGATCATTCTGCACTCAAGTACCTGATACAGAAGAAGGATTCTAAGCCTAGACTGTTAAGATGGATTCTATTGCTCCAGGAGTTCGACATCGAAGTGAAGGATAAGAAAGGTACTGAAAATGGAGTTGCTGATCATCTTTCGCGGATTAGGGTTGAAGACGACCTCCCTATTGATGATTCTCTGCCAGAAGAGAATGTGCACTTACTGGAAACGGGATGGCATGATTTTTCAAGCGGTGATCTGCAGTATTCTCGGACAACAGGTCCTGGTGTCGATCGACACCAAGCCCTTGTGTCGATCGACACCCACGTTCCAGACAGCTCCGGCTTGGCAGATAACCACTCAATAGCTGTTGTTGAGGGTCAAGATCTACCCTGGTTTGCTGATATTGCCAATTACCTTGCTGCAGGAGATGAACCGGATGCGTTTACAGGGTACTCGAAGAAGAAGTTTATGCGTGAGCTGAGACGGTTCTATTGGGATGAACCTTACTTATATCGACATTGTTCAGATGGGGTCTATCGTAGATGCATAGCTAATACTGAGATTCCAGATGTCTTGTTTCACTGTCATGGTTCTGAGTATGCTGGGCACTTTGCTACCTTCAAGACAGTATCTAAGGTTCTACAAGCAGGCTTCTGGTGGCCGACTATGTTTAGAGACACCCATGCCTTTGTGTCTCGATGTGATGCATGTCAGAGGAGAGGGAAGATCAGTAAGCGGCATGAGATGCCTCAGAACTTCATCCTCGAGGTCGAGGTCTTTGATTGCTGGGGTATAGACTTCATGGGTCCTTTCCCGACATCATACAAGAACAAGTACATCTTGGTTGCTGTTGACTATGTGTCGAAGTGGGTCGAAGCGATCGCCAGTCCTACCAACGACGCTTCAGTAGTCCTTAAGCTGTTTAAGACCATTATATTCCCACGATTTGGAGTCCCGAGGATTGTCATCAGCGATGGTGGCAAGCACTTCATCAACCGCGTGTTTGAGCGACTCCTTAAGAAGCACGGAGTACATCATCGCGTTGCTACTCCATACCATCCGCAGACAAGTGGACAAGTTGAGGTCTCTAACAGGCAGATCAAGGAGATTTTAGAGAAGACTGTAGGATGCTCTAGAAAGGACTGGTCCGCAAAGTTAGATGATGCACTCTGGGCTTATCGAACTGCATTCAAGACGCCACTTGGTACTACACCGTTTCATCTGCTTTATGGGAAAGCATGTCATCTTCCAGTAGAGCTTGAGCATAAGGCCGCCTGGGCTGTAAAGCTGCTGAACTTCGATATCAAACCAGCAGCAGAGAGACGTTTGATTCAGCTCAATGAGCTTGATGAGATATGACTCCATGCTTATGAAAGCTCTAAGCTGTACAAGGAAAGGACCAAAGCTTATCATGATAAGAAGATCATTTCCAGGACTTTCGAACCCAATGATCAGGTACTTCTGTATAACTCTCGTTTACAATTGTTTCCTGGGAAATTGCGTTCTCGTTGGTCAGGTCCTTTCACAGTCAAGGAAGTTCGACCATATGGTGCTGTTGTCTTGCTTAGTCCTGAGGGCAATGAATTTACAGTCAACGGTCAGAGGGTCAAACATTATTGGGCACATGCCAAGATCCCGGACGGACACATATTGCGTCTGGATGATGCACCCTCTGCCTAAGCCGTCACAAAGTCAAGCTAATGACTTTAAACAAGCGCTTGGTGGGAGGCAACCCACTGGTGAGTTGTGAATATATTTTCTTTATTTGAATTTTAATTATTTAGGTTTTTCTATATTTTTCAGTCTAACTTTGACTAATTTTATTTTTGGTTTTCTGTGTTTAATTTAGTTATTCTTTCAAAAAAAAAAAAAAAAAAAAAAAAAAAAGGGTGTCGACCCTTGTTGCTGGTGTCGATCGACACCAGTCGATGGTGTCGATCGACACCATAAGTCGACAGGTCCAGCGGGTTAAATACCCGAAAATCCTCTTCTTCCTCATTCAACTCTTCATTTCCGAAAATTTTGAGTTTCGATTTCTCTCTGGATTGTTTGGCGATTTCGTTGATTCAAAGCTCTAACCTCATCAGATTTTCATCCTCTACCTGTTTCTAGTATCTATTTTGAGTTTGGTGCAGATGGCTTCACGAAGCAAGCGATTTAGGTCGGACGGTGGCTCTTCCTCCAATCCGCCGGATTCCATGGCGGATTCGCCGGAATTTGCTGCTCCTCCAGCCCATTCTCAGGTGCAATCTCGACCTCCATGGCCCAAGAGAGAAGGTAGAAAGATTTCTTCAACGGTTGTGTGGGATGATTCTCCCAAGGAAGAAGTAGAAAAGGATGAATGTGTTTATAGGCCAATTTCGGAATCTTGGGATGAATACGATACATTGTTCTATAATGCTTGGTTAGGAGTTGATATTAGGCCAACTAGGATTGCTGACAGTTGTGCTTTGCGACGGATGGGTATTAGAGATGATGTGGTTAGATTAGTGCAGAGGATGGGCTTAGGCACCATAGCTACCAAGCAGTATGACCTTTTCCCGGACTTGGTACGACAGTTTCTTGCTACTGCTAGAGTCTATTATAGGAATGAGATTGTGAAGAATGCGCAGGAAGGGACTCTTACATTCCTGATTAGAGGAGTTCGGTACAGATTACCACTCCGAGATCTCTGTGAGCTTTATGGTTTCGATGCAGATTTGACGGGAGTTGCACTGCCAGCTCAGTTCTTGGACGGTCCAGCTTTCTGGTCTCATTTCGGGACAGGCCGTTATGACTCCAAGACATCTACGCAGACTGATATTCGACATCCGGTCCTGAGGTATGTCGTTCGTATCATTGCCAACACCATTCTGTGTAAGATGAAGCCTGGGAAGATGAGGTTGTCTGAGCTGATTCTGCTTAACTATGCTGTGGGGGATTATTGTGTTGATGGATTTGAGTGGCCTGAGTTAGATCAGAATGTGAACTTAGGTGCTGTGTTTGCTCATCACTTAGTCTCCTTGAAGATGAAGCCGTTTGTGGGTCGAGGGACCAAGCGAGAGAGTGTAGGTAGTCTTTTGACACCTATTTTTCAGCACTTCGGGATTGACACATCCAGCTGCACGGTCGTCACTACGCGTTCCGCTATGGACGAAGATTATTTGAAGAACGCTCACTGGATTAAGAGTTCTTGGATCTGGTGTTTCCGCACGGCTACGGGGCAGCACATGATACAGCTTCCACAGCCCGCCCTCACAGCCATTACAGAGGATCCACAGCAGCTGCGTTTTGATCCCGATCCTCGTCTCCTCACCACTGCACCACCGTCTAGACGCCGTAGAGGAGCTTCTTCTCGCGCACCTCCTACTGCTGCAGAGGATGCTCCGATACCAGACCTTGCTGGAGGTTTTCCGCATCAGTCCAGTTCTTCTGTGACTCCTCCGTTTGAGCTTCCTGTCGCTCCGGAGATCCCTATGGAGACAGCTGATTTTCAGAGATATGTCGTGGAGAGTTTCCAGAGCATCTGGAATGCCATAGCTGGACTATCTCGCTTTGGTTGCATTCGTCCTACTCGTCACCGCTCTCGATCCCCTCGCCAGCCACCGGTTCCCCAACGCCCGAGCAGCCCAGACGAGAGTTCTGAGGAGGATTAGTTTTCTTTTATCCTTTATCTTTTGTTTTTGATATTTTTGAGTCATTTTTATGTTTTCCTTGAGTCAGTTTGTATTCTAACATTTATTCTATGATATTTTCATCTTTTCATGTCACTCACCTTGCATTTTGATGATCTAACAGTGGTAGAACTCGGATTACTGGTTTCACAGACTTAGACTCGATTTTGCAACATAATGGTTTCGCATTACAGACCTGGTGTCGATCGACACCACTCGTCTGTGTCGATCGACACCCACACCACGGATTCAGGTTTTGTGTTCTAATATTTTGACTTTTTCCCTTTGGTTCATCAGTTTTATTTCCTTTTCACCAACTCCTTGCTTGATAACACTGGGGACAGTGTTGTTTAAGTCTGGGGGAGGTAGTTACTAACATCATTCTTTTTATTTTCTTAGAGTCAGTCCAATTTTTGTTTTATTGAGTCAAAATTTAGTTTGGCAACTATGATTTTTCGAGGAAATCACCACATTTGCAGGAACCTGAGTGACCATTGATTCGAGCTTGACATGCGTCTGAGACTAATGAAAAACCCCAAGGCTGATCAACCTACCAATGTTACCCATGTTCACCTGAGCTTTCAAAGGATCCATCACTGACTTCGCCCATTAACCTGACTTTATTTTGCTTGTCCAGGGGCTTGAAATACATTGGATCGGACTCTCCCTTCAGTCCTGAAAGACTTGTCTGTGTGAGTATGGTTCCCCTCTCTCTTCCCTTCATAAATATTAAAAAAAAAAAAAAAAAAATATATATATATATATATATACTAAGCAGTAAAAGATGAAATGATTTTCTTTTGAGTAGAGAGGTAGGAAAATTTCCAGTGACCTCATTATTCTACTTTGAAAGGAATGATCACACGAAGGTTGGAAGCGAGGTTAGGAAAATTTCCCGTGATACCATTATTCGCCTACACCTTTGATATAATTAGCTGCAGAAGTGAGAAAAGGGAGAGGAAAGGAACCAGAAGTAAAGACAGTCTGTGTGTTCATGAAAACTGATTGAGAAAGAATCCATGTGTCCTCTGATTGATACTCCCTGGATGAGTCCTCACCTTAGTTTATAGAAGTCAGTATGGTGAATTTGGATTGTTTATTTGAATTGTGGAGTTGTTTGGGATAGTTGCTAAGTCTGGGGGAAGTACATGGTGGTCTGGACCTTGTCAGGTAAGAATTTCCAGTGGCTTTACTATGGTGAATGTGAGTGTGGTGCTCTTATGACAAAATGAGTTTCCTGTGTTTTCAAACTTCTTTCACAGGCTGAGTTTCTGTTTTGCTTGAGGGCAAGCAAAAGCTAAGTCTGGGGGAGTTGATATATCATGGTTTTTATGGGTTTTAACTATGATATAAGAGTCTTTAATCGTGTCTTTTTGGTGTTTTTAGAGTCTATTAGAGTCTTTCATCTTCAGGTATGCATTTAGGACTAATGTGAAGAATATGAGAGATTTTGGAGCAAAGACCAAGAAGTTGCATCGAAGGATCATGTTTTGAGGCGATATGTGACTTGGTGTCGATCGACACCAGCCATGCGTGTCGATCGACACCACAGGCGGACAACTTCGGAGATTTTGGAAGATTTACAATTTTGCCCAGAAGTTTCCATTATTTCAGCATTAGTCCCTGTACGAGTTTTTAGCTATATATTGTGTTTTAGATCAGAGTTTTAGGGATTATCAAGCAACAGACCCTCTTCCTATCTCAAGCTTGTATCATCTTTCTCTAATCTTTGATACTCTTTGTTCTCTACTCTTATTTTCTATTATATTGAATGATTTCTATTCATATCATGATGATTGTTGCTTTCACCATGTCTGAGTAGTTCCCTTGTTAGGCTATGGGTTTTCAAAAGTTTCTGAGGAATTGTTGAACCAGTGATTTATTAGGGTTAATTGATAGAGTTCTTCATCTAGGATTGAACTTATTGCTTATTCTAGATTCGCGACCTAGAATCTGATTTAGGGTTGTTAATTGACACGAAAGTGTAATTGATTGCTAGATCTATCTTAGGTGAGCAAAATACCTATCTGCAAAGGAATTTGATTTAGGGATTTTGTGAACAAATTGAACCCGATCATTACTGCTTGTCTGGATCTTAGAATTTAGCAAAGGAATTTGGAATTCTGGATTCAGGGAATGATAGTTTACGCAGCGAAAGCTGGTAGGTTTTACAATTGTGTTTGAGTTCGAGAACGGTTCTTAATTATGATCCTGATGATTCAATTTATTCACAGTTCTGAAGATTCCTGAGATTTCCCTATGCCTAGCGCTTTTCTCCATTGATTTACACCTTGTTTAATTATTCGCACTGCAATTTCATTACATTATACTTTATTTAGCATAATACTTTTACTAGGATTTATTGAGTATTTCATAGTCCTTGTGGATTCGATCCCTAAGTACTACAGTGATCTCTTAATTTGAGAGAGTAGCTCAGGGTAAATTTGAGCATATCAGCCGTGTCTGGAACGATTTCAAATAAAATGGTGCCTTTAGTGGAGAATATCATGCATGATTTATTGGTTGTAGCAGAGAAATTGAAAGTGACGGAGCTAAACAGTTTTGAGCTTGAATACAATGTTATCGGTAGTGATGGGAAGCCTTATGAGGTGAAGTTGCTAAAGAAAAGTTGTAGTTGCAGGGTGTTCGATATTGAGAAGATACCTTGTTTGCACGCACTAGCCACTTTCATTAGGCGTGATGATAGAGTTCGTGATATGCAGTTATATGATTTGTGTTCAAAATATTTATTGGATGGAGCTGTGGGCGATGGCATATTACGACACAATCTATTTAGTGCCAGATAGGTCTCAATGGGATATCCCGGATGAATCATTAGCAAACGAATCTTACCTCTGGATCAAAAAGTAAAATCGGGAAGAAAGAAAACAAAAAGGTTTCCATCGGCTGGGGAAAGGCGTCCAAGGACGCAGAATAAAAGCAGGCCGAGACAATCACTACAATGGTGGTTATTTGGAAATAGTAGTGTTTGAATTGAGAATTCATATACTTTTAATCCGTTTGTAAAACTGGTATTACTATTCTGTTTGTAATCATAGTAGTATTTTTGAAGACACTCGAAACATTCGCGTTTAAATTCTTGTGAGCCCATTTAGTCCATTAGTAATCTATTTAAGCCCATTTAGTCCATTAGTAATCTATTTAATCAGGTTTTTCTTTTTGGTTTGTTAAGCCCATTTATTAAGCCCATTTATTAACGTCACGTCAAGCGATGCGAAAGAGAAGACTAAATGTCACGCATCTCCATCTAGCAGAGGAGAGCGAAGAGATCTTCGTATATCAGAGAGATCTTCTCGAGCCCTGATTCTCGTATCAGAAACGTCTCTTTCTCCTCTAAATCTCTAATCATGCAAAGTGGTGACTCTTCTTCCCCTGACATTGCTCATTCTCCCGGAAGAACTTCTTCTGATGAAAGTGGTGACTCTTCCCCTGACCGCCATCGCCGTCGATCTCCAACCAAAGGGTATTTCGTCCCACCATAACTCGTGCTTCTCGAGGAGTGAGAGATCAGACGCCGATGTTACCGTGGAGACACCCGGCAGTCGCAAATGCGTCTCCAGAATATGTTTATGAACCCCGTAACTTTGCCATTGGTGAAGTTCAAGTTCCACAATTGCCGGCTCACTTCTCCTCAGAGCAAAGGACCGAAACTAACAAGTGGTTGAACATGGTACGTACGACCTTCTGCATCCTATGTTTTATTTGATTCGAGTCTCCTCTGTTTTGTTATATTTGCTTTTAATGGGTTTTATTTGCTTCTCCCCTATGTTTTACCATTAAACTGTGTTGATTTGCTTCTCAGATGAAGATTCAGCATAAGGGGTACGAGAAATACCACGCTCACCTGCTGAAGGAATTGGAGAAAACGGAGGTTGGAATACGAAGGCTAGAAGCAGACCCGACAGAATGGGAGAACTTTCAGTTGGGGTAGCTGGCGCCGTTACCAATGTTTCTTCGTGACTTCTGCAGAGATCTTCAAAGGAGGGGACATTGAACAGTCTGAAGCTCAAGAGAGAGAACAAAACAAAAAATGATGGGATGCATGCATATGTTTTTAATTTTTTTTGTTTAATGTTATTTTGTTTAATTACTCATTTTGATGTTTTCTGGACAAGGTTGGTTTTAGTTCTTTAAATGAGGAGTACTACTTTGTTTAATTGACGCTTATAAATAAATAAATACGAGAGTGATATAGCATTTTTCAAAGGCAAATTGTACGGGTTGAAAATGACGGGTCCTTCCCTCAAGTACTAAGAATTCAAATAAAATACCAATATATACAAGAGATCTCTATATTATAAATCCAAGTTTAACCAGGAAAAGTCTTCACACCAATTTTTGTTTTGTGGACCTTGTCACCCTCTTTGTCGGGTTCACCTCTAATGCACCTCGTTTAACACCCTTTTTGGCTTCTTCACCATCCTCATTTGCTGCATTTTCTGCCTATCCTGATTCTATGGAAGTCGCCGTAGGCTCGTCAGCTGGGTCTGTGCAAGTAGCCGTAGGCTCCTCTGATGGGTCTATGGAAACACCCTTAGCCTCGCCTGCTGGGACTACAGTCACCTGCAATCGAATACAATTGTACACTAGTATTACCAGCTATACACTATAGTACTACCAAGTCGTACCAAGTCTTACAAAAATGTTACCTTTTCCTTCTCCTTCTCTAAGTTCTTCACAAAACCCTTAACCTCCTTCACAGATTCTTGGACCTCCTTCACAGATACTTGTACCTCATTTACAGCAGCTTCCAAATAATTAACCTTCTCTACAATGAACTGCATCTGTGATCTAAAATCTTGTTCAAAGTTCGTTACAAGTTTCACCAAATCAGCAAAATCATTGTATGTCGGATGGGGGTCAGGTGTTATTCCATCCATCGTTGCTGCATCTTGAGGTTCCTCCTCTTCTTGGGTTTCCTCTTCTCTTCGGGTTGCCACATCTTGGTTGTACATCTCGTCTAGCGAAATGGTTAATCCTTTACTAATACAATGCATCCAACTAGCAACAACAACATCATGCTCATCATCGTCGTCTTCTACTTCAGTGATCTCAGCCATAAGAGAGATTTCTTCATCTCTAACAGGTAGGATACTATCGATGTCCTGGTGAATGTTAACAACGAAGAACGCTTAAAAACATGAAAACACAAAATAAATCAAATGCTAAAGATAACTATGAAAACTCACCACAGTTGTACCAAGAGCTTTATATATTTCCGAAAGAGGAAACCCTTTACTTTCGCCTTTCTTGAACCTTCTCTTGCACATCCTAGGATAATTTTCGTCTGCCTCTGGATAATCTTCTAAGAATTTATCCCCTAAATCGGGAATTACCTCAAATGCTAAAAGCTACACAACACACAAATACTTAGAGTTAGCTTCAATTAAGACTTAGTAACAAAGACCAATATCTCAAATCAATTTTACTTACCTCCTTGGGAATACAAAAACCTGGAACCGGCCATAATGTAACCTTCACAGTCCCTTGGAAATGAGTCATCGTGTGCTTGATCTCCTTTAGCATAAAATCAAAAGAATATCTCCCCCAAGGAAAATTCTTACAAAAATTAAGATCACCCACCGCTCTTACAAATAAATTATCCACGGGGGATGCATCCTTTCCGGTATTCTTTGTTTGCGCTATCACTATGGTGGATAAGAAGAAGAGGACAGCCATCTTCAGCCTATCTCGAGAACGAGTCACCGGTACCATTTCCTTTAGCTTTGTTTTCACGTCTTCATATCTAATTGTTTTCTTCCCCTTGAAATACGTATTCTTAAAGGCATCACTGCCCGCTTTTTTATAATTAATGGGATAGTTGCAGCAGTTGAATCCCGATATCAAGGCGTGTTCCTTAATGCCATACCGGATGGGAGACCCATTAACAACAAACCAAGCTTCCTTCTTTTTCTCGATGTCTGCAGTTCGAATAAGGAGCATCCACATTCCCATAACCTTGTGGTTTTTCTCCCTTGGCATGTGGAATATGTGTTTGAATTGCGGATGCTCCTCAAACCACTCCCTCTCTTCCCTAGACAGCGGATAATCTAAATTATCTAGGATTTCCAAAGCTTCAGCTATAAAACACCTCGTCCCTAACTTTATCTTCTTCATATACTCCGAATGCAGGAAGTACATCCTTAGAGGTTGTAGTGGCTCCTCCAAACCCTGCCACATCAAGTTTTACCTAGTTTTACCGAGTTATACATTTCAAAAATTTTCCTAGAAATAAATGGAGTTTAACGAGTTATACAATAGTTCTACTTACTTTGTTCCTACAACTATCTTGAAACCCTAACTACATAAACCCTCATGTCCATTCCAATCGAGCTCATTCGAATCAAATCAGAGATACATAACTCGAATTAAGATAAATAATAGATAGAATCCAACTATCTCATACTTACCCTTGACTCGCTTGTATTTCCGCGCTCTGTATCTTGTTGTTCTTCATTCCGGCCAACAACAGGAGATGACCGAATCAAAATCTCTTCTTCTGAGACTCCTTCACCTTCACTCCTTCCGATTTTGTTTCCTCCCCTTGTCTTCACCATTTCCTGCTCTGACAATCGAAATCAAACAGAGAGGAGAAAGAAGAGATACCTTTTTTTGAACATTGAAGGTTTCTGGGTTGAGAGAGAGAGGAGAGCGGTTTTTCTAATAGTTTCGATTTTTATTTCGAGAAAATTTGAAATGAGGAAAGAGTTTCGGGTTTTTGGATGAGATCTTGGTTTCGATTCGGGTCGGTCGGGTCAGTTGGATTTACGTTGTGGGTAGGCGAATTAGATCCAGATTTTTTTAGTAAATATTGATGTTTTACTATGGTTATCTAGTAAAATACATTTTTTCCGAATTAAATTTAATTCTAAAATAAATATATTTTACAACTTCGTGTTTTGAGATTTTCTTTTCCAATATAGGGGGCTTCTCAGACGATGCCCTCTCTCTCTCTCTGAGATACTTCTCAAAAACTAAAACCTCCGCAGCCTTCTTCTCCTCTTCTTCTTAACCGTTTGTCTCTCTACAACAATCAACCATGGCGTTAGATCAACAAACACAGATTCAACTCTCATTCATCCTCGGCCCCGATTCATCCCACTTCGAAACCCTAATTTCACACCTCATGTCATCTTCAAACGAGCAGCGCTCACACGCCGAATCACTCTTCAATCTTTGCAAACAAATACATCCCGATTCACTCTCCTTAAACCTCGTTCAATCTCTCAATTCATCTCCTAATCCCGAGCTTCGCGCCATGTCCGCTGTTTTATTAAGGAAACAACTCACTCGCACTGGAGATGACGACGAGTCCGCTTTTATCTACCGAAGGATTGGTGAATCTACTCGTTCATCTCTTAAATCTGTTCTCATCTCTTCGTTACAACAAGAGAGTACTAAATCTATAGCGAAGAAGCTTTGTGATACTATCGCTGAACTCGCATCTGCGATTTTACCTGAGAATGGTTGGCCTGAGTTACTTCCGTTTATGTTTCAGTGCGTTGTTGCTGCTGATAACGCGAATCTTCAGGAATATGCTTTGTTGATATTCTCTAGATTGGCTCAGTACATTGGGGAAACGTTGATTCCTCATTTGAATACATTACATTCTGTGTTTTCTCAGTCTTTGAGAAATTCCACATCTACTGATGTTAGAATTATGGCTTTAGGTGCTGCCATTAATTTTATTCAGTGTTTGTCTAATCCTTCGGATAGGGATGTGTTTCAGGATTTGTTGCCTTTGATGATGCAAACTTTGACCGAGGCATTGAATTCTGGGCAAGAAGCTACAGCACAAGAAGCTTTAGAGCTTCTTATTGAATTGGCTGGTACTGAACCCAGGTTTTTGAGGAGACAGATTGTTGAAATTGTTGGTTCCATGCTTCAGATTGCCGAAGCTGAGAGTTTAGAAGAAGGAACTAAGCATTTAGCTATAGAATTTGTGATTACGTTGGCTGAGGCACGAGAAAGAGCCCCCGGTATGATAAGGAAGTTGCCACAGTTTATAAGCAAACTCTTTACCGTGTTGATGAACATGCTTTTGGATATTGAAGATGATCCAGCTTGGCATAGTGCTGAGAATGAAGATGAAGATGCTGGCGAGACGAGTAATTATGGGTTTGGACAAGAATGTTTGGATAGGCTTGCGATATCTTTGGGTGGAAATACTATTGTTCCTGTTGCCTCTGAAGTTTTCTCGGGATTTTTCGCAGCTTCCGAGTGGCAGAAGCACCATGCTGCTCTCATTGCTCTTGCCCAAATTGCTGAAGGCTGCTCAAAGGTGATAATTATTTCTCTTCTGGCTTAATTTGCATGAAATAAGTCGGTCGTTAGAAAGAAATGAATAGCTTAGTACTATTAAAAATTACAAGGTACATATTTGGGGCTCTTAGATTTTAGTAATAGATATAATCTTCCGAGATTTCCCATATTTTGATGTTATCTTTCTACTATATTTTTAAACAAGTTCATTTTTGTACCTGTTCGGTGGTTATTAGTTCTCTCTTATGAAGAGAACGACTTACTTGCTTTTATGTTTTTTTCTCTGATATTATCTCGGTATTGGTACAGGTTATGATACGAAACCTGGAACAGGTGGTTTCTATGGTTCTGAACTCTTTTCAGCATCCCCATCCTCGTGTCCGCTGGGCAGCAATTAATGCAATCGGGCAGTTGTCTACAGACTTGGGACCTGTATTACAAAATCAATATAATCAGTCTGTGTTGCCTGCACTGGTTGGAGCCATGGATGACTTTCAGAATCCTCGAGTCCAGGTTAGTTTGTATATTGCTGCTTTGGCCAATCCGTGAGTAAAAATGTAACTCATTAGTAACACTAATTCATACATTTTCAAAATATGCAGCAGGCAGTGTATTATGTAAAGTATTGGTCTTTTTAGACATTTAACTTGGGCTTTTAGTTGCTGAGAAGACTTACTTAATCATACCAGTGTTCCATACTTTGTAGTTAAAGTGGAATGGTATTTAAAAAATCGAATTAGAGGATCATTGTTTTAGTTCTACAAAATGAATCCGGCTCTGAAAGTGTGAATATTCTTATTGACCTGCCTTTCCCATCCTACTCATAATTTGGATTTACTTCACCATCTAATTAAACACCACTGTCAGGGCATTGCTCTAGTTCATACTAAAATCAACCACTGAAAGTGGGATATATTCTCATTGATTTTCATTTTCTGTCCTGCTTTTTTAAGAGATATTGTTATCCTTTTCTTTGAGTTTCTGTAATGAGGTACCCCTCTTGTGATACAGGCCCATGCTGCTTCTGCTGTTCTTAATTTTAGCGAAAATTGCACGCCAGAAATTTTAACCCCTTATTTGGATGGAGTTATTAGCAAGCTTCTTGTACTGCTTCAGGTAAACATCATAAATGCTTCTAAACGTGTGTTTCTTTGTCTTTGATGAAATTTCTTGAACAGAATTGCTAAATTTCCATCTTCTATAATAATGTTTCCTTTGGAAGCTACTATTTAAGTGAAACCCAACAAGGGTTCGTGATGCTAGATTAGGACATAAGAGTGAGTGGTTGTTCTAGTTTGTTTAGCCTTGTCAGAATTCATTCTTACATTTCCGAAGACTGTCAACACTAGATCTTTAAGTATTACATTGGTGATTAGTCCAAAAAGTATTCTGCATACCTTAACTATCCAAACTAGTATATTTATCAATATTAATTGTTGGTAGTTGTAGTTTCCTCACTGGGGAATCTCACTATTAGTCTTATATATCTGGGTATAATGCAGAATGGAAAACAAATGGTGCAAGAGGGTGCTTTGACAGCTTTAGCATCAGTTGCTGATTCTTCACAGGTTATATGCACTTCCCTAAAAGTTTTTTCTCTAATATTATTTCGTGCTCATTGATCTAACTTTTTTTAGCAGGACCTATTCCAAAAATACTATGATGCTGTTATGCCTTACTTGAAAGCTATTTTGGTAAATGCAAATGACAAAGCTAATCGTATGCTTCGAGCTAAATCAATGGAATGCATTAGTTTGGTTGGAATGGCTGTTGGAAAGGAAAAATTCAAGGACGATGCAAAGCAGGTAAGGATATGGATGTTTCATATTCTTTTAGATCCTTGTGCCAAATGATGTTATAGATCTTTACTTCCACTTTTTAGATAACTACCTTTTGATTTTCGTTAATGCAATTCCCTTATTTTGTCTACCCAAAATCGGTTTTAGAAATGCTCAATCATTCTAGTGTGGGAAGTAGTAACCCTACTAAACAGTAGCCTAAAAGTTGATTTTATGTGGAAAGGTCATGGAAGTGCTGATGTCACTACAAGGTTCGGAATTGGAAGTGGATGATCCGACAACAAGCTACATGTTACAGGCATATTTCAGTATTCTTAAATCATGAATTTATTGTTAAGTTTTCTTTTCGTTGTGCTATTAGAATCTTAGTGGAATCTTAATGAAATTTTTTTCTGGTTTATCTAACTAATACATACTTATGCAGGCTTGGGCTAGGCTCTGCAAATGCCTTGGACAAGATTTTCTCCCTTACATGAGTGTTGTTATGCCCCCTTTGCTTCAATCAGCACAGCTTAAGCCCGATGTTATCATCACATCTGCAGATTCAGATGCAGATATAGATGAAGAAGATGATAGGTATGAAATGGTTACATCCCAGTACAGTGTATTGAAAATTTCCATATCGAATACCTCAAGAATATACAATCATACACACTTGTATATGTGTATATATATAGTGGAAAATGTTGCAGAACTATAAGTTTTAATATCAAGGTTATGAGAACCCACTCTTCCATTTCAGTCAGAAGCTTGCTAAATAATTATCAGTTCATAGTTTTTTTTTCCTTACCTTTTCCCCCCTTTTAGCTACCCATTTAAGATTAGATATAACATTTAGCGAAGGAAATATGATTTGCATCCATTCAACTTTTTCATCCGATTCATATTTTTTTGTCAAGGAAAGTTACTTGATTTGTTTTTCTCTGTGTGGTATCTCACTTTCTTAAGGTTATATTTTCTATTTCAGCATTGAGACCATCACTCTTGGTGACAAGAGGATAGGAATCAAAACTAGTGTGTTAGAGGAGAAAGCTACTGCCTGTAACATGCTGTGTTGCTATGCGGATGAGCTAAAAGAAGGTTTTTTTCCTTGGATTGATCAGGTATGGTTTCCGCACTCTACTAACTATCAAAGTACGGAGTTTCTAATATAGCTATGACAAAGCAGGTTGCTCCTATTTTAGTTCCTCTTCTCAAGTTTTATTTCCATGAAGAAGTTAGGAAGGCTGCAGTATCAGGTGTGATTCTTGAGCATCTGTCATATCTACTACTCCCTCCGTTTCATAATATAAGTCGTTTTATAAGTTTTGTTGTGTTTCAAAATATAAGACGTTTTCGTGTTTCTTTATAACTTTTTACTTTATTGAATATTGTGTGACCAATAATGATCTGTAGTTTTTCTTTTTAATTGGTTGAATTATTTTTTTATATATATTAAGTAATACTTTTCAAAAGTAAAAGTAATTTCAAAATATGCGTGCTTTAACCCAAAACGACTTATATTTTGAAACGGAGGGAGTATATGTTTTCTTGGGTTTCAATCATTTCTTCTTTGTTTTTCTATAATGGGGGCTTAAGTTACATTATCCACCTTTTCTGCGGTCAGGTATGCCGGAGCTGCTACGTTCAGCTAAACTTGCGGTGGAGAAAGGGCTATCTCAGGGTCGTAATGAATCCTATATAAAGCACCTGAGCGATTATATAATACCTGCATTGTTGGAGGCCTTGCACAAGGTTAAATTGGCTTTACATTTTCCTTTTATTTTTTGGCTTAGATGTCTTCACGTTTTGTTTTCATATGAATTATGAAGAATAACCTATTTATACTTGTTGATTTTTCTCCAACTCAACTGTAGGAGCCTGAAGTGGAGATTTGTGCAAGCATGCTGGAGTCATTAAACGAGTGTGTACAGGTTTGTAGCTTTTTGCCCAGACTAATCACATTATCTTTTAGTTCAGACAAAATATTCATTCCCGTCTTTTCTCTTTTTCTTCACTCTGAATTGATAAATGGTCTTGACTAGTGAAATATACCATCCTCTGTTATCTCATTACCTAAATACTTGTTTCAGATTTCTGGACCCATTCTAGATGAGAGCCAGGTGAGGGGTATTGTTGAGGAGACTAAGCAGGCAGTAATAGCTAGCTCAGCCAGACGGAGGGAGAGAGAAGAGAGAACTAGGGCAGAGGACTTTGATGCAGAAGAAAGTGAGATCCTTAAAGAAGAAAATGAACAAGAAGAAGAAGTTTTTGACCAGGTATGATCTCTATTGCTTGTGTTGGCATAGCATCAATTCTGACAGAGGATGCATGGATATAAGGGATTGTCTTTGTCTCTCTTTTTTCGTGAAGATTGGTGATTTGCTGGGTACATTAATAAAAACATTCAAAACCTCTTTCCTGCCACTGTTTGATGAGCTTTCATCTTACATAACGCCCATGTTGGTAAGTTCTTTCTTTTGCGCTCTCAGGTTTTCTATATAGTGATCTACACTTCTTTCCCTTACACATCTTTTCTAAATGCGTGCTGAGATTTTCTTCTATCTAAAAATAATAACCAAAGAATGAGTGCTTTAATTTGTTCGCCAACTGTAATATTGAAGGTTTTTTGTTTGTTTTATGCAGGGAAGTGATAGAACAGCCGAGGAGAGAAGAATAGCTATTTGTATATTTGATGATATTGCTGAGCATTGTCGCGAAGCAGCTCTTAAGTATGATATTCTCTTTATTTTGTTCGCCTATTAGATGTCTCAGCATCTTTATGATATATATATTGTTATGCAGATATTATGATACCTTCGTCCCTTTCCTTTTGGAAGCATGCAATGATGAGAATGCGGATGTTCGGCAGGTAGTTTTACAAAAAAACAACTATCTTCCTTGGTTTAAACAGAGTTCAGGATAATTTAGTGTTTTCTTCCACGATTCAGGCTGCTGTTTATGGGATTGGAGTTTGTGCTGAGTTTGGCGGATCTGTTTTCAGACCTCTTGTCGGAGGTAACTTAATAGAGGCTTTTCGTTTCTCCATGTCTATGGGGTTCTTGTTATATTGGTGTAAATACGGTCATTTTTCTTTGTAGAGGCACTCTCCAAATTGGATGTTGTCATCAGACATCCTAATGCTCAACAGTCTGAGAATGCAATGGCATATGACAATGCTGTTTCCGCTCTTGGAAAAATATGTCAATTTCACCGAGATACTCTTGATGCTGCAAAGGTAATAATATCTATATCTACATTCTTCATTTCGATAACTAATGTGTACCTTCTTTCTATTTGATCTCGTGCCCTTTTTATGGGGGTATGGGCCGTTTTACCTGGTGATTAATTAACATGTGCTTGACTTGTCACTCTTAACAGATTGTCCCTGCCTGGTTAAACTGCTTGCCGATAAAAGGGGATACAATTGAAGCTAAAATTGTCCATGATCAGCTTTGCTCAATGGTCGAGAGGTAGAAATATATATTATTTATTTGTGTTACAGCATTTCTGGTTGGTAATACCGAAGCATGGACTCTTGTGCAGATCTGATCCGGATTTATTAGGACCCAATCATCAGTGCCTTCCAAAAATAGTTGCAGTCTTTGTTGAGGTATCTACTAAACTATTAAAAAAAAACCAATTTTAAGGGTTGTTTCCAAACACTCTAAGCTAACTAATTCCATCAATATTAAAAGACCAATATAATCAATGTATCCAAACACCACTGTTGAAACATATTAAAATATAAACAATCTTATAAGTGTCCAAACAGAATAAACTTAAAAGCTTGACTTATGAGGCGTCTAAACTTAATAATATATATATATATATATATATTCCGTTTAATCATATTCTTTAGTTGAATAAATTTAATTTTGTTTTTTTAAAAAATTTACTACAAATATTTAAATTTTAAAAGAAGTTTAATTTATTATAAATATAGATTTATACTCTATAAAATGTTTAAAACATTAATAATATTTAAACTCTCTAAAACAAGAAATCACTATACTATTATTTGAGAAGTACATTTAGAAAGTAATTTATGTGTTAGTTATTATAAAATGATATACTAATTGTTTTTAATACACTAACAACAGAAATGAGATTCAAAATAATCTAAAACATTGACTGGATCATAATGATCAGCGTGTTGGTAAAATCTCTACACGGGTATCATGTTCTCTTACTAAATCTCTTACCCTGTTGAATTAAAATAATCAAATCCAAAACATGTAATTATATAAAAGGGATTGTGTACAAGACGAAAATTTACCAACGGATATGGGACATGACGGGTTTTTGTCCTAAAATAGATAGGTCAAATACATTGTTGGATAACTAATTTTATAATATCGACTAATAAATAATATATATTTTTAATATTAGAATTACTAATTTATAATAATTAAATTTTATTTGTAATACAAATGGATCAAAAAATCTAAAATAATAAATCTGAAACGGATAATTATATAACAGTGATCAGTTACATGATGGAGTGTTTCCGACAAGTATAGGACAAGACAAGTTTCCGTCCCAAAATGGGCAGATCTAAGACAAGTGTTGGATAACTAATCATAAAACATATAGTAAGAAATATAATATATTTTTTCAATATTATAACTACTTACAAAATATTGAAATGGGTTTATAATAAATAGATTTAAAATCACATTCTCTTCAAATTTAAATTGTAATGAGGATATTTAAATTACTTAGGATTGACAATTGTATTGGTTTTCATTTAATTAGGATTTTTTTTAATTCAGACTAATTTAATATATATTTTGATATGATTGACTCTAAATTGTTTCAATGAGAGTAAAGAACATCATTTATTTGGCGTATGTATGATTCAAATAACAAAAATTTGATATTGCTACATTAAAATAAAAAATTCAATGTTGAAAGCACGTTAAATATATTAAAAAAATAAAATAAATTACAAACATATATCAAACAAAAAAAAAAAATTTTTTATGAAGATTATGAAAAACAAGTTAAAATTATACGAATAAAATAAAATATTTATTAACAATAAAAAACCTATAAATTTATATTGAAATAACGTGGATGCAAATCTAGTATTATATTACACTCCCTACCAAGTCGCAACACCTTCATTGATATCAGTTATGAGTAGGGGTGCTAAATCTGGGTTTCGGTTTTCTTGAATTTTCGGTTTATGAAAATGATATCCGAACTAAAACCACATCTACAAAATCGATGGTTTCGTACGGGTTCGGATTTTGGTTTTAGTCAAATAAATCATTAATTCTCAAAGAAACTTCGGGTTTTGATCGGGCATTTTCCTTCTTTTTTTTGGTTCGGATTCGGATTTGGTTTTTTGATTATCAAAAATGTGAATCCATTTAAACCATATATTAAGATATGATTCGGTTTTCGGAAATGAATATCTCTGTTCCGTTGGCATCGGATCCGTTTATCTGGATTGAACACCCCTAATAAGTTTTGATGCCCCACAGATTGAATGATCCAACCTAGTTTTGATCTCCGTTTGTAAAAATATTCTGGTGTATAGGTCTTATGCGCAGGTAGTAATCTAGCAACGGAACAAACAGTGAGCAGGATGATAAATATCTTAAGACAGCTTCAACAGACTTTGTCTCCATCAGCACTCGCATCGACATGGTCATCTCTACAACCACAGCAACAGCTTGCATTGCAGTCTATTCTCTCCTCTTAGTTCTCTTATATATTCTTTTACGAGTATGACGATAAAGAATGATCCAACAAATGTATCTCTCTTTATTTTTGCATATGGATTATGAAATGTAATGTTTGATTCTTGGGCTGTTGCTTGTGTAAACGACAGTAGGGAGTAGCAATCCAGAAAAGAAAGTTTTGAGGTTTCTATTATGTCGTACACAAAGATTTGAACAATTTTTGATGGTATGTTATTTACTTTCAAACATTGATATTTTTTTTAACAACTGGTTCATTCACTGAATTTAAATCAGATACATCCATATGAATATTATTTGTCAACATATAGTCGGCAGTCTGCTTAAGGACACCAAAACCCGACGAAGATCATAACTTATAGTCGGCAGTCTGCTTCAAGAACAGAGGTTAACCAAACCGGACCACCCGCCGCTAATTACGAATTGAGCCTTCCTTTGTGTGTCACACTCTTTGCTATTTTGCGAGCCGTTAAATTGGCCGGAAACGATGAGAGCTTAACGTCCAAATAACGAAACCTGCATCAAAGTTTTTGAAATATATCTAAATAAGACCGGAATTTAGGCCAACCATAGGGATTATTCAGAACTTCAACTACCGTGCCACATTCAGAGCAGATCTTGACATTGTTGGATGTTGGTACCGGGTTTAGCACCCGACCTAGATCCGGCCCAAACCAAGTCCGATAGTCAGAATTAGGCCCAGTTACGGGGTCGAACCGGGTCGATATAACCGAGTCGGGTTAACCGACCTCGAGTTAAGGCATATCGTGAAGTGAATGCCCATCAGAGGAAGCCCAAGAACGACAGATCGCCGACCTAGGCGGCTTATAAATAGAGAGATTCACTTGCCTCGCAAAGCATCCGAAACTTGGGGAGGAAGCTAGAGAACAGTTTCCTACCTTCTCTCTAACTTTCTCTCTCTTCAATTGTAGATCTGATCCTTTTGTAAAACTTCTTTCGTATTTTGAAACCCTAGATCGAACACATTAGGTTCAACAATTTGGCGCCGTCTGTGGGGATCGAACCCACGACCACGTGGTTATTCAGTCGTGGATATTAACAAAACGAGATTAGGTTGAACATGATCATAAATGCAACAAACCACAGACCACGTTTACAGGTCGAATGCTGACGTACTGGGTTTAGCACCCGACCTGGATCCGGCCCAAACCAAATCCGATAGTCAGAATTAGGCCCAGTTACGTGGTCGACCCGGGTCGATCTAACCGAGTTGGGTTAACCGACCTCTAGTTAAGGCATATCGGGAAGTGAAAGCCCATCAGAGGAAGCCCAAGAACGACAGATCCCCGACCTAGGCGGCTTATAAATAGAGAGATTCACTTGCCTCGCAAAGCATCCAAAATTTGGGGAGGAAGCTAGAGAACAGTTTCCTACCTTCTCTCTAACTTTCTCTCTCGTCAATTGTAGATCTGATCTTTTTGTAAAACTTCTCGTTCAATTCAATCATATTCGTTCTTTCGTATTTTGAAACCCTAGATTGAACACATTAGGTTCAACAATTTGGCACCGTATGTGGGGATCGACTTTTTTTCCTACTATGAAATCTCGTCTTTTTCTCCAATGACTGAACAGCGGGATCCTCTAATTGGCCCGTTACCGCAGAATCCATTAACGGACCACCCGGCGGGTGGCGACAATGACGACACAGCGCTAGTTACTCAAGTCGGACTCCAAGAAAGGAATCAAGAAACCCGTCTTGGCTCTCACGACGGTTCTGCAACTCTTAACCCCGCTCTTTCGGCAGTAAACGTACCTGACTCGTCAACTCAATCACCTGAACTCGATGTTCTTCTGCGGTCACCCGATGTAACCAACCTATTACAGCTATTAGCTGCTCAACACTCCTCTCAAGATACCGCAAGAATGAATATTCAAGGTCCAAACATTCCGATCTCAACTCCTCCGCTCCGACGAAGTCTCTTTCAAAGAACACCGGCTATGGAATCTGTCCTATTTACACCTCAAGACATCATGGACGAACTCGCAATCAACCAAAGCCGGGAAGCCAAATTCTCTCAATCGATCAAAGATATGAAGTCACAAGTGAACCAGGCAACTAGTTCCGCTCCAGACATCGATAGAGTTATCGAAGAAACTCAGCAAACCCCGTTCACAGCACGAATCTCCAATACCGACATGCATCAGATCGGTAAACTCAAGATCCTCTCTTACGACGGATCTGGTGATCCGCGTAGTCACATGACTGCATTCACGATAGCAACTGGACGAGCCCAGCTATCCAAAGAACAGAAAGATGCAGTCCTATGCCAGTTATTCGTTGAAAACCTCAGCAACGACGCGTTGCAGTGGTTCTCAAGCTAAAGCCAGGAACCATCGATTCTTTCCACGACCTATCTCAAGCGTTTATGAAGAAATACTCCATCCTTTTCCGACCTGAAGAATCTACGGCAGATCTTTGGAGCATGACCCAAGAACGAGGGGAAAGCCTTCGGGATTACATCAACCGTTTCAAGAAAGTCGCAGCTCGGGTAACAATGGACGACGTCGCCTCTATCGAAGCTCTCTGACGGGGTCTATGGTACGAATGCAAATTCCGTGAAACCTTGGCATCAGCTCGACCTTGAACCCTTGAAGACGCGTTACATCGATCAACAATTTACATTAACCTCGAAGAAGAGCGTAAAGCTTTAGAACGACAGTACGCTCCCAAGACCTCCAGCGTGCCTAAAGAAACGACCAAAGACACTTACAAAGAGCCACGCCAACACTTCGAGCCATATAGAGAAGATAAAAGTCATAAATTCGATGGGGCGTACCAAATATCCGACGATCAGAAGGCACCCCTTCCATGGAACAAGTATATTCGACCTACTAACGATAACCCGTCCAAAGATTCGAATCTCGATGGTCGACCTACCGATCAGACATACTCTAAGAATGAAGCAAGCAACTCCTATTGTGAATATCATATGCGTTCAGGCCACTCCACCGAGTACTTTAGGAATTTCTGCTCGATAAATTCCGAAAGGGCGAAATACCAGATGCAATGCACAAATCCCGGCGATACGACAATCGAGAATACAGACCACCACGTCCATTCACCAATCAGCAACAATGGCCAAATAATAAGCCACAACATTTCGATCGCCCATTGGTTCAACGTGAACATACCCCTGAACGACAAGTCGAGCAGACTAAACTGGAACGCGACGAGAACCAACATGCCGATGAACCACACAAACGACGGGAAATTCACATGATCATGGGCGGCCTCCTCGATTGTAACGATTCAGTCAGATCGTTAAAAGAACACAAGTGGAAAGCAGAGGCAACATCCATCAAAACAACTTCCTCCGATCAGATCAATACAATAAGAGGCGAGCTCCCAATCATATTCTCTGAAGTCGACACCGATGGATTGGATCTTCCACACAATGACCCCCTCGTTATAGGTCTTGGTATAGGTGATTGCAACGTAGCAAAAATCCTCATTGACATCGGCAGTTCGGTCGACCTCATCTACGTCGATACTTTAACAAAAATGGGCATACCCGTGTCATCAGTTAAAGAAAATCCTAGAGTTCTCACCGCGTTCGATAGTCACCAAGTCAGGTCGATCGGAAACATTAAACTCCCCGTCTTCGCGGGTAACACGTGCAAGCAAGTTCGATTCATCGTCATCGACCAGCTGTCGGTTTACAACGTAATCATGGGGATACCCTGGATCCATTCGATGAGGGATGTAGCATCAAGTTATCACCTATGCATTCGCTTCCATTCCAGCAGGGCTGTCTTCACCATTACAGGAAAACAAGCCATAGCTCGAACCTTTTTTATTGTCGAAAAGAAGCTTCGCACACCTCGAGTCACTGTACACACGATCGTTGAAGAAAAGTCGGGCTACGATATCACTACTGCTAGGCCGACTATACATTCCAATAAAGAGATAGTGGATATGATCATCATCAATCCAAAACACCCTGAGCAACACGTCAGCATTGGTTCCCAACTTCCGCCGCATTTACAGAGCAAATTGGAAGCCTTTTTACGAAGGCACATATCCACCTTCGCATGGACTATGGACGACATGATCGGAATCGACCCCATCATAACCACGCACGAACTCAACGTCGACCCAACATACAAACCCAACATACAAACCCTGTCGTGGTTAAAAAGAAGAACGGTAAATGGAGAGCCTGCATAGACTTCACTGACATCAATATAGCATGCCCGAAGGATTGCTTCATGTTACCTCACGTCGACCGGTTGGTAGAAGCAATGGCAGGAAACGAGCTCCTCACTTTTATGGATGCCTTCTCCGGGTACAATCAGATCCTGGTGCACCACGACGACAGAGAAAAAATGGTATTCATAACCGATCGTGGAACGTACTGCTACAAGGTTATGCCTTTCGGCCTCAAAAATGCAGGTGCGACCTATTAACGACTAGTTAACAAAATGTTCGGCGATCAGCTCGGTAAAACCATGGAAGTTTACATCGACGATATGCTCGTTAAATCCGCCAATGCAGAGGATTACATCGATCACTTAAGGACTTGTTTCGAGATTCTCGATAAATACGGGATGAAACATAACCCGGCTAAATGCACATTTGGCGTCACATCCGGTGAATTCCTCGGATACATAGTCACTCAACAAGGGATCGAGGCCAACCCTAAACAGATTACAGCTGTGCTCGACCTACCGTCACCGCAAAACAAACGAGAAGTCCAGCGTCTATCAGGACGAATAGCCGCACTGAACCGCTTTATCGCACGTTCTACAGATTGGTGCCTTCCTTTTTATCAACTCTTTTGAAGCAACAAAACTTTCAAGTGGGACGAACGATGTGAAGCAGCCTTCCAAAAACTCAAAGAGTATCTGTCTACGCCGCCAGTACTCGCTAAACCAAATCAAGGTGAAACCTTATACCTGTATATTGCCATATCCGACTCCACTGTTAGCAGCGTCCTAGTAAAAGTTGACAGGGGAGAACAGAGGTCAATCTTTTACATCAGCAAAACTATTGAAGCAGCCGAGACACATTATTCGCCCTAAGAGAAAATCGCTTTTGCCACGGTCACGGCAGCACAAAAACTCCGCCCGTATTTTCAAAGTTACCCGATCATCTTCCTCTCCGACGCCAACATACAGACGATCTTGCACTCCCTAAGCCAATCAGGTCGACTTACCAAATGGGCAATCGAACTAAGTGAATACGACGTCACGTATCAACCACGAAAAGCACATAAATCCCAAGTCCTCGCAGATTTTTTGATCGAACTACCACAAGAAATTGTCGAAGCAAATTCAGCAGAAGAATCCTGGGAACTCTACGTCGACGGATCAGCTACTTAGAACGGCTCCGGAGTTGGTATCTTACTTAGGTCGCCAACAGGAGAGATGCTTAAACAAGCTTTACGACCCAACTTCAGCTCGACCAACAACGAGGCAGAATACGAAGCCCTAATCGCTGGCCTTAAGCTCGTGCATGGTATTGGAGTCAAGCATATCAGAGCACTTTGTGACTCCCAACTCGTCACTAACCAGTTTACCGGAGATTTCGAAACTAAGAATGAACGAATGGACAAATATCACCTTTTAGTACAGAAGCTCACCAAAAACTTTTCAACATTCGACCTCATTAAGATATCCTGAACAGAGAACAAGGGGGCCGACGCGCTTGCTGCCTTAGCTAGTGCACTAAGCCCGTACATGCAATCCATTCTCATCGACGCCATAGAGGAGCCAAACATCGATCTACCCAACAAAGTCTGCGCTATTCCTGCAGAGGACGACCTTATGGAGGTCGATGACATACTCCCCGAGAGTTCTATTAAGACACAGCCATACGAAGACTGGCGAACTCCCATCATGTTATACATCGCGGATGGGGAGGTACCCACCGATAAGTGGGAAGCACGCCGGTTAAAAGCTCGAGCCGCACACTACATCATGCTCGGATATGTAAAATACAAGATTTCCAATCCTAGCAGGAAAAGGAGGGAAACGAATACTCAATTTAAAACTGAGTAAACAGAATTCTCCAAAAAAAATGATTAATTCTGCAACAAAACCACTCATGCCTGGCAATGCAAGGGAAGCCATCGATAAGATAGAAAACATTGTAAATATTTTTGGAATGGAGATAGCCATTCCACCCATTTCGCACAACAGAGAGGTAGCGCGGGGCAGTCAAGGAACACATTCGGCTTTCACATACAATTACATTACTTACCTTTTGCAACTCCTTTGGAAATATTACCTGAATGGTATTTCTTTCCTGTATTTCGGATGACGGACTTTTCCAATATAGCGCTTTTGAAGAGCTACTTATCTGCATTCACGGCGAAGAGGTCGAACACATTCTAATCGAGACTCACGAAGGAGCAGGAGGAAAACACTCCGGTGGAAGAACTCTGGCAATGAAAATCAGGCGACATGGTCATTATTGGCCAACCGTGCTTGCAGATTGTGAAAAGTTCGCCTCCAAGTGTGAGATATGTCAGCAACACGCCCATCTTATCAAGTCTCCAATCGAGCTACTCGTAGCTAGCACAGCTCCCTACCCTTTCATGCGATGGGCAATGGTCATCATCGGTCCACTACTTCGCATACAGAATTATCAGCAGGCCGCAGCTCGACATTACAACAAAAAGTACGAAATCGATTTTTTGAAGAAGGCGATCTCGTGTTGCGAAGAGTCTACGACAATACCAGAGAATGCAAGAACAAGATGGGCGCTAAATGGGAAGGACCTTATTTAATCGACAAAGTCGTCAAGCCCGGCGTTTACGAGTTATCGACGATGGCTGGCGAACAAATAATCCGATCATGGAACTCGATTAACCTCAAAGGTTACTACTACTAGAGAGGGGCCCTTTGGAAGGTTGGTCTTCACGACCAATAGCGGTTTTTGTTTTTGTTTTTTCAAGCTCAAGTCTCTGTAAGCTAAATAGTCATGTAAAGAACTACGTTCGGCTTGATCCCTGTGACGGGTACGTAGGCAATCTATTTCGAGGTAAATCCGCAAATATAAAAAAAAGAAGAAAATAAAATCGGTCTCGCATTCGGTCTACCAACTTTGGTATTTTCAGAAATAATGCATCGAGCATTCTCACACGCCGGGTCCCGTCCCGCAGTTACCCCTTTGCTTTCACTACAAAAACAGAAATCATAAATGCAAAGTCCAGATCGGCACAAGCAGATCGGGCACAAGCAGATCGGGAGACGTTATGCTCCATGCCGATGTAGGTCACTACTTAGTTTGGATTGCTATCGCTGATTAAGCCGACCTAGCTTCTTATCTTTAGCCTATACTTTGTTGAGCAATTCGCTACTTTAATACACCTCGATTAAATTTTTGACCTACGGATTGACACTAACAGATTTCGTTCAACGACACATAGTTAAGTAAAAATTCGTTAAGCAATTTCGAGTAAAAACCCCTTCGGCCAATATCTTGACCAAAACAAAGCCATAACGCGAGTCTAATTCGTTCAAAGGTCCCAAGCGACCTAGATAAAGAACAATGGATCCGGAACACCTTCCGCGGTATTCAGCGCCTCCTCCACGAGCAAAGGTTCCAGCGGCTCAGCGGCAAGATTCTCTACGTCATCGTTCGTAAGGAGCCCGACATTAGATCCATATGGCTGGACGCCGGCCTGTTCATCAAGAGGGATCTCGTCGACCACATTCTGAACCACAAGTTCGTCAAAATCCAATTCAGGATCTATCATGTTTTTTGCTTTTGCCCTATAACCTTCCTCATACTTTTCGAGCTCTTGGATCGACTCAGCTAGGAAATGGGCCACCTCTTCTTTCTCTTCGGAAATTCGCTGCAGCACTTGCCTAGTCCCTTTGGCCTGGGCAAAGGGCAATCTCAAGCTGAGTACGGGGCCCTTGTCCTTAATATAGGCTTTGACCTTGTCAAAGACACGTTGACAATTTTCCATGATCATCTCTTTGATCCGAACCTCCATTGCCACTTCCTGTTGGGGAGATCGCCTCAGTCGTTCGCACTCTTGATCGAACCTTCTTTGCAGTTCGTCCTTCTGCGCTCTGAGAGAGTCGACTTCAGCTTGCAGGGCTTCGCGCGCCGATTCTTCTCTGGTCCACTTAGCCAAGGCCTCGATGCAGTAATATTTTGCCTGATCCAGCTCGACTTGGAGACCGTTCGCTCGCTGTATTTCGGCGTGATTTTGGTTGCGCGCCAGGGCCAGGGACTCGTTTAACTTCGCCATGTCCATCGCGTTGGTTTCGCCTGCACAAGCACAAGTGTTAGAATTCCCGTTCGAACAAAAAAATGCATGTACTTAGTGTGTTGAAAAAAATTCACCTTGATACCAAGGTGCGTAACATCCTGATAACCCCTGGATTCGACTATCTCATTGAAAGGAGGAAGAGGTCGAGATGAACCCCCAATCTTTCGGCATAGTTCGGCAAAGGCTCGAGGATCCTCGGAGATATGTTTCTTACTCCCCAAATAACTCATTAAAAGCGTCGAGCTAGGTTTTGTCTTTTTAGCAGGGTTACTTGAGTCCAGATCCCCGATTTCTTCATTCGTTCGTTTCACCCCGGAAGAGACTGGCAGTTTGTCAGAAGGGGGTACGACAGGATCGACGTTGTGCTCATGTCGGGCCACGGCAGGGCAAGGTGCGCTTGCTGGCTTATCAGGATGAGCAGAAGTAGTTTTCGAGGCTTCCACCGTTGGGTGCTGTCTTTCCCCGAATGCGGGTGTCGTTTGTCCATTGTCGGCCTTTCCTTGGACGACCTGTCTTGTTTTTGGTCCTTGGTCGATCTCGTTTCAGATTCCGGGTTAGGAACCTAGGTCGTAGAGGGTTTCTTGTGGCGCAGCGAAGAATCCGAAGCATCTCGGGTTGTCGTTTTCTTCGATGATTTAAGGAGAGGGCCAGTCGGAGAGCGGTCCATATCGTCGATTAAACTGGGGACGTCGTCAAATTTGAGAGGTGCCATTATGTCTGAGTCTGAGTCGGCGTGCGGTTGGTAAGGTGAAGAATGCCACTTAGCTGCGGAAAGGATTGAATGTAAAGTCAAGGATAAAACAATAAAGCACACAACAGGGAAATCAAAGGAAATATAACCGCCCTCAAGGCGTCCTCTGGCTCTGTTGATGCTAGCTTGAACGATGTCCAGCCACTTCTGCTCGCCTAACGCTTTGAGCGCCTCGACTTTCTTTAAGAATTCGGTTGGAGGAGCTCGAAAGAATTCCTGCAAGGCTGCGAAGGAGAGAGAAGCAGGTTAGATAAATCATCGTCAATTTACAAGGAAAATTATCCGATCTAACATCTACCATAGCTATTGGACCATCTACGATGGTATTTATTCGGGGAACGAGCCGACGACAGCTCGTTTAACTTCACAAAGAAATAGAACCGTTTCCAATCTTTTATATTCCCCTTTGTCGGGGGTGATCACATGGTGTTTCGGCTTAATAGAAACGTAGAATGTTCCGTTCTTGTTTTTTTTTATTCTGGCCGACCTCCTTCAGGAAGCGGTTGTCGATCTGTACGTTAGCCTCGGTTCCTAGAACGAGTAACCCAACAATGTGGCAGATCGATTTAGCATTAAGTTGGGAAATGGCAATGCCACGTTTCCAGCAGTAGTCGATTAGCAGCTGAGGAAGAGGAAACCAGAGTCGGGCTTCTAGGAAAAAGGATTCATAGAGGCACACATAGCCTCTAGGACAATCCCAAGGACGCTGGTCGATATCGGGGCATACGATTTCAACATCCTCCGGGATATTGCAGTTCTATCTCATATTTTTGATTGACGACTCGTCACACCAGCTCGAGAGTATATCATATTGATTTTCTGAGGCAAAATATTCCCGACCTCGGCTGACTTTTCCCTTCCTGCGAGGTGCTCTACTTCTTTTCCCCCGTTTCCTTCTCATCGACAAATCGACAGGATTTATCTCAGCACCTTCCTCATCAAGGGCGGCTGCTCTTCCATATATTCGTGCTCCCGTGAGAGGAGAGGAATATCGCTGACGGTTTCAGCTCAACTGTTGGCCTCTTGTTGCTGATGTGAGAAATTCGGTGATCCTTCAGAAGACCACTCTTCATCAACCAACGAAGGAATTGTTCGAGCTGGAATACTTGTCGCTGGATTCTATGGTTCGAGATCGAACAGATTTTTTGCAGCGCACTAATGGTCGAATTGAAGAGTGATCGGATGATTCGTTATCAGACATGATGATAGGTCGGCATAATAAACAACCGGAGAGTTCGGGATCATGCCGGATTAAACCAACAAATACGGAGGACTATCACCGGAAATAAATTGCTAAGCGAAAGGAAAAATAAATGCTCAAGATCAGAGCGAGAGAGTACTTGATTATCGGAAGCGGAAGTATGGGAAAATCAGCAGGGAGCCGAGTATTTTAAAGGGTTCGGCGACGCTTCGAGATCCAACCTACGCGACGGTTCGAATTCTGACCTAGAAACCTACGAAACGGTTTAGCTTCACAGTAAGTAACGCCAAAATAGGTAATTAAATATTCCCCGCTAAATAAGTATGTGGCCGTCACGTCAGCATTGGACCTGTAAGAAGCCATCATATGGCGTCAAGGATATTCGACCGCGGTTTGTACCAGATATTACTTGCAAAATTCATTCAAAAGATATTTCAGACGAACTGGGGGGACTAATTGTTGGTACCGGGTTTAGCACCCGACCTGGATCCGGCCCAAACCAAGTCTGATAGTCAGAATTAGGCCCAGTTACGGGGTCAAACCGGGTTGATCTAACCGAGTCGTGTTAACCGACCTCGAGTTAAGGCATATCGCGAAGTGAAAGCCCATCAGAGGAAGCCCAAGAACGACAAATCGCCGACCTAGGCGGCTTATAAATAGAGAGATTCACTTGCCTCACAAAGTATCCGAAACTTGGGGAGGAAGCTAGAGCACAGTTTTCTACCTTCTCTCTAACTTTCTCTCTCTTCAGTTGTACATCTGATCCATTTGTAAAACTTCTCGTTCAATTCAATCATATACGTTCTTTCGTATTTTGAAACCCTTGATTGAACACATTAAACTCAACATTGGATAAGGTTCAATAGCTTGCAGCCCAAGAAATCCCAAACAAGTTGGTTAAGGATAAGATATGCTTTAAAGGAAAGTGTCTAGTTCTATTAGGAATAGAAAAGGGATGTTTTCTATTTGCACTAGGAATAGAAAAGGTGTGCTAACCCAATAAATACAATTGTTGAGTTGTGACAATTGAGATCAAGAACTAAAGAGCTTGAAAGTGTTTAGTTTTGAGTTATTTTCTAAACCTAATAAAGAGAGTTTATTTTATTGAAAGCTAAGTGTGTTCTTGGAGACTTTAATTGGTATCAGAGATAACCTAGTTTCGAACCAACCTGAGTAGAGCCGACGACACTAGTATTCCCGAGCCTTGGGAGATGCTGAAAATCCGACAAGGTCGAAGAATCTTGTCCCATCATCGGTACTTTGTCCGATGTTAAACTCATCGAACTACACGATGTGGTCGATGATGATGAAGGTGTTTTTGCGAATTCATAAGGTGTGGAAAACAATTAAACCCAGTTCAACTGAATCCAAGAAGAATGATATCACAGGATTTGAGGATATCATAGGAAGACTCAAGGCCTATGAAGAACAAATTCTCGATGATGAGGAGAATCACGGAGAAACACAAGGCAAGCTGCTATACGCAACTACAGATCAACAAAGCTTTTTGGCGTCACGAGGGAGAGGACGTGGAAGAGGAGGAAGAGGATACAGAGGACGAGGCAGAGGAAGATTCAATTCACAAGACTGGTCAATGGATCAAATCGATCAAAATGAAACAAGAGAAGGACCGAGGAGGGATCTAGGAATATTTCACATGAGATGGAATGAAGTTGTAGATGATGGAGAAGACAACACGGACGACACACATCATCAGCTGTTCCAAAAACCGCTGATGACACACATCGTCAAGGAAGTAAACCACGATATCTTGATGATTATGTTGTTCAAGCCGCTATAGAATGTGAGAGACTTCTACTTTCGATCATTAAATGGAACCAATCATGTATGGAGGAGATTGATTATATCAACAAAACAAGACATGGACTCTAATTGATAAACCAAGTGAGATAAAGGTGATTGGTCTCAAGTGGATTTTCAAAATCAAGAGGAATGCGGATGGTACTATCAACAAGTACAAGGCAATACTTGTGGCTAAAGGACGGCATAGACTTTGATGAAGTCTTTGCACCAGTTGCTCGTATAGAGACCATACGGTTGTTGATTGGATTGGCAGCGTCACATGGATGGGAAATTCATTACTTGGATGTGAAGACAACATTCTTACATGGAGAGTTAAAGGAAGATGTGTATGTTGATCAACCTGAAGGCTTTAAAGTAAAAGGCGAAGAACACAAGGTATATAAACTTTCTAAAGCCTTGTACGGATTGTGACAAGCTCCTCGAGCTTGGAAGACAAAGCTAGATAAGATTCTGAAAGGGATGAGATTCAAAAGGTGCTCAAAGGAAACTTCCGTGTATCGCAAGGAAGAGGAAGAAACTCTTCTCATTGTTGCTATCCATGTGGATGATTTGTTTGTGACCGGTAACACTCTCAAAGTAATAAGCGAATTCAAGATAGGGATGTCATCTAAGGTTGAGATTTCAGACCTCGGAAAACTCACTTATTATCTCGGAATAGAAGTACATCAAAGTGAAGATGGAATCGAAATCAAGCAAGAAGGCTATGCGAGAAGAATTGAGAAGGAGTTAGTCAATGTGGAACACGTACCGGAAGTTGGACAAGGTGCGGACATATTAACAAAAGCCCTAGCAAGAATCAAGTTTAAGAAGATGAGAAGTTTGATAGGAGTTCAAGATCTCACGAAGACTAACTTGAAGCTTAAAGGGGTGAATCTTGGATAAGCTTCAATAGCTTGCAGCCCAAGAAATCCCTAACAAGTTGGTTAAGGATAATATAGGTTTAAAAGAAAAGTGTCTAGTTCTATTAGGAACAGAAAAGGGAAGTTTTCTATTAGAAATAGGAATAGCAAAGGTGTGCTAACCCTATAAATACAATTGTTGAGTTGTGACAATTGAGATAAAAAACTAGAGAGCTTGAAAGTGTTTAGTTTTGAGTTATTTTCTAAACCTCATAAACCTAATAAAGAGAGTTATTCTTTATTGAAAGCTAAGTGTGTTCTTGGAGACTTTAGACATCACTGATTCGGAGATCACACATACTCTGAGTAGCCCAGAGGATACACCTTACCTCAGCTGCAGTTCTGTTTTGAGTCGGTAGGAACACATCTCTAGCATTGTAACTTTACTGATATGCGATATGGCATCACATATCAGAGAAGAAAAAAGAAGGCTTGAGAAGCTTCTTAATTTTTAAGTATTATGTTTATTTTCGTATTAGAATTGGTTTTGGTATTTTTCCTTTTTATTTGTGATTTTAGTCGGTTGTAAGGATATATAAATAGGTCTTTAAACATCAATAATATTCATCTTCCAAACATTACCTTATTCTCAAGAGAGACTAGGGTTAAAGGAAACTTATGTTCTAAGAAATTCATTTTTTCTTTGATTAATCACGGTTCTCGTAACACGAAATCAAGGCAAGATAAAGGCTCATAACAAGTTGGTATCAGAGCCAAAAGATTCAATGGGAGACTCTGAGGTTGTCACACAGATCTTGCAGGCGATGAATAACCAGAAAACACATCTCATGAAGGAGTTAACTGAGTTGAGGAAGGAGTTCAACGAGAAGCTGGCTCCGTTACAAGCATCGATCGGTGAGCTTCAAGAAACAACGACATCTTGACAAACAGCCGGAAAGTCAGCTATTTCATGCCTGAAGTTGGACCATGTGTTAAAATTAATGAACTAACAAAAAATTTGAATTTGCTACCTTAACTAATAAAACTGTGCAAACATATACATTTTGGCTAACACCGTTAACTTATAGTTTACTCTTGATATTGTGGACTCCACATCATTAAAGACGAAAAAAGGCTAACACCTTTAAGTCTCGATGACGTGGAATCCACGTCATTAAAGACGGAAAAATTAGTGCTGAGACAAGTTTCAAACACGTTATCTCCAACTCCTGAAAGGTACACTCATTACCATTATGCTACAATAATTTTAATTGATTTCATAAACACATACATATATATAGCGTTAAAAACGCGACTACTCCATGAAAAAGTCCAAAAATGAGCTCCAGCAACACCCTTTCTTCCTCCGCCATCGTCAAAATTCAAAAGCGTCCTTCTCTGTTCGTTGTTTTTTTCCTCCGCCATCAAAGCCACTGATAACAAGGTTTTTACTCTTGTGAGAATATCAATTGCCCAGAAGTAGTATAAAAGGCTATCAATCCAAATGGGTGGACGTTTACAAATTGGATGCAACAAATGCATCTAATTCAAGCCAAGCAATAACAGAGGGTAACTAAATGAAACTAAATGCAGAAAGGAGAAAAAAAAAGTAAAGATTGAAAGCAAGACAAAGTAATAACAAAGCAAGAACTAACAGAGCAAAGCAAGATAAAACATAGACTATCAAATGAGATGAAAGGTTCTAAGAATGGGATTCATGGATTGTGATTCATCATGGTGACTCTATATATGCTTAGTAACAATTTCATAGAAGGGATCTGTTGATTATGAACATCAAAAGAGTGATAGTACCACTGGTTCGGTTTTAACTATCACCATGTTCGTAAAGCTTCCTAATCTTGATATCCATTCCTATACTCCATTAAGCTGTCACTAATACTCAGAATGGATATCAATGAAACATAATATAAGCAAGCATTAAGCAACAAAACAAAAATGCGAATCTACAACCCAAATCCTATGATCAATTAAGATCAATCTTTGGATTCAAACTCTAGAGCTCTGGTATTAGTAGATCTGGCATTTCTCAAGTGGGATTGCAAGGAAATGCCCAGATCTGATTCCAAGTGGGTTTGCAGGGAACCAGCATTAAGAACTCCTAATCCAGAATAGATCTAAGCAATTACAAGCCTAAACATCTAGAATCACCATGAATCCTACACGGATCTAACCCATCCCCAAGAACCCTAAATCACTACTCAGAATCCATCACTAAAGTCATAAACCTAGAAAATGAAATAGATTGCATAATCATAATCTAGAGACTGAGATGAGAAGGAATCTGAAAGAAATAACTAAAAAGGATGAAAGGATCCAAAGTAATTGAGATTACAAAACTCTAAAACTATAAAGGTTGCTGAAGAAATTTTCAAAGAACTCAGAGGATAAAAGAGATTTCCTTTGGGTAATGACCTAATTTGGGTACTTATACCCTAGGTCAAAACTCTAGTACATATAAAAAAAAACAAAATAAGCAAATCTAATTAAGTCAGTGTTTGAGCTCAGACTACTTGGTCGAGTTCGTTAGGTTAAGTTGGTGACTTCTTCAAAGTTGAAATCCTTGATTCTTCAGACTCGGGCAGCAGACTCGGTCAGATGGTCGAGTTGGTAGACGAGCTACCTTGATCGAGTTCAGCTTCTCTTAGCACTCTAGTTCAATCTGCTGATAGAGCTTCCCTGACCGAGTTCACTTCCTCTTCTGCTTCTAGCTCAACTAGATTCTCGAGCTCATTGATCGAGCTTACTTGTAATTCAGCATCAAACTCGGTAAGGCAGACCGAGTTCCTTTGACCGAGTTTACTTGCAAGTCAGCTCCTAACTTGGGTTGTTGGTCGAGTTTATTGGCCGAGCGAGCTCCCTTGCCTAAGCTTGAGTCCACTCGGTCTCTTGATTGAGTCTCGAAACCGAGCTTACACACCAATATCTCAAAAGCTCCATAAAGCAATCCGAAAGCACCTGATAACAACTCCAAAATGCAATATGTATGCTAACCTAATGCAAAACCTAGGATGAATGCTATACGAGTGAAAAAGATAGTCACTGGAGTGAAACTGGTGGTGAAACTATACTAAAGTGATGACAAATGCATACTTAAAAGAGGTAAAATGCAAAGATATCAACTCCCCCAAACTTTGTCTTTGCTTGACCTAAAGCAAATAGTTAATATATAAGCTGGAGAAGGAGATTAAAAATTGGGACTCATAACCAAAACATGATGATAAAGGAAATACAATCAATGTCCTATTAAGTAATTCTAAAATGGAGTATGTCAGGTGAGTTCTAATTTTAAAACCTTAGCCATACCCTTCACAACAAACCCACCATTTGCTCTAACCTAGACATGCAGTCAGATCAGTCATTCCCTTAACACTTATTAAATAGAGACCATGAATCAAGTTTATGCAAAATCAATGAACTCATTTGGCTTAGGAAAAGGTTAGGAGACAAAGATGGTCCCTTCTTGTAACTGGTTCAAACAAATCAGAACATGGAACTCTCAAGAATGGACTGAGTTTTAGAAGAAGGCTAAAGGTAAGATAGCCACTCTATGCATACAAGAATAGACTCTCATCTACCCAACCACACATATAAAGATTCAGCTCCCATCTAATTCTAATCCCAGAAGATGATCCTAATTCTACCCTTAGGCACTTTTCTGCCTTGAATCCTTTTTGGATCAAATCATTTTTTTTTTTTTTGCTATTCATCCTAGGGAGCGATTTCTTATACACATCTACTTATTCTAGCGGACTGGGTTCTATTCAGCTAAGGTCATCTTTTCTTCTGATTTCTTAAGACTTTTCAAGATTTTCGCCTTCTTTTCTTTCTATCTTTACTAAGCCTATATATATATATATTTTTTTTTTCTTTTTCAAACCCCCATATCCTTTACTAGAGGAACCACTTTTCTTTTTAACATATTCCTCTTCCCATAATTCTTTTCCTTTCTTTTTCTTTTCTTTTCAACACAACCCGAAGTGAAACATCTAGACACGGTTTGCTGAACTTGAGGTGTCTAACTCGACCTCCTGACCGAGTGCATCAAACCGAGCTCAATTCCCTGGCTGGAGTTTCCAGTCTAATCCAATACCAAAATCAAGTTCCCACCTAGTCCTATCTAGTCCAAAGATAGTGAACCAGAACTATATGAGAAAGTACCCTTGTCGGCTCAAACCTAACACTATCTACCAAGCTTAATCCAAAAATAGGCCTCACATACACACAGAGAGTATTGATGGCTTGAAAGTAAGGCTTATGTTAAGGGTAGGGGAAACTGTTCCAATGATGGGAATCAGCTACTTGGATTAGCAACAGTGGTGAAAGGAGAAAGAAAATCCAAGTATGTATAAGGTATCCATGGGTTGAAATCAAAAGCTTACACATAATAATTGCAAATCAGTATTAAGTTCTAACAGATAGGGAATGATATCAAAGCAAAGCATGCTTCACCCAAAACTAAATGCCAAACAATGAATTTAATGTATGGTGCTGAGTTATGCTTCAAACTCACATGCATGCATGATATGATTCTAGGAGGCAACCAGTTACAAGGACTTGGAGCTGGAGCTAAACAAGGATTTGTGTTTGAGCCAGGAGCAAAAGGAGCAAGGATATCAGCTTATGGACTCAAGACTTGTCCCCGGACCAAGAGAAATAATCAAACACTCCGAGCTACACCACATCCGGTTTTAGCTCAAGCAAGTCTCTCGGACTCATGTGGTATCACGTCCTCCCTGGTCATGGTTCACGTCCGAGATGACTAGAGTCAAGCCCTATGGCTCACCTACACTCTTTTTCCCTTGCCTTCGGTTTTCCCAAGTGGTTTTCTGGAGAAGGTTTTTCAAGAGGTTCGTGGTCCATAGGTTCGTCTATGCTTGGCTCTAGTCCGACTTCACCCCGGCCCATTATGAGATTATTGGCGCGGCCCTTATCATCTTTTCTATCTATCTAATTTTTCATTTTACTCATCTGAATTCGAATATTAGTTTGTGTATTTTTGCATGGTCCGCTTGTGGTTTTACGAGGCATGTCTCGAAACCACTCACACATTTACTCTCCTCCGCTCCTCCTCTCTTCTCCTCTTCTTCTCCTCTTCTTTATATGTTCTCTGAGACTGATTTGTATTTTGTTATCTAATCTTTTTCTTTCAAAAACCTTTACAAATAATAGGAGACTCTTAGACTTATCAAGTGGTAATTCCACAACCTCTTGTGGCGTCATTCGATCCATTAAACCTCCAGGTGCTCAGCAATTGGGTCTGGAACCATTTCATCACATTACTTAGCTTCACGGTGTGAGATTAGGGCGAGATTCATCACCAGAATCATATCAAGTTTTATCAGAGCCACATCGAGAAGTTAAGTGATTTTCGTACCAACTTGTTCGAATTGTAATTAAATATTGGCTCGTGAAAAAATTGTGAAACCAATTGCATAGGAATCTAAGATGAGTCTAGTATTTGTTAAAATTTATTTGGAAATTTTCGGAGGTGTTTTGATATTTTGTGTGACCGCTCGACTTCCACAGTCGCGATTAGGGTTCTTCGGAGAGAATATGATACCAAGAGTCATTTCCGTGTTCTTATGCTTTAGGGTCAATTCGATCTTAAAAAGGACTCTTTACTGGTGTATTGTTGTTTGTTGTTTCAGGAAAAGGATATCCGATCACAGTGGAACAAGCGGCAACAACAACAAGCTCCTGATTGAAGCTCTCACGGCAACGATGACTTGATTGATGGATGAGAGGTTTAACGTTTAGCAAGAACAGGTCCTTCCAGAGATGATTCATGATGTTAGAGGATCACAAGGAGTTAATACAGCAAGAAATGAAGAGGGAAACGTTCAGCAAGTAAGGCACCAAGAAGAAGTTCTAAGGGAACCCCGGGAAAACAATCAAAGACCGCTTCCAAGGGAACCTGGAGACTTTGAGGCAGAGAACTACTAAAGTGGCTCTTCTCGTAGCAGTCATAGGAGGCATAGAAAAGTGAGAAATGATAGGAACCAGACGCAGGATAGCCTTGGAGGACTCAAGCTTCGTATACCTTCTTTTCAAGGGAAGAATGATCCGAGTGCTTACTTAGAGTGGGAGAAGAAGATATAATTAGTGTTTGATTGTCAACATTATACTGAGGTGAACCGAGTGAAGGTTGCAGCTACTGAGGTCACTGACTATGCTCTGAGTTGGTGGGATCAGCTGGTTACGTCTAGAAGAAGAAACCAAGAGTATCTGGTCTCTACTTGGAATGAGATGAAGACTATTATGCGGAAACGTTTTGTGCCTAGTTACTATTACCGGGAGTTGTATAATCAGTTGAGGAGGCTTGTGCAAGGAAGTAAGACTGTAGAGGAATACTACTAGGAGATGGAAACGTCGATGATACAAGCTGATGTACAAGAAGACCGAGAAGCTACCATGTCTAGTTTTCTAGGAGGATTGCAGCGTGACATACAAGATAGGTTGGAGATGCAGCCGCATGTGTACCTACAGGAGATGCTTCATCAAGCCATACTAATAGAGCAGCAACTTAAGAGGAGAGGTCTTACACGATCTCATTTTGGAACTGGCAGTAGTAGTTATGCGAGAGGAAGCTATCTGAGATATGAGAAGCCGAGAGCACAAGGTGATATCAAGCAACCGACTACTTCGAAACCTGAAACCAGAACGTATGGAGATAAAGGAAAAACAGAGGCTAGAATTAGTGGAATCAAGTGCTATAAGGGTCATGGAATGGGGCACTATGCGAGTGATTGTACCAACAAGAAAATCATGGTGCTAAGGGACAACGGCGAGTATGAATCCGAGGATGAACATCTAGAGACTAAGCAGCCTGAAGATGAGAATATCGAGCTACCAGCTAAGGGAGAGTTGTTAGTAGCAGTGAGGACACTCAGCATCCAATCCAAGACTGAAGAGCAGGAACAAAGAGCTAACTTGTTTCATACGCGATGCTATGTCAAGGGAAAGGTGTGCAGCCTTATCATTGATGGTGGGAGCTGTACTAATGTGGCAAGTGAAACAATGGTTAAGAACTTAAGATTAGAGATAAAGAAGCATCCAAAGCTATATGATCTTCAGTGGCTAAGCAAAGAAGGAGAAATGAAAGTCAAACACCAAGTGGAAGTACCCATTGTCATCGGCAAGTATGAGGATGAGATTTTGTGTCATGTGCTACCTATGGAAGCTGGAAATATTTTTCTAGGAAGACCATGGCAATCTGATCGAAGAATAATACATGATGGTTTCACCAATCGGCATACTTTTGAGTTCAAAGGAAGAAAGACTACGCTTATACCCCTAACACCTCACGAAGTCTATCTCGATCAAGTTCAACTACAAGGTAAGCAAGAGCAAGGTAAGAAGCCTAACTATTTTTCTATAACAGGTCTAAGAAAAGAGGATAAACATTTTGGTTCTAAAACATTTGCCTCTTTGAATAAAACTGTTTGTGCTTCTAACCCTCCACCGGAGCCTCCGAGTGATCTTAAACTCTTGCAGGGTACATGGACTAAACGGGATCACTTCTACAACTACAGTGTGAATCTAAGGCAACCTGAAGTCCCACCATCCTACCAAAACAAGGAAGCACCAAAAGGATATGAAGTCTTCAAGGAGTATCCGTCCGAATTGAGTGCCAAATACTTTGCTTATGATGGCGAGAAGACTCTATATATTTTTCAAGTCAAGGATGAGGACAAGATCGGGGCAACCATACAAGTCCAAGCCATGGACATTCCGGATCTAACAGGATTTCTTAAACTCTTTAAATTAGTTTCTAATGGCTTGAAATCGATGATAGTACAACCCGGTCCTGTTGTAGATTTCCTATCTTCTAATTAGGATTTTACTACAGTGATATGACAGGATCAAAGGATATAGCTAAGGCTTGTAAGGAACAGACGTTTGAAATGAAGAACAGAAACTCAACTAATGAAACCACAAGTCTCGGGTCCTTGTTCTAGACTATTTCTGTGATACAAAACTAGGAACCAAGGGATATCTTTGGAAAGCGTTCAACGCTTATGAAGACCATGGACAGAGTCTACATCCTCCATTCACCCACAACTCTTATGTCGACCCTCTTCCAAAGCTTTCTCTTTACTCTTCTCTTATTCATAATTTTCAAGATTAATTTGTTAAGTTTCTATCCGTTTGTCTAGCTAACTTGAAGTTGTTGTTGATAGGTACTTCGGATTCGAGGACAAATCCTTTTCAACTAGGGAAGCATGAGAAGATTCTAGGAGGCAACCAGTTACAAGGACTTGGAGCTGGAGCTAAACAAGGGTTTATGTTCGAGCCAGGAGCAAAAGGATCAAGGATAGCAGCTTATGGACCGAGAGAAATCATCAAACACTTCGAGCTACACCACATCCGGGTTTAGCTCAAGCAAGTCTCTCGGACTCATGTGGTATCACGTCCTCCCTGGTCATGTCTCATGTCCGAGATGACTAGAGTCAAGCCCTATGGCTCACCTACTCTCTTTTTCCCTTGCCTTCGTTTTTTCCCACGTGGTTTTCCGGGGAAGGTTTTTAATGAGGTTCGTGGTCCATAGGTTCGTCTATGCTTGGCTCTAGTCTGAGTTCACCCCCGCCCGTTATGAGATTATTGGCGCGGCCCATATCATCTTTTCTATCTATCTAATTTTTTATTTTACTCATTTGAATTCGAATATTAGTTTGTGTATTTTTGCATGGTCCACTTGTCGTTTTCCGAGGCATGTCTCGAAACCACTCGCGCATTTACTCTCCTCCGCTCCTCCTTTCTCCTCCTCTTCGTCTCCTCTTCTTTATATGTTCTCTGAGACTCATTTGTATTTTTTTTATCTAATCTTTTTATTTCAAAAACCTTTACAAAGTTTTAGATCATTGTCTACTTGTTTTCGAGTGATTCGAATAATAGGAGATTCTTAGACTTATCAAGTGGTAATTCCGTAACCTTGTGTGGCATCATTCAATACATTAAACCTCCAGGTGCTCAGAAATTGGGTCTGGTACCATTTCATCATGTTACTTAGCTTCACGGTGTGAGATTGGGGCGAGATTCATCACCATAATCATATCAATGCATTAGACAACTACTAACTAGGGCATTGAGACTATCTCTTGAATCAACATGCTTACAAGGTTATAATCATCCTATTCCCCCACGAATTGCAACTAGACTTAATCCTAAATATGAATGCAACTACATGAACACTCAGTTTTTGTGGAATGATTTTCTCAATTTTTTTCAAATTTTTGTGGTTGTTTTCTATGCTGTAGATGAAATGCAGATGCAGACTCAAATGCAAAATTTGAAAATAAGAAAATAGTAAACTATGTTAAATGCATCTCAGACCCTCCCCCAAACTTAAATTACACAGTCCTTGTGTAACAAAGATTCAAAGGAAGGTTTGAGAATTAAAAACAACAAGAAATCTAAAGATGAATGGTATACACAATGGTAAAGAGAGGAGTTGTACATCAGGGTGATATTTGGGGGCTAGAGGTGCTAACTCGGTCAGGCAGACCGAGCTTGTTCACTGATAGAGGGGTAGCTCGGTCAGGCAGACCGAGCTTGATTTGTTGGGATCTTGACTAGGCTTGGTTGATCGAGCTAACTGGTCGAGTCTGATCTTCTGGGCTTCCATCCTTTGCTTCTTGATCTTCCTTTGCATACACCTAAAGTCTCAAGCCTGACAAACATAACCACTAGAAAATATATCAAAAGTAAAAAGAACTTTAAAGCAAATATATACAACAAGGATAGTTATGGGACTTCCTCCCAAAAAAAGCTTGTTTAAAGTCAATGAGCTTGACTTCCTTACTGAATTCATGGAGGTTGTAAGAGAGGGACTGAGGTCCTCTTTTCCTTGGTGGGTAGATCAGTAAACTAATCGTGCTCCCTTGACCTATCAGCAAAATGACTCTCAATAGCTTTCTCCTCTAAGTAAGCTTCATCTTGATCTGGTGGGTAGTCTATTCTTATGGACCATTCTGATGTGACTTCACTTCCCTTCTTGCCAACAAGAGTTATAGCTATATGAGGTGGGATATCCTTGATGTTTACTGGTCCTTGACTGGTCATCCTTTGGAGCAACATGATTTGATCTTTCAGCTTTTTCACAGTGTCTTTTAGCTCCACTATAGCTTTGTCCCTAATTGGACCTTTCCTTGAGTTCAATCCACTCATCTGGCCCACATATGTCAGGCTCCATCTTCCAACCGAGTGTGCTCATCGAGTTAGAAAGATCCGGACATGTGAGAGCTTGACTCTGTTTGTCGAGCGAGTTAACAGGTCGAGCTTGATTCAAACTAATCTTTTCTGCGGCCTTAAGCTCTGTTTCAGATCCAGTTATGCCCTAACAGACTCTTGATCCAGCTTCACTATCCTTTACCAATGCTGGCTTCGGTGGATCATCTTCAGTAGGCTCTCTCAACAACTCATCAGTGCTCTCATTAGATTCCTCAATGGAGAAATTGTGTCCCTCTATTGTGCGCTTCCTCATAGCATCATTGGTATCAAACTTCATTATGAGATCATTACCCAGATTGAGGTTGATCTTCCCTTTGTTAACATCAATGACAACTCCATCCGTAGCCAAGAATGGTGATGCGTGTGTTATTTCGCTTCAGTCTTTTACCTCAAAGACCTCACGACTACTGCAAGTGCACAGCCAAACGTATGTAGTATTTAAAGATCGAATCCCACAAGGAGAGAAGTTGTACTGCAAACCTTATACACCAAATTATAGCTAGAACTCAGTATAAGATTTGGGGGGGGGGGGTTTGTGTGTCACGGTAACAGAATGAAAGCAATGAAAATGTAAGAAAAACGAATGTAAAATAATAAAGAGAAACGTTGGGCTGTCAAGGTATCGCTGGGGGTTCAGAGATCTATCTATTCAAGTGAAACCTAAGACAATGCATGTTGATTTCCAAGTCTCGGACGTACGAAACACTAATGAACGATTAACCTAATACCTTAGAGATAACCATCTAAAATCATTATACTTGACTCAACTCACGCAGGGAATGACGCATAGATCAAAGCATTATTAACAAGTTTGATTCTAGTCCATGAAGCCCTATAGGTAAGTGGTATGTGCTTCCTATAACACAACATTCATCTAAGCTAGTTTCTAGCACTAAGGCAAGCGATTAGCAAAACCTAACTACCTGTGATCAGAGCTAGTTCATGAGGTTAACTACATGCATTATAAGCAAATTTAGACCGAGAGAACAGTCTAAACGTTCATGCAAAACTCAGATCTCGCCACAAAAACCTACAGATCCATCGCCCCCTTTGAGAGTCCCTTTAAACCCAACAAGTTAAACTACTTAAGCATGCTTAAAGGAATCATCAAAGCAAGGTATAAACAATTCATAAGTATAAACTAAATAGATCTGAGAATAAGGTTTAGAGATTCTGTAAAAGGATTACAAGATGCAAAGACTTTTCCTTAAGAACAGCAAATGTATAAGAGAAAGAAAGAGAGTGATTGGTGAATTTCAAGAGCTTCCACAAGTAGGAGAGTAGGGGCGGCTCCTATGGTCTTCTCTAGGGTTCTCTGGAGTTTCTTTGTGGAGGCACACGAAGTCCTTTGGAGGCTGTTGAAGTCACACCGTTAGAATTAGGTTAAGCAAGTATTTATAGGCTTCAGGGTCGGTTTAGGGCTCCATTGGGCCGATATAGTCATTTTAGGAAAGTCCAAGTCGGCTAGCTCCAGACCTGATATGATACTAGGAAGCATCGAGACTCCCGGACATGGAGATGGAGCTGAACCGGGGTTTATGTTCGAGCCAGGAGCAATAGGAGCAAGGATAGCAGCTTATGGACACAAGACTCGACTCCAGTCCAAGGGCAATCACCAAGAAGACTGAGCTATACCACATTCGGCCTTAGCTCAAGAGGGTCACTCGGACATATGTGGTACCACGTCCACCTTGGTCATGGTGTACGTCCGGGATGGCTAGTGTCAAGCCATATGGCTCACTTACACTCTTTTTCTCTTGCCTTCAGTTTTTCGCATGTGGTTTTCCGAGGAAGGTTTTTAATCAAAAACCTTTTTCTTTGATAGATCATTTTCTTCTTTTTCGAGTGATTCGAATCAGAAACTTGTGAACATTTCTAGTGATTAGATTGTTCAAACCCGACTTATCAAGAGGCCTTCCGCATCCTCTCATGGCATCAATCAACCCATTCAACTCCAGATCGCTTGCTGCTCAAGCCTGGAGCCTTATCATTGTCATCTTAGCTTCCCGGTGTGAGATTGAGGCGTGATCCTCACCTAGGATCATAACAAGTTGTATCAGAGGCACATCGAGAAGTTAAGTGATTTTTGTACCAACTTGTTCGAATTTTATTTAAATATTGGCTCGTGCACAAATTGTGAAATTATTTGCATAGGAATCTAGGATGCGTCTAGTATTTGTTAAAATTTATTTGGGAATTTTCTGAAGTGTTTTGATTTGTTTGTGTGACCGATCGACTCCCACAGTTGCGATTAGGGTTCTTCGGAGAAACTAGGATACCAAGTGTCATTTTCGTGTTTTTATTTGTTAGGTTTAATACAATCTTCAAAAGGACTAATTGCTGGTGTATTGTAGTGTGTTGTTTCAGGGAAAGGATGTCTGAACACAGTGAATCAAGCGGCAACAACAAAAAGCTCCTGATTGAAGCTCTCACGGCAATGATGGCTCGGTTGATGGATGAAAGATTTAATGTTTTGCAAGAACAAGTCCTTCCAGAGATGATTCGTGATGCCAGAGGATCTCAAGGAGTGAATACAGAAAGAAATGAAGAGGGAAACGTACAGAAAGTGAGGCAGGAAGAAGAAGTTCTAAGGGATCCCCGGGAAAACAATTGAACACCGCTTCTAAGGGAACCTGGAGTCTTTGAGGTTGAGAACTATTATAGCGTCTCTTCTCGTAGCAGTCGTAGGAGGCACATGCACATGAGGAATGAGAGGAACCAGCCGCAGGATAGCCTTGTAGGACTCAAGCTCCGTATACCTTCTTTTCAAGGGAAGAATGATCCGAGTGCTTACTTGGACTAGGAAAAGAAATAGACATGGTGTTTGATTGTCAACACTATACTGAGGTGAACCGAGTGAAGGTTGCAGCTACAGATTTCACTGATTATTCCTTGAGTTGGTGGGATCAGTTGGTTACGTTCGGAGAAGAAACCAAGAGTATCCGGTCTCCACTTGGACCGAGATGAAAACTGTCATGAGGAAACGTTTTGTGCCAAGTTACTACTACCGTGAGTTGCATAACCAGCTTAGACGACTGGTACAAGGAGGTAAAAGTGTTGAGGAATACTACCAGGAGTTGGAAACTTTGATGATACGTGCTGATGTAGAAGAGGATTGTGAGGCGACTATGTCAAGGTTTCTTGGAGGCTTGCAAAGTGATATACAAGATAGGTTGGAGATGCAACCTCATGTTGATCTACAAGAAATGTTACACCAAGCTATACTCATTGAGCAGCAACTTAAGAGGAGGGGTCCCATAAGACCACACTTTGGAGCTGGAAGTAGTAGCTACACAAGAGGAAGCTACCCAAGAGGCGAGAAGCCGAGAGCTCTAGGAGATAGCCGGCAGCCAGATCTTTCAAAACCTGAAACCAAAAATTATGGAGATAAAAGAAAAGCTGAAGCTAGAACCAGTGGAATCAAGTGCTACAAGTGCCAAGGGATGGGACACTACGCGAGTGAGTGTACCAACAAAAGAATCATGGTTCTAAAAGACAATGGTGAGTATGAATCCGAAGATGAGCAACCAGAAGCTAAGCAGGATGAAGATGAGGATGTTGAGTTACCAGCTAAGGGAGAGTTGCCAGTAGCAGTGAGGACGCTCAGCATACAATCCAAGACCGAAGAGCAAGAACAAAGAGTTAACTTGTTTCACACGCGATGTTATGTTAAGGGAAACGTGTGCAGCCTTATCATTGATGGTGGGAGTTGTACTAATATGGCAAGTGAGACAATGGTTAATAAGCTGGGGTTAAAGATAAAGAAGCATCCAAAGCCGTATGATCTTCAATGGCTCAACAAGGATGGAGAAATGAAAGGGAAGCACCACGTGGATGTACCTATTGTCATTGACAAATATGAAGATGAAGTCTTGTGTGATGTGCTACCAATGGTAGTTGGACATATTTTGCTTGGAAGGCCGTGGCAATCTGATCAGAGGGTAGTACATGATGGCTTCATCAGCTGGCATACATTCGAGTTCAAAGGAAGGAAAACCACCCTAGTACCGTTGTCACCACATGAAGTATATCTTGGTCAAGTTCGACTCCAAGGCAAACAGGAATCAACCAAGAAGGCCAACTACGTGGCTATGGCTAGGATAAGTAAAAGAAATAAACCTTGGGCTGCACCAAACCCTTTTGGACTGAATGATGTTTTTACTTGTTCTTTTAACCTTACACCGATGCTACTGAGTGAATTTGAATCATTACAGGATATGGGGGATAAACAGGATAATTTCTACCACTACAGTGTAGCTCTAAGACAAGACAAAGCTTCACCAACCGACCAAGACAAGAAAGCTCCAAACAAGGAAAAAGTCTTCAAGGAGTATCCATCCGATTTGAGTGCCAAATACTTTGCTTATGATGGCGAGAAGACTCTATATATTTTTCAAGCAAAGGATGGGAACCAGACCGAGAAAACCATCCGAGTCCAATCCATGGACATTTCGGACCTTACATGATTTCTTAAACTGTTTAAAATAGTTTCTAATGGCTTTAAATCGATGATAGTACAACCCAGTCCTGTTGTAGATTTCCTATCAAATAACCAGGATTTTACTTACTATCTTGATAGGGCAGGATCAAGGGGGAGTACTAAGGCTTGCAAGGAACAGACGTTTGAACTGAAGAACAGAAACTCAACTAATGAAACCACACGTCACAGGTCCTTTGTTCTAGACTACTTCCGTGATATAAAGCTTGGAACCATGGCAGATCTTTGGAACGTGTTCGGCACATTTGAAGACCATGGACAAGATCTAAATTCTCCAATCACCGGCCACCCTTATGCTGAGCCTCTTCCTAAGCTTTCTCTTTATCATTCTCTTATTCTTACATTTCAATATAAATTTGCTAAGCTTCAATCCTTTTGCAAATCTAACTTGACGTTGTTTTTTGGCAGGTACTCCGGACTTGAGGACAAATCATTTTCAACTAGGAGAGCATGATATGATACTAGGATACATCAAGACTCTCAGACATGGAGATTGAGCTGAACCGGGGTTGGTGTTTGAGCCAGGAGAAATAGGAGAAAGGTTAGCAGCTTATGGACATAAGACTCGACTCCATTCCAAGGGCAATCACCCAGAAGACCAACCTATACCACATTCGGCCAAAGCTCAAGATGGTCACTCGGACATTTGTGGTACCACGTCCACCTTGGTCATGGCTCACGTCCGAGATGGATAGTGTCAAGCCCTATGGCTCACTTACACTTTTTCCCTTGCCTCCGGTTTTTCCCATGTGGTTTTCCGAGGAAGGTTTTTAATGAGGTTCATGGTACATATGTATATCTTTGCTTGGCATTGGTCCAACCTAGTTCAGCCCATCACGAGATTATTTCGTGCGGCCCTTACCTTATCTATCTATCATAGTTTTATTTTATCTCATTTGAATTTGAATTTGTGTGTTTATTTTCGTGTGTTTATGGGTTGGTCTTTGGCGAGTTTCCGAGGCATGTCTCGAAACTCACCGAGCATTAACTCCCTCCGTTCCTCTTCGCTCCTCCTCTTCGTTTTCTCTTCTTTATATGTCTCTGAGACTCTATTGTTTTACTTATCTATCTCTTTAATCAAAATCCTTTTTCTTTGATAGATTCTGGTCTTCTTTTTTGAGTGATTCGAATCAGAAACTTGTGAACATTTCTAGTGATTAGATTGTTCAAAACCGATTTATCAAGAGGCCTTCTGCATCCTCTTGTTGGGTCAATCAACCCATTCAACTCCAGATCGATTGCTGCTCTAGCCTGGAGCCTTATCATCGTCATGTTAGCTTCTCGGTGTGAGATTGGGGCGTGATCCTCACCTAGGATTATATCAAGACCGGTCACGGGCCTTGTGACAGGTCGTGCCAAGAGAGCTGGCACCGGTCACGGGCGTCCTGGCCGATCGTGGCCTTGGTCTACTGACCGGTCACGGCTCTTGTGGCCGGTCATGATAGTGCTTCACTCTTCAGGTTGTATCTTCCAAACGGCTTAATGGATTGCAGTAATTCTTGGTCGAGGTGAATCCTGACTCTTCTAGCTTTCCATAGACACCAAGAACAAAACATTTGGGTATTGGTAAGTCCTTTAAAAGATGTCATACTTCTGGTGGTCTGAAAGTGTCTAGAAACGGGTTTTCTTTTTGTCAATTTAGCTTAAAAACCTATAAAACCTTCTTAAACCTGAAACAAGTGATATTTGACACTTTTACATGACATGACACCAAACGCTTCTGAAAAACATAAGAAAAAAATAGTTATAATAGGTAAAAATACGGTGTTATCAACTTCTCCAGACTTAAGCTTTTGCTTGTCCTCAAGCGAACAAGAAAGCAAAGTCATGGAAAAGAGATTTTCAAAATCACAGGAACTCACTTATTTGCAGGAATCTCATCTTCACACTCCTCGTCGCCTTGACCTTATGACCTACTTTACGTAATTGTTCCATGATGATGTGCTATTGGATAGGAACCAGGATTGGAAGCCGATGGCCGAGGAATAGCTTGAACCGGTCGAGAAGGAAGTTCCGGACGTGCCACTTGGAGCTAGGACTCGGTCTTGGACGGCCAAGGAAGTACGGAACGTACTAGCCAGTTCTATGACTCGCTCTAGGGCTAAGGAACTTAACCATACTGTCGGAGTTTTGCAACGTCAAGCACTGGCTCAAAGGAGTCACTCGGACACATGTGGTACCGCAGCCACCGTGGTCATGGTTCACGTCCAGGATGACTAGTGTCGAGCCCTACGGCTCACTTACACTCTTTTTCCCTTGCCTTTGGTTTTTCCAAAGTGTTTTTCCAAGGAAGGTTTTTAATGAGGTTCGTGGTCCATAGTTACATCTTTGCTTGGCATTGGTCTGACCCAGTCCAGCCCGTATCAAGATCATTTGGCGAGGCCCGTCTCTTATCTATCTATCTTATTTCTATTTTCGTTATTTTGTATTCAAACTTATGTCTGAGAGATTGTATGTTTGCGAGACTTTAGATGTGTGTTTATTTTCGAGTTGGTCTTTGGTGAGTTTCCGAGGCATGTCTCGAAACTCACCGAGCATTAACTCCCTCCGCTCCTCCTCTCTTCTCTTCTTCCTCTCCTCCTATTTATATTGTCTCTGAGACTCCTATATATTTCTTATCTATCTTTTTATTCAAAAACCTTTTTCTCTGATAGATCCTTGTCTTCTTTTTGGAGTGATTGGAATTAGAATACTTGTGAACATTCTAGTGATTAGATTGTTAAACCCTGACTATGAAGAGGCCTTCCGCATCCTCTTGTGGCGTCACTCCCATTCAACTCCATATTACTTGCTGCTCAAGCCTTGAGCCTTATCATCGTCATCTTAGCTTCCCGGTGTGTGATTAGGGCGTGATTCTCTAACAAGAATCATATAACATGAGAAGCTTCAACATCCTTTATTCTTAGTCCACGGTCCAAAGGAACTTTCGCAATCCCCATTGTTATCTCATATAGATAGATTAAGCTGAAAGTAAATGTGGTCTTACCCAGGGGATGTTAGCCAAAGAACATGTCGATCCAGTCCAATCCAAGACATTCTCCGTATGGTTCCTTCCCTCTCCCTTTTCTCGCTTCCAAGGGATCGATATTTCTCTACTTTTCTAGGGTATAATTTTTTTTTATTGATGCCTTGCTCCTTTTCTTTGGACTCAGGCTTCCGCTAGTTACGAAAGATGTACGGGTTTACGCACTAATTTCCTCGGTCACATCCGCCTTTGTCCCCTTTTCTTTTATTTTTATGGATACAAATCTTCGTGAGGTTCCGAAGGATGCACGGGTTTACGCACCAAATCCCTCGGTCGCATCAACTCACATCTGTTTCTTCTTTTCTTTTCTTTTCTTTTCTTCTACATTTTTTTAGATTTTCGAAGGGAAGAGAGAGGGGCCTCATAATTTGCGAAGAAGTGCAGTGTCTTGTATGGCTCAAAGAGGTCTCTTCCAATGTATATCCATCCCCGAAGTGAGAAATGGAAAGCCAGGTTAGGTTATCATAAGGGTTAGAGACAAAGTTAGATCATCCTATTATCCAATAGAAATAGACTTTCAAAATGTTAACTAAGCTCATAGTCTTTCCAAATTGGTTCTTTACTCAAGCATAATCAAGTGTCATAAGAGTGTTCATCCAAATAAGATCATCCTTTAGATAGGATCATGATTCCTTACTAGTTTTGACTTAATGAAAAAAAAAGAAAAAAAATTTGACTCGATAAAAACATTAAGAAACTCAATGTAAAACTGTGGAAAACGGTCTCAAGTCAATAAAATAGAGAGTAGCATTAGTATAAGATGTAACATCCCCCCCCCCCCGACTTAAATCACACCATCTTCGGTGGGAAAAAGAACGAGATAAGGACGAAAAATCAAATAGAACGGATATAGAGTTTATGAACAATGTCACCTAGATGGAATTTTGTTATCTTCCTTAGATTCAATCGAGGATTCGATTTTTGTCTTATAGGTCGATGGTGGTAGTGATGTGGTGACTAACCGTTTACAATGTGAAAGAAAGCAGCCGGCAATTCAAAAACCTGAAACCAAAACTTATGAAGATAAAGGAAAAGCTGAAGCCAGAACCAGTAGAATCATGTGCTACAAGTGCCAGGGAATGGAACACAATGCGAGTGAGTGTAGTACCAAAAGGATAATGGTTCTAAAGGATAATGGCGAGTATGAATCCGAAGATGAGCAACCAGAAGTTAAGCAGCATGAAGATAAGGATGTTGAGTTACCAGCTAAGGGAGAGTTGCTAGTAGCAGTGAGGACGCTTAGCCTACAATCTAAGACCGAAGAGCAAGAGCAAAGAGCTAACTTGTTTCACACGTGATTCTATGTCAACGGGAAAGTGTACAGCCTTATCATTGACGGTGGGATTTGTACTAATGTGGCAAGTGAAACAATGGTGAAGAAGCTGGGATTCAAAATTAAGAAGCATCCGAAGCCGTATGATCTTCAATGGCTTAGTAAAGAAGGAGAAATGAAAGTGAAGTATCAAGTGGAAGCATCTATAGTCATCGGCAAATATGAAGATGAAATCTTGTGTGATGTGCTATCTATGGAAGCTGGACATATCCTACTTGGGAGACCGTGGGAATCTGATAGGAAGGTAGTACATGATGGCTTCACCAACCGGCACACATTTGAGTTCAAAGGAAGGAAGACCACCCGAGTACCGAAGTCACCACACGAAGTTTATCTCGACCAAGTTTGGCTCCAAGGCAAATAGGAATCAAGGAAGAAACTAACCATTATGATATGGTTAGGATAAGTGAAAGAAACAAACCTTGGGCTGAACCGAACCCGTTTGGACTTAATGATGTTTTTACTTGTTCATTTAACCTTACACCGGTGCCACCGAGTGAGCTTGAATCTTTACAGGTTATAGGTGATGAACCTAGACAGGATCACTTCTACCACTACAGTGTGACTCTAAGGCAAGACAAAGCTCCACCATCCGACCAAGACAAGGAAGCACCAAAAGTACAAAATAAAGTCTTCAAGGAGTATCCATCCGATTTGAGTGCCAAATACTTTGCTTATGATGGCGAGAAGACTCTATTTATGTTTCAAATCAAGGAATAGAGCCAGACCAGTGCAACCATCCAAGTCCAGTCTACTAATATTCCGGACTTCACAGGATTCCTTAAACTCTTTAAAATAGTTTCTAATGGCTTTAAATCGATGATAGCACAACCGGTCCTGTTGTAGATTTCCTATCAACTAACCATGATTTTACTTATTATTTTGATAGGAAAGGATCAAGGGGGAGTACTAAGGCTTGCAAGGAACCGACGTTTGAAAAGAAGAACAGAAACTCAACTAATGAAACCACACGTCACGGATCCTTTGTTCTAGACTACTTCCGTGATATAAAGCTTGGAACCAAGGAAGATCTTTGGAAAGTGTTCAGTTCCACTGAAAACCATGGACAGGATCCATATTCTCCACTCACCGACAGCCCTTACTCTTATTCTTAAATATTGTCATGGTTTTATTAAGCTTCTAATCTTTTGGAAAACTAACTTGGCGTTGTTCTTGGCAGGTACTCCGGATTTGAGCACAAATCCTTTTCAACTGGGGGAGCATGTTGTGATATTGGATAGCAACCAGGATTGGAAGCCAATGGCCGAGGAATTGCTTGAACTGGTCGAGAAGGAAGCTCTGGACGTGCCACTAGGAGCTAGGACTCGGTCTTGGACGGCCAAGGAAGTACTGAATGTACCAACTGGTTCTATGACTCGCTCTAGGGCTAAGGAACTTAACCATACTGTCGGAGTTTTGCTATGTTAAGCATTGGCTCAAAGAGGTCACTCGGACACATGTGGTACCGCGGCCACCATGGTCATCGTTCACGTCCAGGTTGACTAGTGTCAAGCTCTATGGCTCAGTTACACTCTTTTTCCCTTGCCTTAGGTTTTTCCCAAGTGGTTTTCCAAGGAAGGTTTTTAATGAGGTTTGTGGTCCATAAGTACATCTTTTCTTGGCGTTGGTCCGACCTAGTCCGGCCCGTCTCGAGATCATTCGGCGCGGCCTGTCTCTTATCTATCTACCTTATTTCTATTTTCGTTATTTTGAATTGAAACTTATGTCTGAGAGATTGTATGTGTGCGAGACTTTAGATGTGTGTTTATTTTCGAGTTGGTCTTTGGTGAGTTTTCGAGGCATGTCTTGAAACTCACCGAGCATTAACTCCCTCCGCTCCTTCTCTCTTCTCCTCTTCGTCTCCTCTTCTTTATATTGTCTCTGAGACTCCTATGTATTTCTTATCTATCTTTTTAATCAAAAACCTTTTTCTCTGATAGATCCTTGTCTTCTTTTTCGAGTGATTCGAATTAGAATACTTGTGAACATTTCTAGTGATTAGATTGTTCAACCCCGACTTATCAAGAGGCCTTCCACATCCTCTCGTGGCGTCACTCATCCCATTCAACTCCAGATCGCTTGCTGCTCAAGCCTGGACCCTTATCATCGTCATCTTAGCTTCCCGGTGTGTGATTGGGGAGTGATTCTCTAACCAGAATCATATCACATGAGAAGCTTCAACATCCTTTATTCGTAGTCCACGGTCGAAAGGAACTTTCGCAATCCCCATTGTTATCTCTTTTACATAGATTAAGCAGAAAGTAAATGTGGTCTTACCTAGGGGATATCAGCCAAAGAACATGTCGATCCAATCCAAGCCAAGACATTCTCCATATGGTTCCTTTCCCCTCCCTTTTCTTGCTTCTAAGGGATCAATTTTTCTCTACTTTTATAGGGTATAATTTTTTTTTTTTATCGATCCCTTGCTCCTTTTCTTTGGACTTAGGCTTCCGCTAGTTCCGAAAGATGTACGGGTTTACGCACCAATTCCCTCGGTCACATCCGCCTTTGTCCCCTTTTGTTTTATTTTTACGGATACAAGTCTTCATGAGGTTCCGAAGGATGCACGGGTTTACGCACCAAATCCCTCGGTCGCATCAACTCACATCTGTTTCTTCTTTTCTTTTCTTTTTCTTTTCTTTTCTTTTCTTCTTCCTTTTTTAGATTTTCGAAGGGAAGAGAGAGGGGGCTCATACTTTGCGAAGAAGTGCAGTGTCTTGTATGGCTCAAAGAGGTCTCTTCCAATGTATATCCCTCCCCTAAGTGAGAAATGGATAGCCAGGTTAGGTTATCATAAGGGTTAGAGACAAAGTTAAATCATCCTACTATCCAATAGAAAGAGACTTTCAAAATGTTAACTAAGCTCATAGACTTTCCAAAATGGTTCCTTAGTTAAGCATAATCAAGTGTCATAAAAGTGTTAATCCAAATAAGATCATCTTTTAGATAGGATCATGATTCCTTACTATTTCTGACTCAATGAAAAAAAAAAAAGAAAAAAAATTTGCTCGATAAAAACATTAAGAAACTCAAAGTAAAAATGTGGAAAAAGGTCTCAAGTCAACAAAATAGAGAGTAGCATTAATATAAGATGGAACATCACCCCCCAGACTTAAATCACACCAACTTCGGTTGGAAAAAGAAAGAGATAAGGACGAAAAATCAAATCGAAAGGATATAGAGTTTAAGAACAATGTCACCTAGATGGAATTTTTGTTATCTTCCTTAGACTCAATCAAGGATTCAATTTTTGTCTTATAGGTCGATGGTGGTAGTGTTGTGGTGACTAACCGTTTGTCTTTTTTGCTTTACATCGAGTGAACTCGGCTTAGTTTATCGAACTCTTTGTTATAAATCTCTAGTTGCGTCCTTCCTAAGACAAAAACAAAAAAATCATTAATAGTCTTAAGAAACGAAATAAGAAAAACAAAATACTTAAGATAGAATGGTAGTGATGTCTCGTTGTTGTCATTGTGGCCGCGGTCGAGATCTTTGTCGTGGTGATCAGATGGTCAGAACTGCACGATCAGACTTCTCAACACGGCATTGGAACGGACTAGTGGGATGGATGAATGTGTTAGATTGGTCATAGGAGTTACGACCGTTCTATGGGCGCTTGGCCGTACCAGTCATATGTGGTGTGGCCGATTTGGTTGCTTGTGGCACCACCGGTCACGGGAGGTTTTGTCGTTTATGATTTGTCTTGTTCCTTTATCGCGGCCTTCAGTCCTCTCATTGTTCTTGATGTTTCCTCGTCGTTACCTACTGATTGGCTCAGAATTCGGTAGCTTCGCGGCTCGGCAGCTCTCGGTACTCGGCACTCGACAAGGCTTGGTACGGCTCGGCATTCGGAACTTAGTACGTGGCTCAGCGGTCGGCAGCTCGGCACACGGTACGTGGTACGACTTGGTATGGTCGGAACTCAGTAGTTTGACAAACGGCTCAACAGTTGGCAGCTCCGTACACGGTACGTCTTATGGATTGGTATTGGTCAGGATGCGGTTGCTCAGCACACGGCTTGACATTTGGAAGCTCGGTACACGGCTTGGCGGTCAGCATACGGTACAATTCGGTATATGGTACGGCTCGGCATGCGGTACGGGGCACACGATACCTCCGGATGTCCGGTACGGGGCTCCTCGGCATGTCTGTATGAGGTAACCAACACGTCTGGTGCGTGGGACACCAAAGACGTCCGGTACGGATCTTAGCTTGGCACAGGCACATGGTACACGGTTCTGTCTCGGCACCGGCACGCGGTATGTGGTACTCGGTTCCGGTTTAGCACTGGCACGCGGTATGGGGTACGCTGTGCCGGCTCAGCACCGGTCACACCAGTCGTGCCCTTCTTGGTGCCAACGGTCATGGGTGCTGTGATCGGTCTGACACTCCTTCACGCCACCGGTCACGGGCCTCTTGACCGGTCTGGCTCCTCTTGTCTCCATCGGTCAAATGCCTTGTGACCGGTCCTGGTGCTCAGTTCGGCTCAGTGGGGACTCTCATCATTGGTTGCTCGTTCCAGCCAATCCGTCGCCTTCTGCATAAGTCTATATGATGTGTTTGCCACCAAAAGGAACCTTGCATCCTTTCCTTTCCTTCTTTTTGTTATTTTCTATTTTCTTTTCTTCTTTTTATAAAACCTGAAATGCAAAAACCAAAAAACAAAGACGGAAAAAAGCAAATGAAAACTTAAATTAAAACTAAAAATGAAAAAGAAAACTTACAAGTGGGTTGCCTCCCACTATGCGTGCTTGTTTTAACGTCGTTGGCTCGGGTGATGCCCTTCTAGGCGGATTTAGACAAGTCACTTGTCCTTAGACTACAACCTGGAAGTCGGATTCTTGATCTACACTTCTCATAAAGTTGTATGGATGGACGTGAGAGAGTAGGTGCTCGAATCTGTTGTTCAAACTCATCATCTTGTCACATAGCTCATCACACCTTTCCAATAAATTAGGCGAAGCCTCTCTATCTGGGCTACGAAGAGGTTTCTGGGCTTTACAAGTTTCTTCTTGATACTTAGATGCAATCCCTAATGGTTGATCGTCATCCTTGATCTTCCATTCCAAACTTGTACGGCGGCTTCCAAGTCCCCAAACGCTTCTTTCAATTGTATCATTCCTTTCTTGGATTGTCTTTGTGCTCAGATTTTGGTTTTCTAAGCACTCTGTCGTCAAATTCTCAAGCCTCTCTTCTTAACTTCTCAGGCAGGAACGAGCAATAGTATAATCTTCAAAGGTTTGATGTGGAAGACGTACCGTAAAGTGGTTTCTAGAAAACCGGTTTTGATCGTAAGTGGCTCTCCTTAGGTAAGGAGCTTGGAAACGGGGCTGGTGATGGCATGGGGCTGGTCCCCAGTAGTCATGAATTCTGTAAGGTTCTCGAGGTGGTTGTCTAAAGTTGTTTTGGCGTTGAGTCCTTTCTTGATTCCAAAACCGCCAAAAGTTGTCGTTTTTGGGCATGTCTTCGTATGTAACTCTAGAGGCCATCCAACATTGAACTTCTCTGAGATCTTCTTCCTTTCTTCCCATAGTAGATAGATCATCTAACTCAGCATCTTCGTAAATCAATTCTTCAAAGCGATTCTCAATAGCTTATTCCTCATAGTAAGCTTCCTCGCAATCGGTTGTATAGTCTTCTTCTCTTGACCATTCCGGTGTCTTAGGCTGCTCCGTGATCTTTTCTTCTTGTGCTCTATCTTTCCCCTCTTGCTCATAAGCTTCATAGGCTTGATCATCTTTCCACTTAGCATAGTCAACTAGATCATTGAATCCTTGTTGCACAGCTTCAATCTTTCATTCTAGATGCTCCTCTACGATGTTGATTATATATCCCGTATTGGTGACATCCAATCCAAGCTTCCTCATATCATAATGGTGGTCAAGTAACTTGATGTTAAGCTCCTCAAATTGGCCTTCCACTCGTTTGATGTGGTAAGAATGTTGCGCAAGTGTAAGCTTCTGGAACTCCTCATGAAGAATGTTGAAGACCATCGTATAGATCTCCTGAAACAAGGAGAAACAAAAAGAAAAATTAAAAAAGCAAGGTGTCCTAGACGTTACTCTAGTTCTTGAAGCCCATCGTATAGATCTCCTGAAACAAGGAGAAACAAAAAGAAAAATTAAAAAGCAAGGTGTCCTAGACGTTACTCTAGTTCTTAGATCTGCAAACAAACAATCTCTCAACGGCAACGGCGCCAAAAAGCTTGATGCGTGTGTTATTTCGCTTCAGTCTTTTACCTCAAAGACTACACGACTACTGCAAGTGCACAGCAAAACGTATGTAGTATTTAAGGATCGAATCCCACTAGGAGAGAAGTTGTATTGCAAACCTTATAGACCAAAGTATAGCTAGAACTCAATATACGATTTAGGGGTTTGTGTGTCACGGTAACAGAATGAAAGCAATGAAAATGTAAGTAAAATGGATGTGAAACAATAAAGAGAAACATTGGGCTATCAAGGTATCACACGGGGTTCAAAGATCTATCTATTCAAGTGAACCCTAAGACAATGCATGTTGATTTCCTAGTCAAGGACATACGAAACACTAGTGAACGATTAACCTAATACCTTAGAGATAACCATCTAAAATCCTTATACTCTGTTACTTAACTCACATAGACAATGACGCATAGATCAAAGCATTATTAACGAGTTCGATTCTCGTCCATGAAGCCCTATAAGTAAGTGGTATTTGCTTCCTATACAACAACATTCATCCAAGCTAGTTTCTAGCACTTAGGCAAGCGATTAGCAAAACCTAACTACCTGTGGTCAAAGCTAGTTCATGAGGCTAACTACATACATTATAAGCAAACTTAGACAAAAAAAACAGTATAAACGTTTATGTAAAACTCAGATCTCGCCACATAAACCTATATATCCATCGCTCCCTTTGATAGTCCCTTTAAACCCAACTAGTAAACTACTCAAGCATACTTAAAGGAATCATCAAAGCAAGGTTTAAACAATTCATAAGGATAAACTAAATAGATCTGAGAATAACGTTTAGAGATTACTTCTGTAAAAGGATTACAAGATGTAAAGACTTCTCCTTAAGAACAGAGAATGAATAAGAGAGAGATTGGTGAACTTCAAGAGCATCCACGAGTAGGAGAATAGAGTCGTCTCCTCTGGTCTTCTCTAGGGTTCCCTGGAGTTTCTTTGTGGAGGCACACGAAGTCCTTTGGAAGCTGTTGAAATCACACCTTTAGAATTAGGTTAAGTGAGTATTTAAAGGTTTCATGGTCGGTTTAGGGCTTCATTGGGCCGAGATAAACGTTTTAGGAAAGTCTAAATCGGCTAGCTCCAGACAGGTCACGGGACTTGTGACCGTTCGTGCCAAGAGAGCTGGCACTGGTCATGGGCGTCCTGGCCGTTCGTGACCTTGGTCTCACGACCGGTCATGGCCTTTGTGGCCGGTTGTGACAGTGCTTCACTCTTTGGGGTTTATCTTCCAAGCGACTGAATGGATTGTATTGATTCTTGTCAGAGGTGAATCTTGAGTCTTCTAGCTTTCCATAGACACAAAAAACTACAAATTTGGGTATCGGGAAGTCTTTCAAAAGATGTCATACTTCTAGCGTTCTAAAACTGTCTAGAAACGAGTTTTCTTTGACATTTGGTCCATTTAGCTTAAAAACCTATAAAACCTTCTTAAACCTGAAACTAGTGATATTTGGCTCTTTTTCCATGATATGACACCAAAATATTCTCAAAAACATAAGAAAACAATAACTATAATAGGTAAAATACGGTGTAATCAAATGGCCTCCTTAAAATCAGAGGATCTGTCGGCTCCTCATCCGTCTCTAGCACCACAAAATTAGTGAGGACCTGCACATTGCCTATCTCTAACGGCATGGAAAAGATCCTAGGAGGCATCAAAATGCAAGGAATAGGAGCTGGAACTAAACAATGGTTTGTGATCGAGCCAGGAGCATGGAAAACAGTTTACGAACGCAAGACTCGTTTCCGGACCGAGAGAAATCATCAAGAACTCCGAGCTTTACCACATCCGGTCATAGATCAAGAGGTGATATGATACTAGGAAGCATCAAGACACCCGGACTTGGAGATGGAGCTGAACAAGGGTTTGTGATCGAGCCAGGAGCAAAAGGAGCAGGATAGCAGCTTATGGACACAAGACTCATCTCCCGTCCAAGGGCAATCACCAAGAACTCCGAGCTTTACCACATCCGGTCTTATCTCAAGAGGGCCACTAGGACACAGGTGGTACCACGTCCTCCTTGGTTATGGTTCACGTCCGGGATATGCTTGTGTCAAGCCCTATGGCTCACTTACACTCGTTTTCCCTTGCCTCCGGTTTTTCCCATGTGGTTTTCTGAGGAAGGTTTTTAATGAGGTTCGTGGTCCATAGTTTCATCTTTGCTTGGCATTGGGCCGATCTAGTTCGGCCCGTCACAAGATCTTTTGGCACGGCCCTTATCTATCTATCTTAGTTATTATTTTCTCATTTGAATTTAAACTTGTGTGTGTTTAAGTCTTTTAGTCGTTGTGTGCGTTTACGAGGCATGTCTCGTAACTCGCCGATCATAAACTCTCCTCCGCTCCTCTTCTCTTCTCCTCTTCATCTTCTTCCCTTTATATTGTCTCTGGGACTAATATGTTTTCCTTATCTATCGTTTTAATCAAAAACCTTTTTATTGATAGATACTTGTCTTCTCTTTCGAGTGATTCGAATCAGAAACTTGTGAACAATTCTAGTGATTAGATTGTTCAGAACCGACTTATCATGGGTGCATTTCTTTTGAGATAGCCAGTCCAGGTGCTCGGAGCCACATCGAGAAGTCAAGTGATTTTCGTACCAACTTGTCCAAATTGTAATGAAATATTGGCTCGTAAAAAATTGATGAAATCAATTGCAAATGAACCTAGGATGAGTCTAGTATTTGTTAAAATTGATTTGGGAATTTTATGAAGTGTTTTGATAGTTTTTAGTGAACGATCGACTTCCACAGTCGCGATAAGGGTTCTTCGGAGAGTTTAGGATACCAAGAGTCATTTTCATGTTCTTATTTGTTAGGGTCAATTCGATCCTCAAAAGGACTCTTTACTGGTGATTTGTGCTTTTTTTCAGGAAAAATGATGTCTGATCACAATGAGTCAAGCAACAACAACAAGCTACTACTCGAAGCTCTCACGGCGACTATGGCTCGATTAATGGATGAGAGATTCAATAACTTGCAGGAATAAGTTCTACCAGAGATGATTCATGATTTCAGAGATCAACAGAGAGTCAATCCAGGATGAAATGAGGAAATAAACAGAGAGCAAGTTAGGCAACAAGAAGATCTACTAAGAGATAAACCAAAGAACGAAAGAAGACCGCTTCTAAGGGAACCTAGAGTTTTTGAGGCTGAAGATTATTATAGTGGTTCATCTCGTAACAGTCATAGGAGGCACATGCAAGTGAGAAATGAGAGGAACCAACCACAAGACAGCCTTGGAGGAGTCAAGCTCCGCATACCGACATTTCAAGGAAAGAATTATCCAAGTGCTTATTTGGATTGGGAAAAGAAGATTAAAATGGTGTTTGATTGTCAGCACTATACAGAGGAGAACCGTGTGAAGGTGGCAGCTACTGAGTTCACTGACTATACCTTGAGTTGGTGGGATCAGTTGCTAACGTCTAGGAGAAGAAACCAAGAGTTTCTGGTTTCTACAAGGACCGAGATGAAGAACATCATGCGGAAACGCTTTGTGCCGAGTTACTATTATCGAGAGTTGCACAACCAGCTAAGGAGACTTATTCAAGGAGTAAAGAGTGTTTAGGAATATTACCATGAGCTGGAAATGTTGATGATACGAGCGCATGTACAAGAGGACCGAGAGGCTACTATGTCGAGGTTCCTAGATGGGCTCCAACGAGATATACAAGAGAGATTGGAGATGCAGCCTCATGTTGAATTACATGAAATGCTTCATCAGGCTATACATATAGAGCAACAGCTTAAGAGGAGAGGTCCTGTACGATCATATTATTGAACTGGAAGTAGTGGTTATACAAGGGGAGGTTAATCAAGAGACGACAAGCCGAGAGCACAAGGAGATGACAAGCAACCGGCTCTTGCAGAACCTGAGACCAAAACTTATGGAGATAAAGGAAAAGCTGAAGCTAGAACCAGTGGAATCAAGGGCTATATGTGCCATGGGATGGGACATTATGCGAGTAAGTGCACCAACAAAAGAATCATGGTTCTAAAAGACAATGGCGAGTATGAATCCAAGGATGAGCAACCAACTGTTAAGCAGCAAGAAGATGGGGATGTTGAGTTACCAGCTAAAGGGGAGTTTTTAGTGGCATTAAGGACGTTAAGCATACAGTCCAAGACCGAAGAGCAAAAATAACGAGCTAACTTGTTTCACACGCGATGATATGTTAAGGGAAAAGTGTGCGGCCTTATCATTGATGGTGGGAGTAGTACAAATGTGGCAAGTGAGACATTGGTTAATAAGTTGGGGTTAAAGGTTAAGAAGCATCCAAAGCCGTATGATCTTCAATGGCTCAGCAAGGAAGGAGAAATGAAAGTGAAGCACCAAGTGGAAGTACCTATTGTCTTCGGCAAATATAAAGATGAGATCTTGTGTGATGTGCTACCAATGGAAGTTGGACATATATTGCTTGGTAGGCCATGGCAATCTGATAGGAAGGTAGTACATGATGGATTCACCAAACGGCTTACGTTCGAGTTCAAAGGAAGGAAGACCACCCTAGTGCCACTTACCACCACACAAAGTATATCTTGACCAAGTTCGACTTCAAGGCAAACAAGAATGAAGCAAGAAGGCCAATTACTTTGCTATGGCTGGGATAAGTAAAAGAAATAAACCTTGGGCTGAACGGAGCCCTTTTGGACTTAATGATATCTTTACTTGTACTTTTAACCTTACACCGGTGCTACCGAGTGATTTTGAATCTTTGCAGGACATAGGTGAAGGACCTACACATGATCCTTTCTACCACTACAGTATGGCTCTAATGCAACATGAAGCTCCACCGTCCGACTAAGACAAGGAAGCACCAAAAGAAGATAAAGTCTTAAAGGAGTATCCATCCGTATTCAAGTGCTAAATACTTTGCTTATGATGGCGAGAAGACTCTATACATTTTTCAAGTTAAGGATGAGAACAAGACCGGGGAAACCATACAAGTCCAAGCCTTGAACATTCCGGATCCACCAGGATTTCTCAAAACCATTAAAATAATTTCTAATGGCTCTAAACCGATGATAGTACAACCCGGTCCTGTTGGTTATTTCCTATCATCTCACAAAGGTTTTACCTATTATTTTGATAGGACAGGATCAAAAGGAAGTACTAAGGCTTACAAGGAACCGACGTATGAAATGAAGACCAGAAACTCAATTAATGAAACCACACGTCGCAGGAGCTTTGTTCTAGACTACTTTCGTGATACAAAGCTTGGAACCAAGGAAGATCTTTGGAAAGTGTTCAGCGCTCAAACAGATCAAGGACAGGATCTACATTCTCCATTCACCAGCCACTCTGATGCCAAGCCATACCCTAAGCTTTCTCTTAACCATGCCCTTTGTTTTAAATTCCAATATCTATTCTCTAAATTACTATCTCTTTTGTGAAACTAACTTAAAGTTGTTCTTAGCAGGTACTCCAGATTTGAGGACAAATCCTTTTCAACTGGGGAGCATGATATGATACAAGGAGGCATCAAGACACCAAGACTTGGAGATAGACCTGAACAAGGGTTTGTGATTGAGCCAGGAGCAGAAGGAGCAAGGATAGCAGCATATGGACACAAGACTCGTCTCCTGTCCAAGGGAAATCACTAAGAACTCAGAGATTTACCACATCCGGTCTTAGCACAAGAGGGTCACTCGGACACATGTGGTATCACGTTGGCTTACACTCTTTTTCCCTTGCCTCCGTGATGCGTGTGATTTATGCTTTAATCTTTTACCTCAAAAGAAACACACGACTGCTACAAGTGCACAGTTAAATGTATGTAGTATTTAAGGATCGATCCCACAAAGAGAACTAGCTAACACAAAATGAATGCAATGAAAGGGTTTCTGGCGAAGACAATAATATGAAAAGGGTTTTGTTTGGGGTTTTCTAATGACTAAATGAATGAAACAAGAAAGTAAATAAATCGGTTGTAAAGTAATGTGAGGAAACGTTGGGCGTCTAGGGCTATCTCGGGGTCTTCATGGTTCTAAACAAATGGGATGCAAGATGATATGCGAATGCTAATGACTTTAGTCTAGGATCTCAACTACAAACATGAATGAACAAACAACCTATGGATAATAGAATGAATGTCTAAGATCCCCGTACTCCATTACTCAACTCACGTAGGTGACGACGCACGGTTCAAAGCATTAATAACGAGTTTGATAAGTTCACAAAGCTCCATGACTCAACTTTCGCATGCCATGACGCAAAGCTTCAGTAACTCTATGTCCGAGAGCTAGGTTTACGCGATTAGCGCTCCTATTCTCTAGGTTCAGTGCTTGGTGAGCAGTTCCAGCAACATGAATTAAGATAGAGACGTCCCAAGAGATACCTAATATGAGACTAAGGTTCAGTCCTAACATCCTAAATGAATCTAACCATGAATTCCCTTTGAATCACCCCATGAAACCCAAGAAAGAGATCTACTCGCTCATGATGCAAAGAAACGCAATAGATATCATAATGAACAACATCATAAATGATTCAAATATATCAAAGGGGTTCAAAGGAAACTTCTCTATATATGTCACAGAAGATAACTTGTCTTCCAAAAAAGCAAACAGAAGATGTAGAAAGAGATAATGAAGAAGAGAGGTGATGGAACTTCATTAAGTTACACGATCGAGATGTCAATACCGGTCACGGGGACTTGTGGCCGGTCGTGCCAAGAAGGGTGGAACCAGTCACGACCTTGTGTGGCCGGTCACGTCGAGAAGGGTGGCACCGGTCACGGCACCTTGTGACCGGTATCGACGGGCTTGACTCAACGAGGCGTATCTCCCAGACGGCTGAAGTGATTGTTCTGATTCTTCTTCGATGTGAAACTTGACACTTCTGGCTTTCCATTGACACCAAGAACACCCAAATTGAGTATCGGGCAGTCCGACTAATGATGTCATACTTCTGGCGGTTTGCTCCAAGGAATAACATGTGACTCATAAATACAGAGACTCACGTCAAAACGTTTTCACTATAGACTCACAACATTTACAACTCCTGTCCATCCATCTCAAAACTACAAAAGAACTTTGCATTCACATCAATTAACTCCCTACATTCATTAAGAGGTGCATGAATTTTCTCATTGGAAGGCATCATTCAGGGTAGACGGCGCTTGGTATAAAAAGGGCTTTTTCTGTTTAGGGATTTACTGGTTTATTCAAGAAGAACAGCATATGCTGCAGAATCGCCCGAGAGTATGAAACAGTTGATATCCACAGCTCCAACCACTCGTTCTAGTAATAGTAAATCAGTACTCCTTTACTTCTTTTCTTTTAACTCCCCCAGACTTAGACGTTTTTGTGGGGTACTCTGTAACGACTGCATCTTTTTGTAAAGTGATCCACGCGTACCTTGGGATAACCTGTGCTATGAGACTTCATATTCGTAACCGTTTCCTATCATTTCGTTTTTTTTTTTTTTTTTGGCAAACCGGTTTCGGAATCATGAAACTCCAAAGGATGCACGAATTTACGCACTCTATCCCTTGGGTCACTTACTCCTAATCCATCTCTTTTTGCGGATACAAGCTTTTACGGAACCCCGAAGGATGCACGTGTTTAGGCACTATATCCCCCGACCACATCTACTTATATCCGTTTCTTTTCTCTCTTTTTTTTTTTTGAAATGGGAAACGGTATTTATATACATAGAAGCCTCATGAGCATGAAATAGGTACTTTTCAAATTGATTTGCACGGTAGAACAAACTCGAGACCAAGTTGCCAATGTCTCCTTCATCATTCTTTTGCTTCTCAAGTGGTTAGAGGACTATGTCGGTAATTTCTCTCCGACGTTCCTGAGCATATCTGCCAAATGAGAAAAGAAAAAGAGAAGTGCAAGAGGTCTAAAAAGAGGTTATGGGTTTTAGGGTAGGCACCACTAAAAATGAGCGGCCATTCAGCCTCAGCAGAGAGTGGTAAAAAAAGGGTAAGAAGTCCTGAATGTGATGCTCGTTTCCCTGATCTAATACCTCTAATGAGAAAGAATTAAAGTTAAATTAAGGTTATAATAAAATGGAGTTAACGTCAATTCCAACAAAATCTCCGTAAGAAGAAACTTCTGGGGAGTGATCATGCGGTAAGGTTCTAGATATTGTTCGCTCTTAGTAAATCCTACAAGACTTGTCATTTAGGAAATAACTCAAACATATGTAGGGTCGGAATCATCATAACATAGGGTCCTTATTTCCAACAAAGTCTTGGCTTAATAAAAACATGATTCGATTAAAAGACATTAAAATGACTTAAATAAGAAAGAAAAATAGGTAAATAAAGGAAGCATGATTGTACGTACGAGATTAGGGTAAGAGATATACCTATAACCAAGACGATCGGGGTTGATCGTTGTGCCTTCTATAATCTGTATCTTGCCAAGCCGCTCTGGACTTAGAAGAAATTGAAGAGGAGATGCAGAAAAATTAAGCCGTGTCGATATTCACCTAGTGTCGACCAACACCAACCACCACCTGTCGCACCAAGTGTTGAAAAGTTACAAAAACCGCAAGAGCGAGTCTACCCGCCTTAGGTTCCTTCCCAAAGAGCCACAGGAAGTCTAAACATTAGCTGTATGAAGCTAAATGCAGGGCAGTAATGGATAAACTCACTATTGAGATTCCATTGATCGATGCCATTAAGACTTTGACTGTGGTCAAGAGATACGTAACAAAGATACTTACGCATAATATGAGAGAAGACGAAGGAGTTATGATGGTGAGTGAGGTCTCTAGTGAAGTCATTCAAAACACGATACCAGAAAAGCTTGTTGATCCGGGTAGCTTTGTCTTGGACTATTCCATCTTCCAAGAAAGATTTTAGCGTGAGTTTGATGCCTTATTCAGTTGTTGTGGGGCTCAGGATGACAGACTTCACACCTACTAAGATTGCTCTGATCGTCAAGGATATAAGCATTCAGACACCAGTGGGTCTTTTGGAAGACGTGCAAGTTAGGGTTGGGGATTGCATGATCCCCACAGACATTGTAGTCTTGAAATACAATGATGAACCTAAGAATTCTCTCATCCAAGGTAGACCTTTCTTAGTCATTTCTGGCGCTCTTGTTGATGTCCAAGGAGGTCCAATAGCTCTTCATATAGGTGAGTTGGCGATGAACTTCGATATGGACAAGCTGGTCAAGCAACCTACTATCTACGGTCAGACATACTATGTGGATACTCTAAGCAATCTCACAGAGAAGAGCTTTCAGGAGATTAATGCCTCAGATCCTTTGGAAAATGGACACTGAGTTCCTAATGCGGTTCAGAACCGATAGTGTTACCACCATCGATAAGCGCCCACTTGAAGAGAACGTTTACTTCAATAATACGGGTTCATAGATGTGCTTGATCAATGATTCCCAAATTCCTTACGTGGTGTAGCTCCGACACACAACCCTAGTGCCGATCGATACCAAGACTCATACGGTGGACCAATTTTGGCGAGATGGTTGCAATGTTGATGTGGCTGCTGTAGTTACGCCTCACCGACCATGGTATGCTGACATAGCAAATTACCTTGCTGCAGAGTATGAACCAGATGATTTCACAGGATACCCTAAGAGAAAGTTTATGCGAGAACTCAGACGATATCAATGGGATGGACCGTAGTTGTATAAGCATTGTTCCGACGGAAGTTACATGAGGTATTGCTGAAACAGAAGTGCAAGATGTGTTATTCCACTATCATGGATCCGAGTATGCGGGGCATTTTGCTACCTTCAAGACTGTGTCGAGGATTCTCCAGGTAGGATTTTTGTTGCCTACCATGTTCAAAGATGCTCATGCGTTCGTTTCTCAGAGTGATGCTTGTCAGCGGAGGGGGAAGATCAACAAACGACATGAGATGCCATATAACTTCATCACGGAAGTCAAAGTGTTCGATTGTTGGGGCATTGATTTCATGGGACCTTTTCCCACGTCTTATGGGAATCGATACATTTTGGTTGCTGTAGACTACGTGTCTAAATGGGTGGAAGCTATTGCCAGTCCGACCAATGATGCCTCAATGGTTCTTCAGCTGTTTAAGACCATAATCTTTCCTCGATTCGGAGTGCCTAGGATTGTGATTAGTGTTGGTGGTTCTCATTTTATCAACAAGGTCTTTAAGAAGTTATTAAGGAAGCATAGCGTACATCATCGAGTGGCTACTACTTACCACCCTCAGACAATTGGACAGGTTGAAGTTTCTAACATGCAGATAAATGAGATTCTAGAAAAAACTGTTCGCAAGACTAGGAAAGATTGGTCTGCAAATTTGGACTATGCGCTCTGGGCGTACATAACTGCTAACAAAACACCCCTGGGAACTACACCGTTTCATTTGCTTTATGGGTAAGCATGTCACCTTCAATTGGAACTAGAACATAGGGCAGCATGGGCAGTAAGGCGTATGAATTTCGATTTCAAGCCAACAACCGAGCGGAGACTGATTCAGTTGAACGAATTGGACGAAATAAGGTACCATGCTTACGAGAACTCTAAGCTGTACAAAGAAAGAACAAAATCTTATCATGACAAGAAGATTATCTCCAAAACCTTTGAACCCATACCTGGTACGTCTATTTAACTCTAGTTTGCAATTTTTTCTTGGAAAACTGCGTTCTCGTTGGTCAAGTCCTTTCACTGTCAAGGAAGTGCGACCACATGGCCCCGTTGTTTTGATCAGTTTTGAAGGGCAACGATTCACTGTGTACGGTCAAAGGGTGAAATATTTTTGGGAAAAAGCAATGATTCCGGATGGATACTTTGTACGTCTGTATAACGCACCCATCGCCTAAATCCGTCGCCAAGTCAAGCTAATGACTCAAAACAACTGCTTAGTGGGAGGCAACCCACTTGTAAGTCGTAAATATTTCTTCTTTTTGGTTTTAGATTTCACTTAAAAATAAAATTAAATTAAAAAATTCCGGAATGGATGTTATTGTCGATTGACACCACCGCACCCGACACCAACCCGATAAAACCTAGCCGCGCCTTCATATTCTTCATTTCCCCCCACACCCAAAAAATCAAAATCTTCCTCCAAATCTCCAATTTCTCATTTCTTGATCGTTTCTTGTGGTTTTTGGCGCTAACTTTGTTGTATTTTCATCCTCTATCCTTTTCAAGTGTCAATTTTTTAGATATGTTGTAATGGGAGACCGTAGGAAGCGCGGAAGAGGAGAGAGTTCTATCCGCGAGGGTATGACTCTTCGCGAGCACCATGGTGCTCCTCCCTCGCCACCCACCATCGGCTCACGCCCCCGTGGCCAAAGCGAGAGGGTCTCAAGATTCCTTCTCAGTGACAATTGGCCAGCACACCAAAAGCCAAAACTTAATCGTACACGTGTCTCTACCGAGCAATTTTGGAGGATTGGGAGGACTACGATACATTATTTTACAATGCTTGGTTGGGGGTTGAGATCAGCCCCACTCAATTAGCAGATATGCACGCTTTGCGGAGGATGGGCATTAGTGACGACATGATCGGCATGCTTAGGAGATTGGTTTGGGATGCATGTGCCAGCGGCAGTTTGATTGTTTTCCTGATTTGGTTCCGATTCCTCGCCACTGCACGAGTCAATTACCGCAATGAGATGGCTCATAATTCTCAGGAAGGTACTCTTACCTTCTTTATTCGCGGCGTTAGGTACCAAATTTCCATCCGAGATTTTTGTGGGTTGTACAGTTTTGATAAGGACAAGACGAGCGTTGTGCTTGCGGCGTAATTCAATTATGCGCAGGTTTATTGGTCAAAATTTGGGAATGGGCGCTATGACTCTATGACGTCTACTCAGACCGATATTCGGCATCCAGTGTTTAGGTACGTTGTTTGCCTCATTGGGAACACGATTTTGTGCAAAATGGAACCAGGAAAGATGTGACGCTCTGAGTTGGCTTTGATTTATTATGCCCTTGAGGATATGTGTGTTGATGATTGTGAGCGGTATGAGTTAAACCCTCATGTCAATTTGGGAGCTGTTTTTGCGTATCACTTGGTCTCTCCGAAGACGAAACCTTTCATTGGTCGTGGTACCAACACAAAGAGCGTTGGGAGCCTCCTCAAACCTAGTTTCCATCATTGTCGGATCAGCACAGAGAGTTATACCGTTGTCACTAAGCGCTCCCTTATCGATGAGGAGTATCTGAAGAACGCCCATTGGATTAAGCCTAATTGCCTTCGGTGCTACAACGATAAGACAGGGGCACACATGGTTTAGTTACCCAACCCTTCCCTCACCACTATCACCGATGACCCAGCTCATCTCAGTTTTCGGCCTTCCTCGGTTGACCTACGTACTGCACCACCGACACGATGCCAACGAGAATAATCCTCCCGTGCCACCTTGACTACTACAGAAGATGATCTGAATCCGGACCTTGGTCGGACCTCCTCATCTCCTTTTCCTAGCTTCCAGTCGCCCCCGGATAACATCGTGTCTTAGCCCAGTTTTCGTATGTTTTTATCAGGTTTCTAAAGAAGAAAGCAAGGGATTATGGATAATTTGAAGGAATTTCCCACCATTTGACCCTCCAGGAGTTATTTACGAGTTTTTGAGCAAAATGGACGAGAAGGCAAAGCAAAACACGTTTTTAGACAGTTGCAAACTGCCAGAAGTACAACATCTTTTGAAGGACTTCCCAATACCCAATTTGGGAGTTATTAGTGTCAATAGAAAGCCAGAACTGTCAAGATTCACCTCGAACAAGAGTGAATGCAATCCCTTCAGCCGTTTAGGAGATATGTCTGGATGAGTGAAGCCTTGTCGAGACTGGTCACAAGAGCCGTGACCGGTATGAGCCCTCTTGACACGACCGGCCATACACGTCCATGACCGGTGCCTCCTCTTTTGGCACGACCGGTCACAAGGGTCGTGACCGGTCCTGATTGTTTTGATCTCGGTTACTTAATGAAACTACGTAGTTTTGGCCCAAAAGCCCTAATCTGATTTTCAAAGCCCAAAACCATATAAATACTCCTCCTAAACTTAATATTCAGGTGTGGAACCCTAATCCCAACTAAGAGAACCGACTTCAAGTTTCCGGAGACAGAGAGCCGTGATAACTAGGTTTTTACACCTAAAGCTACCTATTGCCCAAATTGTAGTACAAAGGGCTATCGAATCCAATCGGGACTATTGTAAGCAATCAGGATGTAGCAAATCTATCTAATTCAAGCCAAATAGAAAGGTTGGAAGCAACAGGGTGAAACAACTAAAACAAGAACTAATAAACAGTAAAAGAAACTAGAAACAGAGATTCATAAAAGCAAAAGAAAATAGCAACAGAAACTAAAAACAGAGTAAGCTAAGAACAGGAAAACAGAGTATCAAAAAGTAGAAAACAATCAGGATGAGAAAAGGTCCTAAGGATGAGTTCTAGATCTGGTATTCTTCATGGTGGACACTAGTGACTTCATAAACAACTTCATAGAAGGGATCTCCTAACTATGAGCATCAAAAGAGTAATAGATCCACTTCCCAGTTACATCTATCACCAGATTCTCTAAACTTCCTAATCTTGGAATCCACACCTATGCCCCATTGACTGTCACTAACACTCAGATAGGATTCCAATGAAACATGAAGAGAATAAGCATTAAGAACACAGCTCATAAATGTCAAACTACAACTTGCTTTCCTATGATCCTAGATCAATCATTGGAAAGAAGCTCCAGATCTCTGGTATTAGCAGATCTGGTGTTTCTCAAGTGATGTGCAAGGAAACACCAAGATCAGATTCCAAGTGGGTGTATAGGGAATCAGCATTAGAAATAGCTAACCCAGAAGAGATCTTAAACTTTAGAACCCTAAATCTACTAGAACCACCATGAATCATAACCCAGATCTAACCCATCCTCAAGAACCCTAATTCACTACTCAGACTTCATCATCAAAATCACAAACCCAGAAAATGAAATAGTTTCCATAATCATAATCTAGAGATTGAGATGAAGAAGGAATAGAAGAAATAAACTAAAAAGGATCAAAGGATCAAAAGTAATTGCAAATACAAAATCAGATAGATCTAGAGAGGTTTTCAGAGAACAAAAGGAATAAAAAAAACGTCGATTCCGCGGCTGCTGACCTAATTAGAGTATAAATACTCTAGGTCAAAAAGCCCTAGTACAAAAAGACAAAATAAACTAAAGTCCTTAGGTCGGCTGCCTTGAGCTCGGGTTCCTCTGGTCGAGTGGTGTGATCGAGTGGTGTGCTTCAGGCCTTGAATCCTCAGACTCGGTTGCACGAGCTCGGTTTGGTGGTCGAGTGGTCGTGATCGAGTGCTCTTGCCGGAGTGCTAACTCCTCTCTGCCTCCAGCTCGGTCATGAAGTCGAGTGCATGTGATTGAGTGGTGTTGGTGGATTGCTTTGCACTCGGTCTAGCCACACCGAGTGATCTTGGTCGAGTGCATGTAAGGCTAGGTCCTTAGCTCGGTCTTGAAGTCGAGTGCATGTAACCGAGTGCTCGTGTTCTTTCTGCCTCTAGCTCTGGCTGCCTGGTCGAGTGCATGTGGTCGAGTGCAATTGTTCCTCTGCCTCTAGCTCTGGCTGCCTGGTCGAGTGCATGTGGTCGAGTGCAATTTAGAGCCTAAAAACAGCATTCACCTTCTTGTCCAGAATTGCCCCCAAAAGCTCATTTAACACCTGATAACAACTCCAAATTGCAATATATATGCAAACCCTATTATGAACCCTATATGAGTGAAATGGATAGATATGGAGAGAAACTAGTGATGAAACTATGCTAAAATGGATGGAAATGCAAGTTTAAAAATGGTAAAATGCAGAGACATCAACTCCCCCAAACTTAGTCTTTGCTTGCCCTCAAGCAAACATATAAGATATAAGCTGGTGAAGTTGATGACATGCTGGGACTCAGAGCCAAAACATGCTAATAAAGGAAGTAGCATCAAGGTCCTAGTTAGTAGTTCTAGAATGCATTAACAAGCAAACCTTACTTTTAAAACTTTAGCCATACCCTTCAGAACAGGCCTGACACTAGCCTCAACCTACACATGCAATCAAATCAATCATTCCCTTTAACATTCATTCATTCTGTAACCATGAATCAAGCCTATGCAATTTTTAATGAACTCATTTGGCTAAGGGAAAGGTTAAGAGGCAAAGATGGCCCCTTCTGTAACAGGTTTAAACAATAGATACCATGGGACTCTCATGAATAGACTGATCTTTAGAAGAAGGCTAAAGGTAAGATAGCCAACCGATGCATACAAGAACAATTTCTCATCTACCCATCCTGTATACAAAGATTCTGCTACCACCTAATCCTAAACCCAGAAAATGATCCTAAATCTACCTTTCGGCACTTTTCTGCCATGAATCCTTTTTGGATCAACTCATTCCTCTTTCTTTATTTATTCATTCTAAGGAAAAGGGTTCTTATGCTTTCTTGCTTATGCTAGCGGATTGGGTTCCTTTAAAACTGAGGCTCTTCTATTCTTCTTATTCATCAAGACACTTCAGGCTTTTTACCTTTCTTTCATTTTCTATCTTTCTGAGCCTACACATTTCTTTTCTTCTTTTTCAAATCCCAAATCCTTTACTAGAGCAGCTATTTTACTTTCAGCTTAGACCTTTTCCCAGAACTTCTTTTCTCTTCTTTTAATCCCAAAATGAAACTCAAGCTCGGTTTGGTGAACTCGAGGTGTGAACTCGGTTCCCTAAACGAGTTTATACCACCGAGCTAGATTCCCTATTCTAAATTCCAGTCTATCCTCCTAACCACAGTTCAGTTCCCCACCTAGTTCTATCTAGCTCAAAGATTGTGAACCAGAACTATATATATGAGAAACCATTCTTGTCGGCACAGACCTAACACTTTCTACCAAGCTCAATCCTGAAATAGGCCTCACATTCACACATAGAGTATTGTTGGCTTGAAAGGAAGGTCAAGGTTAAAGGTAGGGGAAACTGTTCCAATGATGGGAATCAGCTATTTGGATTCACAAGGGTGGTGAAAAGAGTAAGAGAATCCAAATATGTGTAAGGTATCCATAAGTTCAGATCAAAAGCATAAACATGATAATTGCAATTCAGTTTAAGGTTCTAATAGACAGGGGATGATATCAGATCAAGACATGCTTCAGTCAAAACCAAATGCCAAACAATGCAATCTAGGCATGGTGCGGTCTTATGCTTCAGACTTACATGAATGCATTAGACAACTATTAACTAGGGCATTGAGACTATTTCATAAATCAGCATGCTTACAAGGCTTTTATCATCCTAGTCCCCTATGCAGATGCATAATTCTATATGAAATGCATCTAGACTCAATCCTAAACATGAATGCAATCTACATGAACACTCTGTTTGTGTGGAATGCTTTTCTGAAATTTTTCAAATTTTTATGGTTTTCTTATGCAAATAGATGAGATGCTATGCTGACTCAATGTGCAAAATTTGAAATAAGAAAACAGTAAACAATATCAAATGCATCTCAAACCCTCCCCCAAACTTGAATTACACAGTCCCTTGTGTAATAAAAGATTCAAAGGAAGGTATGAGAATGAAAAACAATAAGAAGAAACTAAATATGAATGGTATAGACAATGGTGAAGATTGGAGTTGTACCTTAATTCTGAAAGAAGGAGTCCGTGTAGGCCTCCATGCTCTCTCTGGTGTATTCTAGTCTGGATGTCTCAAGCTCGGGCCTGTAACCGAGTTCTCTGGCCGAGCTGGAGCGTGTGTTGAGAGATAGCTCGGTCAGACGACCGAGTGGAGCAGCCGAGTGGAGTCTCTGTACTCTTGACTCGGTCTGGGTGCCGAGTGCACTGCCCGAGCTGGTGCCTTGCTCCCAATCTTGTGTAGCTCTCCTCTTTCTTTGCCTTGGTTCTACTGCTGAATGCCTTGGAGTGTCTGCTGAGGTTGTTTGCCTGGGTCTAAAACTGAAGGAGCCACTTCTTTTCAACTGAGGGCCAGGAGGAGTTCTTGAGGATTTCTTTCCCTTAAGCTTTTTGATCTGTTTCTTTATAGACTTCACCGAGTCACTCAAATCCTTCACTGTATCCTTCAGAACAGACACGGTTTTGTGTTGCCATTTCCCCAATCGCTGCAACAGGTTTATTCTCCTATTTGCTTCCTTTAGAGTCTTTGCTGGAGGCTCCTCATCAAAGAAATAGGACTCATCCTCTTGTTGTTCTTCCTCTGCAACTCTGGTTGCCTGGACTGGAACCTCCTCATCCTGGTTATACAAAGCTTCTATCGGTGGACAGAACTCTATTCCTCCTGTTCTTGAAATCTGAGTGAAGTGTTCACTTGGGAGCTTGATTCTGCTTGGTCCAGCTGAGGGGTGAGTGAACTGGTATAGATGACCTCCCTGGATTCTTTTTCTATCCAGAATATGCTGCTTGATCAGATTGGGTATATCTAGCCATTCAGGCTGATATGGGGCTGTTTGTAGTGGCACTCCAGCTGCCAAAAGGATTGGGGTGATGACTCCTCCAACTACCAAATCTCCACAGCTTCTCTTCTTATGCAACATGTGAGCCCAATCCCTATACCACATTAACTGTAACAGCAGAAGCAGAGCATTCCCCACATTGGCTTTGTCGCCTTGAAAGATCTTCCTTCCTCTCTCATCATTGAGTCTTTCGAGAAGCGTTGTATCTAACATCTGGAGCTCTCCTTGGTTCACATTCCCGTTGACCCTTCTTGCAAAGAATGTGCTTGCAAGTGCCTTATGTGCATACCTGATCACAGGGCTCCTGATTTGAGCAGCCTTACTCCTAGATGATGAGTAGCCACCCCTTCTGCTATTATTCCCCAAAGTGCTTGCAGCTCCTCTTTATCATAGTTCTGCAGTGTGTTGTCTCCTGTTGGGAAGTTGAAAACCCCATCCAGTTGACTGATGTAGAGCAGATACCCTACCTCATGTACTTCGAACGTTATGAAACCAAACTCTTCTGGGTTCTGGTTGTCTTGCTCTGCTTCTTCAGAGTTCTCATAGATGTGGAAGCTTAGCGAAGCTAGGAATTGGCATGTTTCTTCCTTATAACCAGCATATGGCATCTCCATGAAAGTTTTGAGATTGCATTGTTCAAACAAGTACCCCACGTCCCGTGCTATTCCAAGTGCTTCCATCGTTTCTGGATGGGGATATCTTGTTGAACCAAAACGCATTGCCATAAGAGCTTCATAGCGCTCTTCCTCAGTTGTTGCTTTTCTCCTAGTACCTCTAGTGTTTTTCCTCTCCTCACTTGGAGGCTCAACTTCCATAGCAGTTTCATCACCCTCAACTTCCATTTCTGAGTCTTCATCAACCAGTTCTGGGCGCTTCCCTCTTGCTATATCCTTCTTATTTCTCGAGTACAGCTTGATAACATCCTCTTCTTCTCTGGTTGGGTGCTTGATAGTTCCTCTAACAGATGAGAAACTTCTTGCCAAGGCCTGTGCTTGTTGCTTCCTCAAAGCGCTTTGTTCCATTGCAGTTAGGTACCTGAAACGCTTTAATCAAAGAGGCATTAGATAATGTTTTTAATGAACTCGGTGCCATGCACTCGGCCAAGTACAACCGAGCTTAAATTTAAATACCAAGAATGTTCAAGCTCGGTGCCTTGAGCTCGAGTTACCAGACCGAGTGGTCCTACTCGGCTTGGTGATCGAGTGCATGCAAACGAGTTATCGTTGGTAACAAACAAGCATTAAACGAATCGTTCAACCCCTTCAAAACACACTTCATCTCTATATTCAAAGTTCCGTTTCTAGGAAATATCAAGTTTCTGATGCATAGCTCATGCTTACCTAGGAACATTCTTCAGAATCTCATTCAAAATGTATAAACAAGTTCGAATATGGTAAATTCATAGAAATTGTACGTTGTTAGACACATGTGAGCTAGCAAATTCAAATTCTACTCAAGAACATTCAAGTTCTAAACCCAGAAAACTCAGAAAATTTTCAAATATTCAATGCCTAAACTTCTCTTGAATCACTTCTAGATGCACCATTATGTATTCAAAACATTAATCAATCGGTTTTAAAAGATTAAGATCATGAGAAACTTGGTTTTAAGCAGTTTTTAAACGATTTGGTTTGAAGCAAGCTCAAGAACATCAAGAACATCAAGAACATCAAACCCAGAAACAAATCGATTAGAGAAACTTACTTGATGAAACCGAGTGCAAATGAGAGCTAAACCGAGTTAGTGCCTAGAAGGTGTGAGCTCGTGATGATGAACTCGGTTTGGCTAGATCGAGTTTGAAATTTTTATGAAAATTTGCTGAGAAAACTTTGAGATTCTAGAGAGAGTATCTATGTAAAACGTTTTGTGTGAGGATGAATGTAAGAGAGGAGCGCATGAGGGAGTTTTAAAGAGGTTTTGGGAGTGAAAAGGGGACAAAAGGACAAACATGTGGTCCCTAAACGAGTGGAGCGGCCGAGCTCAATTCAAATTTGAATCTAGATCTATTTTCAAATTCAAATTCATGCAAGAGGAGGGAAGAAACGTTGACTCGTTGACCAAGCTCGGTCAACCTTGGTCGAGTTGACCGGCCGAGTCAAAATGTTGACTTACTCGGTTTGGCATGGCCGAGTTTGATCAATCGAGTCCTAACCTGGATTGTTGCTTGAACTCGGTTCCTTGAGCTCGATGTGGCTTGACCGAGTGGACTACACCTAGTGGTCCTCCTTGTCACAACATCACTCTTTCTCAATCACCTTATCCCTTCAGTTTCTTGCCAACAAGACTAGGTAGAAAACTTATTAAAAATAACAGAAATGAACTAAACTTAAATGAAAAGTATTTACAAAGATAGTCATGGGATTTCCTCCCAAGTGAGCTTGTTTAAAGTCACTGAGCTTGACTTCCTTACAGTGCTTTCTATGGAGGATGAGGTGGAAGAACTAAAATCCTCCTTGCTTCATGGTCTTCTTGATCATCAAACAGGACATGATCTTTTGAAGGATCATCATAGTTGTTTTCCACAGATTCTTCATTAAGATAGTCTTCCTCTTGCTGCTGAGGATAGTCTACCTCTCTGAACCATTCAACTTCATCCCTTCTTTTGTTGATCGCGGTGAAACAGATTGAGGACGTATTCATCTTGAAACCCTGAGGCTTGGATTCACCTTTCTCATAGAGCAGACTCGTTACTTGCCTTTGTAGTTTATCCACAACATTATTCAAAGTTCTGATAGCTTCATCTTGCCTTTCAACCGTATCTCGGAGCTTCACCCATTCTGTTGGATCCAGCTGTTTGGGAAGAACTATTTGCGGTTCTAACTTGGTTTGATTAGTCGAGTTAGGTGCCCCAGCATGTTTCAGAGCCTCCTCCAATACTGCTTCAGCACCCTTGTCTAACAGATCTTCCTTAGGGTCTTCCTCAGGTAGGTTGATCGTCAAAGCTTCATCATTCTGAACAAGTTCCTTTAAGGTAAAAACCTGACCTTCAATAGTTGCCTTTTTCCTGTTATCATTGATGTCAAACTCCATCTTTAGATTGTCAACTAGGTTAAGAGCAATCTTACCTCCTTTCACATCTATCACAGTTCCAGCAGTTGCCAAGAATGGCCTTCCAAGAATCAGTGGGTCTGTTGGTTCTTCTTCCATCTCCAAAACCACAAAGTCAGCAAGAACTGTTACCTCACCTATCTTCACAGGAAGATCTTTGAGCATTCCCTGTGGGATTCTTGTTGTACCATCAGCTAGCACTAGGGTGATGTTACAGGGCCTGAAGTTCTCTGCTTTTAACTTCTGAGCTATAGATAGAGGCATCAGGCTAACAGCAGCTCCAAGGTCACAGAGACTACTTTTAAAGTTTAGAGTCCCTATAGAGCATGGAAGAGTGAATGAACCTGGGTCTTCAAGCTTTTCCTTGATCACCCTCTCTCCTATGACTGCCTTGCAATCATATTTCACTTCTTTCATACTATCAACTTTCATCTTTCTCCTCAGCAGTTCTTCTCGAAGGATTTTCTCCTGAATGGGGATAATGGACAAGATAGTCTCCAAAGGCATTATCTGCTCAAGCTTGTCCACTGCATCTCTGAGATCAGCTGTAGCCTTCTCCAAGAGTTCCTGCTTGAATCTCCCAGGGAAAGGAATCTTGGGAACATAAAGAGGGGGAATGTAAGGTACCCTTTTCTCTTCTTGAACAGCTTCAACCTTGAGCTCGGTCACATCAGCTCGGTTTAGTGGCCGAGTTTGATCATTGTTGTTTTGTCCTTGAGCTCGGGCTCTTGATCGATTGCATAGACCGAGTGTAGGCTTTGGAGTTCCAGACTTGGCTACTTTTTGATAGAAAGCCTCCCCTTCCTGAATCTCACTGTCCTCAGTGACATGGATTGCATTGACATGAGCATAATCCTTTGGGTTCTGAACAGCTTTTCCAGGTAACTGTCCTGGATGTTGAGTAGATGATGTTGATGCTCCCTTGTTCTCCAAAAATAACAACCTTGAGTTCATAGCCTCCATCTTTGCATTCAGAGCATTGCAGTTTGAGTCCACTTGGTTTCTTATCTCAGAAAACCTCTTTGCCTGCTCCATGACACAAGTAGCTTGCCCCTGAAGTAATTGTTAGAGCATTTGTTCCACTGAAGCATTGTTGGGTTGTGTATTCTGAGGAGCAAATCCTGGTGGTGCATTAGAAGCAGTTTGCTGGTTGTAGTTGTTCGGGAATTGCTGTTTAGGAGCATATCCCTGGTTCTGGTTGTAAGGAATGAAAGGTTTGTTTTGAGCTTGTTGCTGCGGTGGATAGACTTGATCTTGAGGATTTGCAACATTGTTACTCCTGTAGGACAGATTGGGGTTTGCCTTGTAGTTAACAAACCCTTTGTTGTAGCCACCTTGGTTCTGAATATAACTAACTTCCTCCATCTGATCAGGCTCCCCTTCCTGAATCTGTGCCATTTCTTCTTCAGAGATATAATGGACATGCTTCTGCTGCTGACCTAGAAGGAGCTTGTCAATCTTATCATTTAGGGCCCTTATCTCCTTTCTGTGCTTATCTTCCAGATCAGAATTTCCCCTTGGTGTTCTATCATATTCCTCACTGTAGGTGCCATCTGATTGTGCCAAGTTCTCTACTAGCTCCCATCCTGCAACAACATCTTTATTCAGAAAGTTGCCATTGCTGGCTGTATCAAGCAACATTCTGAATTTTGGTAACACGCCACGGTACAAAGTACTCAACAATGACTCATTGCTGAACCCATGATGAGGACACTGTGAGGTGTAGCTTTTGAATCTTTCCCATGCTTCACAGAATGTTTCACCATTTGTCTGAGCAAATCCTGATATCTCATTCCTTAGCCGTGCTGTTCTTGAGTTTGAGAAAAACTTAGCCAGAAATGCCTTTTTGCAGTCATCCCAAGATGTAATGGATCCATGAGGAAGTGTTTTTTCCCATAGATGTGCCTTGTCGCCTAAGGAAAACGGAAACAGACGTAGCTTGAACCCGTCTTCAGAAACACCGTTGATTTTGGTGAGGCTGCAGAGCCTATCGAATTCGTCTAGGTGATCCAATGGATCTTCCATTGGTAGACCGTGGAATTTGTTTCCTTGAACCATAGATATCAGACCACTCTTTATTTCAAAGTTGTTGTTCTGAACAGTTGGTGGCACGATACCTTGCCTTTGTGTGTGTGTATTAGGTGCATCGCCTGCGCCTATTGTCCTTCTTTGTTGAGCCGGTTGCTCATTCTGAGCTTGTGGATTATCCATATTGTCTGTGTGTGGTTGATTACTCGCTGGCTGGTCTCTCTGTTCTCTCAGAATCCTAGGTAACTGGTTGATATTGTCTTGATACCTCAGGAGATTATGATGACCTTTTGACCGTGTTTGCATGCAGGAACACTGAACTCGGGATGCTGCACTCGACTTGGATGACCGAGTGGAGTGAAGTGTTGTTCAGCTCGACCACAATGACCGAGTAGACTGACCGAGTGGTGAACTAGTTGAAAACCTGAGACGCCTCGAGCTCGACTGACTGAACTCGACCTGGCTGACCGAGTGGAGTGATTCTGGGAAACTGAACTCGAGCTCTTGAACGAGTGATGTGTCCGAGCTTATGCAACCGAGTGGTGCCTGAAACAGATTGAAACCAACAAGTGAGTAACAAAGTAAAAAGAAAAGAACTTGATCTCAGAAGATCTGCAATCCTAAATGAAACAATTCGATCCCAAATGGCAACGGCGCCAAATTGATAACTAGGTTTTTACACCTAAAGCTACCTATTGCCCAAATTGTAGTACAAAGGGCTATCGAATCCAATCGGGACTATTGTAAGCAATCAGGATGTAGCAAATCTATCTAATTCAAGCCAAATAGAAAGGTTGGAAGCAACATGGTGAAACAACTAAAACAAGAACTAATAAACAGTAAAATAAACTAGAAACAGAGATTCATAAAAGCAAAAGAAAATAGCAACAGAAACTAAAAACAGAGTAAGCTAAGAACAGGAAAACAGAGTATCAAAAAGTAGAAAACAATCAGGATGAGAAAAGGTCCTAAGGATGAGTTCTAGATCTGGTATTCTTCATGGTGGACACTAGTGACTTCATAAACAACTTCATAGAAGGGATCTCCTAACTATGAGCATCAAAAGAGTAATAGATCCACTTCCCAGTTACATCTATCACCAGATTCTCTAAACTTCCTAATCTTTGAATCCACACCTATGCCCCATTGACTGTCACTAACACTCAGATAAGATTCCAATGAAACATGAAGAGAATAAGCATTAAGAACACAGCTCATAAATGTCAAACTACAACTTGCTTTCCTATGATCCTAGATCAATCATTGGAAAGAAGCTCCAGATCTCTGGTATTAGCAGATCTGGTGTTTCTCAAGTGATGTGCAAGGAAACACCAAGATCAGATTCCAAGTGGGTGTACAGGGAATCAGCATTAGAAATAGCTAACCCAGAAGAGATCTTAAACTTTAGAACCCTAAATCTACTAGAACCACCATGAATCATAACCCAGATCTAACCCATCCTCAAGAACCCTAATTCACTACTCAGACTTCATCATCAAAATCACAAACCCAGAAAATGAAATAGTTTCCATAATCATAATCTAGAGATTGAGATGAAGAAGGAATAGAAGAAATAAACTAAAAAGGATCAAAGGATCAAAAGTAATTGCAAATACAAAATCAGATAGATCTAGAGAGGTTTTCAGAGAACAAAAGGAATAAAAAAACGTCGATTCCGCGGCTGCTGACCTAATTAGAGTATAAATACTCTAGGTCAAAAAGCCCTAGTACAAAAAGACAAAATAAACTAAAGTCCTTAGGTCGGCTGCCTTGAGCTCGGGTTCCTCTGGTCGAGTGGTGTGATCGAGTGGTGTGCTTCAGGCCTTGAATCCTCAGACTCGGTTGCACGAGCTCGGTTTGGTGGTCGAGTGGTCGTGATCGAGTGCTCTTGCCGGAGTGCTAACTCCTCTCTGCCTCCAGCTCGGTCATGAAGTCGAGTGCATGTGATCGAGTGGTGTTGGTGGATTGCTTTGCACTCGGTCTAGCCACACCGAGTGATCTTGGTCGAGTGCATGTAAGGCTAGGTCCTTAGCTCGGTCTTGAAGTCGAGTGCATGTAACCGAGTGCTCGTGTTCTTTCTGCCTCTAGCTCTGGCTGCCTGGTCGAGTGCATGTGGTCGAGTGCAATTGTTCCTCTGCCTCTAGCTCTGGCTGCCTGGTCGAGTGCATGTGGTCGAGTGCAATTTAGAGCCTAAAAACAGCATTCACCTTCTTGTCCAGAATTGCCCCCAAAAGCTCATTTAACACCTGATAACAACTCCAAATTGCAATATATATGCAAACCCTATTATGAACCCTATATGAGTGAAATGGATAGATATGGAGAGAAACTAGTGATGAAACTATGCTAAAATGGATGGAAATGCAAGTTTAAAAATGGTAAAATGCAGAGACATCAAGCCGCCACCTCCAAGTCCTTGAAGCCGAGCCTCCTCTATTGAAATTCCATTACCTCTCTTCTTCTTTTTCTCTTTATGCATCTTTTGTTTGCTTTGTGGGAGACAAGTTACCTTCTGTGACATCTATAGAGAAGTTTCCTTTGAATGAGATGAAAACTATCATGAGGAAATGTTTTGTGCCTAGCTACTATTACCGTGAGTTGCATAACCAGCTTAGGAGTCTTGTGTAAGGTAGTAAGAGTGTTGAGAAATAATACCAAGACCTGGAAACACTTATGATACAAGCTGATGTACAAGAAGACCGAAAGGCTACTTTGTCGAGGTTCCTAGGTGGGTTGCAACGAGAGATACAAGACCGATTGGAGATGCAACCTCATGTTGACCTACAGGAAATGCTACATCAAGCTATACTTATAGAGCAGCAGCTTAAAAGGATAGGTTCTGTACGAACATACTTGGGAGCTGGAAGTAGTAGCTACGAAAGAGGATATCCGAGAGATGAAAAGCCGAGAGCACAAGGAGACAACAAGCAGCCGGCCATAACAAAACCTGAAACCAAGTCTTATGGGGATAAAGGCAAGGCCGAGGATTAGACTAGTAGAATCAAATGTTACAAGTTCCAGGGAATGGGACATTATGCGAGTGAATGTACTAACAAAAGAATCATGGTTCTAAAGGATAATGGCGAGTATGAATCCGAAGATAAGCAACCAGAAGTTAAGCAGCATGAAGATGAGGATGTTGAGTTACCAGCTAAGGGAGAGTTGCTAGTAGCAGTGAGGACGCTCAGCATACAATCTAAAACCGAAGAGCAAGAACAAAGAGCTAACTTGTTTCACACGCGATGCTATGTCAAGGGAAAGGTGTGCAGCCTTATTATTGATGGTGGGAGCTGTACTAATGTGGCAAGTGAAACAATGGTTAAGAAGCTGGGATTAGAAAATAAGAAGCATCTGAAGCCTTATGATCTTCAATGGCTTAGCAAAGAAGGAGAAATGAAAGTGAAGCGTCAAGTGGAGGTACCAATTGTCATCGGTAAATATGAAGACGAGATTTTGTGTGATGTGCTACCTATGGAATCTTTTCATATTCTCCTTGGGAGGCCATGCCAATCTGATAGGAAAGTAGTAAATGATGGCTTCACAAACCGGCATACATTCGAGTTCACGGGAAGGAAGACCACTCTATTCCTGAAGTCACCACATGAAGTTTATCTTGATCAAGTTTGGCTCCAACGCAAACAGGAATCAAGCAAGAAAGCCAACCACTTTGCTATGGCTAGGATAAGTGAAAGAAACAAACTTTCGGCTGAACCGAACCCTTTTGGACATGATGATGATTTTTCTTGTACTACTAACCTTATACCGGTGCTACCCAGTGAGCTTTAATATTTGCAGGGTAGAGGTGATGTACCGAGACAGGATCACCTCTACCACTACAGTGTGTCTCTAAAGCAACATAAAGCTCTACCGTCTGTCCAAGATAGGAAAGCACCAAAAGAACAAGGTGAAGTCTTGAAGGTGTATCCATCCGATTTGAGTGCCAAATGCTTTGCTTGATGGCGAGAAGACTTTATATATTTCAAGTCAAGGAAGAGAGCCAGACCAGTGCACCCATCCAAGTCCAATCCAAGGACATTCCGGACCTAACAGGATTTCTTAAACTCTTTAAATTAGTTTCTAATGGCTTTAAACGATGATAGTACAACCCGGTCCTGTTGTTGATTTCCTATAATCTAACCATGATTTTACTAATTATTTTGAAGGGACAGAATCAAGGGAAAGTACTAAGGCTTGCAAGGAACCGACGTTTGAAATAAACAACAGAAACTCAACTAATGAAACCACACATCACGGATCCTTTGTTCTAGACTACTTTCGTGATACAAAGCCTGGACTCAAGAGAGATCTTTGGAAAGTGTTCAGTACCTTTGAAGACCATGGACAAGTCCTACATTCTCCAATCACCGACAGCCCTTATGCGTAGCCTCTTCCTAAGCTTTCTCTTTACTAAGCTTATGTCCTTTTGCAAAACTAACTTGATGTTGATTTTGGCAGGTACTCCGGATTTGAGGGCAAATTCTTTTCAACTATGGGAGCATGATATGATACTAGGAAGCATCAAGACTCCCGGACATGGAGATGGATTTGAACCGGGGTATGTGTTCGAGCTAGGAGCAATAGGGGCGAGGAAATCAGCTTATGGACACCAGACTCAACTCAAGATCAAAGGCTATCACCAAGAAGACCAAGCTATACCACATTTGGCCTTAGCTCAAGAGGTCACTCAAACACATGTGGTACCGCGGCCACCTTGGTCATGGTTCACGTCCGAGAAGATTAGTGTCAAGCCCTATTTCTCACTTACACTCTTTTTCCCTTGCCTTTGGTTTTTCCCAAGTGGTTTTCCAAGGAAGGCTTTTAATAAGGTTCGTGGTCCATAGGTCCGTCTATGCTTGGCATTGGTCCGAGAGAATTTCTCAAATGTCCTTATTTGTGGGAAACAAACCTCATCTACACCCTCTAATTTCAATAATTTTCTTTAGATTTAATTTAAATCAAAAATTAAGATGATTACCTTCTAACCCTTAATCTTTTAATAAAATTACAGACCCAACCAACCATATGTCCACCCACCCATAATAACTGGGTAGAATCTCCTACAAACCAAACTTTTAAATTAATTTGAGTCAATAGATATGAAATTATAATGTTTGACTTAGAAATCTGAATTTGCAATTCTAAATTTAAAACCCAGATCACAAAAACTTAAACATAAAAAAAAAAAACAAAATCAAATTGGTACAATGTTGTAAAGAGATGATCAAATTCACATAGAGAAAGAATAAAAGAAGAAAAAAAAGAAGAAAAAAAGAAGAAGAAGAAGACGAAGAAGAAGAAAAAGAGAAGGTGAGGGAAGAAGAAGAAGAAGAAAAAGAGAAGCAAAAAGAAGAATAAGCCAGTGTTTTGTGGGTGAAACATAAGAAAAAAAAGAGGTGAAAAAAAAATAGCAGCGAAAAAGAAGAAGAAGATGACCATTGAAGAAGAAGAACATACCAATGTTTTGTTTGGGGACAACTAGTTGTAATTGGTACAACTATCTTATGCAAGTACAACTATCTTATGCAGATTTAATTTTTATTTATAACTCACACAACTTAGGTATAACTAAGAAAACATAAAAAACAAAAATTAAACCAAAAATGAGGAAATTGTATAAATACACATTTCATTAAGTTTCAAAATTGTGTAAACGTGAAAAAACAATAGAAACCTAATTCATTCTTGTCAATCTCAATTCGTATAATTTGAATCCCAATTGGTGCAATTAAAACACATTTGTTCTTGTCAATCTCAATTCCAATTATCAATTATCAAGTTACAATAAGAGGTTACATACCATAACTTCAAACAGTTGGATAAACATGAAACACCAATGGAATCCCAATTCGTTATTATCAAACCTAAATTGTGCAATTGAAATCCAATACGTTCTTATCAAACCTAATTTGTGCAATTGAATTCCAATTTGTTCTTTTCAATCTCAATTCCTATAGTTTGAATCTAATTTGTGCAACTCAAACCCAATTCATTTTTGTCAATCTCAATTTGTGTATTTTGAATCCCAATTGGTGTAATTGAAACCTACTTTGTTCTTATCAATCTCAATTCCTATAATTTCAAACTTATTTGAAACACTAAAAATCCTAATTGAGATTAAAACAAATTCTAGAAATTAACCCAATAGAAAAATCAAAGCTTCAGAAGGAAAATCAGTTTCAGATGTCGTCTTATTCGAGTTGGTATAGTGAGAGAAACAAGAAAGAAGAATGTGTTTGGAACCAAAAAAAAAAAAAAAAGAGGGAAAAAATGAAAAAAATAGAAGAAAAAAGCAGAAAATAACTAAAAATAGAAACTCACATTTTTTATAAGCCGGCGTTTTTTAATAAATTGCACACATGGCACCGCCAAAATTAGCACATACACACCTGGCGCCGCTTTTAAATTTTAAAATTAAAAAATTGATCAAACAGTTGTACCTAATTTTCAAGTTGTACTCCATTGCAAATAGTTGTATTTTTATGGATTTTTTTTATAAATTAGTTATACCATGTATAAAGTTAATTTATATTAGTTTTCATTCATTGTACTTATCTTTTTTAGTAGTCAAATTACATTTACCATGGTTTCAAACAATGTTATGTTTTAAAACAGATTTTTTGTTTGTTTGATACCATAAAATGTAAAGTGATCATAAAAGTATAAGGTATATGATGTGAAAAGAAGAAGATTTTCCAACTGCTATGCAATGATTTTTTAATGCCACTAAAGAATGTTAATTCGTTTACTACTTATTATTTCAAAGGGAAATAAGATTTTTTAGTTTATTTAGATATTTAAAAAATTATTGTGTATTTTTATTAAATGGAACTGAGCTTAGTTGTACTTTTTTTAAATCAGTAATACTTAGTTGTACCAATACGGTCAGTTACAACAATGTTCATTACTATGAAATAAATACAAATAGTGATACATATATATATATATATATATATATATATACATGAATTAATCTTGATTCTCACTTTGACTCCCACTCTCCCAGACATGTTCTTCGTCATTGGTCGATGTTTTCCGACCGATATGAATATATTTTCTTGAACTCTTCCTATATTCAAAATATATGATTGTGTGACAAATGTTGTTCATTGTCCCTGAAAAATAATAAAAATAACATTACTATTCTTCAGTAATACTGTTTGTACCATTTTCAATAGTAATGTCAATTTGCACCAGTTTGTACCATTTGCAATAGTAATACCAGTTTGCACCAGTTATATTACATCGCGAAATTGGGTGTGTTCAGACCAAAACTACTCCTATGATTCATTGTGAATTAACCACAAAAATCCATTATTTATCAACCCAATGGCATAATCCACTCACAATGCAACATTTCTAATCCATTGTGCATACCAAAAACATAATTTCCTGATGCGGACATCGACCCTAGTGAGAAAGAAGATGACTCATATACTGTACCAGAGGTTAGGGAAGGTCCTATGACACGCTCTAAGTCCAAACAACTCCGGAGAAGGTTCAAATTAGCCGTACAAGACATTGTGAATTCTCTAGAGATGGGAGAAGCTAACAGGTCCAAGACTAATACATGCGAGGACGAGCTTTCTGAGGCATTCACTCAACTAAGCCTAGGGAAAACCCCAGGTATAGACTCCTCTTTCGCAGGTGAAAAGATCCCGAGAAGCCAAGAGAATGCATTGGAGATACAAGAAGCGTGCGAGACAAGTTTTGAATCCAATGAAGAACCAGCAAGTCAAGAGCAAGCTAAAGGCATCAAGGACGTAGGAGAGCTCCCAGAGAGTAATCAATATATGGAAGAGAAGCTCCATGAAGACTACTACATCAAAGATTCAGTGCGTCAACAAGTCGTACGAGGAGTGGATCAAGGAGTCTCTAATCAATCACAAACTCGCCCAGGTAAGTTGTATTCAATATTTAACATCCTTGCAGGTTCTAGCAGCGTCAACAACACCTAAGGACTCCATCAAAACGGCCCAGCTGAAGAGAAAGAAGTCGTTTAAGTAGTTTTCCTTATTTGGTTTAATTTTGTCAAAAACACTAGTTTGCCTTATTTCTTGTTTTTGCGTTTTATTTCTTGAGAGAATAAGTCCTTGCTCTTGCTTTGTTTGAGTGATTTAACAAGCTAGAGTGTTTGTGCTGTATCAGAGATTAATCACAACTCTGTGGTGCACCTCAATCCGCCATCATCATCCCTCAGTTTCGATCCCACACGAGAGAAGCGCTCGCCATCGTGTTAGATCTCCATCTTCGACCATCTCCTCTTCGTCAAGTGAGAAGCGACCGCCAACTTGTAAAGCCATCCCCTCTATCTTGTATCATCTGGTATTCAGAGCATAGGTTCCTGATTAGTTCTTCTGTTCTTCATACTCTTAGTCTTTGCTTTGCTTCTGTTTTGTCTTTGTTTGAGTCAATTTCATTGTTGTGTGCTGATTTTTCGTTTTTATTTTTAAACCCTATTAAAAAAAAAAAAACAGTTTATATATTTCATTAGATTGCTTCTGAATCGTGAGTTGAGTCTGCGTTGTGTTGCAATTGATTTTGTGCTGCAGTTTCAATTGATTTCATAAACCATAAATGTTATAAAATTGTTTTGTCGTGCTCATCTCTGTTTTGAAGTTATTATTTCTTATTTGGTCTGTAGTTCGTGTGTTGCTGCATCTCTTAGAGTTTGTTTGCTTGTGTCTTAAAGTTCAAAAAAAAAAAATAAAAAAAAATTGTTTGTTGAATATCACCTTGAGTTTTATTTCGTTTATATTCAACTCCGTTGGTACTTTGATTAGTTTGTTGTTTTTGTGAGTGCAAGATACTACAGGGAGTCTAATGGCAAACGAAGAGAATGCCGTTCCACAAGATGCAGTGCTACAAATGCTGACTGCAATGAGAGGACTTGGAGAAAGAATGATTCGTTTGGAGCAGCCTCAAGCTCGAGTTGGAGGAGGAAACGTACAAGCTCAAGGGAATGTACGGGACGAGGAACTGGAGGTTCCAGATTCGGAGGAAGAAGAGCTTCCACCTGACCCCTTACGGCGACAAAGAGCACGAAGAGAAGACCCTTTGAGGATGAACCAAGCTAGGCGTGTAGATACACGTGAAACTCATCATGAACTGGAACTAACTCCTCCCACTTTTGCAGGAAAATCAAATCCAGAAGTATACTTAGATTGGGAAAGGAGGCTGGAGCATATCTTTGAGTGCTACGGCTATGAAGAGCGAAAGAAAGTAGCAGTGGCTGCTGCCTAACTCACTGACAATGCACTTTCATGGTGGGATAGAAATGTAGCTGAAAGAAGAAGACAGCATTTTGGACCTGTAGCTACATGGGGTGACATGAAGTCTCTCCTAAGGCTAAGGTATGTGCCAGATCATTATCATAGAGACTTACAAAAACGTTTTCGTAAGTTGTCATAGGGCAGTAGGAGTGTAGACGAGTACTTTGAAGAGTTTGTGATATGATCCTAGATGAGGATCAATGCCCCTGAACGTTCTGCACTGGTTGTTATGAACAGAGTGAGCGGATATGAGTGCGGAAGTGATGAAATGAAGTGAAAAAGTGATGATAGGGCTTGAATGAGTGATACTCCAAAGGTGATGAATAGCCTTTGAACACTCAGGGCTTGATCCACGAGTGGGTGAAAACCAAACTCGGCAAGAACAAGAGATGGATCGAAGTGAAACTTCTAAGGGGGGTGACGAGACCCTTAGACTTCGGCTCTTGAGTGAAATGGGATAATGATCCAAATTTCTGGTTCAAGAGGATGATCAAACGAGATTAAGAAAGACTTTGATATTAAAATGTTTGATAGATTGAAATGAAGTTCAGATGTAGAATATAAAGAGAAGAGAAGCTAAAGAAAACAATAAAAGAGTGTGGAGTTACGAGACATGCCTCGGAACTCACACAAAAACCATACAAAAATTAAACAACACTCAAAGTTCAAAATGAGATAGTGAAGAGACATAGGCCACGCCTAAGGAGAAGTAAAGGGGCCTGGATTTATCAAGAGGCCTTGTGAAAGAGTGATAAGGCCTACCTCATTAAAAACCTTGTTTGGAAAACCCAATGGGACAAAACCAAACAAGGGAAAAAGAGTATAAGTCTTATCACCTCTCTTGATAAATGTTTAGGTGGCTTGTATCACAACCAGGGTAGTTGGATTAGCACACGCTAAACTGCCCTGAATGGTGTTGAGAAGAGATTGCAAAGTTGTGTTGAGCTCGGCTTGCTTGGACCTAGTAATAGGACCCGGAGAAATGTGTAAATCTTCATGTCCTTGATGCTCCGGTTCAAGCTGTTTCCCTTGATCCTCATTGTCATCCTTATATTGCATTGGTTTATCCTCCTTGCTGGCCATGCTCTCATCATCTTCCCCTTCTTGAAAAGGATTTGACCTCAAATCTTCATCTGCAAAATAGGGAACCAAATCAGTAACATTAAAACTCGGACTTATATGGTACTTACCTTGGAGATCCAGCTGGTAGGCGTTGTTGTTGAGCTTCTTGATGACTTTGAATGGACCATCAATCCTGGGCATAAGCTTGGATTTTCTCTCGCTAGGGAACCTCTCTTTTCTCAAATGGATCCACACTAAATCTCCTTCTTCAAAAATCATCTCTTTGCGGTTTTTGTTTGCATGCTTCTCGTATAGTTTCGTCTTGATCTCAATATTAATTCGTGCCTTCTCATGAATCTGTTTCACAAGCTCAGCCTTTTTCTTACCATCAAGACTTATCCTTTCATTCACGGGTAAAGGCATTAGATCCAAAGGTGAGATGGGATTGAACCCATAAACAATTTCAAATGGTGAATACTTAGATGCGGAATGTTTAGCATGATTATATGCAAATTCGACATGAGGCAGACACTCTTCCCAGGTCCTAAGGTTCTTTTTAATTATGGCACGCAACAAGGTGGATAAGGTTCTATTGACTACCTCAGTTTGGCCATCGGATTGTGGGTGACATGTGGTGACCAAAGGGTTTTCCAAAAATAACTAAGAAATTTGGTATCCCTATCCGATACAATAGTCCTAGGCATTCCATGCAACCTAACAACTTCTTTAAAGAACAAACCAGCTACATTAATGGCATCATCGGTTTTATGACAAGGTATGAAGTGAGCCATTTTAGAGAATCTATCAACTACCACAAATACCGAATCCTTTCCAGTCTTAGTCCTAGGTAATCCAACTACAAAGTCCATGGATAAGTCATGCCAAGGATGCAAAGGAATAGGAAGAGGGGTATACAAACCGTGATTCTGGATTGTGGATTTAGCTCGCTTACACGTAACACATCTTTGACAGCATTTCTCGACGTCACTTTGCATGTGGGGCCAAAAGAAGTGTTCACGTAACACGCTGGATGTCTTTGCCACGCCAAAGTGTCCCATAAGACCACCTGCATGAGCTTCTTGGACAAACAAATCTCGCAAGGAGGAGTTAGGTACACAAAGGCGGTTATCATAGAATAAAAATCCATCACTCCTAAAATATTTTCCAACACCAAATTTCTCACAAGAAGCATAGGTTTCTTTGAAGTCAGCATCAGTAGCATATAGTTCCTTTATTTGCTCAAATCCTAGTAGCTTAACTTCAAGAGAATTCAAGAGAACGTACCTCCGAGAAAGAGCATCGGCTACTACATTCTCCTTACCTTTTTTGTACTTAATGACGTATGGAAAATTTTCAATGAATTCAACCCACTTGGCGTGTCTCTTGTTCAGCTTTTGTTGTCCTTTGAGATGCTTGAGTGATTCGTGGTCAGTATGTATGACAAATTCTTTGGGCCAAAGGTAGTGTTGCCATGTTTGTAGAGCTCGAACGAGTGCATAAAGTTCTTTATCATATGTAGGGTAATTGAGTGTGGCGCCTCCAAGTTTTTCACTAAAGTAAGCTATGGGCTTCATTTCCTGCATAAGAACAGCACCAATACCAATTCCTGAGGCATCACATTCAATTTCAAAATTTTTATCGAAATTAGGAAGAGATAAAACCGGGGCATGTGTTAGCTTCTCTTTCAAGGTCTAAAGGCATCTTCTTGAGCTTGTTCCCACTTGAATCCGACATTCTTCTTGATAACCTCAGTGAGTGGGGCGGCTAAAGTGCTGAAATCCTTAACAAACCTCCTATAGAACCCGGCTAAACCATGGAAGCTTCTTACTTCACTAATATTCTTTGGACTCGGCCAATCCTTTATAGCTTGTATCTTTTCTTCGTCAACCTTGATTCCATCTGTGCTCACAACAAAACCTAGAAAGACAAGGTGATCCACTCCAAAAGTACATTTCTTTAAGTTAGCATACAAGGTTTCCTTCCTAAGCACCTTTAAAACTTCCCTAAGGTGTTCCACATGCTCATCAAGGCTGCGACTATAAACTAAGATATCATCAAAGTACACAACCACGAAATGACCTATGAATGTTCTAAGAACATGGTTCATTAATCTCATAAAAGTGCTAGGTGCGTTTGTTAACCCAAAAGGCATAACTAACCATTCGTACAACCCATGCTTAGTCTTAAAAGCAGTTTTCCATTCATCCCCTTCTTGCATTCTAATTTGATGGTAACCACTCCTAAGATCTATCTTAGAGAAAATACTAGACCCATGCAATTCATCAAGCAAATCATCAAGTCTAGGAATAGGATGGCGATACTTTACAGTGATATTGTTGATAGCCTGGCAATCAACACACATCCTCCAACTACCATCTTTCTTTGGAACAAGTAGAACGGGTACAGCACAAGGACTTAAACTTTCGCGAATATGTCCTTTCTTCATGAGCTCAGCTACTTGTTGTTGAAGCTCCTTGGTCTCTAGAGGATTAGTTCTGTAAGCGGGTTTGTTGGGAAGAGATGCTCCTGGCATAAAGTCGATTTGATGTTCTATTCCACGGATTGGTGGCAATCCTGTTGCAAGTTCTTCCGGGAAAACATCCTTAAATTCCTGCAAGAGAGAGTGAAGTTTGCTAGGCAAGTCCTGCGCGTAGGGGTTAATGCTATAGCACTCTTTAATCACAAAAAGTATGTGTGGTAATTGACTCCCTGGGTTAGGTGTGATCATGAGGTTGACCGGCTGTTTGTCTTTAGCTTTGGAAACTATCCGTCCCTTCTTCAAGGCCACTTGGTCAAGATGAACTTCATGGGGAGTGAGTGGAACCAAAATGTTCTTCGTGCCTTTGAACTCAAAAGAATATCTGTTGGTAAAACCATCATGCATTACTTTCCGATCAGATTGCCAAGGTCTTCCAAGCAAGATATGTCCGGCGTCCATGGGTAGAATGTCACACAATACTTCATCTTTGTATTCTCCAATGGATAGGGGAACTATGACCTGGTTCTCAACCTCTAATTCTCCTTCATCATTAAGCCATTGCAGCTTGTAAGGTTTAGCTCTCTTAGTGACTGTGAGTCCAAGCTTATCTACCATAGACTGGCTGGCGACGTTGGTATAGCTACCTCCGTCAATTACTAGGCTGCAAACTTTATTTTGAACAAGGCAACGAGTGTGGAAGAGATTTTCCCTTTGATCATTTTTCTCGGCCTGAGTGTGTAAGTTAAGGGTTCTTCTAGTGACCAAGAGTTGTCCGGTCACCGGCAGCCTAAGTGGCTCTTCTTCAGGTTCCGAATGATCGTCTTCTGATTCTATCTCGCCATTGGTTCTAATAACTATGGTTCTCTGATTGGAGCACGAATGGGAGTAGTGTCCAAAACCTTTGCACTTAAAACACTGAATTTCTCTAGCCTTGGTGCTTGATCCTTTATCAATTCCCTTGAGCGAAGATTCGTCTATCTTGGGTTTGGTAAGCGGTTTGTAATCCTTAGGCTTGTAATCTTTGCTGTACTTGGTAGGGTTGTATCCGGTTCTAGAACTCTTCTTCTTAAGTTGTTTTTCAAACATGATAGCCTTGTGGAGAAGCTCTTCTAGCTCGACATAATGTTGGACCTCCAGCTTTTCAACAATCTCTTTGTCAAGACCTCCCATGAATCTGTCCATAGTAGCTTCATTGTCTTCTTGAATATCGGCTCTAAGTAACAAGGTTTCCATTTCTTTGAAATAATCTTCAACGGATCTACTTCCTTGAGTCAAGTTCCGAAGCTTAAGGTGAAGCTCTCTGTGGTAATGACTGGGTACAAACCTTTTCCTCATAATGATCTTTATTTGGGTCCAAGTCTCAACAGGTACATCTCCAGCTCTTCTTCTAGACGTAACCAACTGGTCCCACCAACTTAGAGCATAATCCTTGAATGCGGTCGGGGAAATTCGAATCTTAGTCTCCTGAGTAAACTCCCGGCAATTAAAGATAATTTCAACCCTCCTTTCCCACTCAAGATATTCTTCAGGATTACTGGTTCCATGAAAAAATGGAATCTCTATCTTCACACCGGCAAGAGGGTCTCGAATAGCGGTTTGGTTATTTCTAACGGTTCGGTCTTCTCTTGGCTGTCTTCTTCGAGAACGATTTGATCGAGAAGTCTGACTATAATAGTGCTCAGCATCAGAAAGTCGTAGGTTCCTTCTAAGTTGTTCTTCAATAATAGGTTGCTGTTGGTCTCGGAGTCGGTCGTTGATGGACCTTTCTAAGTCAGCTTTCATAGTGGCCATACTCTCAACCATCATAGCTTTGAAGGAGTCCATAAGTTGCTTGTTGGAGCTGGAAGATTCCTCTTCATCCTCATTGGTTCCCACCATGGTACCTGTTCAGATTCAAACAAGTAACAAGTAAAAATGCCCAAAGAAACACAACAAAGGAAAACTCAGCAAGCTTTCTAGAATCCAAAACGACTGTTTGACCTGATCGAACAGAATAAATTATCAAAACACGTTCAAAAATTTTAGAAACAATTTTCTAAACTACTAGACTCTTTTCAGAGACAGATCCAACCGATCTCACGATTTTTGCAATTAAAACGGATTTATGAAAATCAAAACACTGAAAAATCGCAGAAATCCTTTTTCTTGAAACACTTGAAGATGATCGGTCAGATTAAAATATCAAATCGTGTCCAAAAATTCCGAAATCAAATTTCGCAGAAAGTAGACTCATAATAGGTTCTTTAGAAACTGATTTCAAGATTTTATCAATTACCAAATAATTATGACAATTCTAGCAATCAACAGGCAAAACGATTCAAATGTTCTGCAGAATATGAAAGGGGTACAATCGATTTGAAAGGACACAACCTGAGATGGAGTGAGCTCTGCTACCACTTGATATGATCCTAGATGAGGATCAATGCCCCTGAACGTTCTCCACTGGTTGTTATGAACAGAGTGAGCGGATATGAGTGCGGAAGTGATGAAATGAAGTGAAAAAGTGATGATAGGGCTTGAATGAGTGATACTCCAAAGGTGATGAATAGCCTTTGAACACTCAGGGCTTGATCCACGAGTGGGTGAAAACCAAACTCGGCAAGAACAAGAGATGGATTGAAGTGAAACTTCTAAGGGGGGTGACGAGACCCTTAGACTTCGGCTCTTGAGTGAAATGGGATAATGATCCAAATTTCGGGTTCAAGAGGATGATCAAACGAGATTAAGAAAGACTTTGATATTAAAATGTTTGATAGATTGAAATGAAGTTCAGATGTAGAATATAAAGAGAAGAGAAGCTAAAGAAAACAATAAAAGAGTGTGGAGTTACGAGACATGCCTCGGAACTCACACAAAAACCATACAAAAATTAAACAACACTCAAAGTTCAAAATGAGATAGTGAAGAGACATAGGCCACGCCTAAGGAGAAGTAAAGGGGCCTGGATTTATCAAGAGGCCTTGTGAAAGAGTGATAAGGCCTACCTCATTAAAAACCTTGTTTGGAAAACCCAATGGGACAAAACCAAACAAGGGAAAAAGAGTATAAGCCTTATCACCTCTCTTGATAAATGTTTAGGTGGCTTGTATCACAACCAGGGTAGTTGGATTAGCACACGCTAAACTGCCCTGAATGGTGTTGAGAAGAGATTGCAAAGTTGTGTTGAGCTCGGCTTGCTTGGACCTAGTAATAGGACCCGGAGAAATGTGTAAATCTTCATGTCCTTGATGCTCCGGTTCAAGCTGTTTCCCTTGATCCTCATTGTCATCCTTATGTTGCATTGGTTTATCCTCCTTGCTGGCCATGCTCTCATCAGTTTGAGAAGTTGATGAATCAACTAGAGCTAGAAGAATCCGAAGAAGCTCTCATGGCTCAGTTTATATATGGACTCCAAGAAAGAATTGCAAGGACGGTGGAGAGAGCTCAATATTGTGGATTACATGAGTTGTTACATCTGGCTGTTCAAGTGGAGCAAGAAATCAAGCGTAAGACTTCCTTTACTAATCGCGGCAAGACAACGACACCATGGAATTCTAGTAGTTCCAAGCAACCAGACCGAGGTAAAGCCGTGGAGATAGATTCTCGTTTCAAGGGGAGAAACGTCGAGGCTCCAAAGACCACCACACGCCCAGAGCAAGGTAAGTTCCCTAATAACACCTCTAGAACTCGTGACATAACGTGTTTTAAATGTCAGGGCAGGGAACACATGGCTAGGGAGTGTCCAAATCAAAGAATCATGATCATCACTTCTAATGGGGATTATGAGTCACAAGATGAGCAAGAGGAAGAATTAGATGAACATGAGGAGGATATCGAGTATCCAGACACCGGAGAGCTCTTAGTTGTTAGAAGAATGTTGAGTGTTTTTGTCAACCCCGCAGAGAAAGTACAACGAGAGAACATCTTCCACACTAGATGCACTATTAAGAACAAGGTATGTAATCAGATCATTGATGGAGGTTCTTGTACTAATGTGGTTAGCAAGTATATGGTGGACAGGTTAGGTTTTCGCAAGACTAAGAACCCGAGGCCATACAAGCTTAGGTAGCTTAATGATGATACCGAGCTGAAGATTTCGGAGCAAGTAACCATACCTTTCAGTGTTGGGAGATATCAAGACCACGTTGTTTGTGATGTTGTTCCTATGAGAGCCGGACATCTTCTCCTTGGAAGACCATGGCAGTATGATAGAGCCACTAGTCATGATGGACGCACAAACCATTACTCCTTCACTCACAATGATCGTAAGTTTAATCTTGCCCCTCTTAGTCCATCAGAAGTTCATGAGTTGCAAAAGCACATGAATAAAGAGGAAGAGGTAAGGAATTCTAGTCTTTATATAAGTTCTAGTGATGTCCATAAAACCGTGTGTGCCAAAGGCACCGTGCTTCTAATGGTTTTCAAAGAATGTCTAAGTTCAGGTATAGGTGAAGTGGAGGTTCCCGCGGAGATACAATCAGTTTTGAATCAATACAAAGACATATTCCCGGAGGAGATACCACCAGGACTTCCCCCTATCCGTGGAATAGAGCATCAGATTGATCTCGTGCCAGGCTCGCCCCTACCTAACAAGCCGGCATACCGAATGAACCCGGAAGAGTCTAAGGAGCTAGAGAAACAAGTCCGAGAGCTAATGGAGAAAGGCTACATCAGAGAGAGTCTCAGCCCCTATGCGGTACCAGTCCTCTTGGTTCCAAAGAAGGACGGTACTTGGAGGATGTGTGTGGACTGTCGTGCTATCAACAATATTACCATCAAATACCGACATCCAATTCCGAGGCTTGATGACATGCTGGACGAGCTAAGTGGTACGATCATCTTCTCAAAAATTGATTTAAGGAGTGGATACCACCAGGTTAGAATGAGAGAAGGGGATGAGTGGAAGACTGCTTTCAAGACGAAGCAAGGTCTCTACGAGTGGCTAGTCATGCCATTTGGGCTAACAAACGCCCCCAACACCTTCATGCGTCTAATGAACCAGGTTCTAAGGTCTTTCATTGGTAAATTCGTTGTTGTCTACTTTGATGACATACTTATTTATAGTAAATGCTATTCTGATCATATCAAGCATTTAGAGTTAGTTTTGAAAACGCTTCGGAGGGAAGGCCATTATGCCAACCTAAAGAAGTGCACATTTTGTACTGACAAATGTGTGTTCTTAGGCTTTGTAGTAAGTAAACAGGGTTTTCAAGTGGATGAGGAGAAGATCAAGGCAATTCGTGAGTGGCCTATGCCAACATCTATTGGGCATGTACGAAGTTTTCATGGGTTAGCAAGCTTATATCGGATGTTTGTCAAGGATTTTAGCACGGTGGCGGCCCCAATGACTGCTGTGATCAAGAAAAACGTGCCTTTCTCATGGGGAGAAGCTCAAGACCAGTCTTTCAACACGCTGAAGGAGAGACTCACGCAAGCACCGGTTCTAGCGCTACCAGACTTTGACTTTATGTTTGAAGTAGAATGCGATGCTTCAGGGCTGGGGATTGGAGCTGTTTTACATCAAAGGAAGAAACCCGTAGCGTTCTTTAGTGAGAAGTTGAGTGGAGCTACGCTGAATTATTCAACTTATGACAAGGAGCTGTATGCCTTAGTCCGAGCTCTAGAAACATGGCAGCATTACTTGTTGTCCAAGGAATTCGTCATCCACACTGATCATGAAACTCTGAAGCATCTCAAGGGCCAGACTTCACTTAAGAGGAGACATGCCAAGTGGCTCGAATTCATAGAAACATTCCCCTACGTGATCAAGTACAAGAAAGGTAAGGAGAATGTTGTAGCGGATGCTTTGTCTAGAAGGTATGCTCTTATATCCACTATTGAGGCCAAGATAATGGGTTTTGAGCACATCAAGGAACTGTATAAGGATGATCCGGAGCTAGGAGAGTGTTACCAAGGACCGGGCCAAGGAGTTTACAAAGCATTCTACGTACAAGATGGGTTCCTTTTCAAAGACAAGCGGCTGTGCATACCCCAAGGATCTATGCGCGACTTGATACTTAGTGGGGCATATGGTGGAGGCCTAATGGGACACTTCGGAGTAGACAAGACCCTTGCTGTAGTCATGGAGCATTTCTTTTGGCCTCACCTCAAAAAAGACATCAAAAGGTTTTGCTCCCGATGCATTGTCTGCCACAAAGCGAAATCCAGGTTACATCCTCATGGTCTTTACTTACCTTTACCTATTCCTAACGCCCCTTGGGTAGATATTTCCATGGATTTTGTCTTAGGGTTGCCAAAGATTAGGTATAAGGATTCTATCTTTGTTGTTGTGGACCGATTCTCTAAGATGGCTCACTTCATCCCATGTGACAAGACCAATGATGCCAGCCAAATAGCAGATTTATTCTTTTAAGGAAGTGGTGCGTCTACATGGGATACCAAGGACCATAGTCTCTGATCGTGACACCAAGTTTCTAGGACATTTTTGGAGGACCCTATGGAGAAAGTTAGGTACTAAGCTTTTGTTCTCTACGACTTGTCATCGCCAAACATATGGGCAAACCGAAGTGGTAAACCGAAATCTCTCAACTTTACTTAGAGCTACTCTTGGTAAAAATATGAAGACTTGGCTTGATTGTATTCCTTTTGTTGAGTTTGCTTATAACAGGGCTGTTCACTCGGCCACAAAACTATCTCCTTTTGAGATAGTCTATGGAATTAACCCTTTGTCTCCAGTGGATTTAGTTTCTTTGCCACAGATAGAACATGTTAATCAAGATGGTTTGAGACGTGGAGAAATCATCCAGAAGCTACACATTAAAGCAAAGGAGAATTTGGAGAAGAAAGCCGAAGATAACAAGCGCAAGGCTGATCAAAGGAGGAAAGAAATGTTGTTTGAACCAGGAGATTGGGTCTGGTTACATATGAGGCCGGAGAGGTTCCCAAAGCAAAGAGCTTCCAAGCTGGCACCAAGAGGCGACGGCCCATTTAAAATACTCGAGAAGATCAATGATAATGCTTACCGTCTAGAGCTGCCAGGTGAGTTTAAAATGTCACATACCTTTAATGTTGCTGATTTATCTTCTTATGATGTAGGAGGAACAGTTTTGAGGACAAAACCTTTTGAAGAGGGAGGGAATGATGCGGACATCGACCCTAGTGAGAAAGAAGATGACTCATATACTGTACCAGAGGTTAGGGAAGGTCCTATGACACGCTCTAAGTCCAAACAACTCCGGAGAAGGTTCAACTTAGCCGTACAAGACATTGTGAATTCTCTAGAGATGGGAGAAGCTAACAGGTCCAAGACTAATACATGCGAGGAAGAGCTTTCTGAGGCATTCACTCACCTAAGCCTAGGGAAAACCCCAGGTATAGACTCCTCTTTCGCAGGTGAAAAGATCCCGAGAAGCCAAGAGAATGCATTGGAGATACAAGAAGCGTGCGAGACAAGTTTTGAATCCAATGAAAAACCAGCAAGTCAAGAGCAAGCTCAAGGCATCAAGGACGTAGGAGAGCTCCCAGAGAGTAATCAAGACATGGAAGAGAAGCTCCATGAAGACTACTACATCAAAGATTCAGTGCGTCAACAAGTCGTACGAGGAGTGGATCAAGGAGTCTCTAATCAATCACAAACTCGCCCAGGTAAGTTGTATTCAATATTTAACATCCTTGCAGGTTCTAGCAGCATCAACAACACCTAAGGACTCCATCAAAACGATCCAGCTGAAGAGAAAGAAGTCGTTTAAGTAGTTTTCCTTATTTGGTTTAATTTTGTCAAAAACACTAGTTTGCCTTATTTCTTGTTTTTGCGTTTTGTTTCTTTTGTAGCGGCGTTTTATTTCTTTTATTTGGCCCTAGGGCTAGCTGATGGACTTTTATAAAGTCCCCCTGCAGCTGTGTAATATTTTTCACCCTTGAATTAATAAAATAACGCCGTTTTCTTCTCTTGCTCTCTTTGAGTGTTCTTGAGAGAATAAGTCATTGCTCTTGCTTTGTTTGAGTGATTCAACAAGCTAGAGTGTTTGTGCTGTATCAGAGATTAATCACAACTCTGTGGTGCACCTCAATCCGCCATCATCATCCCTCAGTTTCGATCCCACACGAGAGAAGCGCTCGCCATCGTGTTAGATCTCCATCTTCGACCATCGCCTCTTCATCAAGTGAGAAGCGACCACCAACTTGTGAAGCCATCCCCTCTATCTTGTATCGTTTCCCAAATCTATTGAAATCCCAATAGAAAACAAATATCCCAAATTACAACCTAGATCTTGATTTTACATCAAATCTATACACAAAGACACTTAACTATATGAAAAATACAAGGCATGATAAAGATTTACCTGGATTTTCAAGCTTCAAGTTTCAATTTCATGGTTGTTGGATCGATTTTGAAGAAGAGAATGTGAGTTTTGAATGCTAAGTTTTGATTGGTTGATTTTTTTTTTTTTTTTAATTTTTTTTTTTTATGTTTACTAAGGAAAAAATAGTCATCACACCTTATTGCAAAGGTTATGAGGATATTCTCAAATTGATTCAAATAATAAAGTGTAGTGAGAAAAAAGTATTTACAGAAAGGGTCAATTGAGATTAATGCTCCATTGGTCCGACTTTGTCTGGCCCGTCTCGAGATCATTTGGCGCAACCCTTACCTTATCTATCTATCTTTTATTTTATTTTCTCATTTTGAATTTAATCTTATGTCTGAATGTTTGAGAGTCAAGTGTGTGTTTATTTTCGAGTTGGTATTTGGCAAATTTCCAAGGCATGTCTCGAAACTTGTCGAGCATTAACTCTCTCAACTCCTCCTCTCTTCTCCTCGTCGTCTTCTCTTCTTTATATGTCTCTGAAACTCTTATGTATTTCTTATCCATCTTTTTAATAAAAATCTCTTTTCTTTGATAGATCCTTGTCTTCTTTTTCGAGTGATTCGAACTAGAATTCCTGAGAACAATTCTAGTGATTAGATTGTTCGAACCAGACTTATCTAGAGGCCTTCCACATCCTCTCGTGACGTCTATCATCCCACTCAACTCCAGATCGCTTGCTGCTCAAGCCTGGAGCCTTATCATCGTCATCTTAGCTTCCCGGTGTTAGATTGGGGCATGATTCTCTAACCAGAATCATATCAACGTATCACGGCACAGGCCGCGACCAGGGACTACTCTGCACCGAGACAGAAACTGCGCCTATAAACCCCGGACTTTAAAGACACTCAGAAACAATATATGGGGAAGACATTGCTCAAGGAAAAACACCCAAGGATCGGGATGGATCGCAAGATGGCCGCGAAGGACGCACCATAGGCCGGACAACGCCGAGCGAGGACCCGACTGAAGACCAAGGCACCAGGCAGCTGGAAAAGGATAACTTGAGCACCCATGAAGATGAAAATGACGAAGGAAATAATGCACGGGAACGAATGCGTGCCAAGGACCCGTCTACGCCACCGTGGCCACTCTTACCACCAAGTAAGGTAAGTACCATTTTTATTATTTCCATTTTACCTTGATCTTTTGTAGGACGAATCCACGTCCCAGAGGTAGAAACCAAAGACTCCAACTTGTGGATAGGGATTTAACTTGCGCGGAAGCCAAGTTTCCATTTCCGTAGTTTAATTGTCATTTATTTCGTTGCACGCGTCGAGATCAGATCTCAGCCATTGAAGGCATCAGCTGAAGGACTATTTAATAAAGTCCCACTGCAGCTTTGTATTCATGTTTGCCCTAATTAACAAAATAATGCAGTTCTTTACATTATCCCTTCGAGCTGCCGCTTGCAAAGAAAACTCTAAGTGTTCCTGTTCTTCGCATGGATTCCCTTTAGAACTTGAGTACTCGCTGTATCGAAGAGCTTTTCATACTCTTTGTGGTGCCATCAATCCCCCAGTCCATTTCTATTTGTTCCAACAAGAGAGAGTGAAGGCCAGCTTGTTGAATCATCGCTGCCTACCCCTTAGACTCGTCTTAGTCATCTATCAGGACCTGAGCTCGTAAGAAAGCTAAGAAGCTACATTCCAAACCGCCCGAGCTAAGCAAGGAAAGAAAGGAACATATCCAAGAGATGATAAGGCACACCAAGGAACTTCTCCTTAGAGCTAAAGTTTTCGAAACCGCAGCAAAGGGACAACTAGTCACTGAAGCAAGAGCCAACTACGAGGATGTCAAAGGAGGTAATGGAATGATGAATTCCAAGGCTACTTTCTCTTCCTGGGCCCAAAACGGTCACCTTCGTCGAGCCAACGATGTTAAACAAGTGCGCTTAGTGGGAGGTAACCCACTTGTAAGTTTTTCTTTTTTTATTTCTCGTTTTAGTTTAGGCTTTACTTTGCTTTTGTGATATGATTCTGGTTAGAGAATCACGCCCCAATCACACATCGGAACCTAAAATGCGATGACAAGGCTCCAGGCTTGAGCAGCAAGCGATCTGAAGATAAATGGGATGAGTGACGCCACGAGAGGATGCGGAATGCCTCTTGATAAGTTGGGTTTGAACAATCTAATCACTAGAAATGTTTACAAGTATCCTAATTCGAATCACTCAAAAAAGAGGACAAGGATCTATCAGAGAAAAGTAATTTTGGAGTAAAAAGATAGATAAGTAAACAATAGAGTTTTCAGAGACATATAAAGAGGAGGAGAAGAAGAGGAGAACAGAGGAGGAGCGGAGGAGTTAATGCTTGGTGAGTTTCGAGACATGCCTCAAAAACTCACCAAAGACCAACTCAAAAATAAACACACACATAAACTCTCGCACAAACATAATCTCTCAGATATAAGTTTAAATTCAAAATGAGAAAATAGAATAAAAGATAGATAGATAAGATAAGGGCCGCGCAAAATGTTCTCGAGACGGGCCATACTAGGTCGGACCAATGCCAAGCAAAGATGTACCTATGGACCACGAACCTCATTAAAAACCTTCCTTGGAGAACCACCTAGGAAAAACCAAAGGCAAGGGAAAAATAGTGTAAGTGAGCCATAGGGCTTGACACTAGTCATCCTAGAGCGAGCATAGAACCATCTGGTACGTTCAGTACTTCCTTGGCTGTCCAAGACCGAGTCCTAGCTCCAAGTAGCACCTCCAGAGCTTCCTTCTCGACCGGTTTAAGCAATTCCTCGGCCATCGGCTTCCAATCCTGGTTGCTATCCAATATTACATCATTTTGTCGACTAGAACTTGAGCTTAGAAAACTTTGGAGACAACAAGTTATGGCCGAACAAGGAAACTAAGTACGTGGTACCCTTGACCTTGGATAACCACTGCAAGACAAAAATGGCAACCCATTCTATGAACCTTCCGTAGAAGATCACGAGCCGGCCCCTCGTGAAGGGAACCCCTTAGGCGTAGGAGACAACATCAACGTTACTCCTCCTCAGCCTCCTCAAGTTGTCATCTCAACACAATCTGCTGATGGTGCTAGACAAGCTGCTTATGTGCCTCCTCTTAGGCGTGCCAACCAGAACCGTACGATAGCCGACTTTGATGTGCCGAACCAATATCCGCATGATCGGATTGCCATACGAGTTCCCAATCCACCAAGACTTGAATACGAGATCAAACCTCAAATCATCACTTTGGTGAATCAAAACCAGTTCCATGGTCTCTCCACGGAACACCCTATGGATCATATCGATCTCTTCGAGGAAATCAGTAGTACAACACGACCTAATGGTGTACAAGATGATTACTTGAAGTGTAAGCTATTCCCATTCTCTCTAGCCGATAAGGCTCATACATGGTTGAAGTCCTTACCACCGGGATCGATCACTAGTTGGGAATGATGCAATGCAACTTTCCTTAACTACATCTACACAAAATCAAGGTCCAACTCTCTCCGGAACAAGCTTCAAGGCTTTCAACAAGGACCGGTCGAGTCATTCTATGAAGCATGGGAATGTTTTAAGGACTATGAACGAGATTGTCCTCACCATGGCTACAGTAGAGGTAACCTTTTAGTACTTTCTATAGAGGCTTACACTGTAAGCTCAGCTTTAACTCGACACGGCCAACAATGGAGATTTCCCAACCAAAACTATTCAAGAAGGATGAGCCCTCATTAAGAACCTCTCCGCAAGTAGTAGCAACTCTTGCAGTAACTTTGATAGGACTAACCGTTCTAACAAGTCCAAGTCTAAACAACTCACTGAGCTTAAGAACATGATGGGCAATCTTCTAAGGAACCAACATCGAGCCAGGAATGTATGTGAAGCCATTGAAGAAGAATGCATGGAACCATACGAAGAGATTGAAGATTCACTTGGTCAAAAGGAAGAAGTAAACCATGTTGGGACTCAAGGATACTACCAGAACCGAAATTACGGTAACAACTTTAACAACAACTTTAGAAACACTTCTAACCTTTCTTACAGGAACCAAAACGTGGAGAACCCCCAGGATCAAACTTATCCACCACAAGTTAAACCTTTCCAAGCCAACAACTTTGGTGGCAGTAGCAGTTTTTAGCTGGGAGCTCCTTTCAACAACAACAAGGTGCCTTTCCAAGCTACGGTCCAAGCACCTAGTTCTCAAATCAATAGACTGGAGGCGATGATCCAGTTGCTGCTTACGTCACACCAAAAGGAATCTAGAGACACCGAGGTGAAGATTGACAATGTTTACAGTGATCTAAATGGGAAATTTGAGAGCCTTTCTTCCCATGTCAAGAAACTAGACATCCAAGTCGCTCAAACCACAAATACCACTAGAAGACAAACAAAAGTACTTCCGGGGAAATCCGAGGAGAACCCAAAGGCGTATTGCAACGCTATTTCCACCGTGCCAGCTCCCCCCCCCCCCAACTGTTAACCCGGAGCATTGGTACCTCTCTTTGACTGCAACAAAGACTAGCTCCGCACAACTAGCATGAGGCAAAACCCTACCCCTTACGGAGACTACCAAAACTAGAAGACCCAGGGCGTTTTGTTTGCTCATGCTCCATAACAGGCATCGAATTCTCTAACTCTCTTTGTTATTCTGGTGCTAATGTTAATGTTATGTCTAGGACTATTGCAGAAAAGCTTGGGTTACGAGAAGTATCCCGTCTAACCTAAGCTTAGTATTCGGAGATTCATCTCAGAAAACCCCATACAGTCTAGTTCGTGACTTACAACTAGTCATCAGAGACTATATAGTTCCTACGGACTTTCACATCCTTGAGATGGATGAAAGGACAGAGAGACCTGTGATTTTGAGAAGACCATTTCTCGCTACAGTTGTTGGCATCATAGACCATAACAACAAGAGGACAGTCTATGTAAACGTCAGTAGGAAAGCTTCCTATCTGACGTTTCCCATAGCTACCTCTCAATGTCCAAGCTCCTCCAGCATCGATTCTCCAGATCCCGAGGTCGGTAAGACGAAGGTGGGACCCCGAGGAACTCGTAGGAAGAGCGAGAAGCTACATACCAAGCCACCCGAGCAACCTGAAATATCCAAGATCAAATTCATAGTTCCTCCCGAGCTAAGCATGGAAAGCAAGGAACAACTCCAGGAGATGATAAGGCACATCAAGGAAGTCCTCCTTACATCCAAGGTTTTCGAAACCGCAGCAAAGGGACAACTTGTTGATGTCTCTTTATTTTACCACTTCTAAACTTGCATTTCCTTCCATTTTAGCATAGTTTCATCACTAGTTTCACACCATATCTATCCATTTCACTCATATTGGGTTCATAATAGGTTTTGCATTAGGTTTGCATACATATTGCAATTTGGAGTTGTTATCAGGTGTTAAAGAAGCTTTTGGGGACTATTCTGGACAAGAAGATAAATGCTTTCTCGAGCTCTTGTAACTAACTCGACCAGAATTGAGCTAACTCAACCAATTGCAATCGACCAAGCAAGCTCGGTCACAAACCGAGTTTGAGTATCAGGGAACAAGTGCACAAGGTCACCAAGCTCGACCCGGTGACCGAGTTTGGGGTCCAAAGGGCAATCACACTCGATCACGCACTCGATCTTTACACCGAGCTATAACACAAAGGCAAAGAGCACTCGGTCACCCAACTCGATCAAGCCACTGGACCTTGTGACCCACTCCATCCAACCGAGTATGAGGATTCAAGTTTCCAGCTTTGAAGAAATCACAAACTTGGCCTACTACACTCGACCAAGCTAAACGAGCTTAATCCCACCGACCTAAGAAGTTTAGTTTATTTTGTCTTCTTGTGTCCTAGGCTTTTTACTCAGGCTATATATACCCTCATTAGGCTATTGGCCACAGAACATCTCGATTATGAATATGGAACTATTTCATTTTCTGGGTTTATGATTTTTGTGATGAATTCTGAGTAGTGGATTAGGGTTCTTGAGGATGAGTTAGATCTGGGTATGATTCATGGTGATTCTATATGATTTAGGGTTTTGATTACTTAAGATCTCTTCTGGGTTAGCTGTTCTAATGCTGGTTCCTTGTACACCCACTTGGAACCAAATCTAGGTGTTTCTTTGTACACCCACTTGTGAAACACCAGATATGCTAACACCAGAGATCTAGAGCTTCATTCCAGTTATTGATCTTGACAGATCATAGGAATAAGGTAGTAGGTTGACATTTATGATCTGATTCTTAACGCTTACTCTCTTTATGTTGTATTGGAATGCTATCTGAGTTTTAGTGACAAGCTGAAACGACCGCCCTCGTTTATTTTTTTATTTTTTTAAAAAAAACCAATAATTAATATTCCCATAAATATTAATTACCACCTCCAAACAAATATTATTTAACTACTCATGAATAATATTTAAACAAACTCCAACAATAAAATATAAACACACAAATACCGAAAAGATATTAGATCGTGATCTTTCCAGAATACGACGACTTGAGTTGAGAGTCAAAGTTGGTCTGTATAGCCACCTTGGCTTTCATAGACAATTTCTGTTGTCTATAACGGTTCTCGATAACGAGAAACCGGACTCGAGATCGATAGATCATTTATCCAAAAATACTAAACAACACAAATCCTTTTAAAAAGCGGAAGACTCTGAACAAAACAACCGAGTTCCCTAGATCATCCCCTCTTCCTCGCCTTGATTCCACGGTCACACGAATTCTTTTCCTGCATCAAACAAAGGAGATGCATAAGTATTTCAATAAATACTTAGTGAGGCAATCCTCCCATCTACAAGCTATACACACAAACGATTAAATTAATCAACGTATTAAACACGAAAATACCGCAAATAAATCAACCATCTCAAGAAACACTCGATCTAGATCCTCCAGAGATCATACGGCCTACAATCATGCAAACACATCAAATAACTCAATCGCTTAGATAAGCTTACGGTCCTGCACTCACCTTTAGCCACGCACGGAAATTCCCAAAAACTTCCCGGAATGAATAGACTTCACTTCCTCAAACGCGTGCCTAACAACAATCAAATAAGGAAAACTTAAGACTCAAGAAACCAAAAACCAAAAAGCAAACACGAAAATACCGCAAATAAATCAACCATCTCAAGAAACATTCGATCTAGATCCTCCAGAGATCATACGGCCTACAATCATGCAAACACATCAAATAACTCAATCGCTTAGATAAGCTTACGGTCCTGCACTCACCTTTAGCCACGCACGAAAATTCCCAAAAACTTCCCGGAATGAATAGACTTCACTTCCCGGAATGAATAGACTTCACTTCCTCAAACCCGCAGCTTTGTTCGTGAACTTCAGCATCCCCGATCAGTTGTCACGATCGGTTGTAAACCGATCGTGACTCCACTTTTGCTCTTTTCTCGATCTTCCGTAACCAACACCAAACATGACGCCACGCCTCGGTCTCCCAACGACACCCAACACAACTCTGCTCCTCTCACCAAACCACCGCCATGGAGACACGTTCACGTACTCTCCGCAACCAACACCGCTCACAACCCGCAGCCTCAAAACACCGCAACACCAACACGCCTCCTAACACGTGTCTCCCAACGTCACCACCGTGACCCACACACTCGGTTCCACTCACCGAACCAACGACTTCGGGACATCTCCCGGAAACACCAACCCACACACCAACAACAAAAAAACAGACAAAGAGGAAAGAACGTTACCTAACTCACGGTGACGACACAAGCTGCGAGAGAGCCACAAAGCTTCACTGTCACGGCAACCCGTTCCTTCACCTCTTGTCCTCACGCCAACACACAGCCACCAACTCACCCTCTCCTTGCTCTCCACACCACACAGCTCACAAACAAGGCCTCTCTTGCTCACCATACCCCACACCAACCCAAGCCTCACCCTCTCTTGCTCTCCACACCCACACCAACACAAGCCTCACCCTCCTCTTCTATGACTCAACACAAACTTCAGCCTTCTCTCTTCTCTCTTCTCCCTCTCTCTCTCTCTCTCTTACTCTCTGAAACAAGTGTCGGCAGATTCAGCTAATGGAGATGAGAGTGGCTTTGGTGGAGAAAGATAGTGGCTGCTTTGTTGAAATAGATGCATAGGTGGGGTGGGTGAAGGTGGAGGCTGCATTGTAGGGAGTAGGCTACTTTGTAGGGGGAAAAAGAAATGGAGGCTGCAGGTGGAGAAAAGAGTGGAGTTGGTTGGTGGAAATCTGATTTAATTAGATTAGAAACAATTAAGGTTTGGTCCCTGAACTTCCCAAAAGTTCACAAACTGACCCCAAACTTCTCAATCGATCCCGCACACCCCTACGGGAAAATAAGGCGTAATTTTCCAATTACTCCAAAAATTCCCGGCAATACTTTCCAGAGATTCTCCGCATAATCCCGGGTGTAAATCTGAAATTTCCCCTTTTTCGGAACACGGCGCTAATTTAGGATTTGGGTCCCTGAATTACCGAAAAATTCACAAACTGACCCCAAACTCCTAAATCGACTCCGAACACCCCTTACGGGAAAAATACGTGTAACCTCCAAAATTACCCCAGAAATTCCCGGAATTAATTTCCCAGCAAATCTACGCATAAATCCTGGTTTTAATTTCCGAAAACTCCATTTTTTGGAACACGGGCGTTACACAATCGATGGGGCATAGGTGTGTATTCCAAGATTACGAAGTTCAAAGAGTATGGTGACAGTTGGAACTTGACATTGGAACTATCATTAATTGGATGTTCATCGCTGAGAGTCTCTGTTTCTTGTTCTCTATTGCTCTGTTTTTAGTTCTTTGCTTGGTTTCTCATCTTGGTTAGCTTTGTTTCAATTCTTTATTTTCAGTATCTACTTTCTGTTTCAGTTTATTGCATCCTTTTACTCTATATTCCATATTTGGCTTGAATTAGAACTATCTGCTGCATCTTGATTGATTACAAGCACCTGATTGGATTGATAACCCATTATATTACATTCTGGGCAATAGATAGCTTTGGACTATAAAAATCATGTTATCAATTTGGCGTCGTTGCCATTTGGGTGTTCTTTGTTTCATTTAGTATTGCAGATCTTCTGAGATCAAGTTTGTTTTCTTTTTACTTTGTCACTAATTTTCTGGATTCAATCTGTTTCAGGTACCACTCGGTCAGTACACTCAGTCTCCACCTCGAGTTTGATTCAGATTCTACTCGGTCAAGCACTCGTTCAAGCAGTCGAGTTCAGTTGTTCTGGGATTCAGACTCGGTCAAGCACTCAGTTTAGCACTCGGTCATCTACTCGAGTCCATTGGTCGAGTTCAGCTTCTACCTTTATTCAAGCTCGGCCACACCAAATCGGTCTACCAAACCGAGTTCCCCAAACTGAGCTAGGTACATCTCTCTGAATCAAGACAAACTGCAATGGAAAACACACAGACTGCAGAAGGGCCTCAACTGAGGAGGCCAAGACACATTGGAGCAAATGATGCACCCAGTACACATATAAATAGACAAGGCATTGTACCTCCCGATGTGATAAATATTAAAAACAAGAGCAGCTTGATATGCGTGGTTCAGAGCAGTAAGTTTTATGGATTACCTTATGAGGATCCACTAGATCATCTCGATGACTTTGACAGGCTCTGTAGCATTACCAAGATCAGTGGGTTGAGTGAAGATGGTCTCAAACTACGACTTTTTCCCTTTTCTCTTGGTGAAAAAGCAAGGACATGGGAGAAAACTCTGCCACCAGGATCAAAAGCTTTATGGGATGGATGCAAGAGAGCCTTCCTGGATAAGTTCTACAATCACTCCTAAACCGCTAGACTCCGGAATGCAATATGAGGTTTTGTTCAACAGCACGAGGGAACTTTCTCTGAAGCATGGGAATGATTTAATAGTTATGGCTCCCAATGTGCTCACCATGGCTTTAGCAAAGAATCTCTCCTTAGCACTCTCTACAGAGGAGTACTTCTGAAGATTTGATTGCTGCTTGACACTGCTAGTAATGGGAACTATTTTAACAAAGATGTCACTGATGGCTGGTAGCTAGTGGAAAATCTGGCATAATCTGATGGCACCTATAGTGAAGAGTATGATAGAAAAGTTACAGGAAGCTCTGATTCAGATGATAAAAGAGGTGATGGAACTTCAATTAAGGAGGCTCGGCTTCAAGGACTTGGAGGCGACGAGAGGGGCTCTTGGAGGAGGTGAATCTTGTCTCTGGAAGCTTGAATTCAGTTCTCTAGGTGATGTTTAGGGTTCCATACGTGGAAGTTAGGTTTAGGAGGAGTATTTATAGGGTTTTAGGCTTAGGAAACTGGATTAGGGCTTTCGGGGCAAAACTATGTAGTTTCAATAAGTAGCAAGGTCTAGATGTCAATACCGGTCACGGGGGCTTGTGGTCGGTCGTGCCAAGAAGGGTGGCAGCGGTCGCGACCTTGTGTGGCCGGTCGCATCGAGAAGGGTGGCACCGGTCATGGCACCTTGTGACCGGTACCAACGGGGCTTCACTCAATGAGGCGTATGTCCCAAACGGCTGAAGGGATTGCTCTGATTATTCTTTGAGGTGAAACTTGACATTTCTGGCTTTCCATAGACACCAAGAACTCCCAAATTGAGTATCAGGAATTCCCTAAAAAGATGTCATACTTTTGGCGGTTTGGAGTTGTTCGAAAATGTGATTTGCTTAGCCTCTTTGTCCATTTTGCTGAAAAACTTATAAATAACTCCTGGAGGCTCAAATGGTGGGGAATGCGTTCATAGTATCCATAATCACTTGCTTTCTCCTTTAGAAACCTAATAAAAATATAGGAAAATTGGGCCAAAATACGATGTTATCAGTTTCCTAAGCCTAAGACCATATAAATACTCCTCTTAAACCTAACATCCGCGTGTGGAACCCTAAAGACAATCTAGAGAACCGACTCCAAGCTTCCATAGACAATAGCCGCCTCCTCCAAGAGCCCCTCTCGCCGCCTCCAAGCCAAGTCTCCTCTATTGAAGTTCCATCACCTTTCTTCTTCTTTATTTCTTTCTACATCATCTGTTTGCTTTGTTTGGAGACAAGTTATCTTCTGTGACATCTATAGAGAAGTTTCTTTTGAACCCCTTTGATATGTTTAAATCATTTATGATGTTGTTTTCTATGATATCTATTGCGTTTCTTTGCATCATGAGCGAGAAGATCTCTTTGTTGGGTTTCATGGGGTGATTCAAAGGGAATTCAAGGTTAGATTCATTTAGGTTGCTAGATTCCGATTTTAGTCTCATGTTAGGTATCTCTTGCGACATCTCTATCTTAATGCATGTTTCTTGAACTGATCATCAAGCACTGAACCTAGAGAATAGGAGCACTAACTGTGTAGACCTAGCTCTCAGACATAGTGTTACTGAAGCCTCGCGTCATGGCCTGCGGAAGTTGAGTCATGGAGCTTTGTGAACTTATCAAACTCGTTATTAATGCTCTGAACCGTGCTTCGTTGCCTGTGTGAGTTAAGTAACGAAGTACGGGGATCTTAGACATTCATTCTATAATCCATAGGTTGTTTGTTCATTCGTGTTTGTAGTTAAGAACCTAGACTCAAGTCATTAGCATTCACATATCATATTGCATCTCATTTGTTTAAAACCACGAAGACCCGGAGATAACCCTAGACAACCAACGTTTCCTCATATTACTTTACAACCAATTTATTTTCTTTCTTGTTTCATTCATTTAGTCATTAGAAAACCCAAAACAAAACCCCTTTCATATCATTGTCACAGCCAGAACTCTTTCATTGTATTCATTTCATGTTAGCTAGTACTCTCTGGGGGATCGATCCTTAAATACTACATACATTTAAGTGTGCACTTGCAGTATTCGTGTGTTTCTTTTGAGGTAAAAGATTGAAGCACAAATCACACGCATCACTACTCAATCTCCATTCTGTGGCTTGCCGAAGAATTGGATATAGGGTATCAAGACCCGATTGATTTTGGACCAGAGAGCTTCCATGACATATGGAAAGAGATTGGACAAGGCCCCTTTACTAGCGGCCTGACCAAATCCTCTACCCTCACGCGTCCGGCCATCCGATGAACACACAATCTTCGTGCCCACACCATCTTCTCAAGGACCGCACAAAACTCAATCCTCAGAGAAGAGCTTCTCGTCTTGAAGACGCCTTCTGTTGATTTCCCGAGAAGAGTCAACTATGTTGCACTTCTCTCTAGGCGATTGGTTAAGATGAAACACGAGACGATCACTTTTACCAACGCTAAGGCCACCTTGAGTGTTGGAGGAGTCATCACTATAATCCTCGAAGCCGCGGGTGTAGACCTCGAACCACTCTTTCACCTCCAAGGACAACTACTTGGACCTAGAGCAACTTGGGAAGATGAAGATCATAGAAGGCATGACGATCAACCCCGATGGACTTGGCTATAGGTTTCATTCTTATCCTAGTCTCATACGTACAATCATGCTTCATTGCCCTAATGTTCCGCGACTGAGCGATGGACCCCAGCGTTGGAACCCTCAACCGAACGAGTTCCTATCCGTACGTGTTGGCATAACCTTCCATATATCACGAACAAGTTCATCAAGAAGAAGGGGATGGATTCCTTGGCCCTTACCCGAGAAAACCAAGCGATCACACCTTCATTTGATGACGAGCGGGCCTTGCGCTTGGAACTTGAGAAGCAAGTGGCCGATCAAAAGGTCCTCATTGAGCAACTTCAAAGACAAGCGAGATACCGCGATTAGCCAGCCACCGAGTTTATAGCACCTCCTGAGAAGTCGAGGTTACTCGGTCCTATCTTTTTCCTTATGCGTTTTTATCTTTATTTTCATTTTATTTTCATTTTTATTTTTATTTTTATTTTGCTTTTCCACCTTTTCTAGATTTATTCACATTGGGGACAGTGTGATTTAAGTATGGGGGGAGGTATATCCTTTGTTAACCTATTTTTCTTTCTTATTGAGTTATTTTAATGACTTTTTATCGAGGCATGTTTTATTGAGTCAAGAATTTGTTGGAAATGAGGACCCTATGATATGATGATTCTGACTTTATATATGCCTTGAGTTATTTCCTAAGTGACAAGTTTTGCAGGATTTACTAAGAACGGAAAATACCTAGAACCTCACCTCAGGATCACTGCCCGGAAGTTTCTTCTTACATAGATTTTGTTGGAACTTACGTTAACTCCATTTTATGATAACCTTAGCCTGACTTTAATTCTGTCTCATTAGAGGTGTTAGATCAGGGAAACGAGCATCTCATTCAGGACTTCTTAACCCTTTTCACTACTCTCTGCTGATCCTGAATGGCCACTCATTTTTAGTGCTTTCTACCCTTAAATCCATAAACTTTTTTCAGACCTCATGCACTTCTCTTTTTCTTTTCTCATTTGGCAGATTATGTTCAGTAACGTCAGAGACAGATTACCGACACAGTCCTCTAACCACTTGAGATGAAAAATTCAAATTATGTAAGAGAGATTGGCAACTTGGTCTAGAGCTTGTTCTACCTTGGAATTCGACTTAATGGGTACCTATTTCATGCTCATGAGGCTTCTACGAATATAAGTGCTGTTTCCCCTTTTGAAAAAAAAAAAAAAAAAAGAGAACAAAAAGAAACATATATATGTAGATGTGAACGAGGGATATAGTGCGTAAACCTGTGCATCCTTCGGAGTTCCACGGAAGCTTATATCCGCAAAAAGAAACGGATTAGGAGTAATTGGCCCAAGGGATATAATGCGTAAACCCGTGCATGTAACGCCCGTGTTCCGAAAATGAAGTTTTCGGAATTAAAACCGGGATTTATGCGTAGATTTTTCTGGGAAAATTTATTCCGGGAATTTCTGGGGTAATTTGGAAGTTACACGCATTTTTCCCGTAAGGGGGTGTTCGGAGTCGATTTAGGAGTTTTTTGGTCAGTTTATGAATTTTTCGGGAATTCAGGGACCCAAATCCTAAATTAGCGCCGGTTTCCGGAAAAAGGGAAATTTTGGAATTGGTTCCGGGATTTATGCGGAGAATCTCTGGAAAATATTTCCGGGAGATTTTGGAGTGACGTAAAGGTTACGCCGCATTTTTCCCGTAGGGGTGTGCGGGATCAATTGGGAAGTTTGGGGTCCCTCCGTGAACTTTTGAGAGTTCGGGGACCAAATCCTAATTAAGTTTTAATCTGATTTAAATCAGATCAGCCACCATCCTTTTCCACCTAGCTGCCTCCTTTTTCCACACCTACTCCCTACAAAGCTAGCCTAGTGCCCCCACCCTCTCCATTATCTGAAGTCAGCTTCCTTTCCTTCTCATTTGGCCGACACTTCTCTTCATCTGCAAAAGAAAAAGAAAAGAGTTTAAGTGTGTGGGAGAGAAGAAGTGTGAGAAGTGAGAGCTTTGTGTGGTTAAGTTTGTGTTGAGGCTTAGAAAAGGAGTGGGCTGGTGTTGTGTGTGGCGTGGAGAGCAAGAGAGGGTGAGCTTAGTGGCTGAGTAAGGGCGTGAGAAGCTTGAGGAAAAGGGAGCGGGGTTGCCGTGACGGTGAAGCTACGGAGCTTTCTCGCACCTTGTGTCCTCACCGTTAGAAAGGGTAAGCTTCTGCTCTTTCTTTGTTTATATCATGTGGTTCATGATGGTTTAGGGTGAGGAGCAGAGGGTGTGAGTCACGGTGGTGGCGTTGGGAGGTTCGGTTAGGCGTGAGGCGCGTGTTGGTTTCGTGTTGTTGTGGCGGTGTTGTGGCCATGGGTGTGAGCGGTGTTGGTTGCGGAGTGTGCTTGGACGTGACTCCGTGGTGGTGGTTTGTGGTTGAGGAGTTGGAGTTCGATCGCGTGGCCGAGTTGGCGTGAGTGGTGCAAGTCGGTGTTGTTGGCGATTTGCACTAAGAACGATCGATCCAGTGTTGGATCGATCGATCTGAGCCAAGATCGATCGATCCTGGGGTGAACGATCGATCTGGTGAACTCACGGCCGGCCAGGATCGATTGATCCAGGCGGGATCGATCGATCTGGTCGGGAACGATCGATGCTGGCTAGGAACGATCGTTCGGTGTAGGCCACGGCAAGGTGGGATCGTTTGGCCGTTTCTCGTGTTCGTTTCTTGTGTTTAAAGTTTCGTTTTGGTTTATTTGTTAGGCACGCGTTTGAGGAAGTGAAGTCTATTCATTTCGAGAAGTTTTGAGAATTTCCGTGTGTGTCTAAAGGTGAGTGCAGGACCGTAAGCTTATCTAAGCGATTGAGTTATTTGATGTGTTTGCATGATTGTAGGCCGTGTGATCTCATGGGGGATCTAGATCGAGTGTTTCTTGAGATGGTTGATTTATTGCGGTATTTTCGTGTTTAATATGTTGAATGATTTAATCGTTTGTGTGTATAGCTTGTAGACGGGAGGATTGCCTCACTAAGTATTTGTTGAAATACTTATGCATCTCTTTTGTTTGATGCAGAGAAAGGCTTTGTGTGACCGTGGAATTATGGCAAAGAAGAGGGGATGATCTAGGAACTCGGTTGTGTGTTTAAGAGTCTTCCGCTTTGTTAGTATTTATGGATAAATGATCTATCGATCTCGAGTCCGGTTTCTCGTTATCGAGAACCGTTATAGACAACAGAAATTGTCTATGAAAGCCAAGGTGGCTATACAGACCAACTTCGACTCTCAACTCAAGTCGTCGTATTCTGGAAAGATCGATCGTTTTAATATCCTTTCGGTTGTTTTAAAAAGGGTATTTTATTGTTGGAGTGAGTAAATATTATTCCTGAGTAGTTGAATAATATTTGTTTGGGGTGGTAATTAATATTTATGGGAATATTAATTACTGGTTTGCAAAAAAAAAAAAAAAAAAAAACGAGGGCGATCGTTTCAGTGCATCCTTTGGATATCATGAAGCCGAAATCCGTTTGCAAGAAAAAAGAAAAGAGAAAAATGGGGAAATCAAAAGGAAAGAAAACGGTTACGAATGTGAAGTCTCATAGCATAGGTTATCCCAAGGAAGACATGAACCACAGTACAAAAGAGACGGAGCCGTTACAGAGTACCCCAAAATCTAAGTCTGGGGGAGCTAGAAGAAAGGAGGTAAAGGAGTAAGGTGTTACAAGTACAAGTGGTTGGAGCTGTGGATATCAACTGGTTCATACTCCCGGGGCGGTCCTGCGGCAGACGCTGTTCCTCTCGAATAAACCGTTAAATCCCCAAACACTTTAGCTCCACCACCTAAATACCTGATACGATTCTGGGTGGAGAATCGTGTAACAATCTCTCACTGGGAAGTTAAGATGACAAGTTTAGACTCCAGGCTTGAGAAGCAAGCTGATCTAGACTTGGATGGGAGGATAGACGCCACGAGAGGATGCGGAAGGCCTCTTGATAAGTCTGGTTCGAACAATCTAATCACTAGAATTGTTCTTGGGTTTCTGATTCGAATCAATCGAAAGAGAAAAAGAGAAAAGATAATTTTATTAAAAAGATGGTTAAGAATTACATAAGAGTCTCAGAGAATATAAAGAAGAGAGGAGACGAAGAGGAGAAGAGAGGAGGTGCGGAGGGAGTTAATGCTCGGTGAGTTTCGAGACATGCCTCGGAAACTCACCAAAGACCAACTTAAAATAAACACACAACTGAAGTCTCACGCAAATAAAACTCACAGACATAAGTTTAAATTCAAATAACTAAAATAGAAATAAAGATAGAAAGAAAAGAGATAGACGGTCCGCGCCAAATAGTCTCGAAACGGCCGGACTAGGTCGGATCAATGCCAAGCAAAGATGAACCTATGGACCACGAACCTCATTAAAAACCTTCCTTTGGAAAACCACTTGGGAAAAACAAAAGGCAAGGGAAAAAGAGTGTAAGTGAGCCATAGGGCTTGACACTAATCATCCCGGACATGAACCATGACCAGCGTGGCCGCGGTATCATTAGCGTCCGAGTGACCCCTTTGAACCAAAGCTTGTCGTAGCAATGTTCCAACTGTGTTAATGAGTTCCTTAGTCCTAGAATGGGTCTTAGAACCAGCTAGCACTTCCTTGGCCGAACAAGAACGCTTCCTAACACCAATTGACCAGTCCGTAGTTTCCTTATGGACCAGTTCCAACGACTCCTCGACCAGCTCTAGCATTTTCTCGACCGGGTCCAACATTTCCTCGACCATCAGCATTCCATCCTGGACGCTATCCATTCTCGCATCAGGCTCCCCCGTTGAAAAGGATTTGTCCTCAAATCTGGAATACCTGCCAAGAACAACGCCAAGTTAGTTTTCCAAAAGAAAAGAAACTTGATAAGGACATAACAATATTTAAGCATAATAGAAAGGTAAAGAAAAAGCTTAGGCGAAGATTCGGTGTGAGGGCTGGCACTGAATGGGTTCTGTCCGTGGACTCCAGGGGTGCTGAACACTTTCCAAAGATCTTCCTTGGTTCCAAGCTTTGTATCACGGAAGTAGTCTAGAACAAAGGTTCGATGTCGTGCGGTTTCATTAGTTGAGTTTCTGTTCTTCATTTCAAACGTCTGTTCCTTGGAAGCCTTAGCTCTGTCCTTTGATCCTGCCATGTCTCATAGTAAGTAAAATCTTGATTAGAAGACAGGAAATCTACAACAGGACCGGGTTGTACTATCATTAATTTAAAGCTATTAGAAACTATTTTAAAGAGTTTAAGAAATCCTGTTAAGTCCGGAATGTCCGTGGACTGGACTTGGATGGTTGCACGGGTCTGGCTCTCTTCCTTGACTTGAAAAATGTATAGAGTCTTGTCGCCATCATAAGCAAAGTATTTGGCACTCAAATCGGAGGGATACTCCTTGAAGACTTCATTTTGTTCCGTTGGTGCTTCCTTGTCTTGGCCAGATGGTGGAGCTTTGTTTGGTTCTAGAGACACACTGTAGTGGTAGAACTGATCCTCCTGTCTTGGGCCATTACCTATATCCTGCAAAGATAAATCACTCGGTAGCACCGGTGTAATGTTAAATGAACAAGAAAAATCATCATTAAGTCCAAAATAGTTTGGTTCAGCCCATGGTTTATTTCTTTCACTTATCCTAGCCATAGCAAAATGATTGGCTTTCTTGCTTGGTTCCTGTTTGCCTTGGAGTCGAACTTGATCAAGATAAACTTCATGTGGTGACATCGGCACTAGAGTGGTCTTCCTTCCCTTGAACTCGAACGTATGCCGGTTGGTGAAGCCATCATGAACAACCTTCCTATCAGATTGCCACGGCCTCCCAAGCAGAATATGTCCAGCTTCCACTGGTCGAACATCACACAAAATTTCATCTTCATATTTGCCGATTACTATAGGAACCTCCACTTGATGCTTTACTTTCATTTCGCCATCCTTGCTAAGCCACTGAAGATCACACGGTTTTGGATGCTTCTTAATTTCCAATCCCAGCTTCTTAACCATTGTTTCACTTGCAACATTAGTACAACTCCCACCGTCAATGATAAGGCTGCAAACTTTTCCTTTAACAAAGCATCGCGTGTGAAACAAGTTAGCTCGTTGTTCTTGTTCTTCGGACTTAGACTGTATGCTGAGCGTCCTCACTGCTACTAGCAACTCTCCCTTAGCTGGTAATTCAACATTCTCATCTTCAGGCTGCTTAACTTCTGGTTGCTCATCTTCGGATTCATACTTGCCATTATCCTTTAGAACCATTATCCTTTTGTTGGTACACTCACTCGCATAATGTCCCATTCCTTGACACTTGTAGCACTTGATTCTGCTGGTTCTGGATTCAGTTTTTCCTTTATCTCCATAAGTTCTTGCTTGAGAGTTTGAAATAGCCGGCTGCTTGCTTTCACTTGGTACCCTCGGCTTTTCTTCTCTCGGATAACCTCTTGTGTAACTACTACTTCCCGCTCCAAACTGAGTCCGTATTGGACCTCTTCTCTTAAGTTGTTGTTCAATGAGTATAGCTTGGTGTAGCATTTCCTGTAGGTCAACATGGGGCTGGATCTCCAATCGGTCTTGAATATCACGCTGCAAACCTCCTAGAAACCTAGACATGGTAGCCTCTCGGGCCTCTTGAACATCAGCTTGTATCAACAAAGTTTCCATCTCCTGGTAGTATTCCTCAACACTCTTACTACCTTGCACAAGCCTCCTCAACTGATTATGCAACTCCCGGTAATAGTAACTAGGCACAAAACGTTTCCGCATGATAGTCTTCATCTCGTTCCAAGTAGAAACCGGATACTCTTGATTTCTTCTTCTAGACGTAACCAACTGATCCCACCAACTCAAAGCATAGTCAGTGAACTCAGTAGCTGCAACTTTAACTCGGTTCACCTCAGTGTAATGTTGACAATCAAACACCAACTCAATCTTCTTTTCCCACTCCAAGTAAGCACTCGGATCATTTTTCCCTTGAAAAGAAGGTATACGGAGCTTGAGTCCTCCAAAACCATCCTGGGGCTGGTTCCTCTCATGTCTCATGTGCCTGTGCCTCCTATGACTGCCACGAGAAGAGCCACTGTAATAATCCTCTGCTTCAAAATCTCCAGGTTCTCTTGGAAGCGGTCTTTGATTAATTTCCCGGGGTTCTCTTAGAACTTCTCCTTATTGCCTTGCTTTATGAACGTTTCCCTCATCATTTCTTGCTGTATTAGCTTCTTGAGATCCTCTAGCATCACGAATCATCTCTGGAAGAATTTGCTCTTGCAGAACATTAAATCTTTCATCCATCAATCGAGCCATCTTTGCCGTGAGAGCAACGATCAGAAGTTGATTGTTGTTGCGGCTGGTTCCACTGTGATCAGACATCCTTTTCCTGAAACAACACAACAAGATACACCAGTAAAGAGTCCTTTTGATAATCAAATCGGTCCTAATTCTTAAAAACACGAAAATGACTCTTGGTATTCAATATCATCTGATGAACACTGTCAACGACTATTTTCAGAAAATGATCTCGGAAAACAAACAAAACAAATCCAAAAAGTTTCAAACCAATTTTAACAAATACTAGACTCAAATTCACGATTTTACGACTATTTTCCGATACAATTGATTTCACGATTTTATCACAAGCCAGTATTTAATTAAAATTCGAAAAAATTGGGACGAAAACCACTTAACTTCTCAATGTTGCTCTGATACCACTTGATACGATTCTGGGTGGAGAATCGTGTCCCAATCTCTCACTGGGAAGTTAAGATGACAAGATTAGACTCCAGGCTTGAGCAGCAAGCTGATCTAGAGTTGGATGGGAGGATAGACGCCACGAGAGGATGCGGAAGGCCTCTTGATAAGTCTGGTTCGAACAATCTAATCACTAGAATTGTTCTTGGGTTTCTGATTCGAATCAATCGAAAGAGAAAAAGAGAAAAGATAATTTTATTAAAAAGATGTTTAAGAATTACATAAGAGTCTCAGAGAATATAAAGAAGAGAGGAGACGAAGAGGAGAAGAGAGGAGGTGCGGAGGGAGTTAATGCTAGGTGAGTTTCGAGACATGCCTCGGAAACTCACCAAAGACCAACTTAAAATAAACACACAACTGAAGTCTCACGCAAATAAAACTCACTGACATAAGTTTAAATTCAAATAACTAAAATAGAAATAAAGATAGAAAGAAAAGAGATAGACGGTCCGCGCCAAATAGTCTCGAAACGGCCGGACTAGGTCGGATCAATGCCAAGCAAAGATGAACCTATGGACCACGAACCTCATTAAAAACCTTCCTTTGGAAAACCACTTGGGAAAAACCAAAGGCAAGGGAAAAAGAGTGTAAGTGAGCCATAGGGCTTGACACTAATCATCCCGGACATGAACCATGACCAGCGTGGCCGCGGTATCATTAGCGTCCGAGTGACCCCTTTGAACCAAAGCTTGTCGTAGCAATGTTCCAACTGTGTGAATGAGTTCCTTAGTCCTAGAATGGTCTTAGAACCAGCTAGCACTTCCTTGGCCGAACAAGAACGCTTCCTAACACCAATTGACCAGTCCGTAGTTTCCTTCTCGACCAGTTCCAACCACTCCTCGACCAGCTCTAGCATTTTCTCGACCGGGTCCAACATTTCCTCGACCATCAGCATTCCATCCTGGACGCTATCCATTCTCGCATCAGGCTCCCCCAGTTGAAAAGGATTTGTCCTTAAATCTGGAATACCTGCCAAGAACAACGCCAAGTTAGTTTTCCAAAAGAAAAGAAACTTGATAAGGACATAACAATATTTAAGCATAAGAGAAAGGTAAAGAAAAAGCTTTGGCGAAGATTCGGTGTGAGGGCTGGCAGTGAATGGGTTCTGTCCGTGGACTCCAGGGGTGCTGAACACTTTCCAAAGATCTTCCTTGGTTCCAAGCTTTGTATCACGGAAGTAGTCTAGAACAAAGGTTCGATGTCGTGCGGTTTCATTAGTTGAGTTTCTGTTCTTCATTTCAAACGTCTGTTCCTTGGAAGCCTTAGCTCTGTCCTTTGATCCTGCCATGTCTCATAGTAAGTAAAATCTTGATTAGAAGATAGGAAATCTACAACAGGACCGGGTTGTACTATCATTAGTTTAAAGCTATTAGAAATTATTTTAAAGAGTTTAAGAAATCCTGTTAAGTCCGGAATGTCCGTGGAATGGACTTGGATGGTTGCACGGGTCTGGCTCTCTTCCTTGACTTGAAAAATGTATAGAGTCTTCTCGCCATCATAAGCAAAGTATTTGGCACTCAAATCGGAGGGATACTCCTTGAAGACTTCATTTTGTTCCGTTGGTGCTTCCTTGTCTTGGCCAGATGGTGGAGCTTTGTTTGGTTCTAGAGACACACTGTAGTGGTAGAACTGATCCTCCTGTCTTGGGCCATTACCTATATCCTGCAAAGATAAATCACTCGGTAGCACCGGTGTAATGTTAAATGAACAAGAAAAATCATCATTAAGTCCAAAATAGTTTGGTTCAGCCCATGGTTTATTTCTTTCACTTATCCTAGCCATAGCAAAATGATTGGCTTTCTTGCTTGGTTCCTGTTTGCCTTGGAGTCGAACTTGATCAAGATAAACTTCATGTGGTGACATCGGCACTAGAGTGGTCTTCCTTCCCTTGAACTCGAACGTATGCCGGTTGGTGAAGCCATCATGAATAACCTTCCTATCAGATTGCCACGGCCTCCCAAGCAGAATATGTCCAGCTTCCATTGGTAGAACATCACACAAAATTTCATCTTCATATTTGCCGATTACTATAGGAACCTCCACTTGATGCTTTACTTTCATTTCGCCATCCTTGCTAAGCCACTGAAGATCACACGGTTTTGGATGCTTCTTAATTTCCAATCCCAGCTTTTTAACCATTGTTTCACTTGCCACATTAGTACAACTCCCACCGTCAATGATAAGCCTGCAAACTTTTCCTTTAACAAAGCATCGCGTATGAAACAAGTTAGCTTGCTGTTCTTGTTCTTCGGACTTAGACTGTATGCTGAGCGTCCTCACTGCTACTAGCAACTCTCCCTTAGCTGGTAATTCAACATTCTCATCTTCAGGCTGCTTAACTTCTGGTTGCTCATCTTCGGATTCATACTTGCCATTATCCTTTAGAACCATTATCCTTTTGTTGGTACACTCACTCGCATAATGTCCCATTCCTTGACACTTGTAGCACTTGATTCTGCTGGTTCTGGATTCAGTTTTTCCTTTATCTCCATAAGTTCTTGTTTCAGAGTTTGAAATAGCCGGCTGCTTGCTTTCACTTGGTACCCTCGGCTTTTCTTCTCTCGGATAACCTCTTGTGTAACTACTACTTCCCGCTCCAAACTGAGTCCGTATTGGACCTCTTCTCTTAAGTTGTTGTTCAATGAGTATAGCTTGGTGTAGCATTTCCTATAGGTCAACATGGGGCTGGATCTCCAATCGGTCTTGAATATCACGCTGCAAACCTCCTAGAAACCTAGACATGGTAGCCTCTCGGTCCTCTTGAACATCAGCTTGTATCAACAAAGTTTCCATCTCCTGGTAGTATTCCACAACACTCTTACTACCTTGCACAAGCCTCCTCAACTGATTATGCAACTCCCGGTAATAGTAACTAGGCACAAAACGTTTCCGCACGATAGTCTTCATCTCGTTCCAAGTAGAAACCGGATACTCTTGATTTCTTCTTCTAGACGTAACCAACTGATCCCACCAACTCAAAGCATAGTCAGTGAACTCAGTAGCTGCAACTTTAACTCGGTTCACCTCAGTGTAATGTTGACAATCAAACACCAACTCAATCTTCTTTTCCCACTCCAAGTAAGCACTCGGATCATTTTTCCCTTGAAAAGAAGGTATACGGAGCTTGAGTCCTCCAAAACCATCCTGGGGCTGGTTCCTCTCATGTCTCATGTGCCTGTGCCTCCTATGACTGCCACGAGAAGAGCCACTGTAATAATCCTCTGCTTCAAAATCTCCAGGTTCTCTTGGAAGCGGTCTTTGATTAATTTCCCGGGGTTCCCTTAGAACTTCTCCTTGTTGCCTTGCTTTATGAACGTTTCCCTCATCATTTCTTGCTGTATTAGCTTCTTGAGATCCTCTAGCATCACGAATCATCTCTGGAAGAATTTGCTCTTGCAGAACATTAAATCTTTTATCCATCAATCGAGCCATCTTTGCCGTGAGAGCATCGATCAGAAGTTGATTGTTGTTGCGGCTGGTTCCACTGTGATCAGACATCCTTTTCCTGAAACAACACAACAAGATACACCATTAAAGAGTCCTTTTGATAATCAAATCGGTCCTAATTCTTAAAAACACGAAAATGACTCTTGGTATTCAATTTCATCTGATAAACACTGTCAACGACTATTTTCAGAAAATGATCTCGGAAAATTAACAAAACAAATCCAAAAATTTTCAAAGCAATTTTAACAAATACTAGACTCAAAATCGGTTCCGATCCAATTGATTTCACGATTTTATCACAAGCCAATATTTAATTAAAATTCGAAAAAATTGGGACGAAAACCACTTAACTTCTCAATGTTGCTCTGATACCACTTGATACAATTCTGGGTGGAGAATCGAGTCCCAATCTCTCACTGGGAAGTTAAGATGACAAGATTAGACTCCAGGCTTGAGCAGCAAGCTGATCTAGAGTTGGATGGGAGGATAGACGCCACGAGAGGATGCGGAAGGCCTCTTGATAAGTCTGGTTCGAACAATCTAATCACTAGAATTGTTCTTGGGTTTCTGATTCGAATCACTCGAAAGAGAAAAAGAGAAAAGATAATTTTATTAAAAAGATGGTTAAGAATTACATAAGAGTCTCAGAGAATATAAAGAAGAGAGGAGACGAAGTGGAGAAGAGAGGAGGAGCGGAGGGAGTTAATGCTCGGTGAGTTTCGAGACATGCCTCGGAAACTCACCAAAGACCAACTCAAAATAAACACACAACTGAAGTCTCACGCAAATAAAACTCACAGACATAAGTTTAGTTCAAATAACTAAAATAGAAATAAAGATAGAAAGAAAAGAGATAGACGGTCCGCGCCAAAAAGTCTCGAAACGGCCGGACTAGGTCGGATCAATGCCAAGCAAAGATGAACCTATGGACCACGAACCTCATTAAAAACCTTCCTTTGGAAAACCACTTGGGAAAAACCAATGGCAAGGGAAAAAGAGTGTAAGTGAGCCATAGGGCTTGACACTAATCATCCCAGACATGAACCATGACCAGCGTGGCCGCGGTATCATTAGCGTCCGAGTGACCCCTTTGAACCAAAGCTTGTCGTAGCAATGTTCCAACTGTGTGAATGAGTTCCTTAGTCCTAGAACGGGTCTTAGAACCAGCTAGCACTTCCTTGGCCGAACAAGAACGCTTCCTAACACCAATTTACCAGTCCGTAGTTTCCTTCTCGACCAGTTCCAACGACTCCTCGACCAGCTCTAGCATTTTTTCGACCGGGTCCAACATTTCCTCGACCATCAGCATTCCATCCTGGACGCTATCCATTCTCGCATCAATACCAAAAAGCCCTTTCATACCAAACACCATCAACCCTGAATGATACCTTCTAATGAGAAAGCTAACACACCTCTTAATGAATGTAGGGAGTTAACTGACGTGAATGCAGAGTTCTTTTGTAGGTTTTAGATTGATGGGCAAGAGTTGTGAAAGTTGTGAGTCTATAGTGAGAATATTCTTACATGAGTCTTTGTATTTATGAGCCACAGATAATACCTTGGAGCATGGTCCCTGATCATAGGAGAGTTTCCGAGATTTTCAAAACCTCTCCCCCAGTTTAGCTTTCTTGTTTGCTTGAGGACAAGCAGAGTCTAAGTCTGGGGGAGTTGATAACATCGTATTTTAGCCCACTTTTCCTATGTTTTTATCAGGTTTCTAAGGAAGAGAGCAAGTAGCAAGTTATTGTGGATACTTTGAAGGCATTTCCCACCATTTGAGCCTCCATGACTTATTTATGAGTTTTTGAGAAAAATAGACGAGACGGCAAAGCAAAACACGTTTTTAGACAGTTGCAGACCACCAGAGGTATGACATCTTTTGAGGGACTTCCCCATACCCAATTTTGGAGTTCCTGGTGTCTATAGAAAGCCAGAAGTATCAAGATTCACTTCGAACAAGAATCAATACAATTCATTCAACCATTTGGGAGATGCGTTTCGATGAGTGAAGCCCTGTCAAGACCGGTCACAAGAAGACCGGTCGTAGCCCTCTTGATGTGACCGGCCATACACATCTGCGACTGGTGCCTCCTCTCTTGGCACTAGCGGTCACAAGGGCTCATGACTGGTCCTGATTTTTTTGATCTTGGTACTTAATGAAACTCTTTAGTTTTGTCCCGAAAGTTCTAATCCGATTTCCTAAGCCCAAAACCCTATAACTCCTCCTTCTTAACCTAATATTTTGGTGTGAACCCTAATCACAACTAAGAGAACCGAATTCTAGTGTCCAGAGACAGAGAGCCGCCTCCTCCAAGGGTCCATCTTGTTGCCTCAAAGTCCTTGAATCGTTTATGATATTTTTTTCTATCATATATATTGTGTTTCTTTGCATCATGAGCTAGTAGAACTCTTTGTTGGGTTTTATGGGGTGATTCAAGGGGAATTCATGGTTAGATTCATTTAGGTTGTTGGATCCAGATGTTAGTCACATGTTAGGTATCTCTTGAGACATCATTAACTTAATGCATGTTGTTTGAACTGATCACCAAGCACTGAACTTAAAGAGTAGGAGCATCAACATGTACACCTAGCTCTCGGACATAGTGTTACCAAAGCCTAGCGCCATGGCCTGCCAAAGCTGAGTTATGGAGCTTTGTGAACGTATCGAACTTGTTAGTAATGCTTTGATACGTGCGCTGTTGTCTGTGTGAATTGAGCAATGGAGTACGAGGATTTTAGACTTTCATTCTATTAATCATAGTTTGTTTGTTCATTCGTGTTCGTAGTTGAGAACCTAGACTAGAACATTAGTTACTTGCATATGATCTTACATTCCTAATTCTTTTAGAACCATGACGAACCTAAGATCACCCTAGGCGCCCAACGCTTCCTCTTATTACTTTACAACCAATTTTATTTCATTACTTAGTCATTAGAAAAACCCAAAACAAACCGCTTTCATATCATTGTCTTAGCCAGAACTCTTTCATTGCATTCATTATGTGTTAGCTAGTACTCTCTGTGGGATCGATTCTCAAATACTACGTACATTTAACTGTGCACTTTCTGTAGTCGTGTGTTTCTTTTGAGGTAAAAGATTGAAGCATAATATCACACGCATCACACCCTTTCCATGGAGCCGGCAGTATTTTAGAGGTACGTCGTCAACAACTTTCAGGGCATTTGGCATGCCATATCCACCCTCACTCGTTATGGGTGCATTCACTCATCTCACCCCACGACGTGATACCTCCACAGCCGATGCTAGTTCCCTCACACTCTGAGAGCACCGCGAATGAGTCCGATGGGGACTAGTTTTCTTTTCCCTTTTCTCTTTTGTTTTTATTTTTCTTTTCGTTTGAACTCGAGTCATTTTTATTTCTTTAGCGTCAGTTTGTTGTTATGTCTTTGATTTGGAACTTAATGAACTATGATATTATGTTATCTTTGGTGTTTCTGACATGTGTTCTATTAATTCAACAGCATACCACTCGGAGTTTTAGATTATTTGAACTGATTAGTCTGATCACGATGCAGTTGTCGATCAACACCAACCATTGGTGTCGCTCGACACCAAGACCCACTAAACGACTAAGTGCTCTTCACTCTGGTTTTAACTCAGTTCCATTTCTTTTGTTTACCAATCTCTGGTTTGGCACTTCTGAAGACAGTGTTGTTCAAGTATGGGGAGGTAGTTACTAACATTATCTTTTGTTTTCTTAAGAGTTTGCCGAGTCAGTTGAGTCTGTTTATCGAGTCGAAACCGTGTCCATGAAACTATGATTTTCAGAGGAACCACCACATTTGCAGGAACTTAAGTGACCATTTGATTCAAACTTGATTGGCATATGAGACTAACGGAAAAACCAAAGGCTTAATAGTGGACTTGAGACGCCCATATTTCTAGCAGGAATCCACTAACACCGGAGCCAATTTCTGTCAGTTCTTTTTACCTCATCAATGTGACAGATGTTTTGGGGCTTGACTCATATTTCATACCGGACAAGACAACCTCTGTAAAACATCAAAGTGGTACTCTTCTCCCTTATTCAAAATAAAAAGCAGAAAAGATGAATGATTCTCTCTTGAGTAAAGAGGTAGGAAAATTTCCCATGACCCCATCGCCAACACCTTTGAGTTAAAAAAAAAGAAAAGAGAGAAAGTAATAAAAAAAATAGATAACAAAAAGAATAAGTCTGGGGGAGACAAAAGAGTACCCAAAATGCTAAATGGGTATTCTCTCACGGTATAGTACAAGAAAGAGTCTAGAAGGTCCTTGGCATCAAAATCAGAGATGAGACCCGGCGATGAAGGAGCTGTGGACTATGTTGTGAAATTGTGGGTTGAATACGGAAGGCTATGAATGTCTGAAGTGAAGTACATGGTCGTCTGGATCCTTTCAGGTAAGAATTTCTAGTGGCTTACTAAGGTGAATGTGAGTGTGGTGCTCTTATGACTAAATGAGTTTCTGTGTGTTTCAAACCTCTTTCTCTTGTTTAGTTTTCTGTTTTTAGTAAGGGCAAGCAAAAGTTAAGTCTGGGGAGTTGATATATCATGGTTTTTACCGGTTTTCAGCCATGATATAAGTATATAATCGAGTCTTAATTGTGTCTTTTGAGTCGTTATCGAGTCTTTTACTGGTTTACATGTGCTGGAGACTTTGTGGATGATTATGGAGCATATGGAGCATTTGTGGCTGAAGAGACGAAGTGGTGCCTTTGATGGTCAGTGGTTTCATTCGACACTGGCACATGGTGTCGCTCGACACACGTCGTCACGCTCAGTTCACGCAGAAGTTATCCAGTTTTGAAGATTTGCAACTTTACCCCAGAAGTTCCAGAAGTTTACAAAGAAGACTTAGGTCGTGTTTTAGACTATTTATTAGGTTTTTAGGTTTATGATTATCTATTTGGATTTTTGCAAGAGTTTAGAGAGCGATTAGAGCTGGGGGCTGTTCTTGCTACTTGTACTCCTTGAGAGGAGATCTTGAACCATTGTTTTCTATTCTTTCATTTATCTTTATATGATATCTATTTTAGTTATGTCTTTTGTTCCAATTGATATGTTTGATTAGATCACTTGCTAGGTTAAACTTGGATTTATAATATAGAGATCTCTTGTATATATTGGTATTTTATTTGAATTCGTAGTACTTGAGGGAAGGAGCCGTCTCTCCCGTCATTTTGTTGACCCGTACAATTTGCCTTTGAAAAGTGTTATATCACTCTTGTATTTATTTATTTATATTTATTTATTTATAAGCGTCATTCTCTTTTCAAAACAAGGGAAATAGGTAATTTTCAACTTTTTATTTATTTCTTCGATTGTCTTGTATTCGAGACGATCCCCCTTCTTTATATTAAAGAGATTAGGGTTTCTTTCGAAATTGGAGAAACCAACTTAAATTGAGAAATTCTCATTCTCTCTCCCGAAGCGGATCGAATTATCCCATTAATCAATCATCTCATTTCCTCTTTCTTCGTCTTCTCTTCTCTTCTTCTTCTCCCAAAAACCACTGTGAGTGACGACAGGAGAAAATCAAGAAAATCCAGAAAATCAAGAGAATCAAGAAAATCAGGAAAATCAAGTAGTCATTTTCCGTCTGGTTAGAATAAATGTATGAATGAATGATGAATGATGAATGATGTGTTAGAAGGCATTCAACCATAAGACATTCAAAATAAAACTAAAAACGACAATTCAATAATAAGTCTTTCAAAATAAACACAAGTCTTTCAAAATCCCTTCAAAATAAACATAAACATAAGTCTTACAAGGCACCAACCCAGTCTAGTCTTTCAAAATAAACATAAGTCATTCAAACATAAGTCTTACAAGGCACCAGCCTACTCTTCTTATATCAAGGCATATGACCGGAAAGCTGCTCGATTTGACCCACCAGCATAGCCACCAACTCTTTGAGGTTTGCAATCTCTTTATGCAGTTCATTGATATATATCTCATGAACGTTGTAAAGCCCCCGAAAATTTTTTTCGACATCAATTTGCACCTTTCTCGTCTCTTCTTCAATAGCAAGTTCCCAACATTTCCGAAGGTGTAAGCCATCATTCTGCACATAAAGACATATATATCATCATATAAGAATACATTAATGACATTAATGTATAAGCGATGTAGTCTTCTTCTCACCTTAAATACATCGCATGTTAAGAATTTCTTTCCTATGGTTCTCGGTTCAGTTGAGATCTCTTCAATCATTTTACCACCACATGGACATCTTGACGGAGGAAGGCCAAAGTCACCATCGGCTATTAATGTACGCATTTCCTCTTCTTTCCTGTTTCGCTTCATTTCATAGTACCAAGGGTCCCTCTCATAAAGTTTATCCATTGTAACCTAACAAAACATAGTGAGGACCTAATTCATAATTGATTGGAATTCATAACAAAACATAGTGAATTCCTAATTTAATAGATTACATAATGACCTAATTCAATCGAGGACCTAATTCAATCGAGAACCAAAATTCATACAAAAAGAATATATTCAAAAGAGATTCTCAGAAAATTCACAGAAAAGCTTACCCGAAATTGAGTGGAGCTGTAGATGGATGAGATAATGGGGGTAAATCTCTCGAAGGCAGGAGCGGAAGGATAGAGAGGAGAAAGAGAGAAATAAGAGAAAAATTAAAAAGGAGACATAAAGGACCGAGTCTCGTGAATTGGAAATTGGAAATGGAGGGAAAACAATTATTTTGGTATAACAAAATTTGGTTTGGGCGCGAAAACAATTATCCCACGTGCGCCAATCATTCGGAGGTACCTTAATCACATGTGCGCCGCCAAAGTATACAAAGTAATACGTAAGAAAGTAGTAATACCAAATATCCATAGTAGTTCTACTTTGGTTGTTTTTTTAGTTTTACATACAATAAGTATTTCCATGTGTTTTATGCATCAATAAAGTTGAATGCATATATTCCTGTAACTAAATTATCATAAGGTCGTTATTATTTACAAAGATGGGGATAATAGTAGTTATTTTAAAGTTGTTCACAACGCCTAATAGTAGTTATTAAAATTTTTCCATGTTGATACTTTCCATGTTGATAATGTAATTTTTCCATGTTCGTACTTTCCATGTTGATATTTTAATTTTTCATTTTTAATTTAATTTGTATTTTGATCAAATTTGAATATACAATTTAATTTGTATTTTGATCAAATTTGAATATCCAAATTTGTAGATGTCGGATAAAGATCAATTAAAGAAAGTAGTACTCCCCCATTTAAACAACAAAAAACAACCTTGTCCGGAAAACATCAAAATGAGTAATTAAACAAAATAACATTAAACAAAAGAAATTAAAAACATATGCTTGCATCCCATCATTTTTTGGTTTGTTCTCTCTCTTGAGCTTCAGACTGTTTAACGTCCCCTCCTTTGAAGATCTCTGCAGAAGTCGCGAAGAAACATTGGTAACGGCGCCAGCTTCCCCAACTGGAAGTTCTCCCATTCTGCTGGGTCTGCTTCTAGCCTCCGTATTCCAACCTCCGTTTTCTCCAATTCCTTCAGCAGGTGAGCGTGGTGTTTCACGTACGCCTTATGCTGAATCTTCATCTGAGTAGCAAATCAACCCAGTTTAATGGTAAAACATAGACTCGAATCAAATAAAACCCATTTACAGCAAATCTAACAAAACAGAGGAGACTCGAATAAAATAAAACAGAGGATGCAGAAGGTCGTACTTACCATGTTGAACGACCTATTAGTTTCGGTCATTTGCTCTGAGGAGAAGTGAGCCGGCAATTGCGAAACTTGAACTTCACCAATGGCGAAGTTCCGGGGTTCAGGAAAATATTCCGGAGACGCATTTGTGACTGCCGGGTGTCTCCACGGTAACAGCGGCGTCTGATCTCTCACTCCCCGAGAAGCATGAGTTACGGTGGGAGGAAAACGAATAGGGGACAGAGAACGATCTACTCGGGGACGACCGAAATACCCTCGGGTTGGAGATCGACGGCGATGGCGGTCAGGGGAAGAGTCACCATTTTCATCAGAAGAAGTTCTTCCGGGAGAGTCACCACTTTGCATGATTAAAGATTTAGAGGAGAGAGACACGCTTCTGAGACGAGAATCAGGACTCGAGAAGATCTCTCTGATATACGAAGATCTCTTCGCTCTCCTCTGCTAGATGGATATGCGTGACGTTTAGTCTTCTCTTTTGCATCGCTTGACGTGATGTTCCCGTTAATAAATGGGCTTAAAAAACCGAAAAGAAAAACATGATTAATTAATTAGAACTGGGCCTTAAATAGATTACTAATGGACTAAATGGGCTCACATGAATTTAAACGCGAATGTTTCAAGTGTCTTCAAGCAGACCAGTTTTACAAACAGAATAGTAATACCAGTTTTACAAACAGATTAAAAGTATACGAATTCTCAATTCAAACACTACTATTTCCAAATAACCACCATTGTAGTGATTGTCTCGGCCTCCTTTTATTCTGCGTCCTTGAACGCCTTTCCCTAGCCGATGGAAACCTTTTTGTTTTCTTTCTTCCCGATTTTACTTTTTGATCCGGAGGTAAGATTCGTTTCCTGATGATCTCATCCGGGACATCCCATTGAAACCTATCTGGCACTAAATAGATTGTGTCGTAATATGCCATTGCCCACAGCTCCATCCAATAATATTTTGAACACAAATCATGTAATTGCATATCACGAACTCTATCATCACGCCTAATGAAAGCGGCTAGAGCGTGCAAACAAGGTATCTTCTCAATATCGAACACCCTGCAACTACAACTTTTCTTTAGCAACTTCACCTCATAAGGCTTCCTATCACTACCGATAACATTGTCAAGATCAAAACTGTTTAGCTCCGTCACTTTCAATTTCTCTGCTACAGCCCATTAATCATGCATGCGGTTCTCCACTAAAGGCACCATTTTATTTGCAATCGTTCCAGACACGGCCTCCTTTCGATGATCATTAAACCAACGAGAAAATGTTCCAATGATCTCATCAAGCATGGGTATTAAGGAGTACTTCCTTGCCTCCAGAAAAACACTATTCAGTGATTCCACACAGTTGCTTGTGTCTAAGTTGTATCTTTCTCCTGGAAAACAACACCTTGCCCATTTTTCTTTCACAGTAGTATCCTCCAAATACTTGGCTGCAGAAGGATACCTGATCTTAAATTGAGTATAAGCACAGTTGAACTCAGCATCTGTGTATTTCCTACTGCACTCCATGAATCTCCATGCGACTACGTCTTTGTTGGCGTTTGAAACATGCCCTTTAACATTTTGGGACAAATGCCATATACAATACCCATGACGAGCCAACCGAAACACATTAGCTATGGCGCCGATGAGCCTTGCATTTCTATCACTCATGAAGACCAACTCGGAAGAGTCCGCTATAACTGTTTTCAACATCTCCATAAACCACGTCCAACTAGCATCATTCTCACCATCGAGGACACCAAACGCTAAGGGATAATGGTGCCGATTCGGATCTTGAGCTGTGGCAAAAATTAGCACACCACCATAGCCGTTCTTCAAAAATGTGGCATCGACAATTATCACTTTCCTCATGACTTTAAACCCTTCAATGCTAACTCCCAAAGCTATGAGCAGATACTTGAATTTTCCCTTCTCATCCAATTCCACACGCGTTATTGCACCATGATTTTTCTTCTCTAACATGTGCGAATAGCAATACAACATCTTGTAGCTTTCTTCCGGGGTACCACGCAAATCGCTAACAGCTAGATTTCTCCCTCTCAACGCTGTGGAGTATGATATCTTCACACCTAATTTTGTATGAACAAGATCCATGATTGCTCTAGCTGGTGGCATTCTCATTTGTCCTGGATAATCCTCTTGCAAAATAGCTGCAACTAATTGTGGTGTGCCATGCCTCTTCATTTTGCTGCTGTCGCTCTGACTAGCCCGAGAACATATATGCATCTTGGTGTACGTCCTAATAGAGAAAATTTCTGTATTTCGAATCCTTGTAGCTCGTAAACCCCATTTACAGCTTTCTTGACTACATTTTAGCACTAAACGTCCAGGTTCTGACTTTTTGATAGCAAAACAGAAACTGTTAGCAAATGATGCTCTATCTACAACATCTTGCAATGCCTTCCTGTTTCGAAATTCTTGAAGTAGACTCACACCCAAACCGTCTTCCCATGCCTCTATAAACTGACTACTTTCTACAACAGGTCGACCCTCAACATAATCATCACCCATATCCGACCTATCAATACCTTTATCCACACCTTCATCACGTGACACAGCTTCATCATCCACACTTGCCTCATGTTCTTCTTCTCCTTGTTCTCTTTCAGCATACAGAATAATGGCATCTCTGTTTCCACCATCAATTGAATCCAACTCCTCATAGTTCTTACCAACAGAACTTTTCCCGGCTCTGGATAGTTGCTCGGGCAGTTCCGCTGTAGTGATGATCTCCACAAACAAAATACATCTACGGTTCTCTTTATCAATGGACATAAGATAAACACTCACATCCTCGTCATCAGAAATAGTTAACTGTTCCTCACATCCCACCAGTAGTGGATAGTAACTCAATTGCAATTTAACCTTACTTTCATCTAATGCAAGTTTCTTGTATATCCTACCTTCTATCATCGACAAAGTTATCTCCTCCACTGATGTCTTCAACAATAAACTATAAATGCGACTCTGGCATTTAAAATGCATGCTGACATTGTTGCTCATTGTATCCTGCATTTATACGCGATATACTACATTTATCAGTAATACAAGTTAACTAGTTATACTACAATTTATCAGTAATCCCAGTTTTACAAGTTCTAGTAGTTTTACCCAAGTCCAAATCGCAAGAACTCAAATTGGATCTTCTAAACCACAATACGATACGATTCAACAGCAGAAATTCATTTCTTACCAGTTTAAAGTCCTACTCTGTCCACAAATCAGGGTAAAACACCCAATGTGCTTAGCAAATTAATCAAATCCGCATTTCTAATTATCAAACATACTTACCTGTTCTGACCCACAGAACTTCGATTTTGAATCAAAATGCCAGACAGAGCTAAACGAAAAATGAATAGGGAGTTCCACGATGCCGGAAACAGCCCACGACGGTGGAATCAGATGTCGACGGCGGTAATTCAATTTTTGACTTTCTCGTCCGAAACCCAATTAATTTTGACTTTTTTCAATTTTGGTTTTTTCAATTTATTTTTGAGATTATTTTTTGTTTTCTCAATTATTTTCGGAATTATTTTTGAAAGGGTATTTTAGTCCCCACACATTGGGCTTCTGAGACGATTTCTCGGTGAAAAGGGGTAGAGTGAAAGAAAAGAAAAAGGGGAATTTTTAGAATAAATTCTAATTTAATTTAAGATTATTTCTAGAAGATCCAAATTTTTTTATTTTTAGGCGAGCCAAATGAAAATTTTTTTTCGCGGTTAAGAAACAATAACAGTTAACAATTTGTATGTGCTATCACATAGCAGTTAGAAAACCAAAAGTAAGTGGGACCATATTGTTTTTTACCGCCCAATATATCATAGCGTTTATTATTTTAAAAAAACTATGAAAATAGGACATAAGTCAACTATAGCACAACCGCATACCCCGCTATTTTAAAGTGCTATTAATACCTAATTTTCTTGTAGTGTTTAAAAGAGATTTTTATTAAAAATATAGATAAGGAATACATATGAGTCTCAGAGAGATTATAAAGAGAAGAAGACAAAGAGGAGAAGGGAAGAGAGATAAAGAGTGTGGAGTTACGAGACATGCCTCGTGAACTCACACTTGGACCATGGAGAAATTAAACACACAAAATTCAAATTCAAATGAGAAAATAAAGATAGAAAGAAAATAGAATTTCCAGTCATAGAAGGACTCCATTAGAATAGTGTAACTTCTTGAACCATAACAATTCTCGACTCCTAAAGCTGCTTTCCTTGCTCCTTTTGCTCTTGGCTCAAACACCACTCCTTGTGCATTGATATGCTAAAATTATCCCTTAGAGCTACTCTCTCAAATTAAAAGATCATGGTAGTACTTAGGGGTCGAATCCACAAAGATTCTCAGGCTTCACAATAGACGTGTTCGTTTTGGATTCAGCTAAGCAATAAGATAGTATTTAAAACAATGCAGAAAATATAAAGAGAGTTGTTTGTAATCAAATGGGGAAAAAGTCATGTCTAGGGAACTTCTTAGGAAATCAGTCAAAGCAAATAAAACAAATGGTCGTTCTAGAACTCAAATCACTAATATATAGCTAACCAACTGTTGTTGCAAAAACTATCTATGGCAGAAACCTAGGAACCAACTGTCGTTGTGAATCCTAAAGTTCGGACAACCTTTAAATGCAGGTTCGATATGTTCACAAGTTATCTAATCCAAATGTAGTTGCAATTATCTAACATGCTCACTAGGATTAGTGGAGATCTCAAATTACACCGTCGTGTCAATTTAACAACCTAATATCATGAATCTAGGTGATCAAGCTAGAGCAAGCATTAAGTACAATCCTAGATGAAGAACTAATAAGTTTGAATCTTAACCAGTGTTAAACCTACCAAGTCATGAAATCCCTTGTGAGAATCCCTAAACCCAACTGGGGATCTACTTAGAGATATCAGATAAAACACAAGTCATAGTTGAAATAGATATCATATAAAACTGAATAAAAGATGGAATAGAAAACAGGGGTCCAAGATCTTCTCTTAAGAAAGACAAGTAGCAAGAACAGCCCCCACGCTCTCTAGTCTCTCCAAGCAAAGATAAAAAGATAGATAGTACAAAGCTCCAGATCCAAGATAAATATATCTTAACCTAAAACCGAATAAATAGTTTAAAACACGAGTTGGGTCTCTTTTGTAAACTTCTGGAACTTCTGGGGAAAAGTTGCAATTCCTTAGAACTTGATAAATTCCGGATGAGTGCCTGACGATGGGTGTCGAGCGACACCAATGGTGGTGTCGATCGACAACATTGACCACTGAAGGCACCTACTTCATCTTCTCAGCTACAAATGCTCCATATGCTCCATAATTGTCCAAAATGTCCCCAACACATGTAAACCTATAAAACACTCGATAAAGACTCGAAAGACACAGTTAAAACTCGATTACACACTTATATCATGGCTTAAAACCGGTAAAATCCATGATATATCATGCATCACCATCTCCAAGTCCTTGTGCCTTGATGCTTCCTATGATCGTATCACCGAGACACCGAAATGGTCTAGAGAAGAAGCTTCCAACCGATTGCGAGGAAGCCTAGTATGAGAAACAAGCCATTGAGAGTCACTTAGAAGACTTGTCTAGAGAAGATGTGAGTTTGCTGATCTATCTACTGAGGGAGGAAAGGAACGAGACCTCAGAGAATTTCTATGTTGCATGGCCACTAGAGTCATATATGAAGACATGCCCGAAAACAACAACTTTTGGCCGTTTCAGAATCAAAAAGGGCTCAACATAAAAACAACTTTAGACGACCACCTCCAACACCTTACAGAAGTCATGACTACTGGAGACCATCCCCACGCTAACACTAGCAACGTTTCCAAGCTCCTTACCCAATGAGAGCCACTTATGATCAAAACCGGTTTCCTAGAAACCACTTTACGGTACTGATAGTAAGGATTTTGCAATCCCGAAAGCTATCTATTGCTCAGATTGTAGTACAAAGGGCTACCGAATTCAAATGGGAGTTTTCCAAACAATCAGGATACAACAGGTCAATCTAATTCAAGCCATATGTGAGATTGAAAGTAACAGGATGCAATAAACTAAAACAGAAACTAGATACAGAAAATACAGAACAAAATCAAAGCTAAACAAGATAAGAAACAGAGCAAAGTAAAATAAGAACAGAAAACAGAGCAAGCTAAGAACAGAAAAATGTGTATGAAAATACAATAAACTATCAAAGAATAAGAAGGTCCTAACAATGAGCTATGGATCTGGGAATCATCATGGGGATATCAAGAGATTTCAATAATAACTTTAGAGAAGGGATCTCTCAACTATGAGCATCCAATGAGTGATAGTTCCACTGTTAAGTTCCAACTATCACCATATTCTCTAAACTTCCTAATCTTGGAATACACACCTATGCCCCATTGATTGTCACTAACACTCAGATAGCATTCCAATGAAACATAAAGAGAATAAGCATTAAGAATCAGCTCATAAATGTCAACCTACAACTTGCTTCCTATGATCTGTTAAGATTAATCATTGGAATGAAGCTCTAGAACTCTGGTGTTAGCAGATCTGGTGTTTTACAAGCGGGTGTACAAGGAAACATCAAGATCACATTCCGAGTGGCTGTACAGGGAATCAGCATTAGAAACAGCTAATCCAGAAGAGATCATAAGCTTTTAGAACCCAAAATCAATAAGAATCACCATGAATCAAACCCTAATCTAACTCATCCTCAAGAACCCTAATCTACTACTCAGACTTCATCACCAAAATCATAAACCCAGAAAATAATATAGTTTCCATAATCATAATCTGGAGATTGAAATGAAGAAGAAACAGAAGAAATAAACTCAAAATGATCAAAGGATCCAACGTAATTGCAAATACAAAATCAGAAGATAGAAGAGAGGTTTTCAGAGAACTAAGAGAATAATAGAGATTAATTAAGAGATATCCAGCGGCCAATAGGCTAAACAAGGGTTTTATACTCTGGGTAAAACCCTAATACGCATAAAGACAAAATATACTAAACTTCTTAGGTCGGTGGGTTTGAACTCAGGTTCCCTAGTCGAGTGGTGTGATCGAGTGGTGTTGCTTCAAGCCTTGGATCCTCGGACTCGGTCAGTTGCACTCGGTGGTGAGGTCGAGTGGATGTGGTCGAGTCTTCTGTCCGAGTGTGGTTTCCCTTCTGCCTTCTGCTCGGTCTCCAGGTCGAGTGCATTGACCGAGTGCAGCTACTCTTCTTGCTCTTTGAGCTCGGTTTAGTGATCGAGTCTTCGTGGCCGAGTTGGCTTGGTTGGCTCCTTTGCAATCGGTTCTGATGGACCAAGTGCTCTTGGTCGAGTGTGAGTGAGGCTTGATCCTTAAATCGGTCTTGAAGTCGAGTCTCCACACCAAGCTTGCAAATCCATGTTCCTTGATCTCCAGAAAGCTTCCAAAACTCCTGAAAACTACTCCAGAATGCAACATATATGAAAACCTAATGCAAAGCCTATCATGAACAATATATGAGTGAATTATATAGATATGGAGTGAAACTAAAAATGAAACTATGCTAAAATGGATGGAAATGCAAGTTTAAAAGTGGTAAAATGCAGAGACATCAACTCCCCTAAACTTAGTATTTGCTTGCCCTCAAGCAAACATCTATGATATAAGCTGGTGAAGTTGATGAAATGTGGGGACTCAGAGACAAAACATGCTGACAAAGGAAATAGCATCAAGGTCCTAGTTAGTAGTTCTAGAATGCATTAACAAGTAAACCCTACTTTAAAAACTTTAGCCATACCCTTCATAGCAGACCTGAAACTAGCCTTAACCTACACATGGAATCAAATCAACCATTCCTTTTAACATTCATTAATCTGTAACCATGAATCAAGTTTATGCAATTTCAATGAACTCATTTGGCTAAGGGAAAGGTTAAGAGGCAAAGATGACCCTTTTTGTAACAGGTTTAAACAATAGTTATCATGGGATTCTCAAGAATAAACTGAGCTTTAGAAGAAGGCCAAAGGTAAGATAGCCAACCGATGCATACAAGAACAGGTTCCCATCTACCCACCCTTTACACAAAGATTAAGCTTTTACCCAAACCCATATCATGATCCTATTTCTACCCTTAGGCACTTTTCTGCCATAAATCCTTTTGGGATCAACTCATTCTTCTTTCTTTTGCCATTTAATCTAAGCAAAAGGTTTGTTATACTCAACTGCTTATGCTAGCGGATTGGGTTCTTTTCAGCTAAGGCTCTTCCATTCTTCATATTCCATCAGACACTTCAGGCTTTTTGCTTTTTCTTTATACTATTTTCTTCCTGAGCCTATACATGTATTCTTTTCTTTTTCAAACTCCCAAATCCTTTACTAGAGCAGCTATCTCATCATTTTTCACTTAAACCTTTTCCCAGAACTTCTTTCCTTTATTTTCTTTTCTTCCCAACAAACCCCATAGTGAAACACACAAACTCGGTTACAATAGCTTGATGTGCACAAACTCGGTCTCCCAAACAGAGTTTACCTAACCGAGTCTGATTCCCCCACCTAGATTCCAGTCTAAACCTCAAACTAAAGTTCAGTTCCCCCACCTAGTTCTATCTAGTCTAAAGATCATGAACCAGAACAATATGAGAAACCACTCTTGTCGGCACAAACCTAACACTTTCTACCAAGCTCAATCCTGAAATAGGCCTCACATTCACACAGAGAGTAATGATGGTTTGAAAGGAAGGTTCTGGTTATGGGTAGGTAAAGTTGTTCCAATGATGGGAATCAGCTATTTGGATTCACAAGAGTGGTAAAAAGGGTAAGAGAATCCAAATATGTATATAGAACCCATGAGTTCAAATCATCAGCATAAACATGATAATTTCAATTCAAATTAAGGTTCTAATAGATAGGGAATGATATCAGATCAAAACTTGCTTCAGCTAAGACAAAATATCAAACAATGCAATCAAGGCATGGTGTGGTCTTATGCTTCAAGCTTACAGGAATGCAATAGGCAACTATTAACTAGGGCATTAATACTATTTCATAAACCAACATGTTTACCAGGATTTTATAATCCTAGTCCCCTATGCCACTACAGGAAATATGGGTATTGATAGCATTAAAAGATAGCGTTTTTTAGGTCTATGCTATGTTTGAATGAATCGCGATTTAAAGATAGCGTTTCGTAAATTGTAAACGCTACAAATGATTTAAGCGGGATTATATGAAATTGACGCGGCCAATTTTCTGGTTCTGAAGTTTAATGTCCCGCTATTGAAAATGTTAAGAGGGAAAAATGTGAAATTTTGGCTAAGGCAAAATAAACGAAAAACCGAAAATTTCTTTTCTCTTGCGATATCACTCGATTTCTTGATAAATTGAGCTCAAATTCTGCAACTCTCACTCGATTTCTCTCGATCTCACTAGCTTTCTCAGTCTCGATCTCGATTTCTCACTGTATCCACTTGATTTATCAATCTCTAAACTCGATTTCTCACAATCTCTCTCTCGAATCTTCAATAGGTATGTTCTCATTCAATCGTAGCTTCTTTGTTCTTTGGAATGAAAAACCATTTTGATTTGGGGTTTCGATTATTGGGTTGTGTGAACATTGATGCGGAACTTTGTGATTTTGGGTATCGATTTTGAATTTGGGTTTTGTTTCTTAGATTCAGTTAACATGCATGTCGAAGTTTGGCACATTTCTTGTTTCAATTTTGATTATCGGTTTCGATTATGATGTTTGGGTTTCGATTTTATGTTGATTGAAAGTGTTCTTCATTTATCAGTTTCAGAAATGGCGAAGACAAGAGGAGGAGGTCAAGTTGGTTCTCGTCATAGTAGACGTAATCAAGGCTTGGAGGTAGAAGATGTTACACCACCAGTTGCTCCTGTAACAATAGTAAAGGTGAATAAGAAGGTGAATAAGAAAAGAAAAGCAAAGAAAGTGGGTACGATAAGTAGTACTAGAAGCAAGAAAGTGGCTGCTCAAGATGATGAGGTAGAAGATGTTACACCACAAGATAATGTGGTTGAAGAACCGCAAGATGATTTGGTTGACAGTGTAACACCGGAAGTTGTGGAAGAAGAGAAGGGTAATGACAAAGAAGATGTAACACCGGAGGCTGATCAGACTGAGAAAGCAATGTCTGAAAATGAGAAAGAAGATTCTGAGATAGAAGGAGAAGCTTGCTTGACTGGACAGGAACCGCAGGACGATGAAGAAGAAGCTGCCAATATGGAAGAAGCTGCCAATATAGAAGGAACTGCCAATATGGAAGAAGCTGCCAATATCGAAGAAGCTGTCAATATGGAAGAAGATGGTGTTGGCAATGGTCAAGATAATGTGATTCCTAGCAATACTGATGAAGGAAGTCAGGTACCAGAGGAAAGAGTGAAAGAAAGAAGAAAAAGAGGACCAACAAAGATGCGTAAAGTGGCTGAAAATCCTAAAGAAAAGGTTTCAGTTTCTTTCACTGAATTTGCTGATCATGTTGGACCTGGTTCAGTAAAATTATCATCTTTTCTTGGTGTCCTTGTGAGTGAACGCATTCCAGTTACACTTGATGATTGGAGAAAACTTGATGCAGTGACTAAAGAATCATTGTGGGAAGAAATTCAGGTATATATTTATATGCAACAATTTTTTTTGTTTAACAGATATGAAACATGTTTGACCTTTGCTTGTTGTACTTGATGCAGGGGAGGTTTGACTTGCAAGAAGAATGGAACAAAGCTGTTATTTTCAAGCAAATGTGTAATACCTGGAGGGCTAGGAAGTCAAGGCTAGTGTCAAAAGTACGTGCTGCGAAGACAGCTGCTGAGAGACTAGCTTTAAAACCCAGCAACATCCCATCCAATCAAGTGTGGAACTCTTGGGTTAGGAGCAAGAGTAGCACAGCTTTCACGGTTAGTAAATTTCTTGTAAATTTCTTGTTTATATGTCATGTCTTATAGATTTAATCACACTCATATTTATAATGTAGGAAATAAGTAACAAGTACAGGAAGATGAGACAAAATCAGATTCCTCACACCACCAGCCGCAAAGGAATGCTTCGTTTAGCTGATGATTTGGTAATAATAGTTGTCAATATCTATATATATTGTTAGCATAAAATGGTACTGAGATAAGTATGTACTTTAATTATATAGAAAAAAAGAGTTTAAACCCAAGTAAGGTGAATAGGAGTAAGGTATGGATTGCGGGACACACTCATGCTGATGGTAGACCTTTGAAGCCTGAATTTGCCGAGAGTATTGTAAGAATTCTGGAACTTGTTATATTGTGTGTAAGTAATGCATCATGATCAATGAGTTTTTTTGTGTTTAAATGTTTGTCTCAGAAACAAATACAATCACTTGATAGTGAAATGGACTCTACATCAGCTGCTGATAACATAAGGGAAGATGCTGTGAGCAAGATTTTGGGAAGAGACAAACCTGGACGAGTAAGGGGGTTTGGTAGAGGGATTACGGCTACTAAGTTCGCGTTTCGGCAATCTAGAGACGCAACGATGGCAGAAATGAAAAGTGAGATTGATGAGTTAAAGGGACTGGTTAGAGACTTAGCTGGAAAGAAGGTAATCCTTTTCATTACATTTGGTCAATTGGTCTGGTTTTAAGACATTAACAAAATTATTTTCCTTATCTCAAAAAAGTAATGGTGATACTGAAACATGTGAGAGTAGTGGTGGATTCAAAGTAGGAGTTAGAGTACAAATACTGGATTGGATTCATTCAGGAGAAGTAGTTGTTGGTGAAGGAGAATTCTGTTCTGCTGAACCGATGAACAAAATTGGTCGTATACCAATTGGTCCTAATGCAACGGCTGTCCTTGTTAAGTCTGTATTAAGCTCAGAAGCTCCTCTCTGGAGGCCTACATCAGATGTGTTATGAAACGACCGCACTCGTTTTTTTTTTTTTTTTTTTTTTGCAGAAACAATTAATTATTATTCCCATAAATAATAATTAACTTCCCAAAGCAAATAACAATGCAACTATCCTTGCATTAAATTATTTAACTCCACAAGCAAAATAATTAATATTCCTATAAATATTAATTACCACCCCAAACAAATATTATTCAACTAATCATGAATAATATTTACTCACTCAAACAATAAAACAATTAATTATTATTCCCTCAAATAATAATTAACTTCCCAAAATAAAACCACCGAAAGGATATTAAATCGAACGATCTTTCCAGAATACGACGACTTGAGTTGAGAGTCGAAGTTGGTCTGTATAGCCACCTTGGCTTTCATAGACAATTTCTGTTGTCTACAACGGTTCTCGATAACGAGAAACCGGACTCGAGATCGTTAGATCATTTATCCAAATACTAAACAACACAACTCTTTTTATAGCGGAAGACTCTTAAACAAACAACGAGTTTAGATCATCCCCTCTTCTTCGCCATAATTCCACGGTCACCACTAAACTTTTCCTGCATCAAACAAAAGAGATACATAAGTATTTCAACAAATACTTAGTGAGGCAATCCTCCCGTCTACAAGCTATACACACAAACGATTAAAATTATTTAACGTATTAAACACGAAAATACCGCAATAAATCAACCATCTCAAGAAACACTCGATCTAGATCCCCCATGAGATCACACGGCCTACAATCATGCAAACACATAAAATAACTCAATCGCTTAGATAAACTTACGGTCATGCACTCACCTTTAGCCATGCACGGAAATTCCCAAAAACTTCCCGGAATGAATAAACTTCAATCCCCCAACCGCGTGCCTAACAATAAACCAATAAGAACCTTAAAACACAAGAAACGAACACGGGAAACACCAGATCGATCGATCTTGGCTTAGATCGATCGATCCCAACTTGCGTGAGCTTCTCAGATCGACCAAACAAGGCTAGATCGATCGATCCTGGCCAGATCGATCGATCCTGACCAGATCGATCGATCTACACCAGATCGACCAACCCGATCACCTTCACCACTTACGCGCCCCGAAACAAAACATGAATAAATCAACCACTAACCGTTGCAAACTTAATCCCACCGTTGAAACTAAACCTCCATGTGTCCTGAAGCTAACTTCAAAGTTTCAAGATGATCCGTCAACAGACGAACTCGCGATAGCCCTTTGAATCCACGTTGGTCCGGTTCGCGTCTGAAACAGAGCGCCTCACGGAAACGTGAATAACTTTTGGAATACTAAGTCAAATTCAATTCCGCAAATTGGTAAATCTAGATATAAGACTTAACTACAACTCCACAAAAATTCGCTACCTTTGCAAACGATTTGCTAGGTCAAACTCCTTTTTCCTTCTCACCCACGAAACAGCTCTCTAGCTTACTCCTCTCGAGACTCACACGCCCACTCAGCCACCAAGACTCACCTCCTCCCTTGCTCTCCACGCCCTCACACACAGCCACAAGACTCACCCTCTCTTGCTCTCCACACCACACGCCACACACAACAAACACAAGAGCCTCCCCTCCTTTGTCTCCACACAAAACTCCACCTCACTCTCTCAAACTCTCTTCCTCTTCTCTCCCTCTCTCTCAAACTCTCTTTTCTTTATCTTTTGCAGGTGAGTGTCGGCAATTCAGGCTGAAGGAGGAAATAATGGAGAGGGTGGGTGGAGGCTGCTTTGTCAAAAGGTGTGGGGGAAGGGTGGCTGCATAGGCTAGGTAGAGAGGTAGACTGCTAGGTAGGGAGGGTGGAAAAGCTAGTGCTGAAATTCAGCTTAAACTTAATTAAAGTTTGGTCCCTGAACTTTCCAAAAGTTCACAAGGAAACCCCAAACTTCCCACATCGATCCCGAACACCCCTACGGGAAAAATGCGGTGTAACTTCCAATTACTTCACAAATTCCCGGAAATATTTTCCAGAATTTCTACGCATAAATCCCGAATATAAATTCCGAAATTTCCATTTCCGGAACACGAGCGTTACAATTCTCCCCCACTAACATAGATTCGTCCTCGAATCTACGGCACAGTTCATCCCCAATGAACTCGACCACACATCGTTGCAACGATCCCTACCCTCTCATGGTCAACCCGACCATACAATTCTACCTATCCAACAACTCCGTGAACCCTCTAGCGTCAACTCGCTTCAGAGAACTTTTGACAAGAGTTAGATAAGATAGCTTTTAATACTTAGCCATTTTTTTTAGCGATTCCTCATGACGAACGTAATAAAACAAACAAGTACCATACGTTCGAGAATCGGATCTACCGCATAGAACTGCTCATGAGCCATCCGATCAAACCACTTATCTCATTTTTCCCTTAACAAGTTTAACTAGAAACACGACTCTATTCCCAAGTCACAACCCAACCACTCTCGAGACCTCTATTCAGCCGTTATGCTTATACTCACGTTATGGACATATACTGCTCCCAACTCATACTCGTACCACTCCCAACCTCTGTGCAATGCCCTCTGGGCTCTGGGTACCTCATGCCACTCTCACTTACAGGCCACAAAGTCCTGTAAGCTATCGGCATCCAACCTATACCACTCCCACTCTCAGGACTCGTCAGCCCTTCGAGCTCGGGGTATAGCAACCATACCACTCGCACTCTCAGGTCACTTATAAGAAAAAATATTCTAAAAATTGAAATACTTATATTGAATTTAAAAAAAAAATAATTTATTTTTTTCATTAATAAACTATTTAATATGATAATTTTCTGATTTTTTCATTAATGGCCAATGAGAAATAACCTCCCAGATTGTAGGACGAATCCTACACCGTTAGATAACGCCGACTTTGATCTCAGCCGTCCTTTCTTATTGTTGACGCGATTAATGTACACCGTTGATCTGTCTCGCTAAATTTGATCTGAGCCGTTCTTGTCCTTAGCCAATGGTGTGGAACCTCTGAGATTGCAACTTAATGAACCTAGCCCGTTGATTCGTTTCACTTATTCTGATCCGAGCCGTTCATTTTTTGGATTTTGAATTCGTCGTGTAAAGAACATATCAAACAAAATTACAGAACACAACTCATCTTTAGGGTTTACCAAAAATTCCCCAAATCGCTTAGAGTTTCAGAACGGATTCATCTCCATCGTGACCAAATGGATAAGACGTGGATTTGGCTGCCAAGGTATACACTAAATTCTATCGAGCTTACTTATATTAACCGATTGAAAGAAATCTAAATTCTTTTCCAATTGACAATGTAGGAATAGTCTCGAGTACTCAGAAGGAGCAACGAACTTCGCCAATTCATCAGCAAGAAGATTGGGAAATCTGTCTGAAATGCTATGCCCATGTAGAGATTGCTGCAATTTATGCCATCAGTCTATAGATAAAATTGTTGAGCATCTAGTGATAAGGGGTATGGATAAGAAGTATAAGACTTCTTGTTGGAGTTTTCATGGTGAAAAAGAGCATATACAGAAGACAATGCTCCTCAACATGAAACAGAGGCATTTGACTTGTTTAAGACAGCATTCTCTATGGGTGAAGGTGAACCAAATCAGACGAATGATGATGAAGCATTAGAGGCAAACGACGACGAAGCAGTAGAGGAAACTGAGTTTAGGAAAAAGTTAAGAGAAGCTGAAACTCCATTGTACTCTGATTGTATCAAATACACAAAGGTTTCAGCAATTATGGGACTTTACAGATTGAAGGTTAAGAGTGGTGTGTCGGAGAACTACTTTGATCAGCTGTTGTGTTTAATTCAGGACATGCTACCTGAAGACAATGTACTTCCGAAGAGTTTAGCTGCAGTCAAGAAATTTCTGAAGATATTTGGTTTCGGATATGAAAATATTCATGCTTGCAAGAATGATTGCATACTATATAGGAAGGAGTTTGAGAAGTTAGATAGCTGTCCAAGATGCAAAGTTTCAAGATGGGAAAAGGATAAGCATAGTAATGAGATAAAGGTTGGGATTCCAGCAAAGGTCCTTAGATATTTTCCAATCAAGGACAGATTTAGGAGGATGTTTAGATCAAAAAAGATGGCTGAAGATTTGCGGTGGCACTATACGAATGGCACTGAAGATGGTACAATGCGTCACCCCGTTGATTCTATATCTTGGGCACAAGTGAATGATAAATGGCCAGACTTTGCTGCTGAACCAAGGAATCTTCGACTTGGAATTTCTACAGATGGGATGAACCCTTTCTCCATGCAAAACACCAATCACAGCACATGGCCAGTGTTGTTGGTGAACTATAACACGCCTCCAACTATGTGTATGAAGGCTGAGAATATAATGTTGACTTTGTTGATCCCTGGTCCAACAGCTCCTGGTAATAACATAGATGTTTATTTGGCACCACTGATAGACGATTTAAAAGATTTGTGGGCTGAGGGTATTGAAGTCTATGACTCATTTGCAAAGGAGAATTTCACACTTAGAGCCATGCTGCTTTGGAGTATCAGTGACTATCCAGCCTTAGGAACATTGTCTGGATGTAAAGTGAAAGGGAAACAAGCTTGCAATGTATGTGGAAAAGATACACCTTCCAGATGGCTTAAGTTTAGCCGTAAGTTTGTCTATATGGGGAATAGAAAGAGACTACCGCCTGGCCATCGTTATAGATTTAAAAAAGCTTGGTTTGACAATACTGTTGAGGAAGGGAATGCTAATAGTATACAAACTGGCGCTGAAATATATGAGACACTACAAGCTTTAAGGAATGATTTTGGAAAACCTCTAGATAAGAAAACTAAAAGAAAAAGAACTGAGTTGGAAGATGATGAGGTAGTTGAAGAAGAAGAGTGTGAAGAATCAAATGATCTATGGCGGTGGAAGAAGAGATCAATATTCTTTGAACTACCTTACTGGAAGGTAAAGTAAAGTAATTGAACTATATTCTCTCTTATTGTTGGATCTGAATAAGCCTAACAATTTATTATTTAATGTGTTAGGATTTGCCTGTTCGTCACAATATTGATGTTATGCACGTAGAAAAGAATGTCTCAGATGCTATATTGTCTATCTTGATGCAAAGTGCTAAGTCAAAAGATGGTTTGAAAGCAAGAAAAGACTTAGAAGATATTGGAATCAGAAATCACTTGCACACAGAGATCCGGGGAAAGAAAACATACTTACCTCCAGCAGCCTATTGGTTATCCAAGAAAGAGAAGACAATTTTCTGCCAAAGATTATCTAAGTTTAGAGGTCCTGATGGTTATTGTGGTAATATTGCGAATAGTGTTTCAGTTAACCCTCCAAATATAGGTAGTTTAAAGTCGCATGATCATCATGTCCTAGTACAGAACTTGTTGCCAGCTGCATTAAGAGGGTTGTTACATAAAGGTCCTAGGATTGCCATAAATAGATTATGCAGTTACTTCAACAGGTTGTGTCAGCGCATCATCGACTCGGAGAAACTTATGACAATGGAGACAGAGTTTGTGGAAACAATGTGTCAACTGGAGCGCTTCTTCCCTCCATCCCTTTTTGATATCATGTTCCACCTTCCAATACATCTATCAAAAGAAGCACGTTTGGGAGGACCAGTACAATTTCGCTGGATGTATCCATTTGAAAGGTTTGATGTACTCATTTGATTCAATATATGTATTTACTGCAATGATGTTTGACTAATATTCATTTCTTGACTGAGTTATAGGTACATGAAAACACTTAAGGCTTTTGTTAAGAATCATGCAAGGCCAGAAGCATGTATGGCTGAGGGGTATTTAGCAGGAGAATGCGTTGCATTTTGTTTAGAGTTCCTTAAAGATTCAGTACCAGTTCAAGAAACAGTTAATCGCAATGAAGATATTGAGGCTGATAGAAGCGTGGTTGAAGGTCGACCTCTGCAGAAGGGTATAGAAGTTACCCTATCAGATAAAGATAGAGACATTGCACATCGCTATGTGCTAATGAACATGGCATCTTTGGATCCTTATGTCGAGTAAGAGGTTACCCTTTATGTCTCATCTACTATTTATGATTATAATTTCATTCTCAAAACTGTTGTTTAATGTAAAATCAGGATGCATTTGGAAGAATTACAAGCTAATGATGCTCGATGTGCAATGGCTTAAAATAAAGGTTTACAGCTGCAACTTGTCTTCTTGATTATTTGTTATACAGCTTGTTAAATTGACTGGTTAGCTTAGCTTGTAGCTTGATGACTGGTTTTCTTGGCACAGATTAATTGTTAGCTTCATGATCATGTTTTGCTTAATAACTGGTTAGCTTAGCTTGTTGCTTGATGACTGGTTTTCTTGGCACAGATTAATTGTTAGCTTCATGATCATGTTTTGCTTAATGATTGGTTAGCTTAGCTTGTAGCTTGATGTCTGGTTTTCTTGGCACAGATTAATTGTTAGCTTCATGTTCATGTTTTGCTGTGGCAGATTCATTCAGACTCAAGAAATAGTCATTCTAAGGAGATAAGGTGGTTGGCATTTGGACCAAGAAATGTTGCTTTAGCACCTAAAGGATTTATCGTTAATGGGCAACGGTTTCATACAGATGCGGTTAAGCGGAAGACACAAAACAGTGGCGTAACTTATGAAGCATTTAGCATGTGTAGATCAAGTGCTCGAGATATGAGACAAGTCGCTGATATGCTTACATATTATGGAGTGATAAAGGAGATTTTACTTATCGACTATCACATGTTCAAAGTGCCGCTGTTTAGATGCAATTGGGCCAACACAGGGAATGTTGTGAAGGAGGAAGATGGTTTCACTCTTGTTAACCTTCATATGAACCAAACAGCCTATTTGAAAGATCCATTCATTCTACCTTCTCAAGCAAAACAGGTTTTTTATTCTAGGGAAGATGATAATTCAAATTGGTATGTTGTTATGAGAGCACCACCTAGAGGCTATCATGAGTTGGAAACAGAAGAGGATTTAGGTGGTGCACCTTTGCCTGTCCAAGAAGTCGATGATTTGGATGATGAAGCTTTTGATGATGATAGTGTTTATGTTAGGGATGATTGTGAAGGCTTGTTAGTGGTAGATTGATAGGTATGTTTGTGGTTTTTGTAAACAATGAAATTTGAAATGGTTTACTAAACATTTTAATATTTATAAATTTTGTATTAATTTTAATGGTTTTTTTTACAAATATTCGAAAATATTATATTTTAATTAAAATATAATTCGTAATTATTTTTAATAAATAAATTTCGAATAATTTAAAAACAAACTAATAACACGAAACATTTGCTATCTTTGCTATAGGTAAAGTCAAATTACGGATTTTAATAACATCTGTATCACGTTATTATAAACATTAACAATTGCACAGTAAAGTACGCTATCGTTGTATATTCAACTATAGCACAACAACAATCCGCTATCAAAAGTGTCGGACCTACTATAACGGGCGATGTCACAACGTTTTAGGAAGCGCTATAATAGCTAATTCATAGCGTTTAACGGCCGCTGTTAATGCCCACATTTCTTGTAGCATGCAGATGCATAATTCTATATGAGACGCATTTAGACTCAATCCTTAACATGAAGGCAATCTACATGAACATTCTGTTTTTGTGGAGTGATTTTCTGAAAATTTTCAAATTTTTATGGTTTTTCTTATGCAAATAGATGAGATGCTATGCAGACTCAATATGCAAAATTTGAAATAAGAAAACTGTAAACGATATTAAATGCATCTAAAACCGTTCCCCAAACTTAAATTACACAGTCCCTTGTGTAATAAATGATTCAAAGGAAGGTTTACGAATGAAAAACAGGAAGAAAAACTAAAGATGAATGGTATAAACAATGGTAAAGAGTGGAGTTGTACCTCAAGGTTGGTGGAAGAAGGAGTATGTGTAGGACTCCATGCTCTTGATGTGTAGCTCGGTCTGGATGTCTCCAACTCAGGTATGTAACCGAGCTCTCTAGCCGAGCTTGCACAAGGGTACAACGATAACTCAGTCAGTTAACCGAGTGGAGTGGTTGAGTCTAGTCTCTGTGACCTAGACTCGGTCTGGAAACTGAGTTCTCTGCCGGAGCTTGTCCCTTGCTCCCAGTTTTGTGTCGCTCTCCTCTTCCTCTACCTCGGTTCAACAGCTGAATGCCTCGGAGGGTCTGTTGAGGTAGCCTGTCTAGGCCTGAAGCTGAAAGAGCCTCTTCTCATCATCTGAGGGCGTGAAAGAGTCCTTGAATAGGTCTTCTTCCCTTTAAGACCTTTGATCTGCTTCTTCATTGTCTAAACTGAATCACTCAAGTCCTTAATCGTCTCTTTCAGAGTAGTCATTGTCTTATGTTGCCACTTTCCAAGTCGCTGAAGCAGACTTGTTCTCTTATTTGCTTCCTTTAGAGTTTTTGCTGGAGGCTCTTCATCAAAGTAATATGATTCGGGCTCTTGCTCTTCTTCAACTTCAACTTCGGTTTCTTGGTCTGGGATCTCTACATTCGGGTTATATAATGCTTCGGTTGGACGGCAAAACTCTATACCTCCTGGGCGTGTAATCTGAGTGAGGATGTGTGAACTTATATAGATAACCCCCATCAACCCTTTTCCTCTCCGGAATGTGCTGTTTGGCAAGATTAGCTAAATCTAGCCATTCAGGCTGATATAGTTCAGTTTGTAAAGGCACTCCAGCTGCCAAAAGGATTGGGGTGATGATACCTCGAACTACAAGATCTCTACGGCTGCCTTTCTTGTAAAGCATATGTGCCTAATCTCTGTACCACATGAGCTGTAATAGCAAGAGGAGAGTATTTCCCACATTTGCTCTGTCTCCTTGGAAGTTTTTTTCTTCCCCTTTCATCATTGAGCCATTCTAGAAGTGCAGTATCCAACATTTGCAATTCACCTTGATTTACGTTTCTGTGACTTTCCTTATGAAGAATGTGCTCGCAAGATCCTTATGAGGGTATCTAATCACCGGACTCCTGATTTGAGCACTCTTGTTTCTGGCTGATGCATAACCCTCTCCTTCTGCTATTATGCCCCAGAGTGCTTGTAGCTCCTCCTTATCATAGTCTTGAAGAGTGTTATCTCCTGCTAGAAAACTGAAAATTCCATCTAGCTGACTCAAGTAGAGGAGATGTCCCACTTCATTCACCTCAAATGTGATGAAACCGAACTCTTTCAATTGTTGACCATCTGCCTCTGCTTCTTCAGAATTGGTGTAAATCTGGAACCCCAATGAAGCTAAGAATTGCCAAGTTTCCTCCTTGTACCCAGCATGTGGCATATTCATGAAAGCCATGAGGTTGCATTGCTCAAACAAGTATTCCACATCTCTTGCAATACCAAGTGCCTCCATTGTCTCTAGATGTGGGTACCTAGTAGCCCCAAAACGCATGGCGATAATAGCCTCATAACGCTCTTCCTCAGTTGTTTCTTTCCTCCTTGACCCTCTGGTCCTTCTCTTCTCTACTCTTGGAGACTCAACCTCCATAGGAGCTTCACCTCCTTCAGCTTCCATTTCAGAATCTTCATCAACCAACTCAGGACGTTTTCCCCTTGTTATATCTCTCTTATTTCTGGAATACAGCCTAATTACATCCTCCTCCTCTTTGGTTGGATGCTTAATGGTTCCCCTTACAGCTGGGAAGCTTCTTGCTAGAGCTTCAGCTTGTTGTCTCCTCACTGCATTCTGATCCATTGAGATTGGGTACCTGAAATACACAAATCAAATAGCTATTAGATGATGTTTTAGTGAACTCGGTGCCTTCCACTCGGTCAAGTCAACCGAGCTCCTTGATCGAGTGGTTTTCAAATTTGAATTTTGATTTACTTTCAAATTCAAATTTGCGCAAAAAGAGGGAAGAAACGTTGACTGGTTGACCAAGCTCGGTCAACCTTGGTCGAGTTGACCAACCAAGTCAACATCTTGACCAAATGTTTGACTGCACTCGTGTTGGCCGAGTTGGATCAATCAAGTTCTAACCTGGATTGCTGAATGAACTCAAGGCCTTGAGCTCGAGTGCATAGGCCGAGTGTTCTTGATCGAGTCCTAACCTTCTTTTCTCAACCACCTGAACTTGCAATCCGTTTCCAACTAAACTAGATAGAAAACACATTAAAGAAAACAGCAATAAATTTTTTTAAGTAAATGTATTTACAAAGATAGACATAGGACTTCCTCCAAAGTGAGCTTGTTTAAAGTCACTAAGCTTGACTTCCTTACTGAGCTTTTTATGGGGGTGAGATGGAGGAACTAAGGTCCTCCTTGATTCCTGAGCACTTTGATCATCAAACAGAACATGATCTCTTGAGGGGTCATCATAGTGACTTTCCAAAGCTTCTTCTTCTAGATAGGCTTCTTCTTGATCAGGAGGATAGTCTATCTCTCTGGACCATTCAATAACATTCTTACCCTTGTTGATCACGGTGAAAACATGTGTCTTCAAGCTAATCCTTTATAACCATCTCTCCTATGACTGCCTTGCAATCATGTTTCACTTCTTTCATAGCCTTAGCTTTCATCTTCCTCCTCAAGAGTTCTTCCTGGAGGTTTTTTCCTATGTTGGGGATGGTGGCAAAAAAAGTTTCCAAAGGATTATCTCTTCCAGGGAAATGAAGCTTAGGGACATAAGGAGTGGCAGTGTAAGGCACATCCATGTTCCTTGATCTCCAGAAAGCTTCCAAAACTCCTGAAAACAACTCCAGAATGCAACATATATGTAAATCTAATGTGAAGCCTATCTTGAACCCTATATGAGTGAATTAAGTAGATATGGAGTGAAACTAAGGATCAAACTATGCTAAAATGGATGGAAATGCAAGTTTAAAAGTTGTAAAATGCAGAGACATCAACTAAGGGCTATCTATTGCCGTCCCCGGCAACGGCGCCAAATTGATAGTAAGGTTTTTGCAATCCCTAAAGCTATCTATTGCCCAGATTGTAGTACAAAAGGCTATTGAATCCAAATGTGAATTTTGCAAACAATCAGGATACATGAGGGTCAATCTAATTCAATGTGAGATTGAAAGTAACATGATGCAATAAACTAAAACAGAAAGTAGATACTGAGAACAAAATCAAAGCTAAACAAGATAAGAAACAGAGCAAAGCAAAATAAGAACAGAAAACAGAGCAAGGTAAGAACAGAAAAATGTTTATGAAAAAGCAATAAAGTATCAAAGAATAAGAAGGACCTAACGATGAGCTATGGCTCTGGGAATCATCGTGGGGATATCTAGAGATTTCAATAACAACTTCAGAAAAGGGATCTCTAAACTATGAGCATTCAATGAGTGATAGTTCCACTGTTAAGTTCCAACTATCACCATATTCTCTAAACTTCCTGATCTTGGAATACACACCTATGCCCCATTGATTGTCACTAACACTCATATAGCATTCCAATGAAACATAAAGAGAATAAGCATTAAGAATCAGCTCATAAATGTCAACCTACAACTTGGTTCCTATGATCTGTCAAGATCAATCATTGGAATGAAGCTCTAGATCTCTGGTGTTAGCAAATCTGGTGTTTCACAAGTGGGTGTACAAGGAAACACCAATATCAGATTCGAAGTGGGTGTACAGGAAATAAGCATTAGAAACAGCTAACCCAGAAGAGAGCATAACCTTTTAGAACCCTAAATCAACTAGAATCACCAAGAATTAAACCCTAATCTAACTCATCCTCAAGAACCCTAATCCACAACTCACACTTCATCACCAAAATAATAAACCCTGAAAACGAAATAGTTTCCATAATCATAATCTAGAGATGGAGATGAAGAAGAAACAAAAGAAATAAACCCAAAAGGATTAAAGGATCTAAAGTAATTGCAAATACATAATCAGAAGATAAAAGAGAGGTTTTGAGAGAACTAAGAGAATAATAGAGATTAATTAAGAGATGTCTGGCGGCCAATAGGCTAAACAAGGGTTTTATACTCTGGGCAAAACCCTAACACGCATAAAGAAAAAATAATCTAAACTTCTTAGGTCGGTTGGTTTGAACTCGGGTTCCCTGGTCGAGTGGTGTGATTGAGTGGTGTTGCTTCAAGCCTTGGATCCTCAGAATCAGTTGGTTGCACTCGGAGGTGAGGTCGAGTGGATGTGGTCGAGTCTTCTGTCCGAGTGTGGTTTCCCTTCTGCCTTCAGCTCGGTCTCCAGGTCAAGTGCATTAATCGAGTGCATGTGTTCTTCTTGTCCCTGAACTCGGTCTAGTCGGTCGAGTGCATGTGGCCGAGTTGGCTTGGTTGGCTCCCTTGGACACGGTTTGGCTGAACTCAGTGCTCTTGATCGAGTGAGAGTGAGGCTTAATCCTTAGCTCAGCCTTGAAGTCTAGTCTTCACACCGAGCTTGCATATCCATGTTCCTTGATCTCTAGAAAGTATCCAAAATACCTGAAAGAAAACTCCAATATGCAATATGTATGCAAAACGAATGCAAAGCCAATCATGAACGTTATATGAGTGAATTAGACAGATATGGAGTGAAACTGAGGATGAAACTATGCTAAAATGGATGGAAATGCAAGTTTAAAAGTGGTAAAATGCAGAGACATCAACTCCCCCAAACTTAGTCTTTGCTTGCCCTCAAGCAAACAGCTAAGATATAAGCTGGTGAAGTTGATGAAATGTGGGTACTCAGAGCCAAAACATGCTGATAAAGGAACTAGCATCATTAGTAGTTCTAGAATGCATTAACTAGTAAACCCTACTTTAAAAACTTTAGCCATACCCTTCATAGCAGACCTGAAACAAGCCTTAACCTACACATGCAATCATATCAACCATTCCTTTTAACATTAATTAATCTGTAACCATGAAACAAGTTTATGCAATTTCAGTGAACTCATTTGGCTAAGGGAAAGGTTAAGAGGCAAAGATGGCCGGTTTTATAACATGTTTAAAAAATAGATAACATGGGACTCTCAAGAATACACTGAGCTTTAGAAGAAGGCTAAAGGCAAGATAGCCAACCGAGGGATACAAGCTTAGTTCTCATCTACCCACCCTTTACACAAAGATTAAGCTTTTACCCATACCCATATCATGATCCTATTTCTACCCTTAGGCACTTTTCTGCCATAAATCCTTTTGGGATCAACTCATTCTTCTTTCTTTTGCCATTTAATCTAAGCAAAAGGTTTGTTATACTCAACTGCTTATGCTAGCGGATTGGGTTCTTTCATTCTTCATATTCCATAAGACACTTCAGGCTTTTTGCCTTTTCTTTCTACTATTTTCTTCCTGAGCCTATACATGCATTCTTTTCTTTTTCAAACTCCCAAATCCTTTACTAGAGCAACTATCTTATCATTTTTCACTTAAACCTTTTCTAACTTCTTTCCTTTCTTTTCTTTTCTTCCCAACAAACCCCATAGTGAAACACACAAACTCGGTTACTATAGCTCGATGTGCACAAACTCGGTCTCCCAAACCGAGTTTACCTAACCGAGTCTGATTCCCCCACCTAGATTCAAGTCTAAACTTCAAACCAAAATTCAGTTCCCCCACCTAGGTCTATCTAGTCCAAAGATCATGAACCATAACTATATGAGAAACCATTCTTGTCGGCACAAACCTAACACTTTCTACCAAGCTCAATCACATTCACACAGAGAGTAATGATGGCTTGAAAGGAAGGTTCTGGTTATGGGTAGGTAAAACTGTTCCAATGATGGGAATCAACTATTTGGATTCACAAAAGTGGTAAAAAGGGTAAGAGAATCCAAATATGTATATAGAACCCATGAGTTCAAATCAAAAGCATAAACATGATAATTGCAATTCATTTAAGGTTCTAGTAGATAGGGAATGATATCAGATCAAAACATGCTTCAACTAAGAGTAAATATCAGACAATGCAATCTAGGAATGGTGCGCTCTTATGCTTCTAGCTTACAGGAATGCATTAGACAACTATTAACTAGGGCATTGAGACTATTTCATAAACCAGCATGTTTACAAGGCTTTTATCATCCTAGTCCCCTATACAGATGCATAATTCTAGATGAGAGGCATCTAGACTCAAAGGTAAAGATTCAAGAATGAAAAACAAGAAGAAAAACTAAAGATAAATGGTATACACAATGGTAAAGAGTGGAGTTGTGCCTCAAGGGTGGTGGACGAAGGAGTCTGTGTAAGCCTCCATGCTCTCGATGGTGTAGCTCGGTCTGGATGTCTTTAACTTGGGTATGTAACAGAGCTCTCTAGCTGAGCTTGCGCGAGGGTACAGCGATAACTCGGTCAGTTGACCGAGTGGAGTGGTCAAGTCTAGTCTTTGTGACCTAGACTCGGTCTGGAAACCAAGTTCTCTGCCCGAGCTCGTCCCTTGCTCCAACTTTTGTGTCGCTCTCCTCTTCCTCTGCCTCGGTTCAACACCTGAATGCCTCTGAGGGTCTGTTGAGGTAGCCTGTCCAAGCCTGAAGTTGAAAGAGCCACTTCTCCTCATCTGAGGTGATATGATTCTAGGAGGCATCCAGTTACAAGGACTTGGAGCTGGAGCTAAAGGAGCAAGGATAGCAGCTTATGGACTCAAGACTCGTCTCTGGACAGAGAGAAATCAACAAACACTTCGAGCTTCACCACATCCGGTTTTAGCTCAAGCTAGATAGTCACTCCGAATCATGTTGTACCATGCCCTCTCTGGTCTTGGTTCACGTCCGAGGTGACTAGAGTCAATCCCTATGGCTCACCTACTCTCTTTTTCCCTTTCCTTCTATTTTTCCCAAGTGGTTTTCCGGGGAAGGTTTTTAATGAAGTTTGTGTTCCATAGGTTCGTCTATGCTTGGCTCTAGTCCGACTTCACCCCGGCTCGTTATGAGATTATTGGCGCGGCCCTTATCATCTTTTCTATCTATCTATTTTTATTTTTACTCATTTGAATTCGAATATTTGTTTGTGTATTTTTGCATTGTCCGCTTGTGGTTTTCCGAGGCATGTCTCAAAACCACTCGCGCATTAAATCTCCTCCGCTCCTCCACTCTTCTCCTCTTCGTCTTCCTTTTCTTTATATGTCTCCGAGACTCAGTTTTATACTTCTTATCTAATATTTTTCTTTCAAAAAACCTTTACAAAGTTTTAGATCATTGTCGACTTGTGTTCGAGTGATTCAAATAATAGGAGACTCTTAGACTTATCAAATGGTACTTCCGCAACCTCTTGTGGCGTCATTCAGTCCATTAAACCTTCAGGTGCTCAGCAATTGGGTCTGGAACCATTTCATCACGTTACTTAGCTTCACAGTGTGAGATTGGGGCGAGATTCGTCACCAGAATTATATCAAGTGGTATCAGAGCCAGGTTGAGAAGTTAAGTGATTTTCGTACCAACTTGTTAGAAATTTAATTAAATATTGGCTCGTGAAAAAATTGCGAAATAAATTGCATAGGAAAATTATATGAGTCTAGTATTTTTTTAAATTGATTTGGGAATTTTCTGAGGTTTTTTGATATTTTCTTGTGACCGATCGACTTCCACAGTCGCGATTAGGGTTCTTCGGAGAGATTGGCATACCAAGACTCGTGTTCTTATGCTTTAGGGTCAAGTCGATCTTCAAAAGGACTCTTTACTGGTGTATTTTAGTGTGTTGTTTCAGGGAAAAGATGTCCAATCACAGTGGATCAAGCGGCAATAACAACAAACTCCTGATTGAAGCTCTCACGGCAACGATGGCTTGATTGATGGATGAAGATTCAATGTTTTGCAAGAACAAGTCCTTCCAGAGATGATTCATGATTCCAGAGGATCTCAAGGAGTGAATACAGCAAGAAATGATGAGGGACACGTTCAGCAAGTGAGGCAGCAAGAAGAAGTTCTAAGGGAACCCCGGGAAAACAATCAAAGACCGCTTCTAAGGGAACCTGGAGACTTTGAGGCTGAGAACTACTACAGTGTCTCTTCTCGTAGCAATCATAGGAGGCATAGACAAGTGAAAAATTAGAGGAACCATCCACAGGACAGCTTTGGAGGACTCAAGCTCCGTATACCTTCTTTTCAAGCAAAGAATGATCAGAGTGCTTACTTGGAGTGGGAAAAGAAGATAGAGTTGGTGTTTGACTGTCAACACTATACTGAGGTGAACCAAGTAAAGGTTATAGCTACTGAGTTCACTGATTATGCTATGAGTTGGTGGGATCAGCTGGTTACATCTAGAAGAAGAAACCAAGAGTATCCGGTCTCTACTTGGACCGAGATGAAGACTATTATGCGGAAAAGTTTTGTGCCTAGTTGCACCGGGAGTTGCATAACCAATTGAGAAGGCTTGTGCAAGGGGGTAAAACTGTTGAGGAATACTATCAGGAACTTGAAACCTTGATGATACAAGCGGATGTGCAAGAAGACCGAGAAGCTACTATGTCGCGGTTCTTAGGTGGGTTGCAACGAGACATACAAGACAGATTGGAGACGCAGCCTCATGTTGACCTACAGAAAATGCTATATCAAGCTATACTAATAGAGCAGCAGCTTAAGAGGAGAGGCCTTACACGGACTCATTTTGGCTCTGGTAGTTGTAGTTAAGCGAGAGGAAACTATCCGAGAGATGGGAAGCCGTGTACACAAGGCGATAGCAAGCAGCCGACTACTTCAAAACCTGAAACCAGAACTTATGGAGATAAAGGAAAAAAAAGAGAGTCTAGAACTAGTGGAATCAAATGCTATAAGTGTCATGGAATGGGGCACTATGTGAGTGATTGTACCAACAAGAAAATCATGGTGCTAAGGGACCACGGCGAGTATGAATCCGAGGATGAACAGCCTGAGGATGAGAACATCAAGCTACCGGCTTAGGGAGAGTTGTTAGTAGCAGTAAGGGCGCTTAGCATCCAATCCAAGACTGAGCAGCAAGAACAAAGTGCTAACTTGTTTCACACGCGATGCCATGTAAAGGAAAAAGAAGTAATAAGAACAAGAAATGAAATCACCATTCAAGTAAAAAGCTTTGCTAGGAGGGTAGAACAATGTGAGTTAAACTTTGCATAACATATAGCACTCCATTTTCTTGAGAGTGAGTCACTTAAAAAGAAAATAAACCTCCTTGCACTCTTATTTAGCCAAAAGAAATGCAAGGAGGTTTATTTTCTTTTTAAGTGACTCACTCTCAAGAAAATGGAATGCTATATGTTATGCAAAAGAAAGGAAGACTAGAAACAATTTATGCATACAAAGTTTAACTCACATTGTTCTACCCTCCTAGCAAAGCTTTTTACTCGAATGGTGATTTCATTTCTTGTTCTTATTACTTCTTCGAAGCACATTGAACCTCAAAATTTCTTTTGGCTAAATCCCAACTATCATATATATACATAGATTAGGCATGAAGTAAATGTGGTCTGACCTAGGGAATATCAGCCAAAGGACCTGTTGATCCATTCCAAGCGAAGACATTTTTTGTATGGTTCCTTTCCTCTCCCTTTTCTCGCTTCTAAGGGATCTATTTTTCCCTACTTTACTAGGGTATCATTTTATTTTATTTTATTGATCTGTTGCTCCTTTTCTTTAGACTCAGGCTTCCGGGAGGTTCCAAAAGATGCACGGATTTATGCACCAAATCCCTCGGTCACATACTTTGTGAAGAGTACTTATGGGAAGAGAGAGGGGAATCATACTTTGTGAAGTAGTTCAGTGTCTTGTATGGCTCGAATAGGTCTCGTCTGATGTATATCCAACCCCTAAGTGAGAAATTGAAAGTCAGGTTAGGTTAGAATAAGGGTTAGAGACAACATTGGATTATCCTATTATCCAGTAGAAAGAAACTTTCGGAATGTTGACTCAGCTCATAGTCTTTCCAAATCGGTTCTGTAGTCAAACATAATAGAGAGTCATAAGAGTGTTAATACAAATAAGATCATCCGTTAGATAGGATCATGATTCCCTACTAATTTTGACTCCATAAAAATGAATATAAGAAAAAAATTAGCTCGATAAAAACATTAAGAATATCGATGTAAAATTTTCAAAAAGGTCTCAAGTCAGCAAAAAAGAAAGTAGCATTAGGTATAAGATGACACATCCCCCCCCCCCCCCCCGACTTAAACCACACCGTCCTCGGTGGGAAAAAGAGAGAGATAAGGATGAAAAAATCAAATGGAAAGGATTCAGAGTTTAAGAACAATGTCACCTTGATGGAATTGTGTTATTTCCCTTAGACTCAATCGAGAAATCGATTTTTGCCTTATAGGTCGATGGTGGTAATGATTTGATGACTAACCATTGATCCTTTTGTTGCTAGACATCGAATTCACTCGGCTTAGTTCATCAAATTCATTGTAATGAATCTCTACTTGCGTCCTTCCTGAGACAAAAACCTAAAAACCATCAATAGTCTTAAGAAACAAAATATGAAAAACATACCTAAGATAGAATGATGGTGGTGGATAAATGGTGCAATGGAGACGGTAATGTCTCTATGTTGTCCATGCGGCCACGATCGAGATCTTGGTAGTGGTGATCGGATGGTCAGAACTACATGATCGGACGTCTTCACACGGCATCGGAAAAGACTAGTGGGATGGATGAATGTGTTAGATCAGTCAGTCAAAGGATTTGTCACCATTCCGTGGGTGCTTGGCCGTACCGGTCACGTGTGGTGTGGCCGGTCTGGTTGCTTGTGGCGCCAGCGGTAACGTGAGGTTTGGCTGGTGGTGGTTTGTCTCATTCCTTTGTCACGGTCTTTGGTCCTTTCATCGTTAAGCATGTTTCCTTGTCGTTTGATATGCTCAAATTTACCCTGAGCTACTCTCTCAAATTAAGAGATCACTGTAGTACTTAGGGATCGAATCCACAAGAACTATGAAATACCCAATAAATCCCAGTAAAAGTATTATGCTAAACAAAGTGTAATGTAATGAAATTGCAATGCGAGTAATTAAACGAAGTGTAAATCAATGGAGAAAAGCGCTAGGCATAGGGAAATCTCAGGAATCTTCAGAACTGTGATTAAATTGAATTATCAGGATTATAATTTAAGAACCGTTCTAGAACTCAAACACAATTGTAAAACCTACCAGCTTTCGCTGCGTAAACTATCTATCCCTGAATCTAGAATTCCAAATTCCTTTGCTAATTCTAAGATCCAGACAAGCAGTAATGATCAGGTTCAATTTGTTCACAAAATCCCTAAATCAAATTCCTTTGCAGATAGGTATTTTGCTCACCTAAGATAGATCTGGCAATCAATTACACTTTCGTGTCAATTAACAACCCTAAATCAGATTCTAGGTCGCGAATCTAGAATAAGCAATAAGTTCAATCTTAGATGAAGAACTCTGTCAATTAACCCTAATAAATCACTGGTTCAACAATTCTTCAGAAACCTTTGAAAACCCATAACCTAACAGGGAAACTACTCAGACATGGTGAAAGCAACAATCATCATGATATGAATAGAAATCATTCAATATAATAAAAGTAGAGAACAAAGAGTATCAGAGATTAGAGAAAGATGATCCAAGCTTGAGATAGAGAGAGAGTCTGCTGCTTGATTCATCCTAAAACCCTGATCTAAAACACAATATATAGCTAAAAACTCGTACATGAACTAATGTTGAAATAATGGAAACTTCTGGGCAAAAATTGTAAATCTTCCAAAATCTCCGAAGTTGACCGCCTGTGGTGTCGATCGACACGCATGGCTGGTGTCGATCGACACCAAGTCACACATCACCTCAAAAGATGATCCTTCTACGCAACTTCTTGGTCTTTGCTCCAAAATCTCCAAAATTCTTCACATTAGTCCTAAATGCATACCTGAAGACAAAAGACTCTAATAGACTCTAAAAACACCAAAAAGACACGATTAAAGAATCTTATATCATGGTTAAAACCCATAAAAACCATGATATATCAACTCCCCCAGACTTAGCTTTTGCTTGCCCTCAAGGAAAACAGAAACTCAGCCTGTGAAAGAAGTTTGAAATCACAGGAAACTCATTTTGTCATAAGAGCACCAGACTCACATTCACCATAGTAAAGCCACTGGAAATTCTTACCTGACAAGGTCCAGACCACCATGTACTTCCCCCAGACTTAGCAATTGTCCCAAACAACTCCACAATTCAAATAAGCAATCCAAATTCACCATACTGACTTCTATGAACTAAGGTGAAGACTCATCTAGGGAATATCAATCAGAGGACACATGGACTCTTTCTCAATCAGTTTTCTTCCGAACACGCAGACTATCTTTACTTCTGGTTCCTTTCCTCTCCCTTTTCTCACTTCTGCAGTTAATTATATCAAAGGTGTAGGCGAATAATGGTATCACGGGAAATTTTCCTAACCTCGCTTCCAACCTTTGTGTGATCATTCCTTTCAAAGTAGAATAATGAGGTCACTGGAAATTTTCCTACCTCTCTACTCAAAAGAAAGTCATTTCATCTTTTACTGCTTAGTATATATATTTTTCTTTTCTTTCCCTTTTTTTTTTCTTTATGAAGGGAAGAGAGAGGGGAACCATACTCACACAGACAAGTCTTTCAGGACTGAAGGGAGAGTCCGATCCAATGTATATCAAGCCCCTGGACAAGCAAAAAGTAAAGTCAGGTTAATGGGCGAAGTCGGTGATGGATCCTCTGAAAGCTCAGGTGAACATGGGTAACATTGGTAGGTTGATCAGCCTTGGGGTTTTTCATTAGTCTCAGACGCATGTCAAGCTTGAATCAATGGTCACTCAAGTTCCTGCAAATGTTTTGATTTCCTCGAAAAATCATAGTTTCCAAACTAAATTTTGACTCAATAAAACAAAAATTGGACTGACTCTAAGAAAACAAAAAGAATGATGTTAGTAACTACCTCCCCCAGACTTAAACAACACTGACCCCAGTGTTATCAAGCAAGGAGTTGGTGAAAAAGGAAATAAAACTGATGAACCATAGTGAAAAGGTCAAAATTTTAGAACACAAAACCTGAATCCGTGGTGTGGGTGTCGATCGACACCGACGAGTGGTGTCGATCGACACCAGGTCTGTAATCCGATTGGCGTTCAGCTTCCTATAATTAATGCACATTCTGTGCCCTGTCACAGTCCTAGTCGGTATCAGCTCATTCTTCTCATTTTGTACCACTGTGACTCCTCCTTTCTTAGGCACAACATGCACTGGACTGACCCAATCACTGTCGGAAATCGGATAGATGATCCCTGCATCCAACAGCTTCATGATCTCTTTCTTAACCACATCCTTCAGGTTTGGATTCAGCCGTCTCTGATGTTCAATTGATGACTTAGTCTCATCCTCAAGATGTATCCTATGCATGCACAGATCTGGAGAGATACCTGAAATATCATCAAGAGAATAGCCAAGAGCCTTGCGAAACTTGCGCAGCTTACTTAGCAATAGGGTGAGCTCTGCGTTGTTCAAGGACGCATTAACAATAACAGGATATGAATTATGTTCACCAAGGAATGCGTACCTAAGCCCCGCAGGGAGTTGCTTAAGCTCTATCTTTGGAGCTTGCTCAAAGCTCCAATTAGCTGCTTTCTTGTCTGTCCGGACACTGGTGTCGATCGACACCAGTGATGGGTGTCGATCGACACCCGTTACGTGCATCACTTCCTTGGTTGCATCCATTAGCTTGACATACCCAGCAGCAATATCATCTAAATGCTCAACCTCATCCACTGAAGCAATCAAAGCACGTTCCAGAGGGTCCTCACAATGCAACTCTTTGAAACTCTCCTCAACAAGATCCGTGAGAGTCTCGACGCAGAAGGTCTGACCATCGATCGTAGGCCGCTTTACAAGCTTATCCATCTCAAAGTTCATAACTAAATCGCCTACATTCAGACCAATGCGTCCCCTTCTGACATCAATCATGGCACCAGCTGTAGCCAAGAATGGTCGTCCCAATATCAACGGATCCTTAGGCTCTTCCTCATATGTCAACACAACGAAGTCCGTAGGAATCAAGCAACCTCCTATCTTGATAGGAACATCCTCAAGGATACCATCTGGAAGACGAACGGAACGATCAGCAAGGATGAGAGTGATCCTTGTCGGCTGAAAATCTGTCATACCAAGATTCACAGCAACTGATCTGGGCATCAAATTCACACTAGAACCAAGATCACATAGAGACCGTTCGAACTTCTCTGCAAAGATGGTGCAGTCAAGAACGAAACTACCTGGGTCTGGAAGCTTCTCTGGAATCTTGTTCTGAATCACGGCACTAACATGTGCGGAAATCATCATCGCACCCTGTTCAACATTCAAATCCTTAGTGACCATGCGTTTCACGTACCGTCTGATTACGGGGGATGTTTTGATGGCATCAATCAACGGTAACTCAACAATGAGCTTGTCCATCATAGCCTTACACCTGGCATCGTCTATCTCTTGCTTAGACTTCCTGGGGTTTCGAGGATAAGGGATCCTTGGTTTGTATGATGATTCGGTGATCGGCTTAGCAGATGATGAAGAAGCCTTGTCTGTCTGTGAAGGGTGTCGATCGACACTAAGTGGTGGGTGTCGGTCGACACTAACATCCAGTGTCGTGTCCTTTGTAGCGATCGACACAGCTTTGTCCTTGTCAATCCCTTCTGTATCAACTGGTGTCGATCGACACATAGTGTTGGTGTCGATCGACACTAACTCCGGAGGAACAACATCTTCGTCTTCGACCTCTTCTAAGTCTATCTTCTCTTCAGGTGTCAGAGTACTCCTGATAACAGGCTCAACCTTCTTCCCACTCCTTAATGAGATGGCATTCACTGGATGCCTTGGATTAGTGTCTGTCTTCCCAGAGAGAAAACCGTCTTGTCTCTTAATAGCTCCAGCTGTCTGAGCAACCTGAGTGTCTAATTTCTTGACGTGAGTGTTCAGCTGCTCAAACTTCCCATTCAAATCCTGATACAGTGAGTCTAACTTTCCATTGAATTCTACGGTGATCTTCTGTTGACCTTCTAGAATCTGCTCAAGCATCGATTCCATCTTGCTCTCTGTAGTAGGTGGTGGAACGCTCTGATATGAAGATGAGCCATAGTTCCTCTGATTGAAGTTGTTGCTGCTCTGATAGGGCGTCTGATACTGAGGCTGCTGAGTGAAAGTAGAGGAGGACTGATTCCCTTGATAGTTGCCCCGCGGACTGCCCCCATTGTAGCCTCGGTTTCCTTGTGAGTTACTGAAACGCTGAAAGCCTGTGCCACCGACATAGTTAACAACTTGCTCCTCAACTGGCTCATAGGTCTCAACCTCAGCAGCAAACTGGACTTGCTTCTTGCTTATTAGAAGGTTGTGAACCGTATCAAGTTTCGCCTTTACCTCAGCTATCTGACTTCCATCTAAGTTCCCAGCTTGTTTCTTTCTCTCGAAATCAGCATTCTTAGTACTGTTGCTTAAAGCCAAGTTCTCTATTAGTACCACAGCATCCTCAGGGTATCTGGTATTGAAGTTGCCATTACTTGCAGCATCTAGAGCCATCTGATACCTCCAATCGATACCCCTGAAGAAAATCCCAAGCAACTGAACTTCACTGAACCCGTGGTGTGGACAATCTCTCTGATAAGCCCTGAACCTCGCCCAAGCGGCCTTAAATGCTTCTGTAGGCCCTTGAGAGAAGGCTGAAATCTTCGTCCTCAGCTCTTCAGACCGTGCATCATCATAAAAGTTGTTCAGGAAAGCATTTTTAGTGTCCTCCCAAGTGGTTAGTGATCCCGGCTTCAACTGCTTAAGCCAATAAGCTGCTTCCCCAGCAAGAGAGTATGGGAAGAGCTTACAGAACAGATAGTCGTTTGACACCCCGTTGGCCTTGATGCTAGTGACTAGATACTCAAACCGCTCAATGTGATCCATAGGGTGCTCATGTGATAGCCCGTGGAAAGGGTTCTGACCTACAAGCGTGTAGTATGCAGGTTTGAGTTCAAAGTCATTCCTTTGAAACGGAGGCGGGCGGATGGCAGACCGGTTGGCATAGAACTGCTCTGGCCGGTTGTAATCCCCCAATGTCATTGCGCGTGGACCTAAGGCACCAGGTGCACCTTGTCCAACCAACACTCCACCAGCCGCTGGTAGGTGTCGATCGACACCAGGTGGTGGGTGTCGGTCGACACCAGCACCCTGGACGGGTACTTCAGCTTCGACAATGACTTGGCCGTCGTCATCGATCCTTTGGCCCTCTGCATTGTATGCATGACCATCTCTGTCCCGGAGAACTCCATGTTCATCAGCCATGATGATAGTACGCAACATCGCTTCTGAATTCTTCGCTGTCCGGGTTCTTCGTTCTAACTTAGCTAGCTCTTGATTTGAAAGGGTTACTAGCTCAAGATTCTTGTTGCTCCGAGTTTTGCGATTAGGCATGCACCTGAAACACACAAGAAAGAAAGAAAGAACGAAATCAGTAACAAAATAAAAGAAAATTTAGACAAAAACTTAAACTTAAATCTAATGGTAAATTCAATAGTCCCCGGCAACGGCGCCAAAATTTGATATGCTCAAATTTACCCTGAGCTACTCTCTCAAATTAAGAGATCACTGTAGTACTTAGGGATCGAATCCACAAGGACTATGAAATACCCAATAAATCCCAGTAAAAGTATTATGCTAAACAAAGTGTAATGTAATGAAATTGCAATGCGAGTAATTAAACGAAGTGTAAATCAATGGAGAAAAGCGCTAGGCATAGGGAAATCTCAGGAATCTTCAGAACTGTGATTAAATTGAATTATCAGGATTATAATTTAAGAACCGTTCTAGAACTCAAACACAATTGTAAAACCTACCAGCTTTCGCTGCGTAAACTATCTATCCTTGAATCTAGAATTCCAAATTCCTTTGCTAATTCTAAGATCCAGACAAGCAGTAATGATCAGGTTCAATTTGTTCACAAAATCCCTAAATCAAATTCCTTTGCAGATAGGTATTTTGCTCACCTAAGATAGATCTGGCAATCAATTACACTTTCGTGTCAATTAACAACCCTAAATCAGATTCTAGGTCGCGAATCTAGAATAAGCAATAAGTTCAATCTTAGATGAAGAACTCTATCAATTAACCCTAATAAATCACTGGTTCAACAATTCTTCAGAAACCTTTGAAAACCCATAACCTAACAGGGAAACTACTCAGACATGGTGAAAGCAACAATCATCATGATATGAATAGAAATCATTCAATATAATAAAAGTAGAGAACAAAGAGTATCAGAGATTAGAGAAAGATGATCCAAGCTTGAGATAGAGAGAGAGTCTGCTGCTTGATTCATCCTAAAACCCTGATCTAAAACACAATATATAGCTAAAAACTCGTACAGGAACTAATGTTGAAATAATGGAAACTTCTGGGCAAAAATTGTAAATCTTCCAAAATCTCCGAAATTGACCGCCTGTGGTGTCGATCGACACGCATGGCTGGTGTCGATCGACACAAGTCACACATCGCTTCAAAAGATGATCCTTCTACGCAACTTCTTGGTCTTTGCTCCAAAATCTCCAAAATTCTTCACATTAGTCCTAAATGCATACCTGAAGACAAAAGACTCTAATAGACTCTAAAAACACCAAAAAGACACGATTAAAGAATCTTATATCATGGTTAAAACCCATAAAAACCATGATATATCATCGTTACCTAGTCATTGGCTCGGCCAGTCTTGGCAGTCCAGCAGCTCTCGGCACTTGGTAATGCTTGGTACGGCTCGGCAGTTTGGCATTCGGCATACGGCTCGGCAGCTCGGCATGCGGTACGGGGCATACAGGACCCGGTACATGGGATAGCTCGGTGAAGGATGTGGTACGGGACGTCCGGTACGAGATTGCTCGGCATGAGATGTGGCACAAGACGCAGCACAAGATGCGGTACAGGACGCGGTATGCGGCTTGGCTCAGCACATTCGGAGGCCCTCAGAACGGTTAAGCTCAGTACTTGATCCTTTAGCAAAGCCTCAGTACAAAATCAAGCTATGCATCGGTCATAATGCTCGTGACGGCTCCTGTCTTCCTTGGCGCCACTGGTCAAATGTGATGTGACCATTCTGGCCCTCTTAGCATGACCGGTCACATGCCTTGTGACCGGCCGGTGGGGACGCTCGGCATTGGTCACTCGTTGCAACCAATCTGTCACCTTCTACATAAGATTATATGATGTGTTTGCCACCAAAACAAACCTCGCATTCTTCTCCTTTCCGTCTTTTTGTTCTTTGCAAAAACCAAAAACAAAAATAACAAAAGCAAAGTAAAACTAAACAAAAAAAATAAAATGAATACTTACAAGTGGGTTGCCTCTCACTAAGCGTGCTTGTTTACCGTCGTTGGCTCGACGGTGCTACCCTTTTAGGCGGATTGAGATGAGTCGTTTTTCCTCAGAGAAACAACCTCGCACTCGGTTTTTTGGTCTTCATTTCTCATAAAGTTGCACGGTTGTGCACGAGAGAGCATATCCTCAAACTCATCATCTAGTCGCATACATCATCATACCTTTCCAATGAATTAGGAGAAACCCCTCTATCCGGGCTACAGATAGATTCCTGAGCTTTACATGTTTCTTCTTGATACCTCGATGCAATCCCCAAAGGTGGATCCTAATCCTTGATCTTTCACTCTAAACTTGTAATGCGGCATCCAAGTCCCCAAACACTTCCTTCAACCGTATCAATCCTTTCTTGGATTATCTTTGTGCTTAGTTTTAGGTTTTCTAAGCACTCCCTCATCAAGTTCTCAAACCTCTCTTCTGGACTTCTCATCCTGGGACGAGCATTAGTATAATCTTGAAAGATTTGATGAGGAAGACGTACCTGATGTCTCTGCATTTTACCACTTTTCAACTTGCTTTTCCTTCCATTTTAGCATAGTTTCATCCTTAGTTTCACTCCATATCTATCTAATTCACTCATATAGGGTTCATGATAGGCTTTGCATTAGGTTTGCATATATGTTGCATTCTCGAGTTGTTTTAAGGAGTTTTGGAAGCTTTCTGGAGATCAAGGAACATGGATGTACAAGCTCGGTGTAGAGACTGGACTTCAGGACTGAGCTAAGGATCAAGCCTTACTCACACTAGAACAAGATCACTCGGTCACGAAGACTCGATCACTAAACCGAGCTCAAGAAGCAAGAAGAGTAGCTGCACTCAGTCAATGCAGTCGACCTGGAGACCGAGCTGAAGGCAGAAAGGAAACCACACTCGGACAGAAGACTGTCCACATCCACTCGAACTCACCACCTAGTTGAACCGACCGAGTCAGAGGATCCAAGGCTTGAAGCAACACAACTTGATCACACCATTCGTCTAGGGAACCCGAGTTCAAACCCACTGACCTAAGAAGTTTAGTTTATTTTGTCTTTATGCATATTTGGGTTTTACCCAGAGTAGAAAACCCTTGTTTAGCCTATTGGCCATCGGATATCTCTTAATTAATCTCAATTATTCTCTTAGTTCTCTGAAAACCTCTCTTCTATCTTCTCATTTTGTATTTGCAATTACTTTGGATACTTTGATCCTTCTGAGTTTATTTCTTCTGTTTCTTCTTCATCTCAATCTCCAGATTATGAATATGAAAACTATTTGGTTTTCTGGGTTTATGATTTTGGTGATGAAGTCTGAGTAGTGGATTAGGGTTCTTGAGGATGAGTTAGATTAGGGTTTGATTCATGGTGATTCTTGCTGATTTTGGGTTCCAAAAGCTTCTGATCTCTTCTAGGTTAGCTGTTTTTAATGCTGATTCCCTGTACACCCACTTGGAATCTGATCTTGGTGTTTCCATGTACACCCACTTGTGAAACACCATATCTGCTAACACCAAAGATCTAGAGCTTCATTCCAATGATTGATCTTGACAGATCATAGGAAGCAAGTTGTAGGTTAACATTTATGAGCTGATTCTTAATGCTTATTCTCTTTATGTTTCATTGGAATGCTATCTGAGTGTTAGTGACAATCAATGGGGCATAGGTGTGTATTCCAAGATCAGGAAGTTTAGAGAATATGGTGAAAGCTGGAACTCAACAATGGAACTATCACTCATTGGATGCTCATAGTTGAGAGATCCCTTCTCTGAAGATATTATTGAAATCTCTAGATATCACCATGATGATTCCCAGATCCATAGTTCATCCTTAGGACCTTCTTATTCTTTTATAGTTTATTGCTTTTTCATACTCTTTTTTCTGTTGTTAGCTTGCTCTGTTTTATGTTCTTGTTTTGCTTTGCTCTGTTTCTTATCTTGTTTAGCTTTGATTTTGTTCTTTATTTTCAGTATCTAATTTCTGTTTTAGTTTATTGCATCCTGTTACTTTCAATCTCACATCTGTCTTGAATTAGATTGACCTGCTGTATCCTGATTGTTTGCAAAACTCCCATTTGGATTCGATAGCCCTTTATACTACAATCTGGGCAATATACAGCTTTAGGGATTGCAAAAACCTTACTATCAATTTGGCGACGTTTCCATTTGTGATTTCTTTGTTTCATTTAGGATTGCAGATCTTCTGAGGTCATGTTCGTTTTCTTTTTACTTTGTTACTCACTTGTTGGTTTCAATCTGTTTCAGGTACCACTCGGTTGCAACCACTCGGTCAGTGCAATCGGTTTGCAACTCGAGTTTGATTCAAGACACACTTGGTTCACCACTCGGTCAGTAGCTCGAGTTCTTCACCCGAGTTCAGTTGTTCAGGGTTACCCACTCGGTCTCACAAGTCGAATTCAGTCAGTCGAGTTCAAGACATTTCGGAGTTCCACTTGGTGAACCACTCGGTCAGTTTACTCGGTTTCTGTGGTCAAGTTGAACACCATTCAAGAATCAAACTCGGTCATTCAAATTAAGTTAAGGATCCCGAGTTCATTGTTCCTGTATGCAAACTCGGCCACAAGGTCATCATAATCTCCTTAGGTATCAAGACAATATCAACCAGCTACCAAGGATTTTGAGAGGGCAGAGGGACCAGTCAGAGGGTAATCAACCTAAAACAGACAACATGGGTAATCAACAAGGTCAGAATGAGCAACCAGCCCAACCAAGAAGGCCAAGGTACATATGAGCAGGAGATGCCCCAAGTACAAACACAGAGGCAAGGTAGAGTGTGTAACACACGTGTTCCGCAAACCTTACCGGGTTGAGATGGTTCAAGGTTTGGGAAGGATCAATAAGGATCAAAGGAAATTGAATCCAAGAGTATTGGATTGTTAAGTGGGAAATAGGCTTCCCGGGTTATTCGGAGCGGTTACCAAGCTGCCTGGCAGTCGTCCGAGTTACCGAGGAAGAGTTTTCCGAGTTACCGGGTAGTGATCTGTAATTCTCGAAGGGGAATGGCGGTTACCTAGGTGAGGGTTTTCGGAATAGCATGGTAAAGGAACCAAAGAGAATTGGTGGGAACGGTTACTACTTGGAAGGCTCAGGTAAAGATGCGGGAACGGTTATCTGACCCGAGCGTTGAGAAGGAAAAGGCGGGAACGGTTATTCCCGAGCAAAGGCGAGTTTTCTCGCGGGAATGGTTACCTGGACGGTTTATGGCTGGGGTCCAGAAGGAAATTAGCGGGAATGGTAATTAGTAAGGGAGGACGCGTGTGACGGTTACCTCGACAGTTTCTGAGCGGTTTCACAAAGAAACGTTTATAAATAAGAGGCAGAAGCGTAATTGGAAAGGGTTACGATTTTTGTAAGGAGAAATGGGGGATTGGGAGAAATAATGCCAGAGGGGGCAGAGAGGAAAACACGAGTGAGTGTTTGTTGATCGGAGAGTGAACCGGTCGAGTTTCCCGGTACTTTGGCGATCACGCCTGGCAGTGTTGTGGTCGATCCTGGTAGCCTGAGCGGTTACAGAATTATCTGAGAGGTGGCATTAAGCAGTTACTAGACGACGAATAGGCGGTTATCGATCGTGATACGATCGTAACTGATGCTTGGCGACTAGAACTGGTGGTTCCTTGGCCGTATCTTGTAGGGAGAGTGGTTTCCGAGTGAAAGGAGACTGTACCGGAGATGAAAGAGCGGTTATGGTGCGTCGAGGAACGTACCTATCTGGCAGCATTAGATTGATGGTGATGGAACTTGGTGACAGGTATTCGGTGCCGACGCTGGAGGCAGGTAGACGGTGTCAAAGCGTGACGTGAGATGACTGGTTCGATAGAGATGTCGAGAGGACGATCGGACTGTAGCGGAGGCGCAGTTATGCGTGGAACTGATGACGGTTACTCGGCAGTTATTCGGTAAGTGGGTGATGGTGATGACAGTATCTGGAGGCGGAACTTGGTGATGGGAGTATCCGGTATGACTTGGATCCGGACATCTCTCTCCGTTACTTGGTTATGTGGGGATGGTTGGCTGAGTGACTAAGTATCAGAGAGATTGTTTGGTTGCCTTGTTGATACTTAGAGCTAAGGAAACATCGAATCGAAAGGCAGTGTGGAAATGCGAGTAAGGAATGGTCAAATGGTTCAAGGAGTCCGCCAGACTCTACGAAAGTAAGGTAACGGTCTAACAAGTGTTTAGATGCGTTAGGTTTTTAGAGAATAAGGCGAATGTTATGCTGAATGGTGGTAAGTTATCAGTTAAACTTGAGTAGAATTCACGAAACCTCGTTGAGGTGTTTATAAAGAAAAGTTAAAAGTATGAGAGGTTTGGTCATGTCGTGACCAAGCAGCAACATCCTTGCCCGTGGTTAGGAAGACCGGGTTAGGGTTTTACATTTTGGTATCAGAGCATGGTCGGTTCTAGAAGCGAGAAAAGGGAGTGGAAAGGAACCATACAAAGAATGTCTTGGCTTGGAATGGATCAACATGTCCTTTGGCTGATATCCCCTAGGTCAGACCACATTTACTTTATGCCTAATCTATGTATAGATATGATAATTTGGATTTCGAAAGTTCTTTTGGACCATGGACTAAGAGCAAATGATGTCGAAGCTTCTCAAGGGAAAAGTACGTAAAGTAGGTTCCAAGGTCAAGGAGACGAGGAGTGCGAAGACAAGATTCCTACAGAGAAGTGAGTTCCCGTGATTTTCAAAACCTCTTTTCCATGAATTTGCTTTCTTGTTTGCTTGAGGGCAAGCGAAAGATTAAGTCTGGGGGAGTTGATAACATCGTATTTTTACCACTTTAACTCTTAGTTTCTTATATTTTGAGAAGAGTTTGGTATGATTTCGTCAAAAAAGGAACTAGTTATCAACCATTTTCAGGTTCAAGAAGGGTTTAAAGTTTTAAGGTAAAATGGACCAAAAGATGAGGAAAACCTGTTTTTGGACAGTTTCAGACCGCCAGAAGTATGACATCTTTTAAAGGACTTCCCGATACCCAAAATTGGATTTCTTGGTAGCTATGGAAAGCTAGAAGTGTCAAGTTTCACCTCGGACAAGAATCAATGCAATCCATTTGGCCGTATGGAAGATATGACCCGATGAATCAAGTACTGTCGAGACCAGTCAAAAGAGCTGTGACCGGTCGGGTGACTAAGGCCACGACTGTCCAGAGAGATCGTGACCGGTGCCTCCCCTTTTGGCACGACCGGTCACAAGGCCCATGACCGGTCTTGAGCTGGCCGACTCCAAGTTTCCAAAAATAACTCTCTCGGCCCGATGAAGCCCTAATCCGACCCCGAAGCCTTTAAATACTCATTTGACCTAATTCTAAAGTTGTGACCTCAAGGGCCTCCAACCCCTACGCCCAGCAACAATACTCATTTGTTGTTGTTGCGGCTTGATTTGCTTTGATCTGACACCATTTTCTGCAAAGATACACAACAAACAACCAATAAGGAGTCGTTTTGATAATCAAATCTAGCCTAAAGCATAAGAACACGAAATTGACCCTTGGTAAACCAAACTTTCCAAAGAACCCTCATCCTAGGTTCATTTGTGATTGGTTTCATCAATTTTGCACGAGCTAATATTTAATTAAAATTCGGACAACTTGGGATGAAAATCATTTAACTTCTCGATGTGACTCTGATACCAATTGATATGATTCTGGTTAGAGAATCACACCCCAATCACACACCGGGAAGCTACGATGACGATGATAAGGCTCCAGGCTTGAGAAGCAAGTGATCTGGAGTTCAATGGGATGATAGACGCCACGATAGGATGCGGAAGACCTCTTGATAAGTCTGGTTCGAACAATCTAATCACTAGAATTGTTCTCAAGTTTCTAATTCGAATCACTCGAAAGAGAAGACAAGGATCTATCAAAGAAAAAAGGTTTTTGATTAAAAAGATAGATAAGTAAAACAATAGAGTCTGAGAGACATATAAAGAAGCGGAGACGAAGAGGAGAAGAGAAGAGAGAGAGAGAAGAGTGTGTTTACGAGACATGCCTCGGTAAACAACAACTCAAAACAAAGCAGAAACTTAAATGTAGAGTTTAAATTTAAAATCAGAGATAAAGAGGATACGGGCAACACCTAAAATGTCTTGATAGTGGGACTAAGTGTGGATCGGACTAGAGGTGGAATAGATAACGCATGAGCCACAAGCCTCGTTAAAAACCTTATCTCGGAACACCACTTGGGAAAAACCAGAGATGAAGGAAAAGACTGCAAGTGGATCATACGGCCATGCTCTAGCCTTGACACAACCACTAATACCCGAGTGATCCTCTTGATTCTTTGCCGGATGTAGCAAGACTCCATTAGCGTAGTGTAACTTCTTGATCCGTAACAATTCATGACTCCTAAAGCTGCTTTCCTAGCTCCTTTTGCTCTTGGTTCGAACACCACTCCTTGTGCATCACCAACTCCAAGTCCTTGTGCCTTGATGCTTCTTAGGATCATAACATGGCCCTCCTGTTGAAAAGGATTGGTCCTCAAATCCGCTTGACCTGCCAGAAACAACATTAAGTTAGAAGCATGAAAAGGGTAAAACAACAATGACTTATTTTGGTAATGAAAAGAAAGGGAAAGAGTAGTGTTGGGAATTCTCAAGAGAGATTCAGCTTCATGGTGGCGTCCTTTGAGAACATTGGGGAGAACTCCCAGCATCTCCATAAGAAGAAATATCTTGAAAACTTTCATCTCCTTTGACATAACGACTCCAATTCCAGTCCTTGCAAAGAAATTTGGTGAGAGAACTTCCAGATCGGTTGGCTCCTCCTTTGTACCTGCAATGTTTTCAACAGCTTTGGCAAAGAGCAAGTGTGTTATCACAGTCATGGAAGTACCATAAACAAATAAACACTTCTTAGCTTGATTCAAAACATTATCCTTGTCAAGTTCTTCTTTTCCATGCATCTTAATACAAGAATTCTGTTCCGAATATTCTTTGAATAATCCTAACTTTTTCTCAATGATTTCTGGATAAAATAAACTCATATTCACAGCCCTTAAAGCATGAGAAACAAGTCGAGATAAAGAGATACTTACCTGAACAAGGTCCTTGGTGTATTTGGTGCTTGTAAGTATCACATTAAATGAAAATAGTGTTGGATACGGGGGTTCTTCTTGGATCAGGGCATTGTTGGTTACCTTCTCATACTATCTAGAGGTGTCTAAAAAATCTCCTGGTCGCCAATGATAAGTTAAGAATGATCCAGTTAATGAAAAATCCATTTTAGGCTCCACGGGAAACTTTGGAAGTGATGTGATCCAAAACTCGAACGGTACAGGTCTTGAACATTCTAGATAGTCTCCAGGTCTCCAAATGGGGCTTGGAGATGCATCTTGATGAAGACAACGGATGGTTTTTCCAGTGGGTAGCTTTGCTTGCAATTCAATGTCTTCGAAAACTTGTTCACGGTGATCTCTTGCTTTATTCCTATCAAGACAAGAAGAAAACTCCATCTTAGTTAGTAGAAAATTAACAACAGGATGAGGTTGTACTATCATCGATTTAGAGCCATTAGAAATCATTCTAAAGCCCATGAAAACTCCTTGTTGAGCCAAAATACTCCTTGGCTTGAACTGGTTCATCTCCTTAAGAAAGTTATCATCACTTTGCTCTTCTTTTTCTTTAACTTTATCTTGAATTCCATCACCATAGATCATCGCCACATTGTAGTTGTAGGAGTGATTAGGCTGTAGCTTCTTTGGTTCAGTACCTATAAACACATCCTGCAAAAAATTAAGTTGACTCGGTGGCACCAGTGGAGGGTTAGAAGCACAAGTAATTCTATTCAAAGAGGTAAATAAATTTGAACCAAAAAGTTTACCCTCGTTCTCTTTACCAGACATGACCAAGTAATTAGCTTTCTCACCTTGTTCTTGCTTACCTTTGAGTTTGGTTTTGTCCAGATATACTTCATGTGGTGGCAATGCTACAAGACCAATATTCTTTTCTTGAAAAGGTTTTGACACCGAAATGGTACAATCTGCACCAAGAGAAAGCAAGTTAGCTCTCGTTGGTTTTTGAGAGTCTAGATAATTACCTCGGGTATTCACTGGTGGCAAAGCGTATGGTGGTTTTGATAGTTAGGTTTTTACACCTAAAGCTACCTATTGCCCAAATTGTAGTACAAAGGGCTATCAAATCCAATTGGGATTATGCAAGCAATCAGGATGTAGCAAATCTATCTAATTCAAGCCAAATAGAAAGGTTGGAAGTAACAGGGTGAAACAACTAAAACAAGAGCTAAAAATAAGTAACAGAAACTAGAAACAGAGATTCAAAATAGCAAAAGAAATTGAAAACAGAAACTAAAAACAGAGCAAGCTAAGAACAGGAAAAACAGAGTATCAAAAAGTAGAAAACTATCAAGGGAGAGAGAGGTCCTAAGGATGAGTTCTGGATCTGGGATTCATCATGGCGAATACTAGTGATTTGGTAAACAACTTCACAGAAGGGATCTCTTAACTATGAGCATCATCAGAGTGATAATTCCACTTCCCAGTTACAACTATCACCAGATTCTCTAAACTTCCTAATCTTGGAATCCACACCTATGCCCCATTGACTGTCACTAACACTCAGATAGGATTCCAATGAAACATAAAGAGAATAAGCATTAAGAAACAGCTCATAAATGTCAATCTACACCTTCCTTCCTATGATCCGAGATCAATCATTAGAAAGAAGCTCCAGATCTCTGGTATTAGCAGATCTGGTGTTTCACAAGTGGGTGTACAAGGAAACACCAAGATTAGATCCCAAGTGGGTGTACAGGGAATCAGCATTAGAAACAGCTAACCCAGAAGAGATCTTGAGCTTTTAGAACCCCAAATCAACTAGAATCACCATGAATCAAAACCCAGATCTAACCCATCCTCAAGAACCCTAAATCACTACTCAGACTTCATCATCAAAATCACAAACCCAGAAAATGAAATAGTTTCCATAATCATCATCTAGCGATTGAGATGAAGAAGGAATAGAAGAAATAAACTCAAAAAGATCCACAGATCAAAAGTAATTGCAAATACAAAATCACATAGTTATAGAGAGGTTTTCAGAGAACAAAGAGAATAACAAACGTCGATTGTGCGGCTGCTGACCTAATAAGAGTATAAATACTCTAGGTCAAAAGCCCTAGTACAAAAAGACAAAATAAACTAAAGTCCTTAGGTCGGCTGCCTTGAGCTCGGGTTCCTCTGGTCGAGTGGTGTGATCGAGTGGTGTTGCTTCAGGCTTTGGATCCTCAGACTCGGTTGTCTGAGCTCGGTTTGGATGTGGTCGAGTGCTCTTGTCCGAGTGCTATCTCCACTCTGCCTCCAGCTCGGTCATGAAGTCGAGTGCATGTAACCGAGTTGGAATGGTGGATTGATTTGCACTCGGTCTGGTCACACCGAGTGCTCTTGGTCGAGTGCGTGTAAGGCCTTGGTCCTTAGCTCGGTCTTGAAGTCGAGTGCATGTAACCGAGTGCTCGTGTTCTTTCTGCCTCTAGCTCTGGTTGCCTGGTCGAGTGCATGTGGTCGAGTGCAATTGTTCCTCTGCCTATAGCTCTGGTTGCCAGGTCGAGTGCATGTGGTCGAGTGCAATTCAGAGCCTAAAAACAGCATTCACCTTCTTGTCCAGAATAGCCCCCAAAAGCTCATTTAACACCTGATAACAACTCCAAATTGCAATATCTATGCAAACCCTATTATGAACCCTATATGAGTGAAATGGATAGATATGGAGTAAAACTAGTGATGAAGCTATGCTAACATGGATGGAAATGCAAGTTTAAAAGTAGTAAAATGCATAGACATCAACTCCCCCAAACTTAGTCTTTACTTGCCCTCAAGCAAACATATAAGATATAAGCTGGTGAAGTTGATGAAATGCCGGGACTTAGAGCCAAAACATGCTGATAAAGGAAGTAGCATCAAGGTCCTAGTTAGTAGTTCTAGAATGCATTAACAAGTAAACCTTACTTTTAAAACTTTAGCCATACCCTTCAGAACAAACCTGACACCAGCCTTAACCTACACATGCAATCAAATCAATCATTCCCTTTAACATTCATTAATTCTGTAACCATGAATCAAGTCTATGCAATTTCAATGAACTCATTTGGCTAAGGGAAAGGTTAAAGAGGCAAAGATTACTCCTTTTGTAACAAGTTTTAACAATGGGTAACATGGGACTCTCAAGAATAGACTGAGCTTTAGGAGAAGGCTAAAGGTAAGATAGCCAACCGATGCATACAAGAACAATTTCTCATCTACCCATCCCATATACAAAGATTCAGCTACCACCTAATCCTAAACCCAGAAGATGATCCTAAATCTACCCTTAGGCACTTTTCTGCCATGAATCCTTTTTGGATCAAGTCATACTTATTTCTTTTGCTACTTATTCTAAGGAAAATGGTTCTTGTGTTTCTTGCTTATGCTAGCGGATTGGGTTCTTTTAAAACTTAAGGCTCTCCAAATCTTCTTATTCATTAAGACACTTCAGGCTTTTTGCCTTTCTTTCCCTTTTATGCTTTCTGAGCCTATACATTTCTTTTCTTCTTTTTCAAATCCCAAATCCTTTACTAGAGCAGCTATCTTATTTTCAGCTTAGACCTTTTCCCAGAACTTCTTTTCTTTCCTTTCTCTTCTTTTCTTCCCCTTTAATCCCAAAATGAAACTCAAGCTCGGTTTAGTGAACTCGAGGTCTGAACTCGGTCTCCTAACCGAGCTTATACAACCTAGGTCAATTCCCTATTCTAAATTCCAGTCTATCCTCCTAACCACATTTCAGTTCCTGATGTCTCTGCATTTTACCACTTTTAATCTTGCATTTCCATCCATTTTAGCATAGTTTCATCACTAGTTTCACTCCATATCTATCCATTTCATTCATACAGGTTACATGATAGGTTTGCTTTAGCTTTGCATACATATTGCATATTGGAGCTATCTTTTAGGTGTTTTGGATGTTCGCTGGAGATCAAGGAACATGGAGACACAAGCTCGGTGTGAAGAGTCGACCTCATGACCGAGCTAAAGACCAAGACCAGCATGCACTCGACCAAGACCACTCGACCTGGAGTTAGACCGAGTGCAAACCAACCCACCAACACCACTCGATCACATGCACTCGGTCATCTGACCGAGCTGAAGGCAAAGAGGAGTTAGCACTCGACCAAGAGCACTCGACCACGTCCACTCGACCACCAAACCGAGCTCGTGCAACCGAGTCTGAGGATTCAAGGCCTGAAGCACACCACTCGACCACACCACTCGACCAGAGGAGCCCGAGCTCAAGGCAGCCGACCTAAGGACTTTAGTTTATTTTGTCTTTTTGTACTAGGGTTTCTGACCTAGAGTATATATACTCTAATTAGGTCAGCAGCCGCAGGATATGTTTTTTTTTATTCTCTTTGTTCTCTAAAAACCTCTCTAGATCTATCTGATTTTGTATTTGCAATTACTTCTGATCCTTTGATCCTTTTTAGTTTATTTCTTCTATTCCTTCTTCATCTCAATCTCTAGATTATGATTATGGAAACTATTTCATTTTCTGGGTTTATGATTCTGATGATGAAGTCTGAGTAGTGATTTAGGGTTCTTGAGGATGGGTTAGATCTGGGTTATGATTCATGGTGGTTCTAGTAGATTTAGGGTTCTAAAGCTTAAGATCTCTTCTGGGTTAGCTATTTCTAATGCTGATTCCCTGTACACCCACTTGGAATCTGATCTTGGTGTTTCCTTGCACATCACTTGAGAAACACCAGATCTGCTAATACCAGAGATCTGGAGCTTCTTTCCAATGATTGATCTAGGATCATAGGAAAGCAAGTTGTAGTTTGACATTTATGAGCTGTGTTCTTAATGCTTATTCTCTTCATGTTTCATTGGAATCCTATCTGAGTGTTAGTGACAGTCAATGGGGCATAGGTGTGGATTCCAAGATTAGGAAGTTTAGAGAATCTGGTGATAGATGTAACTGGGAAGTGGATCTATTACTCTTTTGATGCTCATAGTTAGGAGATCCCTTCTATGAAGTTGTTTATGAAGTCACTAGAGTCCACCATGAAGAATACCAGATCTAGAACTCATCCTTAGGACCTTTTCTCATCCTGATTGTTTTTCTACTTTTTGATACTCTGTTTTCCTGTTCTTAGCTCTGTTTCTGTTTCTATTTTATTTTGCTTTTATGAATCTTTGTTTCTAGTTTCTTTTACTGTTTATTAGTTCTTGTTTTAGTTGTTTCACTCTGTTGCTTCCAACCTTTCTATTTGGCTTGAATTAGATAGATTTGTTACATCCTGATTGCTTACAATAGTCCTGATTGGATTGATAGCCCTTTGTACTACAACTGGGCAATAGGTAGCTTTAGGTGTAAAAACCTAGTTATCAATTTGGCGCCGTTGCCAGTTGGGATCTAATTGTTTCATTTCGGATTGCAGATCTTCTGAGATCAAGTTCTTTTCTTTTTACTTTGTTACTCACTTGTTGGTTTCAATCTGTTTCAGGTACCACTCGGTTGCATACGCTCGGACACAGAGCTCGGACACACCACTCGGTCAGAAGCTCGAGTTCCGTTGCCTCGCATCCCTCCACTCGGTCAGTTAGGTCGAGTTCAGTCAGTCGAGCTCAAGGCATCTGAAGTAAGCACTCGGTCAGTCTACTCGGTCACTGTGGCCGAGCTGCACTCCACTCGGTCAGCAAAGCCGAGTGCGCCATCCCGAGTTCACAAAGCCATGATCAACCAGTTACCAAGGGATCCCCTGAATCAGAGAACTCAGAACAGAACAACTCCACCAGCGAGGGTAAATAGACACAATCAAGAGGTACAGAATGGAGAACCAGCTGAACCTAGAAAACCAAGATACATAGGAGCCGGTGATTCACCAAGCACACATACTAGCAGACAAGGAATTGTTCCACCAGATGTCGTCAACCTTGAAATCAAGAGCAGCTTGATATGCATGGTCCAGAGTAGTAAGTTTTATGGTTTGCCAAATGAAGATCCACTTGACCATTTAGATGATTTCGACAGGCTCTGCAGCCTCACAAAGATAAGTGGGGTGAGTGAAGACAGTCTGAAGCTGAGGTTATTCCCATTTTCACTTGGTGACAAAGCGAAGATATGGGAGAAAACATTAACTCCTGGATCTATTACCTCGTGGGAGGCATGCAAAAGAGTTTTTCTGGATAAGTTCTACAATCACTCATGGACAGCTAGATTGCGTAATGAGATAGCAAGCTTTGGTCAACAGCATGGGGAGTTATTTTCTGAAGCTTGGGAAAGATTCAAGGGTTATACACTTAAATGTCCTCATCATGGTTTTAGTACCGCGTCACTCCTCAGCACTCTTTACAGAGGAGTACTTCCGAATATCAGAATGTTGCTCGACACAGCTAGTAATGGCAATTTCCTCACCAGAGATGTCAATGATGGTTGGAGTTTAGTCGAGAATCTTGCACAATCTGTTGGTACCTATACTAAGGAACTAGATACACCACCTAAGGAGAGCTTCATCCACGCTGAACGGAACCGCAATGAGATGACATCTGTCAATGAGAAACTGAATATGCTTCTTCAAGCTCAACAAAAAACAGTTAACATGGCTCATGAAAACGAACAGTTTCACAGTCACAACACTGCTCAGGTTCAACATGAAGAGGTTAGCTACGTTCAGGATCACATTGGCTCATACAATAGATTTAACTCATATCCTGCTCAACAGTTTCAATACCCAAATCCAACAACTCCTATGGAACAAATGCTGCATCAACTATTACAAGGACAGGCCAAGGCAGAAACAGGCACATCCACGAGGTTATCTGAAATACAAACACAGATGGAAAGCACTATAAACAATCTCACATCTCAAATTGCTATACTAACCTCCAAGATGGCAAACGTCGAACACAAAGTTGATTATTCCTACACCACAGACCAAGGACAACGCCCCGGGAAAGCTATCCAACAATTGCCAGAATCTGATGAAGCCAATGCAATAACACTTCGAAGCGGCAGACAATTACCTGAAAGAAGTTTCCCTATCACTGAGGACAGTGAGGAACAAGTTGGGGGGAGTTTCGACCAAGAAGAAGACCAGTTCGACACTCAAGAAGTAAAACTCGGCAATCCAACTCGATCAACAACTCGAGTGGAACCAGAGCCAGAACTCAACCACCAAGCTCGACCATTAAACCGAGCCAAACAAAGCGAGTCTGGACCCAAAGCTGCTCCTGAAGAGAAAAAAGCACCCTATATTCCCCCTCCGTATGTCCCAAAACTCCCATTCCCAGGAAGGTTCAAAAAGGAGTTACTAGAGAAGTACAAAGCTTTGTTTGCTAAACAGATCAAAGAGCTTGAGGTGAAGATGCCTCTTTTGGATACCTTAACTCTCATGCCTAACTATAAAAAATTTTTGAAGGATGCGATTTTGGAAAGGGACAAGGAAGTTCAAGGAATGGTTGTCCTGAGTCAGGAGTGTAGCGCGATAATCCAGAAGAAGATAGTTAATGAGAAATTGGGAGATCCAGGTTCCTTTACCTTGCCATGCTCTCTAGGACCCTTGACTTTCAAGAACTGTTTATGCGATCTTGGAGCTTCTGTAAGCCTCATGCCACTGTCAGTAGCACAACGCCTTGGTTTCAGTAAGTTTAAACCCTCTAATATATCATTAGTGCTAGCAGACAGATCAGTTAGGCTGCCACATGGTCTCCTAGAAGACCTACCAGTTAAGATTGGAAATACAGATGTACCAACTGATTTTGTGGTGTTAGAAATGGATGAAGAACCTAAGGATCCTCTGATACTGGGCAGACCCTTTTTAGCTACTGCTGGAGCAGTAATTGATGTTAGGGAAGGAAAGATTGAACTCCATTTTGGTAAAGACCTCAAGATGAACTTTGATATCAAAGATTCTATGAAGAAACCAACAATAGGAGGACAGATTTTCTGGATAGAAGAGTTAGAACAACTGTCTGAAGATGTTTTGAATGAGATAACCGAGAAGGATCATTTGAAGACTGTTTTGACAAAGAGTAGTGAAGAAGGGTATCTGCATGATGAAACTCTGGATTTCGAAGTATATTTGGACTCAAGAAAAGTGCTGGATGAGTCAGAAGGCTTTGAAGAATTGATCAGACCAGGAAGTGAAAGATTAGCAACAGTGGACAAGCCTAGGTCCATCTACTCGGTCTCACAGACCGAGCTTGGCAAGAAGAATGTCCTGAGCTCGGACAGCCAAACCGAGCACAACCACTCGAGCTTGTCTTTCTCTAGGCCGGAATCGTCCAACTCGGTCAACAAACCAGGCCAAACTCCCGAGTTCATTGACTCCACGACTGCAGATTGGTCAGAGTTAAAGGCACCCAAGGTGGACCTCAAACCACTACCGAAAGGGCTAAGGTACGCATTCCTTGGAACAAACTCTACCTACCCTGTAATAGTAGATGATTCCCTTAGCAGTACTGAGCTTACCCAATTGTTAACTGAGCTGAAAAGATTTAGACGTGCTATAGGTTATTCATTAGATGACATTAAGGGAATTTCACCTGATCTGTGCACACATCGCATTCATCTTGAAAATGAATCCTATTCTAGTATTGAACCCCAAAGGAGATTGAATCCAAACTTAAAAGAAGTTGTTAAGAAGGAGATCCTGAAACTGTTAGATGCTGGAGTAATTTACCCAATTTCTGACAGTACTTGGGTATCTCCTGTGCATTGTGTTCCCAAAAAGGGTGGCATAACTGTGGTTAAAAATGATAAAGATGAACTTATCCCCACCAGAACAATCATTGGCCATAGAATGTGTATAGACTATAGGAAATTAAATGCTGCATCTAGAAAGGACCATTTCCCATTACCATTCATTGACCAGATGTTGGAAAGGCTAGCTAATCACCCTTTTTATTGTTTCTTGGATGGGTATAGTGGATTTTTCCAAATCCCTATACACCCTAATGATCAAGAAAAAACCACTTTCACCTGTCCATATGGAACATTTGCATATAAAAGAATGCCTTTTGGCCTTTGTAATGCACCAGCTACTTTTCAGAGATGCATGACTTCCATATTTTCGGATCTAATTGAGGAGATGGTGGAAGTGTTCATGGATGATTTCTCTGTGTACGGTTCTTCCTTCTCCTCCTGTTTGTCAAATTTATGCAGGGTCCTTACCAGATGTGAAGAGACTAATCTGGTTCTGAATTGGGAGAAATGCAACTTCATGGTTAGGGAAGGGATAGTCCTAGGGCACAAGATTTCCGAGAAGGGAATAGAAGTGGATAAAGCCAAGATTGAGGTGATGATCCAGTTACAACCACCAAAGACTGTCAAAGATATCAGAAGCTTCCTTGGGCATGCAGGTTTCTATAGGAGATTCATCAAGGATTTCTCTAAGATAGCCAGACCTCTAACTAGGCTGCTTTGCAAGGAAACAGAATTCAACTTTGATTCAGAATGCTTGAAAGCTTTTCATCTTATCAAGGAAGCTCTGACATCAGCTCCAATAGTTCAAGCTCCTAACTGGGATTATCCTTTCGAGATCATGTGTGATGCATCAGATTACGCAGTAGGAGCAGTTTTGGGACAGAAAATTGATAAGAAACTGCATGTTATTTATTATGCGAGCAGAACTCTAGATGATGCTCAAGGAAGGTATGCAACTACAGAGAAGGAGCTTTTGGCAGTGGTTTTCGCTTTTGAGAAATTCCGAAGTTACCTAGTTGGTTCGAAGGTCATCGTCTACACAGACCATGCCGCGTTAAGACACATATATGCGAAGAAGGACACAAAGCCAAGATTACTCAGATGGATACTGTTGCTGCAGGAGTTTGATATGGAAATAGTGGACAAAAAGGGGATCGAAAATGGGGTAGCTGATCATCTATCCAGAATGAGGATCGAGGATGCCCTTCCCATTGACGATTCTATGCCAGAGGAGCAGCTCATGGCAATCAGACTTTTGGAGGACATCCACCATACATCTCAGAAAATAGAAGAGGTTATAACATTTAAAGAAGAGGTTTTCCCCTGGTATGCGGACTTCGTCAACTATAAGGTATGCGAGGAAATACCTAAGAGCCTTAATGCTTATCAAAGGAAGAAGTTTCTTAGGGATGTGAACCACTACTATTGGGATGAACCATATTTGTACAAGAAGGGGTTAGATGGTCTTTTCAGGAGATGTGTAGCAGAGGAAGAAGTGAAAGGGATTCTGGAGCACTGCCATGGTTCTGCGTATGGAGGGCACTTCGCCACATTCAAGACTGTTCAGAAGATAATTCAAGCAGGTTTGTGGTGGCCTACCATGTTCAAAGACGCTCATAATTTCATTTCGAAATGTGATCCTTGTCAAAGGATGGGAAATATCGGCAAACGGAATGAAATGCCTCAGAACCCAATTTTGGAAGTAGAAGTCTTTGATGTCTGGGGTATTGATTTCATGGGACCTTTCAACCCACCATCCCACGGTAATAGCTACATTCTGGTGGCTGTTGACTATGTGTCAAAATGGGTTGAAGCAGTAGCCTGCCCTACAAACGATGCAAGGGTCGTCCTAAAGCTGTTTAAAAGTATCATTTTCCCTAGGTTTGGAATACCGAGAGTAGTTATCAGTGATGGAGGATCTCACTTTATCAACAAGCTTTTTGAAAATCTTTTAAGGAAGTATGGAGTTAAGCATAAGGTTGCCACACCTTACCATCCTCAAACAAGCGGTCAAGTGGAGGTTTCCAATAAGCAGATTAAGGCCATCCTAGCTAGAGTAGTAGGAGTATCAAAAAGGGATTGGGCAACAAAGCTTGACGAAACCCTATGGGCCTACAGAACTGCATTCAAAACCCCCATAGGGAGAACACCATTCCAGCTTCTCTATGGCAAAGCATGCCATTTACCGGTGGAGATAGAGTACAAGGCAATATGGGCTACAAAACTCCTAAACTTTGACCTCAAAACAGCCGAGGAAAAGAGACTGATGGATTTGCATGAGTTGGAAGAAATCAGATTGGAAGCATATGAGAGCTCAAAGATTTACAAAGAACGCACAAAAGCCTTCCATGATAAGAAGATTTTACCAAAAGAGCTCAAGGCAGGTGACCAAGTGCTTCTATTTAATTCAAGGCTCAGACTTTTCCCAGGAAAGCTGAAATCAAGATGGTCAGGACCTTTCACCATTAAGGAAGTTTTACCCTATGGGGCCATCACCCTAATAGGCAAAAACAATGATGACTTCACGGTAAATGGGCAGAGGGTTAAAATATACATTGCTGATCAAATGACTCCAGAAGCTGAATCCATCTCTCTTGACGAGCCAACTCAAGCATAAATCCAGTAAGGAAGTCAAGCTCAGTGACTTTAAACAAGCTCACTTGGGAGGAAGTCCCATGACTATCTTTGTAAATATTTTGCTTTAAGGTTTCTTGTCTCTTTTAATATGTTTTCTAGTAGTTTTGTTGGTCAGGTTTGAGATTTCAGGATTATGCAAAGGAAGGCAGGGAAGCCCAGAAAATCAGACTCGACCAATTAGCTCGATCAACCAGGCCGAGTCAAAATCTCAACAAATCAAGCTCGGCCATCAAGCTCGGTTTGGCAAACCGAGCTACCCCTCTAGAGGTCATCAATCAAGCTCGGACAGTCTAACTCGATCAGCTTGGCCGAGTTAGATCTTCATACCAAACCACTCGGCCATTAAACTCGACCTTATGACCGAGTTAGAACACCCAACACTGAGGTACAACTCCACTCTTTACCATTGTTTATACCATTCATCTTTAGTTTTTCTTATTGCTTTTTCATTCTCATACCTTCGTTTGAATCTTTTATTACACAAGGGACTGTGTAATTCAAGTTTGGGGGAGGGTTTGAGATGCATTTGATATCGTTTACTGTTTTCTTATTTCAAATTTTGCACATTGAGTCTGCATAGCATCTCATCTATTTGCATAAGAAAAACCATAAAAATTTGAAAAATTTCAGAAAAGCATTCCACAAAAACAGAGTGTTCATGTAGATTGCATTCATGTTTAGGATCGAGTCTAGATGCATTTCATATAGATTTGTGCATCTGCATAGGGGACTAGGATGATCAAACCCTTGTAAGCATGCTGGTTTATGAAATAGTCTCAATGCCCTAGTTAATAGTTGTCTAATGCATTCATGTAAGTCTGAAGCATAAGACCGCACCATGCCTAGATTGCATTGTTTGACATTTAGTTTTGGCTAAAGCATGTCTTGATCTGATATCATCCCCTATCTATTAGAACCTTAAACTGAATTGCAATTATCATGTCTATGCCTTTGATTTGAACTCATGGATACCTTATACATATTTGGATTCTCTTACTCTTTTCACCACCCTTGTGAATCCAAATAGCTGATTCCCATCATTGGAACAGTTTCTCCTACCTTTAACCTTGACCTTCCTTTCAAGCCAACAATACTCTATGTGTGAATGTGAGGCCTATTTCAGGATTGAGCTTGGTAGAAAGTGTTAGGTCTGTGCCGACAAGAACGGTTTCTCATACATATAGTTCTGGTTCATAACCTTTGAGCTAGATAGAACTAGGTGGGGAACTGAACTGTGGTTAGGAGGATAGACTGGAATTTAGAATAGGGAATCTATGCTCGGTTGTATAAGCTCGTTTAGGGAACCGAGTTCACACCTCGAGTTCACCAGACCGAGCCTGAGTTTCATTTTGGAAATAAAAGAAAAGAAAAGAAGTTCTGGGAAAAGGTCTAAGCTGAAAGTAAAACAGCTGCTCTAGTAAAGGATTTGGGATTTGAAAAAGAAGAAAAGAAATGTGTAGGCTCAGGAAGATAGGCAAAAAGCCTGAAGTGTCTTAATAAAAAAGGATAATAGAAGAGCCTCAGTTTTAAAGGAACCCAATCCGCTAGCATAAGCAAGAAAGCACAAGAACCCTTTTTCCTTAGAATGAATAAATAAAGAAAGAAGAACGAGTTGATCGAAAAAGGATTCATGGCAGAAAAGTGCCTAAGGGTAGATTTAGGATCATCTTCTGGGTTTAGGAATAGGTGGTAGCAGAATCGTTGTATATGGGATGGGTAGATGAGAAATTGTTCTTGTATGCATCGGTTGGCTATCTTACCTTTAGCCTTCTTCTAAAGCTCAGTCTATTCTTAAGAGTCCCATGTTACCTATTGCTTAAACCTGTTACCAAAGAGGCCATCGTTGCCTCTTAACCTTTCCCTTAGCCAAATGAGTTCATTGAAAGTGCATAGGCTTGATCCATTGTTACAGAATGAATAAATGTTAAAGGGAATGATTGATTTGATTGCATGTGTAGGTTAAGGCTACTGTCAGGTTTGTTCTGAAGGGTATGGCTAAAGTTTTAAAAGTAGGGATTACTTGTTAATGCATTTTAGAACTACTAACTAGGACCTTGATGCTACTTCCTTTATCAGCATGTTTTGGCTCTGAGTCCCAGCATGTCATCAACTTCACCAGCTTATATCTTATATGTTTGCTTGAGGGCAAGCAAAGACTAAGTTTGGGGGAGTTGATGTCTCTGCATTTTACCACTTTTAATCTTGCATTTCCATCCATTTTAGCATAGTTTCATCACTAGTTTCACTCCATATCTATCCATTTCATTCATACAGGTTACATGATAGGTTTGCTTTAGCTTTGCATACATATTGCATATTGGAGCTATCTTTTAGGTGTTTTGGATGTTCGCTGGAGATCAAGGAACATGGAGACACAAGCTCGGTGTGAAGACTCGACCTTATGACCGAGCTAAAGACCAAGACCAGCATGCACTCGACCAAGACCACTCGACCTGGAGTTAGACCGAGTGCAAACCAACCCACCAACACCACTCGATCACATGCACTCGGTCATCTGACCGAGCTGAAGGCAAAGAGGAGTTAGCACTCGACCAAGAGCACTCGACCACGTCCACTCGACCACCAAACCGAGCTCGTGCAACCGAGTCTGAGGATTCAAGGCCTGAAGCACACCACTCGACCACACCACTCGACCAGAGGAGCCCGAGCTCAAGGCAGCCGACCTAAGGACTTTAGTTTATTTTGTCTTTTTGTACTAGGGTTTCTGACCTAGAGTATATATACTCTAATTAGGTCAGCAGCCGCAGGATATGTTTTTTTTTATTCTCTTTGTTCTCTAAAAACCTCTCTAGATCTATCTGATTTTGTATTTGCAATTACTTCTGATCCTTTGATCCTTTTTAGTTTATTTCTTCTATTCCTTCTTCATCTCAATCTCTAGATTATGATTATGGAAACTATTTCATTTTCTGGGTTTATGATTCTGATGATGAAGTCTGAGTAGTGATTTAGGGTTCTTGAGGATGGGTTAGATCTGGGTTATGATTCATGGTGGTTCTAGTAGATTTAGGGTTCTAAAGCTTAAGATCTCTTATGGGTTAGCTATTTCTAATGCTGATTCCCTGTACACCCACTTGGAATCTGATCTTGGTGTTTCCTTGCACATCACTTGAGAAACACCAGATCTGCTAATACCAGAGATCTGGAGCTTCTTTCCAATGATTGATCTAGGATCATAGGAAAGCAAGTTGTAGTTTGACATTTATGAGCTGTGTTCTTAATGCTTATTCTCTTCATGTTTCATTGGAATCCTATCTGAGTGTTAGTGACAGTCAATGGGGCATAGGTGTGGATTCCAAGATTAGGAAGTTTAGAGAATCTGGTGATAGATGTAACTGGGAAGTGGATCTATTACTCTTTTGATGCTCATAGTTAGGAGATCCCTTCTATGAAGTTGTTTATGAAGTCACTAGAGTCCACCATGAAGAATACCAGATCTAGAACTCATCCTTAGGACCTTTTCTCATCCTGATTGTTTTTCTACTTTTTGATACTCTGTTTTCCTCTTCTTAGCTCTGTTTCTGTTTCTATTTTATTTTGCTTTTATGAATCTTTGTTTCTAGTTTCTTTTTCTGTTTATTAGTTCTTGTTTTAGTTGTTTCACTCTGTTGCTTCCAACCTTTCTATTTGGCTTGAATTAGATAGATTTGTTACATCCTGATTGCTTACAATAGTCCTGATTGGATTGATAGCCCTTTGTACTACAACTGGGCAATAGGTAGCTTTAGGTGTAAAAACCTAGTTATCAGTTCCCCACCTAGTTCTACCTAACTCAAAGGTTATGAACCGAAGCTATATGTATGAGAAACCGTTCTTGTCGGTACATACCTAACACTTTCTAACAAGCTCAATCCTGAAATAGGCCTCACATTCTCACATAGCTCACATTCTCACATAGAGTATTGTTGGCTTGAAAGGAAGGTCAAGGTTAAGGGTAGGGGAAACTGTTCCAATGATGGGAATCAGCTACTTGGATTCACAAGAGTGGTGAAAAGAGTAAGAGAATCCAAATATGTGTAAGGTATCCATAAGTTCAAATCAAAAGCATAAACATGATAATTGTAAACAATGCAATCTAGGCATGGTGCGGTCTTATGCTTCAGACTTACAGGAATGCATTAGACAACTATTAACTAGGGCATTGAGACTATTTCATAAACCAGCATGCTTACAAGGCTTTTATCATCCTACTCCCCTATGCAGATGCACAATTCTATATGAAATGCATCTAGACTCAATCCTAAACATGAATGCAATCTACATGAACACTCTGTTTTTGTGGAATGCTGTTCTGAAATTTTTCAAATTTTTATGGTTTTTCTTATGCAAATAGATGAGATGCTATGCAGACTCAATGTGCAAAATTTGAAATAAGAAAACAAGAAACGATATCAAATGCATCTCAAACCCTCCCCCAAACTTGAATTACACAGTCCCTTGTGTAATAAAAGATTCAAAGGAAGGTATGAGAATGAAAAAGCAATAAGAAAAAACTAAAGATGAGTGGTATAAACAATGGTAAAGAGTGGAGTTGTACCTCAGGGTTGGGTGTTCTAACTCGGTCACATGGTCGAGTTTGATGGCCGAGTGGTTTTGTGATGAAGATCTAACTCGGCCAGGCTGATCGAATTAGACTGTCTGAGCTTCATTGTTGACCTCTAGAGGGGTAGCTCGGTTTGGCAAACCGAGCTTGATGGCCGAGCTTGATTTGTTGAGAATTTGACTCGGCCTGGTTGATCGAGCTAACTGGTCGAGTCTGATTTTCTGGGTTTCTCTGCCTTCCTTTGCATAATCCTGAAATCTCAAACCTGACCAACAAAACTACTAGAAAACATATTAAAAGAAACAAGAAACCTTAAAGCAAAATATTTACAAAGATAGTCATGGGACTTCCTCCTAAGTGAGCTTGTTTAAAGTCACTAAGCTTGACTTCCTTACTGGATTCATGGAGGCTGTAAGAGAGGAACTGAGGTCCTCTTTTCCTTGGTGGGTAGATCAGCAAACTCATCGTGCTCCCTTGACCAATCAGCAAACTGAATCTCAACAACTTCCTCCTCTAGGTAAGCTTCCTCTTGATAAGGTGGGTAGTCTATTTTTCTAGACCATTCTGATGTGAGTTCACTTCCCTTCCTGCTAACCAGAGTTATAGCTATATCAGGTGGGATACCCTTGATGTTTTCTAATCCTTGATTGGCCTTCCCTTGGAGCGACTTGATTTGATCTTTCAGCTCTTTGACAGTGTCTTTTAGCTCCACTATAGCTTTGTCCTGCCAATTAGACCTTTCTTTGAGTGCAATCCACTCATCTAGCCTACAAAGGTCAGGCTCGGTTTGCAAACCGAGTTTGTTCATCGAGTTAGAAACATCCAGACATGTGAGAGCCTGACTCTGTTTGTAGATCGAGTTAACATGTCGAGCTTGATTAAAAATTTTCTTTCCTGCAGCCTTAAACTCTGTTTCAGATCCAGCTATGTCCTGACAGACTCCTGATTCAGCTTTACTATCCCTTACCAATGTTGGCTTCAGTGGATCATCTTCATAAGGCTCTCTCAACAACTCATCAGTGCTCTCATTCAATTCCTTAATGGAGAAGATCTATCCCTCTATAGTGGGCTCCCTTATAACTTCATTGATATCAAACTCCATCCTCAGATTGTCAACCAGGTTAAGAGCAATCTTACCTCCCTTCACATCTATTATAGTTCCAGCAGTTGCCAAGAATGGCCTTCCAAGAATAAGAGGATCTGCTGGTTCTTCATCCATTCTCAAAATTACAAAGTCGGTAAGAACAGTTACCTCGCCTATCTTCACAGGAAGATCCTTCAACATCCCCTGAGGGGATCTTGTTGAGCCATCAGCTAACACTAAGGTGACATTACAAGGTCTGAAGTCCTCTACTTTCAACTTCTGAGCTATAGATAAAGGCATAAGGCTGACAGCAACTCCAAGGTCAAAGAGACTGCTTTTGAAGTTCAGAGTCCCTATTGAGCATGAAAGAGTGAATGAACCTGGGTCTTCAAGTTTATCCTTGATCACCCTCTCTCCTATGACTGTCTGGCAATCATATTTCACTTCTTTCATAGCCTCAGCTTTCATCTTCCTTCTCAAGAGTTCTTCCTGAAGGGTTTTTCCTTGGTTGGGGATGGTTGCAAAGAAAGTTTCCAAAGGCATTATCTCCTCAAGCTTGGCCACTGCACTAATTAAGTCAGCTCTAGCCTTTTCCAAGAGTTCTTGCTTGAATCTCCCAGGGAAAGGAATCTTGGGAACATAAGGAGGGGGAATGTAAGGTACCCTTTTCTCTTCTTGAACAATTTGAGCCTTGAGCTCGGTTGCATCAACTCGGTTTGGTGACCGAGTTTGATCACCTTTGGTCCCTCCTTGAACTCGGGCCTCTGATCGAGTGCATTGACCGAGTGCAGGCTTTGGAGTTTCAGATTTGGCTACTTTTTGATAGAAAGCCTCCCCTTCTTGAACCTCACTGTCCTCAGTGACTGGTATAGTCTCTTTTCTGGTAGGTGGCTTGCCTTCACTCAGCAATGTGATAGCATGGGCAGTGGCAAACTCCTTGGGGTTTTGGATAGTAGTCCATGGGAGGTGGTCTGTAGGCTGAGCAGAGGAAGATGTAATCTTGTTCACTATATTCTCCATTTTGGAGGTCATTTCTGCAATTTGAGAGTTGAGATTATTGACATTGCACTCCAGCAGGTTTTGCATTTCTGACAACTGTGTGGTGAACCTTGTAAAAGTTGATGCAGCATTTGTTCCATTGGAGTTGTTTGAGTTTGGTATTGAAACTGTTGAGGAAAATGTGAGTTGTATCCATTGTTTGAACCAACTTGATCCTGAACGTAGCTAAGCTCTTCGTGTTGAACCCAAGCAGTGTTGTGAGTCTGAAACTGTTCGTTTTCATGAACCATGTTAACTGGTTTTTGTTGAGCGTGAAGAAGCCTATTCAGTTTCTCATTGATAGAGATCATCTCGTTGCGGTTCCGTTCACCAGGAATGAAGCACTCTTTAGGTGGTGTATCTATTTCCTTAGTATAGGTCCCAACAGATTGTGCAAGATTCTCGACTAAACTCCAACCATCATTGACATCCTTGGTGAGGAAATTACCATTACTTGCTGTGTCGAGCAACATTCTGATATTCGGAAGTACTCCTCTGTAAAGAGTGCTGAGGAGTGATTCAGTACTAAAGCCATGGTGAGGACATTGAATTGTATAACCCTTGAATCTTTCCCAGGCTTCAGAAAATAATTCCCCATGCTGTTGAACAAAGCTCGCTATCTCATTACGCAATCTAGCTGTCCTTGAGTGATTGTAGAACTTATCCAAAAAAACTCTTTTGCATGCATCCCACGAGGTAATAGATCCAGGAGTTAGTGTTTTCTCCCATATCTTTGCTTTATCACCAAGTGAAAATGGGAATAACCTGAGCTTCAGACTGTCTTCACTCACCCCACTTATCTTTGTGAGGCTGCAGAGCCTGTCGAAATCATCTAAATGGTCAAGTGGATCCTCATTTGGCAAACCATAGAACTTACTACTCTGGACCATGCATATCAAGCTGCTCTTGATCTCAAGGTTGACGACATCTGGTGGAACAATTCCTTGTCTGCTAGTGTGTGTGCTTGGTGCATCACCGGCTCCTATGTATCTTGGTTATCTAGGTTCAGCTGGTTCTCCATTCTGTACCTCTTGATTGTCTCTATTTACCCTCTCTGGTGGAGTCGGTCTGTTCTGAGTTCTCTGATTCTGTGGATCCCTTGGTAACTGGTTGATCATGGCTTGGTAACCAAGGGTGGTGCACTCGGTTGTGCTGACCGAGTGGTGCAAAATGGTGTTCAGCTCGACCACAGCGATCGAGTAGACTGACCGAGTGGTGAACTAGTTCAAAACCTCAGATACCTTGAGCTCGACTGACTGAACTCGACCAAACTGACCGAGTGGAGTGATTCTGAACAACTGAAATCGGGCTGCTGAACTCGAGGTCCTGACCGAGTGGTGTGTCCGAGCTTATGCAACCGAGTGTTACCTGAAACAGATTGAAACCAACAAGTGAGTAACAAAGTAAAAAGAAAAGAACTTGATCTCAGAAGATCTGCAATCCTAAATAAAACAAAGAAATCCCAAATGGCAACAGCGCCAAATTGATAGTTAGGTTTTTACACCTAAAGCTACCTATTGCCCAAATTGTAGTACAAAGGGCTATCGAATCCAATCGGGATTATGCAAGCAATCAGGATGTAGCAAATCTATCTAATTCAAGCCAAATAGAAAGGTTGGAAGTAACAGGGTGAAACAACTAAAACAAGAGCTAAACATAAGTAACAGAAACTAGAAACAGAGATTCAAAATAGCAAAAGAAATTGAAAACAGAAACTAAAAATAGAGCAAGCTAAGAACAGGAAAAACAGAGTATCAAAAAGTAGAAAACTATCAAGGGAGAGAGAGGTCCTAAGGATGAGTTCTGGATCTGGGATTCATCATGGCGAATACTAGTGATTTGGTAAACAACTTCACAGAAGGGATCTCTTAACTATGAGCATCATCAGAGTTATAATTCAACTTCCCAGTTACAACTATCATCAGATTCTCTAAACTTCCTAATCTTGGAATCCACACCTATGCCCCATTGACTGTCACTAACACTCAGATAGGATTCAAATGAAACATAAAGAGAATAAGCATTAAGAAACAGCTCATAAATGTCAATCTACAACTTCCTTCCTATGATCCGAGATCAATCATTGGAAAGAAGCTCCAGATCTCTGGTATTAGCAGATCTGGTGTTTCACAAGTGGGTGTACAAGGAAACACCAAGATCAGATCCCAAGTGGGTGTACAGGGAATCAGCATTAGAAACAGCTAACCCAGAAGAGATCTTGAGCTTTTAGAACCCTAAATCAACTAGAATCACCAGGAATCAAAACCCAGATCTAACCCATCCTCAAGAACCCTAAATCACTACTCAGACTTCATCATCAAAATCACAAACCCAGAAAATGAAATAGTTTCCATAATCATAATCTAGAGATTGAGATGAAGAAGGAATATAAGAAATAAACTCAAAAGGATCCACAGATCAAAAGTAATTGCAAATACAAAATCAGATAGAACTAGAGAGGTTTTCAGAGAACAAAGAGAATAAAAAACGTCGATTGTGCGGCTGCTGACCTAATAAGAGTATAAATACTCTAGGTCAAAAGCCCTAGTACAAAAAGACAAAATAAACTAAAGTCCTTAGGTCGGCTGCCTTGAGCTCCGGTTCCTCTGGTCGAGTGGTGTGATCGAGTGGTGTTGCTTCAGGCTTTGGATCCTCAGACTTTGTTGTCTGAGCTCGGTTTGGATGTGGTCGAGTGCTCTTGTCCGAGTGCTATCTCCACTCTGCCTCCAGCTCGGTCATGAAGTCGAGTGCTTGTAACCGAGTTGGATTGGTGGATTGATTTGCACTCGGTCTGGTCACACCGAGTGCTCTTGGTCGAGTGCGTGTAAGGCCTTGGTCCTTAGCTCGGTCTTGAAGTCGAGTGCATGTAACCGAGTGCTCGTGTTCTTTCTGCCTCTAGCTCTGGTTGCCTGGTCAAGTGCATGTGGTCGAGTGCAATTGTTCCTCTGCCTCTAGCTCTGGTTGCCTGGTCGAGTGCATGTGGTCGACTGCAATTCAGAGCCTAAAAACAGCATTCACCTTCTTGTCCAGAACAGCCCCCAAAAGCTCATTTAACACCTGATAACAACTCCAAATTGCAATATATATGAAAACCCTATTATGAACCCTATATGAGTGAAATGGATAGATATGGAGTGAAACTAGTGATGAAACTATGCTAAAATGGATGGAAATGCAAGTTTAAAAGTAGTAAAATGCATAGACATCAGGTTTCTCATTAGTCTCAACACTGTGACAAGCTGTAGGTAAGTTATTGCGGGCCAGAACTGCTTCAGTTAGAGTAAACCCTCCTAATGCTCGTGTTGTTGCTTCTTTAGGCGATTCTTGGCTTTGAGCTTGTTGTAGTAGTTCCGGTGGTGCTTGTGGAGCATACTTATTCCTTAGTAGTTCCTTAAGATATCTCCATGTCGTGATAGTCGGCTTGTTGTAATACCAGCGTTCATAAACTTCATCCAACAACCATTTGTACACATCTCCAATGAGTCGGTCCATGGCATAAGTTAACCTCTTTTCTTTCAAAATGTGATTGTAGTTGAACCAGTCTTCCCTGTTTTGTTCCCACTCTAAGTAGTTTTCTTTTCCTGAAAATTTACAAAGTTGAAGCTCATTAGTCAGTTGAAAATCAGATAAAAACTCAGATTTGGGAGCGAGAGAGGTTTTATTCTGGCTGCACCAAATTGATCTCGTTGTATTGTCTGGCGGCTTGAGATTAAGCTCTTGTTCCCTCCCTTTTCGTGATCTGCTCTGCTCTGGTAGAAGTCCTTGACGAAGTGTAGCCATGTTGTTATCCAATACTTTCTCCATGTTTGCTGTAATCGCTTCAATGAGGAGTTTATTGTTGTTGAGGCTTGATTTGCTTTGATCTGACACCATTTTCTGCAAAGATACACAACAAACAACCAGTAAGGAGTCCTTTTGATAATCAAATCGAGCCTAAAGCATAAGAACACGAAATTGACCCTTGGTATACCAAACTTTCCGAAGAACCCTAATTGCGACTATAGAAGTCTATTGGTCGCTAAAAATATCAAAACACTTCAGAAAATTCCAAAATCAATTTTAATAAATACAAAACACTTCAGAATATCAAAACACTTTGGACAACTTTGGACGAAAATCACTTAACTTCTCGATGTGACTCTGATACCCCTTGATATATTCTGGTTAGAGAATCACGCCCCAATCACACACTACGAAGCTAATATGACGATGATAAGGCTCCAGGCTTAAGCAGCAAGTGATGTGGAGTTGAATGGGATGATAGACGCCACGAGAGGATGCGGAAGGCCTCTTGATGAGTCTGGTTCGAACAATCTAATCATTAAATTTGTTCTCAAGTTTCTAATTCGAATCACTCGAAAGAGAAGACAAGGATCTATCAAAGAAAAAAGGTTTTTGATTAAAAAGATATTTAAGTAAAACAATAGAGTCTCAAAGACATATAAAGAAGAGGAGACGAAGAGGAGAAGAGAAGAGATAGAGAAGAGTGTGTTTACGACACATGCCTCGGTAAACAACAACTCAAAACAAAGCAGAAACTTAAATGTAGAGTTTAAATTTAAAATCAGAGATAAAGAGGGTATAGGCCACGCCTAAAATGTCTTGATAATGGGCCTAAGTGTGGATCGGACTAGAGGTGGCATGGATGACGCATTAGCCACAAGCCTCGTTAAAAACCTTATCTTAGAAAACCACTTGGGAAAAACCAGAGATGAAGGAAAAGAGTGCAAGTGGATCATACGGCCATGCTCTCGCCATCTCGAGTGTGTATCTTGACCGGTGTGGCCTTGACACAACCACTAATACCCGAGTGATCCTCTTGAGTCTTTGCCAGATGTAGCAAGACTCCGTTAGAGTAGTGTAAGTTCTTGATCCATAACAATTCTTGACTCCTAAAGCTGTTTTCCTAGCTCCTTTTGCTCTTGGCTTGAACATCAATCCTTATGCATCACCATCTCCAAGTCCTTGTGTCTTGATGCTTCCTAGGATCATATCATATCTAAACCCTTCCTATCATACTCTTATTGCTTATTCAATCTATTATCCGTGGTTTTGATTTGCTTGAGTATGTGTTAGTAGTTCTCTTGTTGGGTTTAAGGATTTTCGAAAGGGGATTCATGGATTGCTAAACTAGGATGTTAGATTTGTGGTAATTCGTTTATAGTTCTTCATCTAGGTTTACATATGATAGTTATAGCTTCAATGACATGCTAGATATTATTATTAGGAGGATTAAATTTCCGAAAGCTTGATAATCCACCTAGCTAATCTAGTTGAGCATCCTAATACAATCTGCAGAAATAGTTGTAGAACTTTGTGAACAATTCGATCTTGTTATAATTGTTAGTAACCTCATAACTGCTCATGGGAGTGAGTAGCTAGGTGATGCGTGTGTTCTTTCGCTTCAGACTTTTACCTCAAAGACCACACGACTACTGCAAGTGCACAATAAACGTATGTAGTACTTAAGAATCGAATCCCATAGAGAGAGAAGATGTATTGCAATTCTTATAGACCAAAGTATAGCTAGAACTCAATATATGGTTTAGGAGTTTGTGTGTCACGGTAACTGATGCGTGTGATATTTTGCTTCAGTCTTTTACCTCAAAAACGACACGACTACTGCAAGTGCACAACAAACGTATGTAGTATTTAAGGATCAAATCCCACAAGGAGAGAAGATGTATTGCAAACCTTATACACCAAAGTATAGCTAGAATTCAATATAGTATTTGGTTGATTTTGTGTCACGGTAACAAGTATCGAAAGCCAGTAAAAGCGGCTGTAAAATGATAAAGAGAAATGTTGGGTTATCAAGGGATCGCAGGGGATTCAGATATTATTAATGTGAAAGGGTTTACAAGATTCAAAGACTTTTCCTTAAGAACAAAGATTGAAGAAGAGAAAAAGTTGATGAACTTCAAAAACTTTGCAAGAGTGGTGGTGCGGCGGGAGCTTCTCTGTTCGTCCTTAGGGTTTCTCACGAGTTCTCATAAAGATCCTTCAAGTCATACCTGTAGAATTAGGTCAAGAGTGTATTTATAGGCCTTTGAGTCGGTCTATGGCTTCATTGGGCCAAGGAAATTGTTTTACGAAACCTTGGAGTCGGCTAGCTTTAGACTGGGCACGAGCCTTGTGACCGGTCATGCCAAGAGGGGAGGCACCGGTCACGAGCTCCATGACCGGTTGTGCCAAGAGGTCTCATACCGGTCACAGCTCTTGTGACTGGTTTTGACAGGGCTTCATTCTTTGGATCATATCTTCCAAACGGCTGAAGGAATTGCATTGATTTTTATTCGAGGTGAATCTTGACTCCTCTAGCTTTCCATAGACACCAAGAACTCCAAATTTGGATATCGTACTTCTGGCGGTCTGAAACTGTCTAAAACAGGTTTTCCTCCTCTTTTGGTCCATTTTGCCTTAAAACCTATAAAACCTTATTAAACCTGAAACAAGTGATATTTGGCTCTTTTGCCAAGGTATAACACCAAACTCTTCTCAAAAGTATAAAGAAACAATAGCTATATTAGGTAAAAATACTATGTTATCAACTCCCTTAGACTTAAACCTTTGCTTGTCCTCAAACAAACAAGAAGGCAAAGTCATGGAAAAGAGGTTTTGAAAATCACGGGAACTCACTTATCTGTAGGAATCTCGTCTTCGCACTCCTTGTCGCCTTGACCTTAGAACCTACTTTACGTACTTGTCCCATGAGAAGCTTCAACATCCTTTACTCTTAGTCCACGGTCCAAATGATCTTTCGAAATCACCATTATCATCTCTTTACATAGATTAAGCAGAAAGTTAAGGTGGTCTTACCTAGGGGATATCAGCCAAAGGTCATGTTGATTCCAATCCAAGCCAAGACATTCTTCGTATGGTTCCTTTCCTCTCCCTTTTATCTTTTCCAAGGGACCAATTTTTCCCTACTTTTCTTGGGTATCATTTTATTTTTTTATCAATCCCTTGCTCCTTTTCTTTGGACTTAGGCTTCCGCGAGGTTCTGAAATTTGTACGGGTTTACGCACCAAATCCCTCAGTCACATCCTCGTGGTTCTGAAAGTTGTACGAGTTTGCGCACCAAATCCCTCGTTCACATCAACTCGTATCTGTTTTTCTTTCTTTTCTTTTCTTTTCTTTTCTTTTTCATCTTTTCTTTTTCTTCTTTTCTTCGTTTTTTAGAGTACTGAAGGGAAGAGAGAGGGGAACAATATTTTTTGAAGTAGTACAGTGTCTTGTGCAGCTCGAAGAGGTCTAGTCTAATGTATATCCAACCCCTAAGTGAGAAACTGATAGTCAGGTTAGGTTATAATAAGATTTAGAGACAATGTTGGATCATCCTATTATCCCGGAGAAAGAGACTTTCAGAATTTTGACTCAGCTCATAGTCTTTCCAAATCGGTTCTGTAGCCAAGCATAAGCAAGAGTCATAAGAGTGTTAATCCAAATAAGGTAATCCGTTAGGTAGGATCATGATTACCTACTAGTTTTTACTCAATAAAAACAAAAATGAGAAACAATTTGACTCGATAAAATGTTAAGAAAATCGATGTCAAGTCAATAAAATAGAAAGTAGCAATAGTATAAGAGGGAACATTCCTCCAAGACTTAAATCACACCATCCTCGGTGGGGAAAAGAAAGAGATAAGGATGAAAAATCACATAGAAAAGATTTAGAGTTTAAGAACAATGTCACCTTGATGGAATTGAGTTATCTCCCTTAGACTCAATCAAGAATTTGATTTTTTCCTTATAGGTCGATGGTGGTAATGATGGGGTGACTAACCGTTGATCCTTTTGTTGCTTGACATCGAATGAACTCGGCATGTTTCATCTAATTTTGGTTAAGAATCTCTATTTGCATCTTTCCTGAGACAAAAACCTAAAAACCATCAATAGTCTTAAGAAACAAAATAAGTAAGACATACCTAAGTTAGAATGGTGATAGTGTTATCTCGTTTTTGTCCTTGCGGCCATGGTCAAGATTTTGCTCGTGGTGATCGGATGGTTAGAACTGCATGGTCAGAAGTCTAGATGCGATCATTAGAACGGACTAGTGGGAAGGATGAATATGGTGGACGCTTAGCCGCATGATATATCATGGATTTTACCAGTTTTAAGCCATGCTATAAGTGTTTTATTGAGTCTTAACTGTGTCTTTCGAGTCTTTATCGAGTCTTATACAGGTTAACATGCGTTGGAGACTTTTTGCACAATTATGGAGCATATGGAGCATCGGTTGCCGACACCTATCGTCAGGCAAACATGCAGAATTACTCAAGTTTTGAAGATTAGCAGTTATGCCCCAGAAGTTCCAAAGTTTACAAAAGAGACCCGGCGCGTATTTTAGACTATTTATTAGGTTTTTAGGTTAAATTTTAAGCATCCTATCTTTATCTTGACTTTTGCTAAGTTTTGGAGAGACTAGAGAGCTTGGGGCTGTTCTTGCTACTTGTACTTCTTGAGAGGAGATCTTGAACCCCTGTTTTCTACTCTACTTTTGATTCAGGTATATATTATATCTATTTCAGCTATGTCTTGTGTTTCATCTGATATGTTTGAGTGGATCCCTAGTTAGGTTTAGGGATTCTCACAAGGGATTTCATGATTTGTTAGGTTTAACACTGGTAAGATTCAAACTTGTTAGTTCTTCATCTATGATTGTATTTAATGCTTGTTCTAGCTTGATCACCTAGAAGTATGATATTAGGTTGTTAAATTGGCGCGTCAGCATGATTTAAGATATGAACTAATCCTAGTGAGCATGTTAGATAATTGCAACGACAGTTGGATTAAATAACTTGTGAACATATCGAACCTGCACTTTAAGCTTGTTTAAACTTTAGGATTCACAACGACAGTTGGTCTCTTAGGATTATGTCATTGGTAGTTGATATATCATGGTTTTTATGGGTTTTAACCATGATATAAGATTCTTTAATCGTGTCTTTTTGGTGTTTTTAGAGTCTATTAGAGTCTTTTGTCTTCAGGTATGCATTTAGGACTAATGTGATGAATTTTGGAGATTTTGGAGCAAAGACCAAGAAGTTGCGTAGAAGGATCATCTTTTGAGGCGATGTGTGACTTGGTCTCGATCGACACCAGCCATGCGTGTCGATCGACACCACAGGCGGTCAACTTCGGAGATTTTGGAAGATTTACAATTTTTGCCCAGAAGTTTCCATTATTTCAACATTAGTTCCTGTACGAGTTTTTAGCTATATATTGTGTTTTAGATCAGGGTTTTAGGATGAATCGAGCAGCAGACCCTCTTTCTATCTTAAGCTTGGATCATCTTTCTCTAATCTCTGATACTCTTTGTTCTCTACTTTTATTATATTGAATGATTTCTATTCATATCATGATGATTGTTGCTTTCACCATGTCTGAGTAGTTTCCCTGTTAGGTTATGGGTTTTCAAGGGTTTCTGAAGAATTGTTGAACCAGTGATTTATTAGGGTTAATTGATAGAGTTCTTCATCTAAGACTGAACTTATTGCTTATTCTAGATTCGCGACCTAGAATCTGATTTAGGGTTGTTAATTGACACGAAAGTGTAATTGATTGCCAGATCTATCTTAGGTGAGCAAAATACCTATCTGCAAAGGAATTTGATTTAGGGATTTTGTGAACAAATTGAACCTGATCATTACTGCTTGTCTGGATCTTAGAATTAGCAAAGGAATTTGGAATTCTAAATTCAGGGATAGATAGTTTACGCAGCGAAAGCTGGTAGGTTTTACAATTGTGTTTGAGTTCTAGAACGGTTCTTAAATTATAATCCTGATAATTCAATTTAATCACAGTTCTGAAGATTCCTGAGATTTCCCTATGCCTAGCGCTTTTCTCCATTGATTTACACTTCGTTTAATTACTCGCATTGCAATTTCATTACATTACACTTTGTTTAGCATAATACTTTTACTGGGATTTATTGGGTATTTCATAGTCCTTGTGGATTCGATCCCTAAGTACTACAGTGATCTCTTAATTTGAGAGAGTAGCTCAGGGTAAATTTGAGCATATCAAATTTTGGCGCCGTTGCCGGGGACTTTTGATTTTACCATTAGATTTAAGTTTAAGTTTTTGTCTAAATTTTCTTTTATTTTGTTACTGATCTCGTTTTTTCTTTCTTTCTTGTGTGTTTCAGGTGCATGCCTAATCGCAAAACTCGGAGCAGCAAGAATCTTGAGCTAGTAACCCTTTCAAATCAAGAGCTAGCTAAGTTAGAACGAAGAACCCGGACAGCGAAGAATTCAGAAGCGATGTTGCGTACTATCATCATGGCTGATGAACATGGAGTTCTCCGGGACAGAGATGGTCATGCGTACAATGCAGAGGGCCAAAGGATCGATGACGACGGCCAAGTCATTGTCGAAGCTGAAGTACCCGTCCAGGGTGCTGGTGTCGACCGACACCCACCACCTGGTGTCGATCGACACCTACCAGCGGCTGGTGGAGTGTTGGTTGGACAAGGTGCACCTGGTGCCTTAGGTCCACGCGCAATGACATTGGGGGATTACAACCGGCCAGAGCAGTTCTATGCCAACCGGTCTGCCATCCGCCCGCCTCCGTTTCAAAGGAATGACTTTGAACTCAAACCTGCATACTACACGCTTGTAGGTCAGAACCCTTTCCACGGGCTATCACATGAGCACCGTATGGATCACATTGAGCGGTTTGAGGATCTAGTCACTAGCATCAAGGCCAACGGGGTGTCAAACGACTATCTGTTCTGTAAGCTCTTCCCATACTCTCTTGCTGGGGAAGCAGCTTATTGGCTTAAGCAGTTGAAGCCGGGATCACTAACCACTTAGGACGACACTAAAAATGCTTTCCTGAATAACTTTTATGATGATGCACGGTCTGAAGAGCTGAGGACGAAGATTTCAGCCTTCTCTCAAGGGCCTACAGAAGCATTTAAGGCCGCTTGGGCGAGGTTCAGGGCTTATCAGAGAGATTGTCCACACCACGGGTTCAGTGAAGTCCAGTTGCTTGGGATTTTCTTCAGGGGTATCGATTGGAGGTATCAGATGGCTCTAGATGCTGCAAGTAATGGCAACTTCAATACCAGATACCCTGAGGATGCTGTGGTACTAATAGAGAACTTGGCTTCAAGCAACAGTACTAAGAATGCTGATTTCGAGAGAAAGAAACAAGCTGGGAACTTAGATGGAAGTCAGATAGCTGAGGTAAAGGCGAAACTTGATACGGTTCACAACCTTCTAATAAGCAAGAAGCAAGTCCAGTTTGCTGCTGAGGTTGAGACCTATGAGCCAGTTGAGGAGCAAGTTGTTAACTATGTCGGTGGCACAGGCTTTCAGCGTTTCGGTAACTCACAAGGAAACCGAGGCTACAATGGGGGCAGTCCGCGGGGCAACTATCAAGGGAATCAGTCCTCCTCTACTTTCAATCAGCAGCCTCAGTATCAGACGCCCTATCAGAGCAGCAACAACTTCAATCAGAGGAACTATGGCTCATCTTCATATCAGAGCGTTCCACCACCTACTACAGAGAGCAAGATGGAATCGATGCTTGAGCAGATTCTAGAAGGTCAACAGAAGATCACCGTAGAATTCAATGGAAAGTTAGACTCACTGTATCAGGATTTGAATGGGAAATTTGAGCAACTGAACACTCATGTCAGGAAGTTAGACACTCAGGTTGCTCAGATAGCTGGAGCTATTAAGAGACAGGACGGTTTTTTTCCTGGGAAGACGGATACTAATCCGAGGCATTCAGTGAATGCCATCTCATTGAGGAGTGGGAAGAAAGTTGAGCCTGAGATCAGGAGTACTCTGACACCTGAAGAGATGATAGACTTAGAAGAAGTCGAAGACGAAGATGTTGTTCCTCCGGAGTTAGTGTCGATCGACACCAACACTATGTGTCGATCGACACCAGTTGATACAGAAGGGATTGACAAGGACAAAGCTGTGTCAATCGCTATAAAGGACACGACACTGGATGTTAGTGTCGACCGACACCCACCACTTAGTGTCGATCGACACCCTTCACAGACAGACAAGGCTTCTTCATCATCTGCTAAGCCGATCACCGAATCATCATACAAACCAAGGATCCCTTATCCTCGAAACCCCAGGAAGTCTAAGCAAGAGATAGACGATGCCAGGTGTAAGGCTATGATGGACAAGCTCATTGTTGAGTTACCGTTGATTGATGCCATCAAAACATCCCCCGTAATCAGACGGTACGTGAAACGCTTGGTCACTAAGGATTTGAATGTTGAACAGGGTGCGATGATGATTTCCGCACAGGTTAGTGCCGTGATTCAGAACAAGATTCCAGAGAAGCTTCCAGACCCAGGTAGTTTCGTTCTTGACTGCACCATCTTTGCAGAGAAGTTCGAACGGTCTTTATGTGATCTTGGTTCTAGTGTGAATTTGATGCCCAGATCAGTTGCTGTGAATCTTGGTATGACAGACTTTCAGCCGACAAGGATTACTCTCATCCTTGCTGATCGTTCCGTTCGTCTTCCAGATGGTATCCTTGAGGATGTTCCTATCAAGATAGGAGGTTGCTTGATTCCTACGGACTTCGTTGTGTTGACATATGAGGAAGAGCCTAAGGATCCGTTGATATTGGGACGACCATTCTTGGCTACAGCTGGTGCCATGATTGATGTCAGAAGGGGACGCATTGGTCTGAATGTAGGCGATTTAGTTATGAACTTTGAGATGGATAAGCTTGTAAAGCGGCCTACGATCGACGGTCAGACCTTCTGCGTCGAGACTCTCACGGATCTTGTTGAGGAGAGTTTAAAAGAGTTGCATTGTGAGGACCCTCTGAACGTGCTTTGATTGCTTCAGTGGATGAGGTTGAGCATTTAGATGATATTGCTGCTGGGTATGTCAAGCTAATGTATGCAACCAAGGAAGTGATGCACGTAACGGGTGTCGATCGACACCCATCACTGGTGTCGATCGACACCAGTGTCCGGACAGACAAGAAAGCAGCTGATTGGAGCTTTGAGCAAGCTCCAAAGATAGAGCTTAAGCAACTCCCTGCGGGGCTTAGGTACGCATTCCTTGGTGAACATAATTCATATCCTGTTATTGTTAATGCGTCCTTGAACAACGCAGAGCTCACCCTATTGCTAAGTAAGCTGCGCAAGTTTCGCAAGGCTCTTGGCTATTCTCTTGATGATATTTCAGGTATCTCTCCAGATCTGTGCATGCATAGGATACATCTTGAGGATGAGACTAAGTCATCAATTGAACATCAGAGACGGCTGAATCCAAACCTGAAGGATGTGGTTAAGAAAGAGATCATGAAGCTGTTGGATGCAGGGATCATCTATCCGATTTCCGACAGTGATTGGGTCAGTCCAGTGCATGTTGTGCCTAAGAAAGGAGGAGTCACAGTGGTACAAAATGAGAAGAATGAGCTGATACCGACTAGGACTGTGATAGGGCACAGAATGTGCATTAATTATAGGAAGCTGAACGCCAATCGGATTACAGACCTGGTGTCGATCGACACCACTCGTCGGTGTCGATCGACACCCACACCACGGATTCAGGTTTTGTGTTCTAAAATTTTGACCTTTTCACTATGGTTCATCAGTTTTATTTCCTTTTTCACCAACTCCTTGCTTGATAACACTGGGGTCAGTGTTGTTTAAGTCTGGGGGAGGTAGTTACTAACATCATTCTTTTTGTTTTCTTAGAGTCAGTCCAATTTTTGTTTTATTGAGTCAAAATTTAGTTTGGAAACTATGATTTTTCGAGGAAATCACCACATTTGCAGGAACTTGAGTGACCATTGATTCAAGCTTGACATGCGTCTGAGACTAATGAAAAACCCCAAGGCTGATCAACCTACCAATGTTACCCATGTTCACCTGAGCTTTCAGAGGATCCATCACCGACTTCGCCCATTAACCTGACTTTACTTTTTGCTTGTCCAGGGGCTTGATATACATTGGATCGGACTCTCCCTTCAGTCCTGAAAGACTTGTCTGTGTGAGTATGGTTCCCCTCTCTCTTCCCTTCATAAAGAAAAAAAAAAAAGGGAAAGAAAAGAAAAATATATATACTAAGCAGTAAAAGATGAAATGACTTTCTTTTGAGTAGAGAGGTAGAAAAATTTCCAGTGACCTCATTATTCTACTTTGAAAGGAATGATCACACAAAGGTTGGAAGCGAGGTTAGGAAAATTTCCCGTGATACCATTATTCGCCTACACCTTTGATATAATTAACTGCAGAAGTGAGAAAAGGGAGAGGAAAGGAACCAGAAGTAAAGACAGTCTGCGTGTTCGGAAGAAAACTGATTGAGAAAGAGTCCATGTGTCCTCTGATTGATATTCCCTAGATGAGTCTTCACCTTAGTTCATAGAAGTCAGTATGGTGAATTTGGATTGCTTATTTGAATTGTGGAGTTGTTTGGGACAATTGCTAAGTCTGGGGGAAGTACATGGTGGTCTGGACCTTGTCAGGTAAGAATTTCCAGTGGCTTTACTATGGTGAATGTGAGTCTGGTGCTCTTATGACAAAATGAGTTTCCTGTGTTTTCAAACTTCTTTCACAGGCTGAGTTTCTGTTTTGCTTGAGGGCAAGCAAAAGCTAAGTCTAGGGGAGTTGATATATCATGGTTTTTATGGGTTTTAACCATGATATAAGATTCTTTAATCGTGTCTTTTTGGTGTTTTTAGAGTCTATTAGAGTCTTTTGTCTTCAGGTATGCATTTAGGACTAATGTGAAGAATTTTGGAGATTTTGGAGCAAAGACCAAGAAGTTGCGTAGAAGGATCATCTTTTGAGGCGATGTGTGACTTGGTGTCGATCGACACCAGCCATGCGTGTCGATCGACACCACAGGCGGTCAACTTCGGAGATTTTGGAAGATTTACAATTTTTGCCCAGAAGTTTCCATTATTTCAACATTAGTTCCTGTACGAGTTTTTAGCTATATATTGTGTTTTAGATCAGGGTTTTAGGATGAATCGAGCAGCAGACCCTCTTTCTATCTTAAGCTTGGATCATCTTTCTCTAATCTCTGATACTCTTTGTTCTCTACTTTTATTATATTGAATGATTTCTATTCATATCATGATGATTGTTGCTTTCACCATGTCTGAGTAGTTTCCCTGTTAGGTTATGGGTTTTCAAGGGTTTCTGAAGAATTGTTGAACCAGTGATTTATTAGGGTTAATTGATAGAGTTTTTCATCTAAGATTGAACTTATTGCTTATTCTAGATTCGCGACCTAGAATCTGATTTAGGGTTGTTAATTGACACGAAAGTGTAATTGATTGCCAGATCTATCTTAGGTGAGCAAAATACCTATCTGCAAAGGAATTTGATTTAGGGATTTTGTGAACAAATTGAACCTGATCATTACTGCTTGTCTGGATCTTAGAATTAGCAAAGGAATTTGGAATTCTAGATTCAGGGATAGATAGTTTACGCAGCGAAAGCTGGTAGGTTTTACAATTGTGTTTGAGTTCTAGAACGGTTCTTAAATTATAATCCTGATAATTCAATTTAATCACAGTTCTGAAGATTCCTGAGATTTCCCTATGCCTAGGGCTTTTCTCCATTGATTTACACTTCGTTTAATTACTCGCATTGCAATTTCATTACATTACACTTTGTTTAGCATAATACTTTTACTGGGATTTATTGGGTATTTCATAGTCCTTGTGGATTCGATCCCTAAGTACTACAGTGATCTCTTAATTTGAGAGAGTAGCTCAGGGTAAATTTGAGCATATCAGTAGTTTTTGTAACGACAGTTGGTTAGCTATATATTAATGATTTGAGTTCTAGTACGTTTTTTAGTTAGATCTCGACCAGTTTTTTTATGTGCTTTGATTGATTTCCTGAGACGTTACCTACATCTGACGCTTTCCTCCCATTGTTTACATCTCTATTTACTTTTGTGCAATTGTCTTTTAAATACTTATTTACTGCTTAGCTGGATTTGAAGCGAAAAGGTCTATTGTGAAGCCTTATAGTTTTTGTGGATTCGACCCCTAAGTACTACCGTGATCTCTTAATTTGAGAGAGTAGCACTAAGGAATAATTTGAGCATATCAAATTTTGGCGCCGTTGCCGGGGATGTTAGGAATAATTCCAATATATTTAAGTGTAGAATGCAGTCTAAGTTTTTATTTTTCAGTTTACTAACATCGTTGTTTCTTTTTGTCTGTTTTGTTTCAGGTGTATGCCTAATCGCAGAACTCAAACCAACAAGGACAACAAGCTCTTACTTCTTTCGAATCAAAAGCTTGCAAAGTTAGAATGTACAATCAGAAAAGCGAAGAAACAAGTTGAAATGGTTGGTCCAGTGATATTACGACCAGATGATGCTGGAGTTCTTAGAGACCAAGAGGTTCATATTCGCAATGAGCAAGGCCAGAAGCTTGATGCAGAACGCAACGTGATCGTCGAGGACGAGGGTGTCGATCGACACCCATCCAATAGTGTCGCTCAATACCAACCGCCAGCAGCTGTAGGTGAAATTGCTGACGCACAGAGGCAGATTCAAGATGAGAGGGCAAGGACACTAGGAGATTACTACAGGCCTGATGAATTCTATGATAACAGGTCTGCATTCGTCTTTGAACCATTGAGAGGAACGAATTCGAGCTGAATCTGTCCTATTATTCCTTAGTGGGTCTGCACCCTTTTTCCGGATTGCCTCACGAGCACCCTACGGACCACATTGAGAGGTTCGAGGACTTGGTGACTAGCATGAAGATCAATGGAGGCAGCTATATTTATCTCTTCTGTAAGCTCTTCCCACACTCTCTTATTAGTGAAGCAGCTTACTGGTTGAAGCAGTTACCGACGAGATCTTTGACTAGTTGGGATGATACCAAGAAGGATTTCTTGAGAAAATTCTATGATGATGCCCGTTAATAAGACTTGAGGAACAACATCTTTCAGTTTAGATAGAGGCTACTGAGGAATTCAAAGCTGCATGAGTACGTTTCAGGGCGTATGAGAGAGATTGTCTGCATCATGGTTTCTCCCAGGTTCAGTGGTTGGGGATATTTTTCTGAGAATTTGATTGGAGGTACTAGATGGCTCTAGATTCAGCGAGCAATGGGAACTTTAACACAAGATCTCCTGAGGAAGCCTATAAGTTGATTGAACTTGGCATCTAGCAATAGCATCAAGAATGCTGATTACGAGTGTCAGAAACAGGCTGGAGGCATAGATGGGAAGCAAATTTCTCAGTTGAAGACAAAATTGGATTCAGTTCACAGTATCATGACGAACAAGAAGTCAGTTCATTTTGCTGCAGAGGTTGAGATATTTGTGCAGGTGATTATGGATTCACTTTACTAGGTTTCTAAAGGAGAAAGCAAGTGATTATGGATACTTTGAAGGCATTTCCCACTATTTGAGCCTCTAGGAGTTATTTATGAGTTTTTAAGCAAATCACATTTTTGGACAACTCCAAACCGCTAGAAGTACGACATCTTTTGAGGGACTTTTTGTTACTCAATTTGGGAGTTCTTGGTGTCTACGGAAATCCAGAAGTGTCAAGTTTCACCTCGAAGAAGAATCAGAGCAATCCCTTCAGCCGTTTCAGAGATATGCCTCGTTGAGTGAAGCCCCATTGATACCAGTCGCAAGGTGCCGTGACCGGTGCCACCCTTCTTGATGCGACCGGCCACATAAGGTCTTGGCTGGTGCCACCATTATTGGCACAACCAGCCAAAAGCCCCCGTGACCGGTATTGACATCTCAACCTTGTTACTTAATGAAACTACGTATTTTGTCCCGAAAGCCATAATCTGGTGTCCTAAGCCTAAAACCCTATAAATACTCCCCCTAAACCTAAATTCCATGTGTTAAACCCTAAACATAACCTAGAGAACTGACTTCAAGTTTCCAGAGACAAGAGACGCCTCCTCCAAAGCCCTTCTCGTCGCCTCCAAGCCCTTGAAGCCGACTCTCTTCTATTGAAGTTCCATCACCTCTCTCTTCTTCTTTATCTCGTTCTACAACTTCTGCCTGCTTTGTTGAGAGACAAGTTATCTTCTGCGACATCTATAGAGAAGGTTGAGAACCATTTTGTTATATTTGAATCGTTTATGATGTTGTTTATTATGATATCTATTGCGTTTCTTTGCATCATGAGCGAGTAGATATCTTTGTTGGGTTTCATGGGGTGATTCAAAGCGAATTCATGGTTAGATTCATTTAGATTGCTGGGTCCGAACCTTTGTCATATATTAGGTATCTCTTGGGACATCTTTCTCTTAATGCATGTTGCTTGAACTGATCACCAAGCACTGAAACTAGAGAATAGGAGCACTAATCGCGTAAACCTAGCTCTCAGACATAGTGTTACCGAAGCTTCGCGTCATGTCCTGCGAAAGTTGAGTCATAGAGCTTTGTGAACTTATCAAACTCGTTATTAATACTTTGAACTGTGCGTTGTTGCCTGCGTGAATTGAGTAACGGAGTACGGAGATCTTAGACATTTATTCTATTATCCATAGGTTGTTTGTTCATTCGTGTTTGTAGTTTAGAATCTAGACTAAAGTCATTAGCATTCGCACGTTACGTTGCATCTCATTTTTTTAGAACCATGAAGACCCCGAGATAATACTAGATGCCCAACGTTTCCTAATATTACTTTACATCCAATTTATTTACTTTCTTGTTTCATTCATTTAGTCATTCGAAAACCCCATACAAAACCCCTTTCATATTATTATCTTAGCCAGAAACTGTTTCATTGCATTCATTCCGTGTTAGCTAATAATCTCTGTGGGATCGATCATTAAATACTACATACGTTTAACTGTGGACTTGCAGTAGTTGTGGGTTTCTTTTGAGGTAAAAGACTGAAGCATAAATCACACGCATCAAGCTTTTTGGCGCTTTTGCTGGGGAGTAACTAGCTGCCCATTGAATTTGATAAGATTTCTTGTCTACAATACATTGAACTTTTCATTTGAATTCTTCAATTTTATTTTACTTTTTACTTTGTTTATTGATAACCTCTTTGTTCCTTTTTAGGTTTTTTTGTCTTTGGATCTTTGCAGTGCATGACTAGGAGCCAAAACTCCGACACCGTGACTCCCATCCAAGATATCGATCGAGTAGAACACGAGCTTAGAAAACTTTGAGACAACAAACCATGGCCAAACAAGGAAACAAAGTACGTGGTGCCCTTGACCTTGTACCATTCCAACGAGCCCCTTTCCTTGATGATTATGGATAACAGCTGCAAGACGAAGATGGTAGCCCCATCTACGAACCTTCCGAAGAAGATCACGAGCCAGCCCCTCGTGAAGATAACCCCTTAGGCGTAGGAGACAACATCAATGTTCCTCCTCCTCAACCTCCACGAGTTGTCAATGCACCACAGCCTGCTAATTATGCTAGACAAGCCCCTTATGTACTCCCTCTTAGGCGTGCCAACCAGAACCGTTTGATAGCCGACTTTGATGTGCCGAACCAATATCCGCATCATCGGGCTGCCATACGAGTTCCCAATCCACCGAGATGTGAGAGTGAGATCAAACCTCAAATCATCACCATGGTGAAGTAAAACCAGTTCCATGGTCTCTCCACGGAACACCCTATGGACCACACCGATCTTGTTGAGTAAATCTGTAGTACAACCCGAGCTAATGGTGTAAAAGACGATTACTTGAAGTGTAAGCTTTTCCCTTTCTCTCTAGCCGACAAGGCTCATAGACGGTTTAAGTCTTTACCACCAGGATCGATCCCTAGTTGGGATGGATGCAAATCAACCTTTCTCAACTACTTCTGCACGAAGTCAAGGTCCAACTCCCTTCGGAACAAGCTTCAAGGCTTTCAACAATTCCGGTCGAGTCTTTCTATAAAGCATGGGAACGCTTTAAGGACTATGAACGAGATTGTTCTCACCATGGCTTCAGTGGAGGTAACCTTCTTAGTACTTTCTATAGAGGCTTTGATGTCAGAATGGATAGCGACCATGATGGGAAGCTGATGGCCGAGGAAATGCTTGAACCGGTCGAGAAGGAAGCTCCGGACAAGCCACTTAGAGCTAGGACTCGTTCTTGGACGGCCAAGGAAGTACTGAACGTACCAGCTGGTTCTACGACTCGCTCTAGGACTAAGGAGCTTAATCATACTGTTGGAGTCTTACTACGTCAAGCATTGGCTCAAAGGGGTCACTCGGACGCAAGTGGTACCGCGGCCACCTTGGTCATGGTTCATGTCTGGGAAGACTATTGTCAAGCCCTATGGCTCACTTACACTCTTTTTCCCTTGCCTTTGGTTTTTCCCAAGTGGTTTTCCAAGGAAGGTTTTTAATGAGGTACGTGGTCCACAGGTTCATCTTTGCTTGGCATTGGTCCGACCTAGTCCGGCCCGTATCGAGATCAATTGGCGCGGCCCGTCACTTATCTTTCTATCTTAATTCTATTTTAGTAATTTTAAATTTGAACTTATGTCTGAGAGTTTACGTTTGTATGAGAGTTGTGTGTGTGTTTTATTTCCGAGTTGGTCTTGGAAAGTTTATGAGGCATTTCTCGAAACTTGACGAGCATTAACTCTCCCCGCTCCTCCTCTCTTCTCCTCTTCTTCTCCTTCTCTTTATATTGTCTCTGTGACTCCTCTGCATTTCTTATCTACCGTTTTAATCAAAAATCTATTTTCTTGATAGATCCTTGTTTTCTTATTCGAGTGATTAGATCTAGAATACTTGTGAACAATTCTAGTGATTAGATTGTTCAACCCAGATATATTATGGTTTTTACGTATTTTAACTAACGTTTTCAACGATCTTTCGAGTCTTTGTTTCTGTTTTAGAGTCTTTTCAGGATAAAACATGATCAAATGGAGTTTGATGGCAAAAGGATCAAGGAAAGGAGGCAAAAGAGCAAGAAGAGCAGTTTTGAAGCTCAGATCGATCGATCCTAGTTTGGATCGATCGATCCTGCATTAGGAGAATGCGTGTGCTTCCTGGATCGACCAAAAGAGGCCAGATCGACCATCCAGAGACCAGATCGATCGATCCGTAACTGGATCGATCGATCCAGCCAAACGTGAACATCCTGGATCGACCAGCAATGTCCGGATCGATCGATCCAGACCAGATCGATCGATCCACACCCAGATCGATCGATCTGGTCCCTGCCGACAGTTTACCTTTTGACTAATGTTTTGTCAAGTTTTGTTTATATACGAATTATTGAGTCATTTTCAGAAAACATTCATTTCTAGAGAGATAAACTTTCATATTCTGCAGAGAAACTTTCTTTTCTATGATGCTTTCCATTTTCATTTGATTTTTCATCCTTTGAGAACTTTTGTAAGCTTTGGGGACAGAATCTGACTCTACAATCTTTGAGATGAATTCTGAACGCTCTTCTATTTTATATCTATTTTGCATATGATTTCTTGTTTATATCTCTGTGTTCTTATGATTTCAATGTCTGAGTAGTCTTTTAGTTAGGTTCAGGGTAAGCAAATGAGTTTATGAATCATTGAATTGGACACAAATAGGGAATTTATCATTTGAGTTCTTCATCTATAGTTGTTCTTATTGCTTAGGCTGAATTGATCACTTAGTCTTTGATTCAGGGTTTAATCTATATTCCAAAAGTTTATAGGTTGCTTGATAGAACATAGATGAGCGTATCGTCCTTAGCCAACGAAAGCTGATGCTAAGGTAATCCGTGAACAAGTTGAACCCGCTTGTTAATGATCGTTTAGGATTTTAGGTTCAAACAAGAGTTTAGACACCTAGGTCGCTAGATGAAGTAGTTGATGCCACGAGAGTGGATTGGTTATACATTTATGTTTGAGTTCTAGAATGATTTTCATTAGCTCCCTGAATAGTTGTCCGATTCATGATCTCTGAATTCTTGCGAATCACCCTGGACCTAGCGCTTTTCTTTATTGATCTTTACATCGTTTAAATTGCTATCTTTTATGTATTTTCACATCAAACAATCATATTTCTGTCTTAGCTTAATTTCATTCTTTAAGAATCGTAGTGTGACACTTGGTCTCTGTGGATTCGATTCCTAGATTACTACAACATTTTCTGTGCACTTGCAGTAGTTATATAGGGTTAAAACATTGGCTCTGATTGGTAACATGCATAATCGCCTAATTGCGTTTTCTAATGCGATTATGCAAGTATTTTACCAATCACAAAAAATTGCCTAATAATAGACAATTAGGCAAAAACGCAAGATTTGTTTTTTGCCTAAAAAAATACAAGTAAAAAAGTTATTATGCAAATAAGCATGCATTTAGTGGTTTATTTCATTATGCATGATATCCAATCACACCAAATTTTGATTATGCAAATATGCAATTACACATTTATGCGTTGTTACCAATCAGAGCCATTGTGTATCAAGTTTTTGGCGCCGTTGCCGGGGACCAATTGTGTTATCTTCGAATCTAAGTTTGAAGTTTAGTCTAAGATTTACTAACTCTGTTCTGTTTTTACTTGCTTGTGTGTTTCAGGTGAATGCAAACAAGAAGCAAAAGCGCTAGCAACGTCCTGAAACTTTCCAACCAAGAGTTAGCAAAGACAGAACGTACTAACAAAGCTACAAAGAAGAAGTCGAAACAAGTCGTCATGGACGATAACGTCGACAATCAAGCACAAACTGAGGCTGAAGTTGCTCAAGCTGCTCAGGCTGAAGAGATCCGCATCATGCGACAACAACTTCGGCAGTTGCAACAGCAGCAAGCACAGCAGAATCCGCGTGCTATTGGGGATGTAGATACACCCCACGCTTTCTACCAGAACAGGGCAGCTATTTGTCCACCAGAGATTGCGAGGCAAGATTTCGAGATCAAGCCTCAGATGATAGCGTTGGTAGAAAGACATGTGTTTCGTGGATTACCCGCTGAGAATCCAATGGATCACATCGAGAACTTTGAGGAGATTTGCAGCACTACTAAGTCGAATGGGGTTCCCGCTGATTACCTCAAGTGCAAGCTTTTCCGTCACTCCTTGGCAGCTAAGGCACTGAGATGGCTCAAGTCACTACCTCCTGGTTCGTTGAGGTCTTGGGATGAATGCAGAGCAGCCTTCTTGGATCATTTCTACACTAAGTCCAAAACAGCCTCGCTCAGGAACAAGATCGCTACTTTCGCGCAGCATCCAAGCGAAACTTATTGCGAATCTTGGGAAAGATTCAAGGAATACCGTAGAGAATGTCCGCACAATGGGTATTCAGATGAGCAGATTCTCAGCATCTTTTACGATGGAGTTGAATGGGATTTCAGGAATGCCCTCAATGCTGCGAGCAATGGAGATTTTATGACTAAGAGCATTGACGGAGCATATCAACTGATAGAGAACTTGGCTGCTAGTTCTAACAATCGCTGTCCTGAGTATGATCGTTCCAACAAAGGCAAAAATGTGGAATCTCAGAAGATTGAGGAATTGAACGCAAAAGTGAGTCTGTTGATGAAGGCGAATCAGCGAGGTGTTCAGTTTTGCGATGAGGGGACAGAGGCTGTTTTATGTCAAGAAGTTGCTACTAATGAGATTGGCGAGTCACAGGAAGTGAACTATGTGAATGGACAGTAGTTCGTGCAAAACAGGGGATTCAACCAGAACTACAGAAGTCGCCCCAACTTTTCCTACAGAAGCACGAATGTCGAAAATCCTCAGGATCAGGTTTATCCAAACCAGGGTGGCGTTCAGGGTCAACAATTTCAGGGAAAAATGTTCGGGCAAAATTCGGGTGTCACTGGTATTCCTCCGGGATTTACGGGACAGACGAGCGTGCAAAATCCGGCCTTTCAGAGAAATTTTCCCCAGAATTTTCAGGGAAAACATTTCCCCCAAAACCCGAACGGGAAAAAATTTTAGGGTGGATTTCAGCAAAAGCAACCATTCAACAACTTCCAGGCGAGTAATCCTGTTGCATTTCAAGCCCCTGCAACCTCTGCGAATGAATCTCAAAGTGAACTCAAGGTTCTTATGCATCAGCTCCTCCTCCAGCAACAAAAGTCTTCTAACGAGATCAATGCAAAGGTGGACAATGTGTACAATGATCTCAACAGTAAGTATGAAGCTGTCTCTACTCATATGAAACTGCTTGATACTCAAGTTGCTCAGAAGACTGAAGCAGTAAAGAGACAGCAGGGAGTCCTTCCTGCGAAAGGTGAGCATAATCCTAGGACTGGAGATGCATCTAATGGCTCACGTGCGAATGTTAACTATGTTGGGAACCAAGGAACCAATCAGAGTAGAGGACATCAAGCACCACATCCCCAAGAGAATAATAGACTTGAGATCATGATGCAGCAGATTCTAGATGGGCAGAGAAAGAGCGCACAAGAAGTGAATGAGAAGATAAACGCTCTTGATAACAAGGTGGATCACATGAACAATGACCTCACTCGTAAACTTGAGAGTTTGACTTGTCGGGTTGATTTGCTTGATTCTACATCAGAGATTAAGGCGCCCAAGAAGGTTGAGCAAAATATCAAGACTGCATTGATTTTCGCAGACGATCAAGATCGATCGATCCCATCTCAAGATCGATCAATCCAATCTCCAGATCGGTCGATCCTCTCCATACCGGTTCTGAATTCTCAAGTTCTAAACAAAGCTGTAAATTCAGGTAGTATTAAAACTCCACCATTGAGGCAATTGCCTAAGCTAGCGGATCCAGGGAAGTTTGTTGTCCCATGCTCAATCTTTGGAGTTGATTTCGAAGACTCTATCTGTGATTCTGGATCTACTGTGAACCTCATGTCTACAGAACTTGCAGAGAGTTGGGGGATTGGTAATATTCAGGCCTCTGAGATGTCCGTCAGGTTTGCAGCTGCTTCAGTTAAAACTCCGCATGGATGCATTGAAGACCTTCATGTAAAGATTGGCAATTGCTTGATGCCTACTGATTTTCAAGTTGTGGAGATGAACCTCAATTCATATATGCCTTTGATCCTTAGAAGATCATTCCTCGCTACAACAGGAGCAGTTGTCGATTTACCTAATAAGAGGGTTTGTTTATCTAACATCAACAAAAAGGTCTTCTATGATGCAGTCTCAGAGAATGATGGAAACCAATATGGCTCCTATGTTTCCATTGAGGAAAAGAAGCTGGATGTTATGACAACTGCGGCACCTGACATTAAGATGACTGTTAATGAAGTTCTGGCTAGAGACATTCCTTCTTATGTGTGGAAACCCCGAAAGGTCGATAGGAGAGACAAACCAAGAAGCGAGAGAGTGATGACTGGTTCCCACATCACCTTGACACCGCAGAGATGTGTTGGAGACACGATTGAGTACAAGCTGAAGTGCAAAGATACGTCAAGACCTTTCTCAAAAGTCAAAGCTATAATCACTTCGGAGTTTAAGGAAAAAGGCCAAGCAGTTGTGGGTGGTATGCTGAGTAGGGTTTTAATGATGAATGTAAGTGATCAGAGTGCAAGCAGACCACGTCTTAAACCACCTCCACCACACCCTGATCCGGAAGAGGAAGTCTCTAATCCTCCTATGGATTCTTCTTAAGCCTAGACGGCGTCCAAGTCAAGCTAACGACTTAAAATAAGCGCTCGGTGGGAGGCAACCCACCGGTAAGTATACATAACTTTGTTTTATTTTATTTTTCTACCTTTTATTTTTAGTTTCAGGTAAAAAAAAAAAAAAAAAAAAAATTTCTGTATTTGCTTTTCTTATTTATCTTTTTACTGTATTTTTATTGCGTTTGTCGTATCCATCTACGGGATTATTTCCACACCGGGTTGGTGCGGAGTAAGTCTGGGGGAGGGTACTTGCTGTGACTAACGCTATTTTCTTTCTTTTGTTTTATTTTTTTGAGTCAGTTCAGTTTGTTTTATTGAGTCAAAATAGTTTATGAAATAATTTTTGTTGTGAAACAACCACATTTGCAGGAACTTAAGTAACCATTTGATTCAAGTCTGGTTGGCATCTGAGACTATTGGAAAAGCCAAAGACTTAATGGTAGACTTGAGACGCCCATATCTCCAGCAGAAATCCACTTACACCTGAGCCAATTTCTGTTAGTTCCTTTTACCTCATCTTTGTGACAGGTGTTCTGGGGCTTGACTCATCGTTCACACTGAACAAAACGACTTCTGTAAACTAACAAAAAGCGGTACTCCTCTCCCTACTCTAAAAATAAAAGATGATATGATTCTCGTCTTAAGTAAAGAGGTAGGAAAATTTCCCGTGACCTCATTATTTTACTTAAGATTGAAGATGATCACGCAGAGGTGGAACTGAGGGGTAGGAAAATTTTCCGTGACCCCATTATTCACTACATCTCTGGATTCAAAATAAAAAAAGGGATATAAGTCAATGTGGCCGAGGGATAGAGTGCGTAAACCCGTGCATCCTTCGGAGTTCTGCGGAAGCTTATATTCGCGCAAAAAAAAAAAAAAAAAAAAAAAAAAAATGTATATATATATATATAATAAATAAGTATGGGGGAGAGAAAGAGTATCGATAGATATATGGTCGTTCTGTTCTGGTGTTGTACGTGAAAGAGTCTAGAAGGTCCCGGGCATCAAGATCAGAGCTGAGACCCGGCGATGAAGGTAAAGTGGACTATGCTGTGAGATTGTGGGTCTTATTAAGAAAACTGTGAACGTTTACGGCGAAGTACATGGTGGTCTAGATCCTTTCAGGTAAGAATTTCTAGTGGATTACTAAAGTGAATGCGATTTTGGTGCTCTTATGACAAAATGAGTTTCTGTTTTTCAAACCTCGACTCTGTTCTTGGCAGTTTGCTTGAGGACAAGCAAAAGACTAAGTATGGGGAGTTGATATATTATGGTTTTTACGTATTTTAACTAACGTTTCAAATGGAGTTTTACAGTCTTTTCAGGATAAAACATGATCAAATGGAGTTTGATGGCAAAAGGATCAAGGAAAGGAGGCAAAAGAGCAAGAAGAGCAGTTTTGAAGCTCAGATCGATCGATCCTAGTTTGGATCGATCGATCCTGCATTAGGAGAATGCGTGTGCTTCCTGGATCGACCAAAAGAGGCCAGATCGACCATCCAGAGACAAGATCGATCGATCAGCAATGTTGTGAACATCCTGGATCGACCAGCAATGTCCGGATCGATCGATCCAGACCAGATCGATCGATCCAGACGAGATCGATCGATCCACACCCAGATCAATCGATCTGGTCCCTGCCGACAGTTTACCTTTTGACTAATGTTTTGTAAAGTTTTATTTATATACGAATTATTGAGTCATTTTCAGAAAAAACATTCATTTCTAGAGAGATAAACTTTCATATTCTGCAGAGAAACTTTCTTTTCTATGATGTTTTCCATTTTCATTTGATTTTTCATCCTTTGAGAACTTTTGTAAGCTTTGGGGACAGAATCTGACTCTACAATCTTTCAGAAGAATGAGTTTATGAATCATTGAATTGGACACAAATAGGGAATTTATCATTTGAGTTCTTCATCTATAGTTGTTCTTATTGGTTAGGCTGAATTGATCACTTAGTCTTTGATTCAGGGTTTAATCTATATTCCAAAAGTTTATAGGTTGCTTGATAGAACATTGATGAGTGTATCGTCGCCAACGAAAGCTGATGCTCAGGCGATCCGTGAATAAATTGAACCCGCTTGTTAATGCTCGTTTAGGATTTTAGGTTCAAACGAGAGTTTAGACACCTAGGTCGCTAGATGAAGTAGTGGATACCACGAGAGTGGATTGGTTATACATTTATATTTGAGTTCTAGAATGGTTTTCATTAGCTCCCTGAAAAGTTGTCAGATTCATGATGTCTGAATTCTTGCAAATCACCCTGGACCTAGCGCTTTTCTTGATTGATCTTTACATCGTTTAAATTGCTATCTTTTATGTATTTTCACATCAAACAATCATATTTCTGTCTTAGCTTAATTTCATTCGTTAAGAATCGTAGTGTGACACTTGGTCTCTGTGGATTCGATTCCTAGATTACTACAACATTTGCTGTGCACTTGCAGTAGTTATATAGGGTTAAAACATTGTGTATCAAACCCCGACTTATCAAGAGGTCTTCCGCAACCTCTCGTGGCGTCACTCACCCCATTTAACTCCAGATCGCTTGCTGCTGAAGCCTGGAGCCTTATCATCGTCATCTTAGCTTCCCGGTGTGTGATTGAGGCATGATTCTCTAACCAGAATCATATCAGGCTTACACCCTAAGTTTCAGCTTTCACTCGACACGGTCAGCAATGGAGATTTCACACCCAAAATTGTTCAAGAAGGATGAACCCTCATTGAGAACCTCTCTGCAAGCAGTAGCAACTCTTGCACCAACTTTGATAGGACTAACCGTTCTAACGAGTCTGAGTCTAAACAACTCATCGAGCTTAAGAACATGATGGGGCAACTTTTAAGGAACCAACATCGAGCCGTGAATGCATGTGAAACCATCGAAGAGGAATGCGTTAAGCCATCCCAAGAGTTTGATGAATCATTTGGTCAGAAAGAAGAAGTAAACTATGTTGGAACTCAAGGATACTACCAGAACCGAGGTTACGGTAACAACTTTAACAACAACTTTAGAGACACTTCTAACCTTTCTTACAAGAACCAAAACGTGGAGAAACCCCAGGATCAAACTTATCCACCAAAATGCCCGAGCTCCTCCAGCATCTCCTCAATGTCCGAGCTCCTCCAGCATCTCATCAAACATGGAGAACACCGATGTTCCCCCAGAGCTAAGCAAGGAAAGCAAGGAAGAAATCTAGAAGAAGATAAGGCACACTAAGGAAGTCCTCCTTACAGCTAAAGTTTTCGAAACCGCAGCTAAGGGTAAACTTATCATTGAACCAGAGCCAACTACAAAGATGTGAAAGGAGCCCACAGAACAACAAATTTTGTGGCTACTTCCTCTTCTCAAGCCTAAAAGGCACAACCGTCGAGCCAACGGCGTTAAACAAGTGCGTTTAGGGGGAGGCAACCCACTTGTAAGTTTTTATTTTTCATTTTTGTTTTAGCCTTATTTTACTTTGCTTTTGTTTTTGTTTTTGTTTTTGCATTTCAGGTTTTATAAAATTAAGAAAAGAAAATAGAAAAGTAGAAAATAAAAAAAGAAGAAAAAGACGGAAAGGAGAGGATGTGAAGTTCGTATTGGTGGAAAGAGCATCATATAGCCCTATGCGGTAGGCAACGGATTGGTCTCACCCTGTGACCGGTGGCGTGAAAGAAGACGAGACTGGTCATGAACCAAGGTGACCAGTATAGCGACCTGTCCTCTCCTGAGCCGTGACCTGTCCTGTGTCCCGAGCCGCAACCTGTCATGACCGGGACCTGTCATGTCCCGTACCGCGACCTGTACCGTGACCTGTACCGCGACCTGTACCGCGACCTGTACCGCGACCTGTTATGACCGGTGCCGTGACCTGTCCTGACCGGTGCCGCAATCTGTCATGTCCCGAGCCACGACCTGTCATGTGTCCCGTGCCGCGACCTGTCTGTGTCCCGTGCCGCGTCCGAAGCACCAAGCCTATCCCGTACCTCCTTAGCTCCTAACTGACCGATCGGTGGGAAACATGGAGGAACAGAAGGAAATCCAGCGCAAACTAGCCCAAGGACCAAGCGCGCAAAGGACATGCGACCGGTCACAAACCCTATTGACCGGTGACCCAAGGAGACTCGTTACCAGACACGCCCTATCGTGACTGGTGCCCTCAAGAGACCCACGACCGTCACGAGAACGCATTTCTGGCTGACGACTCGAACCGTTTGCAATGAGAACCGGCCATTCCGTTAGCCACGCGATGGTAGCTTGACCAGCAAGAAACCGTTTCTAGTCTTTTTTTGGAAAATTTCCATAACCCAGTGGGCCGCACAGGTAAGTCCCTTCCTAAACTAAAGCCTCTCTTTAAGTTATAAACACTTTTTTGACTTTAAAATAGGATTCTCAAGATTCAAAGGAGCTTTTAAGAACTCCTAGAATCCAATTTTTTTAATTTGGGGCTTTATTAAATTGATTAGTGAATCATAATCACGATCATTAGGAGAATCCAAATCTCCAACCCTTTTCTACAAACCCCCAAGGTATGTGTCTTAATTTCTAAATTTCTTCTTGATCTTAAAGAAAGGTATCTCTAATCTCTCTTGATTCATTAGCAATTGTTAGTGAAATTAGGTAGAAAATTTATAGATATGCCTATATTAATGTAACCCTTTGAGTTTGATGATAAGTATTTAATGGAATTTGATTTTGGCTATGCTAAACTTTGGTAACAAATTTAGATACTAAATTGATGATGCAAATTGCTAGGATTGGCTATATTAGCTCAATTCGTCGTAGGAATGAGATGTTGAATTGATTTTTCGTCATGAATAGACTTTGAATTCGATAAGGATGTCTACACTTTGCGAAAATTTTTATGAACCCAAAAATTAAAATCCCTAATTGATTTCTCGATTCTAACTTTGGATTTATATATCTTGACTCGATAATTCCTCGTTGTGAATGAAAATTCATATGCAAAGGATCACCATTGGTTTGTCAACCAAATTGTTAACTTGTGTAAAGCTTTTGTTCTATGAAAGGTGCATTGCTAATGAATTATCAATGGGTACGACGAGACACACTCTGCATTGGTTGCAATGATAAGGAGCAACATACGAAATGGATTCATGACAAGCCAAGCACTAGGAACAAAGGGAAAGGAAAAGCGAGAGAAAGTGCCTTGGATCAGGCATCACCAAACCGAGAAAGACGGAACGAGGAAGAGGAAGACGACGAGTTCTTACTCACGTCCCTAGTAGAATCCCCTTTGCGAGGGAAGCTCATACGCCACTCGCTCCTTCCACGCTGCGAGCACCCTCGGACCATTGATATCATGATGAAGTTCGTCGGTCAAGCATTGCGTGATGATGTTGATTACAAAGCACATCTTTATAAATTCAAGCTCACGCCGAGTTTACGAGTCGACTAGACGACATTATATACGCTTGGGTTGAGTGATGATATCAAATGGCTCTTGGACGCTTTAGGACTCCACACATTCATGGAGTTCGTGCGCCAAGAGATTTATAAAGAGGAAACGCGCCAGCTCCTTGCCACAATCTTACTCCCTTACCCCAACTCGCACGCCTCGACAGCTAGAGACGTAGTCTTTTACTTTACCATTCACGGTAAAATCTTCTCAATCTCCATTCCACGGCTTTGCGAGGCATTGGGTGTTGAATATCAAGACCCGATAGAGTTTGGAATGGAAAGCTTTCACGGGTCTGGAAGCTTCTCTGGAATCTTGTTCTGAATCACGGCACTAACCTGTGCGGAAATCATCATCGCACCCTGTTCAACATTCAAATCCTTAGTGACCATGCGTTTCACATACCGTCTGATTACGGGGGATGTTTTGATGGCATCAATCAACGGTAACTCAACAATGAGCTTGTCCATCATAGCCTTACACCTGGCATCGTCTATCTCTTGCTTAGACTTCCTGGGGTTTCGAGGATAAGGGATCCTCGGTTTGTATGATGATTCGGTGATCGGCTTAGCAGATGATGAAGAAGCCTTGTCTGTCTGTGAAGGGTGTCGATCGACACCCAGGTGGTGTCGGTCGACACTAACATCATGTGTCGTGTCCCTGGTAGCGATCGACACAGCTTTGTCCTTGCCAATTTCTTCTGTATCAACTGGTGTCGATCGACACATAGTGTTGGTGTCGGTCGACACTAACTCTGGAAGAACATCTTCGTCTTCGACCTCTTCTAAGTCTATCTTCTCTTCAGGTGTCAGAGTACTCCTGATCACAGGCTCAACTTTCTTCCCACTCCTTAATGAAATGGCATTCACTGGATGCCTCGGATTAGTGTCCGTCTTCCCAGGAAGAAAACCGTCCTGTCTCTTAATAGCTCCAGCGGTCTGAGCAACCTGAGTGTCTAACTTCTTGACATGAGTGTTCAGCTGCTCAAACTTCCCATTCAAATCCTGATACAGTGAGTCTAACTTTCCATTGAATTCAACGGTAATCTTCTGTTGACCTTCTAGAATCTGTTCAAGCATCGATTCCATCTTGCTCTCTGTAGTAGGTGGTGGAACGCTCTGATATGGCTTCTGATATTGAGGCTGATGTGTGAAAGAAGAGCAGGACTGATTCCCTTGATAGTTGCCCCGCGGACTGCCCCCATTGTAGCCTCGGTTTCCTTGTGAGTTACCGAAACGCTGAAAGCCTGTGCCACCGACATAATTAACATCCTGCTCCTCATGCGCATCAACTGGCTCATAGGTCTCAACCTCATCAGCAAACTGGACCTGCTTCTTGTTTATTAGAAGGTTGTGAACCGTATCAAGTTTCGCCTTCACCTCAGCTATCTGACTTCCATCTAAGTTCCCAGCTTGCTTCTTTCTCTCAAAATCAGCATTCTTAGTGCTGTTGCTTGAAGCCAAATTCTCTATTAGTATCACAGCATCTTCAGGATATCTGGTATTGAAGTTGCCATTACTTGCAGCATCCAGAGCCATTTGATACCTCCAATCGATACCCCTGAAGAAAATCCCAAGCAATTAAACCTCACTGAACCCATGGTGTGGACAACCTCTCTGATAAGCCCTGAACCTTGCCCAAGCGGCCTTGAATGCTTCTGTAGGCCCTTGAGAGAAGGCTGAAATCTTCGTCCTCAGCTCTTCAGACCGTGCATCATCATAAAAGTTGTTCAGGAAAGCATTTTTAGTGTCCTCCCAAGTGGTCAGTGATCCCGGCTTCAACTGCTTAAGCCAATAAGCTGCTTCCCCAGCAAGAGAGTATGGGAAGAGCTTACAGAACAGATAGTCGTTTGACACCCCGTTAGCCTTGATGCTAGTGACTAGATCCTCAAACCGCTAAATGTGATCCATAGGGTGCTCATGTGATAGCCCGTGGAAAGGGTTCTGACCTACAAGCGTGTAGTATGCAGGTTTGAGTTCAAAGTCATTCCTTTGAAACGGAGGCGGGCGGATGGCAGACCGGTTGGCATAGAACTGCTCTGGCCGGTTGTAATCCCCCAATGTCATTGCGCGTGGACCTAAGGCACCAGGTGCACCTTGTCCAACCAAAACACCACCAGCCGCTGGTAGGTGTCGGTCGACACCAAGTGGTGGGTGTCGATCGACACCAGCACCCTGGGCGTGTTCTTCAGCCTCAACAATGACTTGGCCGTTGTCATTGATCCTTTGGCCCTCTGCATTGTATGCATGGCCATCCCTGTCCCGGAGAACTCCATGTTCATCAGCCATGATGATAGTACGCAACATCGCTTCTGAATTCTTCGCTTTCCGGGTTCTTCGTTCTAACTTAGCTAGCTCTTGATTTGAAAGGGTTACTAGCTCAAGATTCTTGTTGCTCCGAGTTTTGCGATTTGGCATGCACCTGAAACACACAAGAAAGAAAGAAAGAACGAGATCAGTAACAAAATAAAAGAAAATTTAGACAAAAACTTAAACTTAAATCTAATGGTAAATTCAAAAGTCCCCGGCAACGGCGCCAAAATTTGATATGCTCAAATTTACCCTGAGCTACTCTCTCAAATTAAGAGATCACTGTAGTACTTAGGGATCAAATCCACAAGGACTATGAAATACTCAATAAATCCCAGTAAAAGTATTATGCTAAATAAGTAATATGTAATGAAATTGCAGTGCGAATAATTAAACTAATGTAAATCAATGGAGAAAAGCGCTAGGCATAGGGAAATCTCAGGAATCTTCAGAACTGTGAATTAATTAAAGCATCAGGATTATAATTAAGAACCGACCTCGAGGATGAAGTTCTGAGGCATCTCATGCCGCTTACTGATCTTCCCTCTCCTCTGACATGCATCACATCGAGACACAAAGGCATGGGCGTCTCTAAACATAGTCGGCCACCAGAAGCCTGCTTGTAGAACCTTAGATACTGTCTTGAAGGTAGCAAAGTGCCCAGCATACTCAGAACCATGACAGTGAAACAAGACATCTGGAATCTCAGTATTTGCTATGCATCTACGATAGACCCCATCTGAACAATGTCGATATAAGTAAGGTTCATCCCAATAGAACCGTCTCAGCTCACGCATAAACTTCTTCTTCGAGTACCCTGTAAACGCATCCGGTTCATCTCCTGCAGCAAGGTAATTGGCAATATCAGCAAACCAGGGTCGATCTTGACCCTCAACAACAGCTATTGAGTGGTTATCTGCCAAGCCGGAGCTGTCTGGAACGTGGGTGTCGATCGACACAAGGGCTTGGTGTCGATCGACACCAGGACCTGTTGTCCGAGAATACTGCAGATCACCGCTTGAAAAATCATGCCATCCCGTTTCCAGTAAGTGCACATTCTCTTCTGGCAGAGAATCATCAATAGGGAGGTCGTCTTCAACCCTAATCCGCGAAAGATGATCAGCAACTCCATTTTCAGTACCTTTCTTATCCTTCACTTCGATGTCGAACTCCTGGAGCAATAGAATCCATCTTAACAGTCTAGGCTTAGAATCCTTCTTCTGCATCAGGTACTTGAGTGCAGAATGATCAGTATGCACTACTACCTTAGAGCCAACAAGATACTGCCTGAACTTCTCAAAAGCAAACACAACAGCAAGCAGTTCTTTCTCTGTGGTAGCGTAGTTCTTCTGCGCATCATCCAATGTACGACTGGCATAGTATATGGCATGAAGCTTCTTATCTTTCCTTTGTCCTAGCACAGCCCCAACTGCAAAGTCGCTGGCGTCACACATTACCTCAAAAGGCAAATCCCAATCTGGCGGCTGAATAATTGGAGCACTCACTAATGCACGCTTGAGCTATTAAAAAGCATCAAAACAATCAGTATCAAACGCAAATGTAACATCCTTACAGAGCAAAGCGGTGAGTGGACGTGCTATTTTGCTGAAATCCTTGATGAAACGTCTGTAGAATCCAGCGTGTCCAAGAAAGCTTCTCAATGTCTTGACATTAGAAGGAGGCTGCAGATTAGTCATCACCTCAATCTTAGCTCGATCAACCTCAATACCAGCCTCTGATACCCTATGCCCAAGAACAATGCCATCTCTGACCATAAAGTGGCAGTTCTCCCAATTCAGAACCAAGTGCGTCTCTTCACATCTAGCTAGCACTCTGCATAGGTTATCCAAACAATCCTTGAATGAGGATCCATAAACTGAAAAATCATCCATAAATACCTCCATACTGTCCTCAATCATGTCTGTGAAGATAGACATCATACACCTCTGAAACGTAGCAGGAGCGTTACATAGTCCAAAGGGCATTCTGCGGTATGCGAAAGTGCCATAGGGACATGTAAACGTGGTCTTCTCCTGGTAATCTGGGTGAATAGGAATCTGAAAGAACCCTGAATAACCGTCAAGGAAACAGTAATAAGGGTGATTAGCTAACCGCTCAAGCATCTGATCAATGAAGGGCAAAGGAAAATGATCCTTTCTTGTAGCGGCGTTCAGCTTCCTGTAGTCAATGCACATTCTGTGCCCTGTCACAGTCCTAGTCGGTATCAGCTCATTCTTCTCAATCTGTACCACTGTGACTCCTCCTTTCTTAGGTACAACATGCACTGGACTGACCCAATCACTGTCGGAAATCGGATAGATGATCCCTGCATCCAATAGCTTCATGATCTCTTTCTTAACCACATCCTTCAGGTTTGGATTCAGTCGTCTCTGATGTTCAATTGATGACTTAGTCTCATCCTCAAGATGTATCCTATGCATGCACAGATCTGGAGAGATACCTGAAATGTCATCAAGAGAATAGCCAAGAGCCTTGCGAAACTTGCGCAGCTTACTTAGCAATAGGGTGAGCTCTGCGATGTTCAAGGACGCATTAACAATAACAGGATATGAATTATGTTCACCAAGGAATGCGTACCTGAGCCCCGCAGGGAGTTGCTTAAGCTCTATCTTTGGAGCTTGCTCAAAGCTCCAATCAGCTGCTTTCTTGTCTGTCCGGACACCGGTGTCGATCGACACCAGTGATGGGTGTCGATCGACACCCGTTACGTGCATCACTTCCTTGGTTTCATCCATTAGCTTGACATACCCAGCAGCAATATCATCTAAATGCTCAACCTCATCCACTGAAGCAATCAAAGCACGTTCCAGAGGGTCCTCACAATGCAACTCTTTGAAACTCTCCTCAACAAGATCCGTGAGAGTCTCGACGCAGAAGGTCTGACCGTCGATCGTAGGCCGCTTTACAAGCTTATCCATCTCAAAGTTCATAACTAAATCGCCTACATTTAGACCAATGCGTCCCCTTCTGACATCAATCATGGCACCAGCTGTAGCCAAGAATGGTCGTCCCAATATCAACGGGTCCTTAGGCTCTTCCTCATATGTCAACACAACGAAATCCGTAGGAATCAAGCAACCTCCTATCTTGATAGGAACATCCTCAAGGATACCGTCTGGAAGACGAACGGAACGATCAGCAAGGATGAGAGTAATCCTTGTCGGCTGGAAGTCTGTCATACCAAGATTCACAGCAACTGATCTGGGCATCAAATTCACACTAGAACCAAGATCACATAAAGACCGTTCGAACTTCTCTGCAAAGATGGTGCAGTCAAGAACGAAACTACCTGGGTCTGGAAGCTTCTCTGGAATCTTGTTCTGAATCACGGCACTAACCTGTGCGGAAATCATCATCGCACCCTGTTCAACATTCAAATCCTTAGTGACCATGCGTTTCACGTACCGTCTGATTACGGGGGATGTTTTGATGGCATCAAGCAACGGTAACTCAACAATGAGCTTGTCCATCATAGCCTTACACCTGGCATTGTCCATCTCTTGCTTAGACTTCCTGGGGTTTCGAGGATAAGGGATCCTTGGTTTGTATGATGATTCGGTGATCGGCTTAGCAGATGATGAAGAAGCCTTGTCTGTCTGTGAAGGGTGTCGATCGACACTAACATCCAGTGTCGTGTCCTTTGTAGCGATCGACACAGCTTTGTCCTTGTCAATCCCTTCTGTGTCAACTGGTGTCGATCGACACAGAGTGTTGGTGTCGATCGACACTAACTCCGGAGGAACAACATATTCGTCTTCGACCTCTTCTAAGTCTATCTTCTCTTCAGGTGTCAGAGTACTCCTGATCACAGGCTCAACCTTCTTCCCACTCCTCAATGAGATGGCATTCACTGGATGCCTTGGATTAGTGTCTGTCTTCCCAGGGAGAAAACCGTCTTGTCTCTTAATAGCTCCAGCTGTCTGAGCAACCTGAGTGTCTAATTTCTTGACGTGAGTGTTCAGCTGCTCAAACATCCCATTCAGATCCTGATACAGTGAATCTAGCTTTCCATTGAATTCCACTGTAATCTTCTGTTGACCTTCTAGAATCTGCTCAAGCATCGATTCCATCTTGCTCTCTGTAGTAGGTGGTGGAACGCTCTGATATGAAGATGAGCCATAGTTCCTCTGATTGAAGTTGTTGTTGCTCTGATAGGGCTTCTGATACTGAGGCTGCTGTGTGAAGGTAGAGGAGGACTGATTCCCTTGATAGTTGCCTCGCGGACTGCCCCCATTGAAGCCTCGGTTTCCTTGTGAGTTACCGAAACGCTGAAAGCCTGTGCCACCGACATAGTTAACATCCTGTTCCTCATGATCATTCACTGGCTCATAGGTTTCAACCTCAGCAGCAAAATGGACCTGCTTCTTGTTTATTAGAAGGTTGTGAACCGTATCAAGTTTCGCCTTCACCTCAGCTATCTGACTTCCATCTAAGTTACCAGCTTGCTTCTTTCTCTCGAAATCAGCATTCTTAGTGCTGTTGCTTAAAGCCAAATTCTCTATTAGTACCACAGCATCGTCAGGATATCTGGTATTGAAGTTGCCATTACTTGCAGCATCTAGAGCCATCTGATACCTCCAATCGATACCCCTGAAGAAAATCCCAAGCAACTGAACTTCACTGAACCCGTGGTGTGGACAATCTCTCTGATAAGCCCTGAACCTCGCCCAAGCGGCCTTAAATGCTTATGTAGGCCCTTGAGAGAAGGCTGAAATCTTCGTCCTCAGCTCTTCAGACCGTGCATCATCATAAAAGTTGTTCAGGAAAGCATTTTTAGTGTCCTCCCAAGTGGTTAGTGATCCCGGCTTCAACTGCTTAAGCCAATAAGCTGCTTCCCCAGCAAGAGAGTATGGGAAGAGCTTACAGAACAGATAGTCGTTTGACACCCCGTTGGCCTTGATGCTAGTGACTAGATCCTCAAACCGCTCAATGTGATCCATAGGGTGCTCATGTGATAGCCCGTGGAAAGGGTTCTGACCTACAAGCGTGTAGTATGCAGGTTTGAGTTCAAAGTCATTCCTTTGAAACGGAGGCGGGCGGATGGCAGACCGGTTGGCATAGAACTGCTCTGGCCGGTTGTAATCCCCCAATGTCATTGCGCGTGGACCTAAGGCACCAGGTGCACCTTGTCCAACCAAAACACCACCAGCCGCTGGTAGGTGTCGATCGACACCAGGTGGTGGGTGTCGGTCGACACCAGCACCCTGGACGGGTACTTCAGCTTCGACAATGACTTGGCCGTCGTCATCGATCCTTTGGCCCTCTGCATTGTACGCATGACCATCTCTGTCCCGGAGAACTCCATGTTCATCAGCCATGATGATAGTACGCAACATCGCTTCTGAATTCTTCGCTGTCCGGGTTCTTCGTTCTAACTTAGCTAGCTCTTGATTTGAAAGGGTTACTAGCTCAAGATTCTTGTTGCTCCGAGTTTTGCGATTAGGCATGCACCTGAAACACACAAGAAAGAAAGAAAGAACGAAATCAGTAACAAAATAAAAGAAAATTTAGACAAAAACTTAAACTTAAATCTAATGGTAAATTCAATAGTCCCCGGCAACGGCGCCAAAATTTGATATGCTCAAATTTACCCTGAGCTACTCTCTCAAATTAAGAGATCACTGTAGTACTTAGGGATCGAATCCACAAGGACTATGAAATACTCAATAAATCCTAGTAAAAGTATTATGCTAAATAAAGTATAATGTAATGAAATTGCAGTGCGAATAATTAAACAAGGTGTAAATCAATGGAGAAAAGCGCTAGGCATAGGGAAATCTCAGGAATCTCGAGAACGGTTCTTAATTATGATCCTGATGATTCAATTTATTCACAGTTCTGAAGATTCCTGAGATTTCCCTATGCCTAGCGCTTTTCTCCATTGATTTACACCTTGTTTAATTATTCGCACTGCAATTTCATTACATTATACTTTATTTAGCATAATACTTTTACTAGGATTTATTGAGTATTTCATAGTCCTTGTGGATTCGATCCCTAAGTACTACAGTGATCTCTTAATTTGAGAGAGTAGCTCAGGGTAAATTTGAGCATATCACATACCTGAAGACAAAAGACTCTAATAGACTCTAAAAACACCAAAAAGACACGATTAAAGACTCTTATATCATGGTTAAACCCCATAAAAACCATGATATATCAACTCCCCCAGACTTAGCTTTTGCTTGCCCTCAAGCAAAACAGAAACTCAGCCTGTGAAAGAAGTTTGAAAACACAGGAAACTCAATTTGTCATAAGAACACCAGACTCACATTCACCATAGTAAAGCCACTGGAAATTCTTACCTGACAAGGTCCAGACCACCATGTACTTCCCCCAGACTTAGCAACTGTCCCAAACAACTCCACAATTCAAATAAACAATCCAAATTCACCATACTGACTTCTATAAACTAAGGTGAAGACTCATCTAGGGAGTATCAATCAGAGGACACATGGACTCTTTCTCAATCAGTTTTCCCGAACACGCAGACTGTCTTTACTTCTGGTTCCTTTCCTCTCCCTTTTCTCACTTCTGCAGTTAATTATATCAAAGGTGTAGGCGAATAATGGTATCACGGGAAATTTTCCTAACCTCGCTTGGAACCTTTGTGTGATCATTCCTTTCAAAATAGAATAATGAGGTCACTGGAAATTTTCCTACCTCTTTACTCAAAAGAAAATCATTTCATCTTTTACTGCTTAGTATACATATTTTTTCTTTTCTTTTTTTTTTTTCTTTTTTTTTTATGAAGGGAAGAGAGAGGGGAACCATACTCACACAGACAAGTCTTTCAGGACTGAAGGGAGAGTCCGATCCAATGTATATCAAGCCCCTGGACAAGCAAAATAAAGTCAGGTTAATGGGCGAAGTCGGTGATGGATCCTCTGAAAGCTCAGGTGAACATGGGTAACATTGGTAGTTGATCAGCCTTGGGGTTTTTCATTAGTCTCAGACGCATGTCAAGCTTGAATCAATGGTCACTCAAGTTCCTGCAAATATGGTGATTTCATCGAAAAATCATAGTTTCCAAACTAAATTTTGACTCAATTGCTCAAAAATTGGACTGACTCTAAGAAAACAAAAAGAATGATGTTAGTAACTACCTCCCCCAGACTTAAACAACACTGTCCCCAGTGTTATCAAGCAAGAAGTTGGTAAAAAGGAAATAAAACAGATGAACCAAAGTGAAAAAGTCAAAATATTAGAACACAAAACCTGAATCCGTGGTATGGGTGTCGATCGACACAGACGAGTGGTGTCTATCGACACCAGGACCTGTTGTCCGAGAATAATGCAGATCACCGCAAGAAAAATCACGCCATCCCGTTTCCAATAAGTGCACATTCTCTTCTGGCAGAGAATCATCAATAGGGATGTCGTCCTCAATCCTAATCCGTGAAAGATGATCAGCAACTCCATTTTCAGTACCTTTCTTATCCTTGACTTCGATGTCGAACTCCTGGAGTAATAGAATCCATCTTAACAGTCTAGGCTTAGAATCCTTCTTCTGCATCAGGTACTTGAGTGCAGAATGATCAGTGTGCACTACTACCTTAGAGCCAACAAGATACTGCCTGAACTTCTCAAAAGCAAACACAACAGCAAGCAGTTCTTTCTCCGTGGTGGCGTAGTTCTTCTGCGCATCATCCAATGTACGGCTGGCATAGTATATGGCATGAAGCTTCTTGTCTTTCCTTTGTCCCAGCACAGCCCCAACTGCAAAGTCGCTGGCGTCACACATTACCTCAAAAGGCAAATCCCAATCTGGCGGCTGAATAATTGGAGCACTCACTAATGCACGCTCGAGCTGTTGAAAGGCATCAAAACAATCAGTATCAAACTCAAATGTGACATCCTTACAGAGCAAAGCGGTGAGTGGACGTGCTATCTTGCTGAAATCCTTGATGAAACGTCTATAGAATCCAGCGTGTCCAAGAAAGCTTCTCAATGTCTTGACATTAGAAGGAGGCTGCAGATTAGTCATCACCTCAATCTTAGCTCTATCAACCTCAATACCAGCCTCTGATACCCTATGCCCAAGAACAATGCCGTCTCTGACCATAAAGTGGCACTTCTCCCAATTCAGAACCAAGTGCGTCTCTTCACATCTAGCTAGCACTCTGCATAGGTTATCCAAACAATCCTTGAAAGAGGACCCATAAACTGAAAAATCATCCATAAATACCTCCATACTGTCCTCAATCATGTCTGTGAAGATAGACATCATACACCTCTGAAACGTAGCAGGAGCGTTACATAGTCCAAAGGGCATTCTGCGGTATACGAAAGTGCCATAGGGACATGTAAACGTGGTCTTCTCCTGGTCATCTGGGTGAATAGGAATCTGAAAGAACCCTGAATAACTGTCAAGGAAACAGTAATAAGGGTGATTAGCTAACCGCTCAAGCATCTGATCAATGAAGGGCAAAGGAAAATGATCCTTTCTTGTAGCGGCGTTCAGCTTCCTGTAATCAATGCACATTCTGTGCCCTGTCACAGTCCTAGTCGGTATCAGCTCATTCTTCTCATTCTGTACCACTGTGACTCCTCCTTTCTTAGGTACAACATGCACTGGACTGACCCAATCACTGTCGGAAATCGGATAGATGATCCCTGCATCCAATAGCTTCATGATCTCTTTCTTAACCACATCCTTCAGGTTTGGATTCAGTCGTCTCTGATGTTCAATTGATGACTTAGTCTCATCCTCAAGATGTATCCTATACATGCACAGATCTGGAGAGATACCTGAAATGTCATCAAGAGAATAGCCAAGAGCCTTGCGAAACTTGCGCAGCTTACTTAGCAATAGGGTGAGCTCTGCGTTGTTCAAGGACGCATTAACAATAACAGGATATGAATTATGTTCACCAACGAATGCGTACCTGAGCCCCGCAGGGAGTTGCTTAAGCTCTATCTTTGGAGCTTGCTCAAAGCTCCAATCAGCTGCTTTTTTGTCTGTCCGGACACTGGTGTCGATCGACACCCATTACGTGCATCACTTCCTTGGTAGCATCCATTAGCTTGACATACCCAGCAGCAATATCATCTAAATGCTCAACCTCATCCACTGAAGAAATCAAAGCACGTTCCAGAGGGTCCTCACAATGCAACTCTTTGAAACTCTCCTCAACAAGATCTGTGAGAGTCTCGACGCAGAAGGTCTGACCATCGATCGTAGGCCGCTTTACAAGCTTATCCATCTCAAAGTTCATAACTAAATCGCCTACATTCAGACCAATGCGTCCCCTTCTGACATCAATCATGGCACCAGCTGTAGCCAAGAATGGTCGTCCCAATATCAACGGGTCCTTAGGCTCTTCCTCATATGTCAACACAACGAAGTCCGTAGGAATCAAGCAACCTCCTATCTTGATAGGAACATCCTCAAGGATACCGTCTGGAAGACGAACGGAACGATCAGCAAGGATGAGAGTAATCCTTGTCGGCTGAAAGTCTGTCATACCAAGATTCACAGCAACTGATCTGGGCATCAAATTCACACTAGAACCAAGATCACATAAAGACCGTTCGAACTTCTCTGCAAAGATGGTGCAGTCAAGAACGAAACTACCTGGGTCTGGAAGCTTCTCTGGAATCTTGTTCTGAATCACGGCACTAACCTGTGCGGAAATCATCATCGCACCCTGTTCAACATTCAAATCCTTAGTGACCATGCGTTTCACATACCGTCTGATTACGGGGGATGTTTTGATGGCATCAATCAACGGTAACTCAACAATGAGCTTGTCCATCATAGCCTTACACCTGGCATCGTCTATCTCTTGCTTAGACTTCCTGGGTTTCGAGGATAACGGATCCTCGGTTTGTATGATGATTCGGTGATCGGCTTAGCAGATGATGAAGAAGCCTTGTCTGTCTGTGAAGGGTGTCGATCGACACCCAGGTGGTGTCGGTCGACACTAACATCATGTGTCGTGTCCCTGGTAGCGATCGACACAGCTTTGTCCTTGCCAATTTCTTCTGTATCAACTGGTGTCGATCGACACATAGTGTTGGTGTCGGTCGACACTAACTCTGGAAGAACATCTTCGTCTTCGACCTCTTCTAAGTCTATCTTCTCTTCAGGTGTCAGAGTACTCCTGATCACAGGCTCAACTTTCTTCCCACTCCTTAATGAAATGGCATTCACTGGATGCCTCGGATTAGTGTCCGTCTTCCCAGGAAGAAAACCGTCCTGTCTCTTAATAGCTCCAGCGGTCTGAGCAACCTGAGTGTCTAACTTCTTGACATGAGTGTTCAGCTGCTCAAACTTCCCATTCAATGATACAGTGAGTCTAACTTTCCATTGAATTCCACGGTAATCTTCTGTTGACCTTCTAGAATCTGTTCAAGCATCGATTCCATCTTGCTCTCTGTAGTAGGTGGTGGAACGCTCTGATATGGCTTCTGATATTGAGGCTGATGTGTGAAAGAAGAGGAGGACTGATTCCCTTGATAGTTGCCCCGCGGACTGCCCCCATTGTAGCCTCGGTTTCCTTGTGAGTTACCGAAACGCTGAAAGCCTGTGCCACCGACATAATTAACATCCTGCTCCTCATGCGCATCAACTGGCTCATAGGTCTCAACCTCAGCAGCAAACTGGACCTGCTTCTTGTTTATTAGAAGGTCCAGTTTGTTCGTGACTCCGTGGCGGTGCTTGTTCGTGACTCCGTGGCGGTGGTTTGTGATTGAGGAGTTGGAGTTCGATCGCGTAGCCAAGGAGGTGAGAGTGTTGCAAGTCGGTGCTGATGTCTAGCACTGAGATCGATCGTTCTGGGGCTAGATCGATCGATCCAGCTTGGATCGATCGATCTAGGGGTGAGACGATCGATCTGGCAACCTCACGGCCGGCCAGGATCGATCGATCTGGACGAGAACGATCGATCCTGGTGGGAACGATCGTTCGGTTAAGGTCACGGCACGCGGTTGGGGAATCGAAGTCATTTCATTCCGGGAAGTTTAGGAATTTCCGTGCGTGGCTAAAGGTGAGTGCAGGACCATAAGCATACTTAAGCGGTTTGATTGTTTGATGTGGTTTTCATGAAATAGGCCGTATATGATCTCGGGTGGATCTAGATCGAGTATTTCATGAGATGATTGGTTTGTTTGCGGGATTTTCGTGTTTAACTGTATTAAATATTTTAAATCGTTTGTGTATAGCTTGTAGATGGGAGATTGCCTCACTAAGTATTTGTCGAAATACTTATGCATCTCGTTTATTTGATGCAGAAAAAGAATAGGTGTGTACGTGGAATCAAGGCGGAGAAGGGGAGGATGATCTAGGATATGTCGGGTTGTGTTTAAGTATTTGTATTAATGTTGAATTATCGTAAAATGCTATTAAATCCTGTGTGAATAATTAATCCGAAGGATAAATGATCTAACGATCTCGAGTCCGGTTCCTCGTTTATCGAGAACCGTTATAGACAACAGAAATTGTCTATGAAAGCCAAGGTGGCTATACAGACCAACTTCGACTCTCAACTCAAGTCGTCGTATTCTGGAAAGATCAATCGGTCAAATATCCTTATGGATAGAAAATTAAAACGTTTATGTTTTGAATATTATTTATGGAATTAAATAATTATTATGCTTGAGTAGTTGCATTGTTAAATGATTTGGAGAAATTAATTATTATTTATGGGAATAATATTTAATAATTTATATTAAAAAAAAAAAAAAAAACCAGTGCGGTCGTTTCAGTTTGGTATCAGAGCAATTACGGCTCTAGGACGGGTTTAGGAAAAATTGAATTGGATTTAATTTAATTTTTTTCGTGTGTGTTGCACGGGCAACAGAAATTGAATTGTTTATGGGAGTTAGTCAATTGTCGGGTATTGAGTTTTAGATCATCCTCTTCGAGCCTTTAAAGAGATTCCACGGTAAGTTGTTTTGTTTTTTTCTTTTAGCTATTGTGTCACTTACAAATTGGTTGTTGTGACAGTAAAGATGGCTAAAAGAGGGAGAGGTCGCGGTCGTGGTACCGGTAGAGGTAGGGGTCGCGGTCGGAGGAACGCGACGGCTCCGGTGGTTGAGGAGAGTGTGACACAAAGTGTTACATTCGAGCAGGTCGGGGACTCGCGTGGCCGGTATTGGTGCCGGTGTTGCTGGAGTTCCAGCAGGTGTTGCGGGTGTGGCAGCGGGTGTAGCTCCGGCCCAAGGGGATCCTTTTGCGAACTTCTTGGCCCTGCTGTTGGAGCGGTTACCGGAAAGGGTACCAGTGCAGGCTCCAATGGTACCACCGGTAGTGGAGGTGCAACCCAGGGTTGCGGTTGCACCAGAGCCCCCATCATATCTCAAGATGATGGATCAGCTTCAGAGGATTGGCACGGCATTCTTTCGGGGTGGTGCCAAACCCGAGGAGGCAGATGAGTGAAGGATGCGGATGGAGCAGAATTTCCGTTCGATTAGGTGTCCAGAGGGATACCAGGTGGATCTCGCAGTCCACTATCTGGAGGGTGACGCACATCTCTGGTGGAGAGGTGTTGCGGCCCGGAGGGTCCAAGCAGAGATGTCTTGGGAGGATTTTGTGTCGGAGTTTAACTCCAAATTTTTCCCTCAAGAGGCATTGGACCGGTTGGAGAGACGGTTTCTTGGGTTAACTCAAGGGAACCGGTCGGTTCGTGAGTATGAGGCGGAGTTTAACCGTCTCAGGGTGTATGGTGGTCATATCCTTGATGATGAACAGGCCCAGGTGAGGCGGTTCATGATGGGTCTTCGGGCCGAGTTGAGGAACCAGTGCCTGATGAAATCGTTTGACACGGTTGTGGAGCTGGTAGAGAAGGCCGCGTTACTTGAGGAGGCTCTAAGAGATAAGGTTGTGGCAGTTAGCCCAGTTCCTCAGGCAAGGAGGCCTCCACATCAGTCCGGCCCTAGCAGAGGCGGTAAGCCGATGCAAGGACAGAAGCGGAAATGGGACGGTCCTTCCAGGGGTAACCAAGGTGGTCAGGGATGCTTCGGGTGTGGAAGCAGAGATCATAGGGTGGCGAGTTGCCCCCAGAAGGGTAGAGCGATCGAGGGTACTCGGGTGTGTTACCACTGCAATGAGCCAGGGCATATCAGGCCGAAATGTCCCAAGTTGCAGCAGGGAGTGGTAGCTGCGGCACTGGCAGATAGGCGGGCTGCAGTGACACCCGGGGTTTACACCATGGTGGAGTCGGGAGAGCCGAGCTCCAAACCGATCACTGGTAAAATTCTAGACTTACTCGAGTTAAAAATTCTTGTTTGTTTAAAAGTTTTTGCCTTGAAAGATTGTGTTAGGGTTCTTAGCATATGAGAATTATGTAGGGACCTTAATCGTGGGAGGGATTGAATCTCACGTGCTGTTTGATTCTGGAGCATCGCATTGTTTCGTTACTCCAGAATTGGCAGAGAAGTGCGGCATTCGGGGAAATCCGGGTGAGCACTTGGGGTTAGTTAAGGTCGCTGGAGGGAAGTTTTTGAGTAGTCTTGGTCGGGTTAAGAACGTGGACGTTCAGGTGGCTGAGGAGTCAATGCCAGCGGATTTGATCATCTGTTCTGTGGAATTGTATGATGTTATCTTGGGCATGGATTGGCTAGGAAAGTTCAGAGCGCATCTGGATTGCCACCGGGGAGTGAGACCTACAACCGGGAGTCTCGTGATCTCGGCAATGCAAGCGGAGAAAATGATCGAGCAAGGTTGTGAAGCTTACCTAGCGACTATTAATACCCCGGAGACTGTTGGAGAAGTTGCGGTTCGGGATATTCGGGTTGTGCGGGAGTTCGAGGACGTTTTTTAGTCATTGCAAGGGTTACCACCGTCTCGGTCTGATCCTTTCATGATTGAGTTGGAACCAGGCACAAAGCCGATATCCAAGGCTCCGTACAGGATGGCCCCAGCAGAGATGGCGGAGCTGAAGAAGCAGCTGGAAGAGCTGTTGGGTAAAGGTTTTATCCGTCCGAGCAGTTCACCGTGGGGAGCGCCGGTGCTGTTTGTGAAGAAAAAAGATGGGATTTTCCGGTTGTGTATCGATTACCGGGGGCTTAACCGAGTCACAGTGAAGAATCGGTATCCTCTTCCGCGGATCGACGAGTTGTTGGATCAGTTGAGAGGGGCTACTTGGTTCTCCAAGATTGACTTGGCATCAGGATATCATCAAATCCCTATTGATGAGGGGGATATCCGTAAGACGGCTTTCAGGACGAGATATGGGCACTACGAGTTTGTGGTGATGCCATTTGGATTGACGAATGCACCAGCAGCGTTCATGAGATTGATGAACGGAGTGTTCCAGGAGTATCTGGATGAATCCGTGATCATCTTTATAGATGATATATTGGTGTATTCGAAGAGTCCTGAAGAGCATGAGGTCCATTTGAGAAATGTTTTGGAGAAGTTACGGGAACAGAAGCTCTTTGCTAAGTTGAGCAAGTGCAGTTTCTGGCAACGGGAGATTGGATTCTTGGGTCATATTGTCTCTGAGAAGGGGGTTTCAGTTGATCCAGAAAAGATTAAGGCTATTAGAGAATGGTCAAGGCCGATGAATGCCACTGAGATCAGAAGTTTTCTTGGTCTAGCGGGCTATTATCGGAGATTTGTTAATGGGTTCGCGAGTATGGCTCGGTCCATGAAAAAGTTGACGGGAAAGGATATTCCGTTTGTGTGGACTCCGGAGTGTGAGGAGAGTTTCACGAACTTAAAGTCGATGTTGACGAGTACACCAGTTCTGGCTTTACCGAAGCCGAGTGAGCCTTTTGTGGTGTACACGGACGCTTCAAGATTGGGTCTTGGTTGCGTGTTGATGCAACAAGGGAAAGTTATTGCTTATGCTTCCCGTCAGTTGAGGAAGCACGAGAGCAACTATCCTACCCATGATCTTGAAATGGCTGCAGTGGTTTTTGCCTTGAAGATCTCGAGATCTTATCTTTATGGCGGGAAGGTCCAGGTGTTTACGGATCATAAGAGTCTGAAGTACATTTTCACACAGCCCGAATTAAATTTGAGGCAGAGGCGTTGGATGGAATTAGTGGCAGACTATGATCTGGAGATAGCCTACAATCCCGGAAAGGCAAATTTGGTGGCCGATGCGTTAAGTCGCAAGCGGGTAGCTTCGGCTAGTGAGCGGGACATGGAGTCCTTGGTGAGTGAGGTTAGCACGTTGAGGTTGTGTGCTATATCTCAAGAACCGTTAGGCTTGGAAGCAGCGAATCAGGCGGATCTTTTGAGTAGGGTTCGTTTGGCTCAGGAAAAAGATGAAGGTCTGATTAAGGCTTCGGGTGTTGTGGGATCAGAATATCAGGTCTCTGCGAATGGGACTATTCTGGTGAATGGGCGGGTATGTGTACCCAAGGATGAGGATCTGAGGTGAGAGATCCTGAGTGAGGCTCATGCGAGTATGTTTTCGATTCATCCAGGGGCGACCAAGATGTACCGAGACTTAAAAAGGTATTATCATTGGGTTGGGATGAAGAAAGATGTGGCTAACTGGGTCGCGGCTTGCGATGTATGCCAGTTAGTGAAGGCTGAGCATCAGGTTCCGAGCGGGTTGTTGCGGAGTTTACCTATTCCGGAGTGGAAGTGGGATATGATTACGATGGATTTCGTGGTCGGCTTGCCCGTCTCTCGAACCAAGGACGCTATTTGGGTCATTGTTGATCGCTTGACCAAGTCAGCACATTTTCTGGCCATTAAAAAGACCGATGGAGCTGCGGTATTGGCTAAAAAGTATGTGAACGAAATTGTGAAGCTTCACGGGGTACCTGCGAGTATAGTGTCGGACCGTGATTCCAAGTTTACTTCGGTGTTTTGGAAGGCCTTTCAGGCGGAGATGGGCACTAAGGTACACATGAGTACGGCCTATCACCCTCAGACAGATGGACAATCCGAGAGAACAATCCAGACTCTCGAGGATTTTCTGAGGATGTGTGTGCTTGACTGGGGAGGTCATTGGGTGGATTACCTGAACTTGGTAGAGTTTACCTATAATAATAGCTACCAGGCTAGCATCGGAATGGCTCCATATGAGGCGCTGTATGGAAGGCCATGTCGTACACCATTATGCTGGACCCAAGTGGGGGAGAGGAGCATGTTTGGTGCAGATTTTGTTCAGGAAACTACGGAGAAGATCCGGGTTTTGAAGCTGAACATGAAAGAAGCGCAAGATCGGCAAAAGAGTTATGCCGATAAGAGGAGGAAAGACCTCGAGTTTGAGGTGGGAGATAGGGTGTATCTCAAGATGGCTATGTTGCGGGGTCCTAATAGGTCCATTACGGAGACTAAGTTAAGTCCGAGGTATATGGGACCGTTCAGGATTGTTGAGCGGGTTGGACCGGTTGCGTATCGGTTGGAGTTACCCGAGGTTATGCGAGCATTTCACAAGGTTTTCCATGTGTCAATACTGAAGAAGTGCTTGCATAAGGATGATGAGGTTATAGCTAAGATTCCGTCAGATCTTCAGCTTAATATGACCTTCGAGGCAAGACCAGTCAGGATCCTTGAGAAGAGGATTAAGCAGGATCATAGGAAGAAAGTTCCGATGATCAGGGTCTTGTGGGATTGTGACGGGGTTGAGGAGGAGACTTGGGAACCAGAGAGGAGGATGAAAGCAAAGTTCAAGAAGTGGTTTGAGAAGCAATCAGATGCTTGAGCTTTCATCAATGGTTCCCTGTGTCGAGTTGTTATTGTTGAACCTTATGTATTTCGTTTTAGTGTTGTAAACGATTAATACATTAAGTTTTCTTCTCGTGAATAAGATGAGTAGTTCTTATTGTTGATGGCCAGTGTTGCCATGAGTTTTTACTGAACATGAGGCTCTGAAAAGAGTTGTTATGAGGATTTAAAAACTTGAGTTATAATCGGAAGAGATTATACGGATACCCTGAAAGATTGGGTATGTGGAGAGATAACCTGAGTAGTGGTTTTGGGAAAAGGATGATATTCCATGTTGGAATGTGTGTGATACCGGTATTACCTTGCGAGGTCGTATGCGGATCACGGAAGGTAGTTCAGTCGGGAGTGCTTATAGACGTATGGTGGATCATGGTTGCTCGGAGGACAGTTTGGTCCTGTACAACTCTAGAGAGGATGGATAGTTCCTCTGATACCCAGCACTCGTAGGATGTATAGCCCAGGGTGGGATGGTATGTGATACCAAGAACCCGTAAGGTTATACTACCCAGAGTGGGGTGTTGTGAGCCTGATACCCAGCACTCGTAAGGTGTATGGCCCAGGGTGGGATGGTATGTGATACCGAGAACCCGTAATGTTATACTACCCAGAGTGGGGTGGCGTGAGTGTGATACCCAGACTCAAAAGGTATATAGCCCAGGATGGAGTGGTATGTGATATCGAGAGTCCGTAAGGATATATAGCCCAGAGTGGAGGGGTATGAGTGATACCCTGAACTCGGAAGGTATATAGCCCAGGATGGAGTGGTATGTGATATCGAGAATCCGTAAGGTTATATAGCCCAGAGTGGAGGGGTATGTGTGCGATGCCGAGAACTCGTAAGGTTATAGTACCCAGAGTGGAGTGGCATGAATATGATACCGGGAGCTCATAAGGACTGTGTGACCTGAGAGCGGAGTGGTATGGATACCTAGAACGTCTAGGACTTGGTGTCTTAGCGTGTAGAGGTATGAGTTTGAGTTGTGAGCAATGATCTATGACCTGAGTCTTAAGCAAGTGACTGAACGAAGACCTCGGAGGTCAATAGTGTTTGACCTCGTTACTGGTTGTGTGGTCAGTATGGTCAAGTGTGACCACGGTGTTATGAGTTGTGTGTTGAGTCCATTGGGGATGGACTGTGCCGTTGGATTCGAGGACGAATCTATGTTAGTGGGGGAGAATTATAACGCCCGTGTTCCGAAAAATGGAAATTTCGGAAAAATAATAATCGGGATTTATGCGTAGATTTTTCCGGGAAAATATTTCCGGGAATTTTGGGAGTAATTAGGAAGTTACACGCATTTTTCCCGTAAGGGGGTGTTCGGGATCGATTTAGGAAGTTGGGGTCCTTTTTGTGAACTTGTGGAAGTTCAAGGACTAGTTCCTAAATAAGATTTAATTTGATTAATCAGTTTTTTTTTTTACCAACCAATTCCACTCTCTCCTTCCACCGCAGCCTCCATTCTTTTCCTCCCTAAAAGTCAACCTCCCTATGCACCTATTCCCCTAGCCTTGTAGAGTTTTCCCCCACCTCTCCACCTTCTTAGGCAGCCACCTTCTCCACCTCTTCTCCACATTGCCGACAACTGCAACCAAATGAAAGAGTGAGTTTTTGCAGAGAGAAAGAGAGTTGGCTGGGAAAAAGAGAGAGAAAGAAGTGAGAGCTTTTGAGGCTTAGGAGAGAGGTGAGCTTGTTTGTGTGAAGTGTGGAGAGCAAGAGAGGTGATCTTGTTGTGTGTGGTGTGATGAACAAGTGAGGCTGAGATTTGTGAGTCTTGTGGCTGTGTGTGAGGGCGTGGGAGCTAGAGAAGAGCAAGCTTGGTGGTTGTGTGTGGTGGCGTGGAGGCTAGAGGTGAAGGAACGGGTTGCCGTGACGGTGTAGCTTCGTGGCTCTAGCGTAGCTTGTGTCATCACCGTGAGTTTTTGGTAACGTTCTTTCCCTCTTAGTCTGTTTTTGTAGTTGTGTGTTGGGTTGTTGTTGCCGGGAGATGTCCCGTGCTCGTTAGTTCGGTAAGAGGAACCAAGTGTGCGAGTCACGGTAGTGACGTTGGGAGACACGTGTTGGTTTCGTGTTGTTGTGGCGGTGTTGTGGCCATGAGTGTGAGCGGTGTTGGTTGCGGAGTGTGCTTGTTCGTGACTCCGTGGCGGTGGTTTGTGATTGAGGAGTTGGAGTTCGATCGCGTGGCCAAGGAGGTGAGAGTGTTGCAAGTCGGTGCTGATGTCTAGCACTGAGATCGATCGTTCTGGGGCTAGATCGATCGATCCAGCTTGGATCGATCGATCTAGGGGTGAGCCGATCGATCTGGCAACCTCACGGCCGGCCAGGATCGATCGATCCAGGTGGGATCGATCGATCTGGATGGGAACGATCGATCCTGGTGGGAACGATCGTTCGGTTAAGGTCACGGCAAGGTGGGATCGATCGATCCTGACCAGGATTGATCGATCTGGTGGTGGATCGATCGATCCTGGTTAGGATCGATCGATCTGGAGAGTTTCGCTCGGTGAGATCGATCGATCCTGACCAGGATCGATCGATCTGGTCGTTCTGGTCGACCTTTTTGTGTTTTGTTGGTTAACTTGTGTCTTAAGTTATCCTCGTTTGTTGTCTTTAGGCACGCAGTTGGGGAATCGAAGTCATTTCATTCCGGGAAGTTTAGGAATTTCTGTGCGTGGCTAAAGGTGAGTGCAGGACCATAAGCATACTTAAGCGGTTTGATTGTTTGATGTGGTTTTCATGAAATAGGCCGTATATGATCTCGGGTGGATCTAGATCGAGTATTTCATGAGATGATTGGTTTGTTTGCGGGATTTTCGTGTTTAACTGTATTAAATATTTTAAATCGTTTGTGTATAGCTTGTAGATGGGAGGATTGCCTCACTAAGTATTTGTCGAAATACTTATGCATCTCGTTTATTTGATGCAGAAAAAGAATAGGTGTGTACGTGGAATCAAGGCGGAGAAGGGGAGGATGATCTAGGATATGTCGGGTTGTGTTTAAGTATTTGTATTAATGTTGAATTATCGTAAAATGCTATTAAATCCTGTGTGAATAATTAATCCGAAGGATAAATGATCTAACGATCTCGAGTCCGGTTCCTCGTTTATCGAGAACCGTTATAGACAACAGAAATTGTCTATGAAAGCCAAGGTGGTTATACAGACCAACTTCGACTCTCAACTCAAGTCGTCGTATTCTGGAAAGATCAATCGGTCAAATATCCTTATGGATAGATAATTAAAACGTTTATGTTTTTGAATATTATTTATGGAATATCCATAGGGCTTGATACTAATCATCCCAGACATGAACCAAGACCAACGTGGCCGCGGTATCACTTACGTCCGAGTGACCCCTTTGAACCAAAGCTTGTCGTAGCATTGTTCCAACTGTATGAATGAGTTCCTTAGTCTTAGAACGAATCTTAGAACCAACTAGCACTTTCTTGGCCGAACAAGATCGCGTCCTAGCTCCACACGGTTCATCTGTAACTTCCTTCTTGGCCAGTTCCAACGAGTCCTTGACCAGCTCCCACCTTTTCTCGACCGTGTCCAAAATTTCCTCGGCCATCAGCATTCTATCCCGGACACTATCCATTCTCGTATTACTTGTGAACATATCGAACCTGCACTTAAAGCTTGTCTGAAGTTTAGGATTCGCAATGACATCTGGTTTCATAGGTTGATGTCATAGATAGTTTTCGCAACGACAGTTGGTTAGCTATATATTAGTGATTTGAGTTCTAGAACGGTTTCTAATTAGTTCTTTACCAATTGTTTTATCTTCTTTGATGGATTTCCTCAGAAGTTCGCTATACCTAACGCTTTCCTCCCATTGTTTACATCTCTATTTACTTTTCTGCAATTGTCTTTTAAATACTTATTTACTGCTTAATTGGATTTGAAGCGCTAAAGGTCTGTTGTGTAGCCATAGAGTAGTTGTGGATTCGACCCCTATGTACTACTGTGGTCTCTTAATTTGAGATAATAGCTCTAAGGGATAATTTAAGCATATCACCGCATCGGTGGCATGTGGTTTGGCCGGTCTGGTTGCTTGTGACGCCACCGGTCACTAGAGATTCGGCTGGTGGTGATCTGGCTCGTCCCTTTGTCGTGACTGTCGGACTATCTATGGTTCTTTATGTCTGGTTTCCGCTTCCTAGTCATTGGCTCAGTTGGTCTGCGTTTTGGCCGTTCTAGGTACTTGGCACTCGGAAGTTCGGTAATCAGTGTTTGGCAGTTTGGCCTTTGGCAGTCGGCAGTCGGCAGTCGGCAGTTCGGCCTTCCGCTCTCGGCAGTTTGGCTCTCGGCACACGGCAATAAGGACGCGGCTTGATATATCATGGTTTTTATGGGTTTTAACCATGATATAAGAGTCTTTAATTGAGTCTTTTTGGTGTTTTTTAGAGTCTATTAGAGTCTTTTACCTTCAGGTATGCATTTAGGACTAATGTGAAGAATATGGGAGATTTTGGAGCAAAGACCAAGAAGTTGCATCGAAGAATCATGTTTTGAGGCGATGTGTGACTTGGTGTCGATCGACACCAGCCATGAGTGTCGAACGACACCACAGGCGGACAACTTCGGAGATTTTGGAAGATTTACAATTTTGCCCAGAAGTTTCTAATATTCCAGCATTAGTACCTGTACGAGTTTTTAGCTATATATTGTGTTTTAGATCAGGGTTTTGAGGGATTATCGAGTAGCAGACCCTCTATCTATCTCAAGCTTGTATCATCTTTCTCTAATCCCTGATACTCTTTGTTCTTCACTTTTATTTTCTATTATATTGAGTGATTTCTATTCATATCATGATGATTGTTGCTTTCATGATGTCTGAGTAGTTCCCCTGTTAGGTTATGGGATTTCAAGGGTTTCTGAGGAATTTTTGAATCATTAGATTACTAGGGTTAATTGATAGAGTTCTTCATCTAGGATTGAACTTATTGCTTATTCTAGATTCGCGACCTAGAATCTGATTTAGGGTTATCAATTGACATGAAAGTGTGATTGATTGCTAGATCTATCTTAGGTGAGCAAAATACCTATCCGCAAAGGAATTTGATTTAGGGATTTTGTGAACAAATTGAACCTGATCATTACTGCTTGTCTGGATCTTAGAATTTAGCAAAGGAATTTGGAATTCTAGATTCAGGGATAGATAGTTTACGCAGCGAAAGCTGGTAGGTTTTACAATTGTGTTCGAGTTCTAGAACGGTTCTTAACTATAATCCTGATAATTCAATTTATTCACGGTTCTGAAGATTCCTGAGATTTCCCTATGCCTAGCGCTTTTCTCCATTGATTTACACTTTGTTTAATTATTCGCATTGCAATTTCATTACATTATACTTTATTTAGCATAATACTTTTACTGGGATTTATTGGGTATTTCATAGTTCTTGTGGATTCGATCCCTAAGTACTACAGTGATCTCTGAATTTGAGAGAGTAGCTCAGGGTAAATTTGAGCATATCAAATTTTGGCGCCGTTGCCGGGGACTATTGAATTTACCATTAGATTTAAGTTTAAGTTTTTGTCTAAATTTTCTTTTATTTTGTTACTAATCTCGTTCTTTCTTTCTTTCTTGTGTGTTTCAGGTGCATGCCTAATCGCAAAACTCGGAGCAACAAGAATCTTGAGCTAGTAACCCTTTCAAATCAAGAGCTAGCTAAGTTAGAACAAAGAACCCGGACAGCGAAGATTTCAGAAGCGATGTTGCGTACTATCATCATGGCTGATGAACATGGAGTTCTCCGGGACAGGGATGGCCATGCATACAATGCTGAGGGACAAAGGATCGATGACAATGGCCAAGTCATTGTTGAGGCTGTGGTACCCGTCCAGGATGCTGGTGTCGATCGACACCCACCACCTGGTGTCCGTCGACACCCACCAGCGGCTGGTGGGGTTTTGGTTGGACAAGGTGCACCTGGTGCCTTAGGTCCACGAGCAATGACATTGGGGGATTACAACCGGCCAGAGCAGTTCTATGCCAACCGGTCTGCCATCCGCCCGCCTCCGTTTCAAAGGAATGACTTTGAACTCAAACATGCATACTACACGCTAGTAGGTCAGAACCCTTTCCACGGGCTATCACATGAGCACCCTATGGATCACATTGAGCGGTTTGAGGATCTAGTCACTAGCATCAAGGCTAACGGGGTGTCAAACGACTATTTGTTCTGTAAGCTCTTCACATACTCTCTTGCTGGGGAAGCAGCTTATTGGCTTAAGCGGTTGAAGCCGGGATCACTGACCACTTGGGAGGACACTAAAAATGCTTTCCTGAACAACTTTTATGATGATGCACGGTCTGAAGAGCTGAGGACGAAGATTTCAGCCTTCTCTCAAGGACCTACTGAGGCATTCAAGGCCGCTTGGGCAAGGTTCAGGGCTTATCAGAGAGATTGTCCACACCATGGGTTCAGTGAGGTTCAATTGCTTGGGATTTTCTTCATGGGTATCGATTGGAGGTATCAGATGGCTCTGGATGCTGCAAGTAATGGCAACTTCAATACCAGATATCCTGAGGATGCTGTGGTACTAATAGAGAACTTGGCTTCAAGCAACAGTACTAAGAATGCTGATTTCGAGAGAAAGAAGCAAGCTGGGAACTTAGATGGAAGTCAGATAGCTGAGGTAAAGGCGAAACTTGATACGGTTCACAACCTTCTAATAAGCAAGAAGCAGGTCCAGTTTGCTGCTGAGGTTGAGACATATGAGCCAGTTGATGAGCATGAGGAGCAGGGTGTTAACTATGTCGGTGGCACAGGCTTTCAGCGTTTCGGTAACTCACAAGGAAACCGAGGCTACAATGGGGGCAGTCCGCGAGACAACTATCAAGGGAATCAGTCCTCCTCTACTTTCACTCAGCAGCCTCAGTATCAGAAGCCCTATCAGAGCAACAACAGCTTCAATCAGAGGAACTATGGCTCATCTTCATATCAGAGCGTTCCACCACCTACTACAGAGAGCAAGATGGAATCGATGCTTGAGCAGATTCTAGAAGGTCAACAGAAGATCACCGTTGAATTCAATGGAAAGTTAGACTCACTGTATCAGGATTTGAATGGGAAGTTTGAGCAGCTGAATACTCATATCAAGAAGCTAGACACTTAGGTTGCTCAGACAGCTGGAGCTATTAAGAGACAGGACGGTTTTCTTCCTGGGAAGACGGATACTAATCCGCGGCATCCAGTGAATGCCATCTCATTGAAGAGTGGGAAGAAGGTTGTGCCTGTGATCAGGAGTACTCTGACACCTGAAGAGATGATAGACTTAGAAGAAGTCGAAGACGAAGATGTTGTTCCTCCGGAGTTAGTGTCGATCGACACCAACACTATGTGTCGATCGACACCCTTCACGGACAGACAAGGCTTCTTCATCATCTGCTGAGCCGATCACCGAATCATCATACAAACCGAGGATCCCTTATCCTCGAAACCCCAGGAAATCTAAGCAAGAGATAGATGATGCCAGGTGTAAGGCTATGATGGACAAGCTCATTGTTGAGTTACCGTTGATTGATGCCATTAGGACATCCCCCATAATCCGACGGTACGTGAAACGCATGGTCACTAAGGATTTGAATGTTGAACAGGGTGCGATGATGATTTCCGCACAGGTTAGTGCCGTGATTCAGAACAAGATTCCAGAGAAGCTTCCAGACCCAGGTAGTTTCGTTCTTGACTGCACCATCTTTGCAGAGAAGTTCGAACGGTCTTTATGTGATCTTGGTTCTAGTGTAAATTTGATGCCCAGATCAGTTGCTGTGAATCTTGGTATGACAGACTTTCAGCCAACAAGGATCACTCTAATCATTGCTGATCGTTCTGTTCGTCTTCCAGACGGTATCCTTGAGGATGTTCCTATCAAGATAGGAGGTTGCTAGATTCCTACGGACTTCGTTGTGTTGACATATGAGGAAGAGCCTAAGGATCTGTTGATATTGGGACGACCATTCTTGGCTACAGCTGGTGCCATGATTGATGTCAGAAGGGGACGCATTGGTCTGAATGTAGGAGATTTAGTTATGAACTTTGAGATGGATAAACATGTAAAGCGGCCTACGATCGATGGCCAGACCTTCTGCGTCGAGACTCTCACGGATCTTGTTGAGGAGAGTTTCAAAGAGTTGCATTATGAGGACCCTCTGGAACGTGCTTTGATTGCTTCAGTGGATGAGGTTGAGCATTTAGATGATATTGCTGCTGGGTATGTCACGCTAATGGATGCAACCAAGGAAGTGATGCATGTAGCGGGTGTCGATCGACACCCATCACTGGTGTCGATCGACACCGGTGTCCGGACAGACAGGAAAGCAGCTGATTGGAGCTTTGAGCAAGCTCCAAAGATAGAGCTTAAGCAACTCCCTGCGGGGCGCAGGTACGCATTCCTTGGTGAACATAATTCATATCCTGTTATTGTTAGTGCGTCCTTGAACAACGCAGAGTTCACCCTGTTGCTAAGTAAGCTGCGCAAGTTTCGCAAGGCTCTTGGCTATTCTCTTGATGATATTTCAGGTATCTCTCCAGATCTGTGCATGCATAGGATACATCTTGAGGATGAGACTAAGTCATCAGTTGAACATCAGAGACGGCTGAATCCAAATCTGAAGGATGTGGTTAAGAAAGAAGTCGACGAGTCCAGCGGGTTAAAAACCCGAAAATCTTCTTCTTCCTCACTCATTTCTTCATTCCGAAAATTTTAAAGCTTTGATTTCTCTCTGAATTTTTGCTCGATTTCATCGATTCAAGTCTCTAACCTCATCCAATTTTCATCCTCTACCTGTTTCTAGTGCCTATTTTGAGTTTGGTGCAGATGGCTTCACGTGGCAAGCGATTTAGGTCAGACGGTGGTTCTTCCTCCAATCCGCCGGATTCCATGGCGGATTCGCCGGAATTTGCTGCTCCTCCAGCCCATTCTCAGGTACAATCTCGACCTCCATGGCCCAAGAGAGAGGGTAGAAAGATTGCATCAACGATTGTGTGGGATGATTCTCCTAAGGAAGAAGTAGCAAAAGATGAATGTGTTTATAGGACAATTTCAGAATCTTGGGATGAATATGATACATTGTTCTATAACGCTTGGTTAGGGGTTGATATTAGGCCGACTAGGATTGCTGATTGTTGTGCTATGAGACGGATGGGCATTAGAGAGGATGTAGCTAGATTAGTGCAGAGGATTGGCTTAGGCACCATAGCTACCAGGCATTATGACCTCTTCCCGGACTTGGTACGACAGTTTCTTGCTACTGCTAGGGTCTACTATAGGAATGAGATTGTGAAGAATGCGCAGGAAGGGATTCTTACTGATGTAAGATCGGAATCACTCCAAATCTTATTGATCAAAAGATGTCAAAGTTGACAAGCTTGTTGCGGAAGTGAGCGTGATGTCGAGATGGAAGGTGACGGTTTGATTGACTCTCTCAATCGGTGGGCTTGATTGACTCTCTCAATCGGTGGAGAACTAGACTTGTTTGAATCACACAAAAAATCCTAATCCTATAATCTCAAGAATCAAATGAATCTCTCAAATGAAACTTAAAGACAATTGTTTAAACAAAGACACTCTTTGAATAAAATGAAAACAACTTATATTTCTTAGATGATTGAAAGGTGAATATTACAATGGACTATGAGGAGCTTATATAGGCTCTTGAACAAGGATCCTAAGGAGCTAAAACAAGAAAGAAATTCGTGCATATTGGAAGACAAAGTAACCATTAAAGCTTTTAAGGACAGATTCCTTAAGATAAGGTAAGTGGAGTCTCCTTTCATCTTGAAAACTTGGGGAGGTGGAGCTGCCAGATTTTGAGGCTCTTGTCTGTGTCTTTTAGTGGCTTTGGATGTCTAGGATCAGGTGGAATAGATGGAGGGTCGAGTTTAAACAATTTGGGTGGTGAAAAGAAATCATTTCCCCAAAACAAGGAAATTGTCTTTCCTTTTGTTGTGAAAAGTGTTACTTGATGTGGTGTTGTTTTGGAAGCCCTTAAACAACATGTAGTCTTCATATGGTCTTGGAGACATAGCAGGAAGGTCTCTAGAAGTTGCAGAAAGTCTCCTGGACGCCAAAGTCTTGTTTGCAAGTGATTAAACCCGTCAGCTTCCAAATTAGGCAAGCTGAGAATCATCTGATTTAGAAAATTAATATCTCCCAAACAAAAATTGGTATTGACTCGATTCCAATTCGATGAGCTCCCCTGATGGGTCAAGAATATATCAAAAGTTGGTTTGTAGCTTATCTCTTCTTGGTTTGGTCGAAAACCCCCAATAAGTAGCTGTTGGTCTCCATCGGATTCATTGGAGGACTGCTGACTTGTAAATTGAATATCTCCCTCATGTGAATAGATTTTGAACCGATTCCACTTCTCTGTCAATCCTTGATGACTTAATGTTGCCTCATTAAAAACCTTTCTAGGTAAACCCATTGGGAAAAACCCTAGATAAGGGAAAAAGAGTGCAACAGTCATATTCCAACATTCGACGAGTTGATATGCTTCAATAAAGGCACATGTGTATTTGGTATGCTCGGGTTGGTTCTCTCCAAGGGTCTTGGTTGCCTGGTTGGTGTCTCCTCCATGCTCCTTGGTCGATGCTGACTTGATGGCCTCATCATACTCTCCCTCTTGAAAAAGTTTCGACCTCGAAACTATATAATCTCGGTATGTTGGTATTTTGTTGATGCATGGTGCATCTGGTGGCTTCTCCTTTATCTGAATGGTGTCATTGACATTTCCATCTTCCTTGTCAGCTGGTTTGATAGGCACTGGTGCATGCTCCTCATGGTTTCGATTTTGGATCATGAGTTTCTTCATTTCCGGTGAATCACCTTTATGCTCCGTGTAATTATTCATGGTCCCTGCAAGTGTATCAACGCTTTGGGCAAGAAACAAGTGTGTTATGACAGTCATAGAATCATTAAAAATAGGTAAACACGTATTAGTCTCTTTGACTTGCGTTTTAAGACAAGAAATTTGTATCTTGTGTTCCTCCTTTAAACCTAAACTTTTCTCAACAAATTCTGAGCATAACAGGTTCATTAACATAGTTTTTGCATCATTAGAAATAATTCGAATTAAGGTGTTACTTACCTTGTCAAGATCCTTAGCATTTTTGGTTTCCATAGTTAACAAAGTAAAAGGAAGTGATATTGGATCTGGGGGCTCTTCTTTTATCATGGCATTGTTGGTGACAACTTCTTCTTCATTATGGACTGGTAAACACACCATGAGCCTTGGACGTGGTGGTACGTCACTACACTTTGTTGGTTTCTTCATTTGATTCGAAGTTAAGCTCCGTTTTGATGAGATTTCTCTTTGGCCATTGTACACGTCTTTGGTATCTGGACCTTTCTTAACACTTAAAGACACCATCAAGTGCATTATACTTGAACTTAAAGAAATGGAAACAGAGTTCTTGAAACTACGAGTGCATATGAAAGTATTCCAAAACTGAATAAACTCGTAAGTATCTTTTACTTGAGTACCTTGTGAATTGTTTGGTAACAACTCAGCCTTGATAATGGTGATCTTAGAAGTAATATAAGCAGGTGTTGAACAAGGCTTGACCATCACACATGCTTTGGGAGCTGAATGCTCACATGTCTTACTTTGGTGAATTTGTGATGTTGTTGTTTCCGAACGATGCTTCTCAAGACTTATGCCTCTTACAACGTGTTTAGCCTCATGCTCCATGATATGATCTGCATCAACAACCTTTGGCATAGACAAGAGCATTATACTAGAATTGGGAAATTTAAAATCAGATTGAACTAGACTATCCTTTGTTTTAGATGAGTTCGGTTTTTGTTCAAGTGATGTGGAGTTTACTACTTGTCTTTCAGGGCAAGTTACAGCAAAGTGACCTCTCTTATGACACTTATAACAGGTTAGCCCTTTAAAATTCACCGAGTTAGAAGACTTACCTTGGATTGGTGGGTCTGGTGACTTTGATATAGCATTAGAGCTAGATATGGATGCCTTGGGTGCAACTTCTCTTCTCATAGGCTGAAGTTCTGTTGTAGGCGTCACTCTCCTTGGTGTGGTCTGAAGCTTCACTACAAATTCTTGGCGCATTTGTGCCTTGAGTTCTGTCCAATCTACAATTGGCTTCTTGTAGGCAGTTGGAGTGCTCTTCTTTAGCCACCATTCATAAGCTGTTTTTGTAAAGGCGGAGACAGCTTGTATTAGCTTCTTTTCCATTGGGATCTTGTTGGTTTGTAACCACTCATCCATGTCACTTTCCCACTGCAAGTATCTTCCAGGTTCTTTACTAGTTCCGGAAAATACTAGGGAACCTCTTCTTCTTGAACGGTCTGGTGGTTTAGGCTCAACATATTTGGCTTCTAGTGCATCTCCAAATACAGTTTCTTCTCTTTTTGTAGGCAGAATCTGATCCAGCTTTGCTATTTGATCTTCCATAGTATGAACCTCTTTAAGGAGTTGAACCATATTGACTTGATAAGTTTTTTCATAGTCCATAGCTCTCGATGTTAATTGTACCTAGCAAGAGAAAACAAACGAAAAATCAAAGTTCTTTCAATAAAACACAAAACAGAGAAATAACAGTTTTGTTTTTTTTTTGCGGTTTTAAGTTTTTATGAACGAAAAATATCAAATGAATGCTTAATTTTAAAGCGACAATTTTTATGGGTTTTTGAATGTTTTGAGAAGGTAAAACAAAAGAAAAAATATTTTTATGAGTTTTTTTGGAATTTATAAAATTAAAACAAGTAAACAGGCGAAGAAACAAGTTTTGTGGTTTTCGGTTTACGTTTTTATGAATGAAAAATATGAAACGGGTATCTAAAATAAAGGCGACAATTTTTCTGGGTTTTCTAGTGAGTTAACAAACTAAAACAGAAGACGAAATGTTTTTATGAGTTTTTATGGATTTTATAAAAATGAAACAACAAAACAGACGAAAAATTGATTTTTATGGGATTTTATGAAGATATTGAAAACAAAAACTGAAACAACTTGAAAAGATAGAGGTTGGATGAACACAACCTGGGGTTGATAGGAGCTTTGAGCTCTGATACCAAATGATGTAAGATCGGAATCACTCCAAATCTTATTGATCAAAAGATGTCAAAGTTGACAAGCTTGTTGCGGAAGTGAGCGTGATGTCGAGATGGAAGGTGACGGTTTGATTGACTCTCTCAATCGGTGGGCTTGATTGACTCTCTCAATCGGTGGAGAACTAGACTTGTTTGAATCACACAAACAATCCTAATCCTATAATCTCAAGAATCAAATGAATCTCTCAAATGAAACTTAAAGACAATTGTTTAAACAAAGACACTCTTTGAATAAAATGAAAACAACTTATATTTCTTAGATGATTGAAAGGTGAATATTACAATGGACTATGAGGAGCTTATATAGGCTCTTGAACAAGGATCCTAAGGAGCTAAAACAAGAAAGAAATTCGTGCATATTGGAAGACAAAGTAACCATTAAAGCTTTTAAGGACAGATTCCTTAAGATAAGGTAAGTGGAGTCTCCTTTCATCTTGAAAACTTGGGGAGGTGGAGCTGCCAGATTTTGAGGCTCTTGTCTGTGTCTTTTAGTGGCTTTGGATGTCTAGGATCAGGTGGAATAGATGGAGGGTCGAGTTTAAACAATTTGGGTGGTGAAAAGAAATCATTTCCCCAAAACAAGGAAATTGTCTTTCCTTTTGTTGTGAAAAGTGTTACTTGATGTGGTGTTGTTTTGGAAGCCCTTAAACAACATGTAGTCTTCATATGGTCTTGGAGACATAGCAGGAAGGTCTCTAGAAGTTGCAGAAAGTCTCCTGGACGCCAAAGTCTTGTTTGCAAGTGATTAAACCCGTCAGCTTCCAAATTAGGCAAGCTGAGAATCATCTGATTTAGAAAATTAATATCTCCCAAACAAAAATTGGTATTGACTCGATTCCAATTCGATGAGCTCCCCTGATGGGTCAAGAATATATCAAAAGTTGGTTTGTAGCTTATCTCTTCTTGGTTTGGTCGAAAACCCCCAATAAGTAGCTGTTGGTCTCCATCGGATTCATTGGAGGACTGCTGACTTGTAAATTGAATATCTCCCTCATGTGAATAGATTTTGAACCGATTCCACTTCTCTGTCAATCCTTGATGACTTAATGTTGCCTCATTAAAAACCTTTCTAGGTAAACCCATTGGGAAAAACCCTAGATAAGGGAAAAAGTGTGCAACAGTCATATTCCAACATTCGACGAGTTGATATGCTTCAATAAAGGCACATGTGTATTTGGTATGCTCGGGTTGGTTCTCTCCAAGGGTCTTGGTTGCCTGGTTGGTGTCTCCTCCATGCTCCTTGGTCGATGCTGACTTGATGGCCTCATCACTTACCTTCTTGATTAGAGGAGTTCGGTACAGATTACCACTCCGAGATCTCTGTGAGCTTTATGGTTTCGATGCAGATTTGACGGGAGTTGCACTGCCAGCTCAGTTCTTGGACGGTCCAGCCTTCTGGTCTCATTTCGGGACAGGCCGTTATGACTCCAAGACATCTACACAGACTGATATTCGACATCCGGTCCTGAGGTATGTCGTTCGTATCATTGCCAACACCATTCTGTGTAAGATGGAGCCTGGGAAGATGATGTTGTCTAAGTTGATTCTGCTTAGCTATGCTGTGGGAGATTATTTGTGTTGATGGATATGAGTGGCCTGAGTTAGATTGGAATGTGAACTTAGGTGCTGTGTTTGCTCATCACTTAGTCTCCCTGAAGATGAAGCCGTTTGTGGGTCGAGGGACCAAGAGGGAGAGTGTAGGTAGTCTTTTGACACCTATTTTTCAGCACTTCGGGATTGACACATCTAGCTGCACGGTCGTCGCTGCGCGTTCCGCTATGGATGAAGATTATTTGAAGAACGCTCACTGGATTAAGAGTTCCTGGATCTGGTGTTTCCGCACGGCTACGGGGCAGCACATGATACAGCTTCCACAGCCCGCCCTCACAGCCATTACAGAGGATCCACAGCAGCTGCGTTTTGATCCCGATCCCCGTCTCCTCACCACGCCACCACAGCCTAGACGCCATAGAGGAGCTTCTTCTAGCGCACCTCCTACTGCTGCAGAGGATGCTCCGATACCAGACCTTGCTGGAGGTCTTCCGCATCAGCCCGGTTCTTCTGTGGCTCCTCCGTTTGATCTTCCTGTCGCCCCGGAGATTCCTATGGAGACAGCTGACTTTCAGAGATATGTCGTGGAGAGTTTCCAGAGCATCTGGGATGCCATAGCTGGACTATCTCGCTGCGGTTGCGTCCGTCCTACTCGTCACCGCTCTCGATCACCTCGCCAGCCACCGGTTCCCCCACGCCCGAGCAGACCAGACAAGAGTTCTGAGGAGGATTAGTTTTCTTTTATCCTTTATCTTTTGAACCTGATCTTTTTGAGTCATTTTTATGTTTTCGTTGCGTCAGTTTGTATTCTAACATTTGCTCTATGATATTTTCATCTTTTCATGTCATTCACCTTGTCTTTTGATGATCTAACAGTGGTTGAACTCGGATTATTGGCTTCACAAACTTAGACCCGATTTTGAAACATCATGATAGTTTCTACATGCATTACATCAATGTTGTGATGCACCGGCAAATCCTAACACATGTAAAATCAGAGTATCAGCCCAAACAAAATATTTTGCATAATAATTTACTTTACTGAAATTAACAATGAGAATCTATTACCTTCCAGTATGGTAAATCAAAGAATATTGACCGCTTCTTCCACCGCCACTGATCAGTGGTTTCTTCATACTCTTCCTCTTCAAAAACCTCATCTTCTAATAACTCAGTTCTTTTTCTTTTAGCTTCTTTATCAAAAGGTCTTCCAAAATCATTTTCGAAGTCTTTAAGTATCTCAAATATTTCAGAACCAGTTTGAATCCTATTTGCATTTCCTTCCTCGATAGTGTTGTCAAACCAAGCTTTTCTGCGTCTGTAAGGATGCCCTGGTCTGAGTCTCTTCCTATTGCCTATATACACATGCTTCCGACTAAACTTTAACCACCTAAAAGGTGTATCCTTCCACATACATTACAGCCTTGCTTACCCTTCACTTTACAACCAGACAATGTTCCTAAGGCTGGATAGTCTCTAATACTCCACAACAACAATGCTTTATGTGTGAAGTTCTCTTTAAGAAATGAGTCATAGACCTCAATACCCTCATTCCACAAATCCTTCAAATCATCTATCAATGGAGCTAGATAAACGTCAATGTTATTGCTTGGAGCTGTAGGACCAGGGATCAACATAGTCAACATGATATTCTCAGCCTTCATACACATAGTTGGAGGCATGTTGTAGTTAACCAACAATACTGGCCACGTGCTATATTTAGTGCTCTGGCCATTTATCATTGACCTGAGTCCAAGATAAAGAGTCAACAGGATGTCGCATTGTACCATCTTCGTTGGCATTGCTAGAATGCCAACTCAAATTCTCAGCCATCCTTTTTGATCTAAACATTCTCCTAAATCTATCCTTGATCGGAAAATATCTAAGGACCTTAGCTGGAATCCCCTTCTTCTCCTCACCACTGTGCTTATCCATTTCCCATCTTGAAGCCCCACATCTTGGACAACTTTCCAGCTTATCAAACTGCTTCCGAAAGAGTATGCAATCATTCTTGCATGCATGAATGACATCATAGCCAAACCCAAAAACCTTCAAAAATTTCTTAATCTCTTTTGTAGACTGTGGCAACATATTGTCTTCAGGTAGCATATCATGAACTGATGCCAATAGCTGATCAAAGTAGTTTTCAGACATTCCACTCTTCACTTTTATGCGATAAAGGGCCATGATTGCAGAAACCTTTGTGCACTTGGAACACGTGGAGAACAATGGGGTTTCAGCATCTCTCTACTTATTCCTAAACTCAGAGTCTTCTGTAGTTTCACCATCATCTGGTTCGACTCCAAAGTGGTTTGATGGTTGTGGACTGCCTTCACCCGCAAAATAAGCCGTCCTTAACAAATCATAAGCCTCAGTTTCAGATGACAGAACATTATCTGACATATCAGCCCTTCTCTCACCATGAATTCTCCAACACGAATTTCTCATGTACTTCTTATCCATACCCCTAATCACTAGATGCTCCACTACTGTGTCTAATAGTTGATGAGACACATTGCGGCATTTGATGCATGGACACAATATTTCAGTCGGATTACCCAGCCTCTTTGCTGATGTTGTCACAAAATTTGTTGCACCTTCCACAAACTCAACACTAGCCCTATATTTTAAATCAAAAGATAGAAATTTATATAACAATATAATCCAGATGACATTTGTAATCAATAAATGAATGTAAATACAAAGTTCATATATATCAACGTTTCATACCTTGGAAGCAAAACCCATGCCTTGTCCATAGCACACCAATATGACCACAGCTCCACCACCGATTAAACAAGTTTTGATAACAAGTTCAGAAGATCAAATATCTATGACCTCCGCTAACACCAACACACAATACAAATGATTTGAATAAACAAAGAGTAAGAAAATAACAGCTTACAAGTTAAAATCAATAGGCGACAACAACAAACTCAAAGCTTTGAAGAATGTCTGCCAAAAGAAATATTTGTTAGAGTTTGATTATTGACCAAAACTCAATAATAACTTATCAGAACCGTAAAATCCAAATATCAAATAGAATAGATTAATTAGAATACAAGAACAGTCAAAACAGATTAATTAGAATCAATTATTTACCAAAAACCCTATAATCAAAATATCAAATCTGAAATCGTATACCTTTACTTGAGGTTTCACCGAGCTATTCCTGCAAAAGAGAACAATAATCGATGGATTAATACCCAATTTGTAGAAAAATCATTCATTCTGTGGGAAATAACGAAAAACCCAAACACAATTTCACCTTATATGTCAAATTCAACCTAATGCCCCTATTCGATTTACGCCGACGAAGATAAGAGAGGAACAGAGAGAAGATAAGAGGAACAGAGAGTGAGAAAGAGATCGAAGAACAACTCTGAAATTGAAGAAAATAAAACCGAGCCTGATACAGATAGAAGACGAACGAGACTTAAAACTGACAGATCCACACAGAGAAAATCTTAGCCCGAGACTGAGATGAAAAATCCAGACAGCTAGAGATGAAAATCTCGAGCCTAGCTTGTAAGAGGAGCGTGAGTTGTGAGAAAAATATCGATGAAACCTAAGAAAAGAATTTTGGGGTTTTTTTAATTTTTATAGGCTGAAAAATCAGAAAAAACAAATTCCCGATTAAGATACTATAACGGTTTAAATCTGTATATGCTATTAAAGAGTGATGAAAAACCAAAAATTAAGCACGTCACATAAATACTTTTGCTGCTTAATATAGCATAGCGTATGTAATTTCAGAAACGCTATGCAAAACAAAACTATAGCAGAACAGATCCAGGCTTGAACAGAAAGAGATCTGGAGTTAAACTGATTGATAGATGCCACGAGAGGATGTGAAAGTCCTCTTGATAAGTCAGGTAAACACTCTAATCACTAGATATGTTCTAAGAGTTCCGGATTCGAATCACTCAAAAATAAAGAACAATGATCTATTTTTAAAAGAGATTTTTGATAAAAAAATATATAAGAATACATGAGAGTCTCAGAGACATTAGAAAGAGAATAAGGCGAAGAGGAGAAGAGAAGAGGAGGAGCGTGTTTACGAGACATGCCTCGCTAAACAACAACTCAAAACAAAGAAAAAAATAAATGTAGAGTTTGAATTTAAAATCAGAGATAGAAGAGATATGGGTCACGCCTAAAATGTCTTGATAATGGGCCTTTGCTGGATCAGACTAGGTATGACAAAGATTAGAATATAAGCCACGAGCCTCCTTAAAAACCTTCCCCGAAAAACCACATGGGAAAAACTGAAGGCAAGGGAAAAGAGTGCAAGTGGATCATATGGCCATGCGCTAGCCATCTCGAGCTTGTATCTTGACCTAGGTGGCCTTGACACAACATCCTTTGCTCGAGTGATCCCCTTGAGTCATTGCCGGATGTGACAACACACAGATTATTAGATAACTCTGTTTTTCCAGAGCCACAACTTGGTTCCAAAATTTGTTTTCCCTGCTCCATTTTCTCCTTGTTCGTCCATTGCCTCTTGTGTCATCCAAGCTCCATGCTCCAAGTCCTCAGAGCCTCCTAGGATCGTATCAACCCATCTACTGGGCACTTCCCACCATCTGCCAAAGCCACTGCTCGTCCTGGCTTTCGCATCATTGGAATTCCCAATTTTTCAGCCACACTTCTTTTGATGAAGTTGTGGTGCTGCATGTGTCCAACAGAATCCATCATGTCGTACCAGCAATATCTGCATTCACCTGAAATGTACCTTCTGTCTGCTCCCCTTTCGTGGCATTTAGGGAAATCTCCAAATCCTCCTCTTCGAATGGTTCATCTTCTTGATCATCCCCGTCCCATGCCGGCTTATTTTGTTGACTTGAGACATTTTTCAACATTTTTACATCGATTTTCTTAACATTTAATCGAGTCAAAGTTTTCTTAGTTTTGTTTTTATTGAGTCAAAACTAATAGGGAATCATGATCCTATCTAACGGATGATCTTATTTGCATTAACACTCCTATGACTCTTGATTATTCTTGGTTACATAACAGATTTGGAAAGACTATGAGCAGAGTCAACATTTCAAAAATCTCTTTCTACTGGATAATAGGATGATCCAACGTTGTCTCTAACCCTTATTATAACCTAACCTGACTTTTAATTTCTCACTTAGGGGTTGGATATACATTGGACGAGACCTCTTCGAGCCACACGTGACACTGCTAAACCCGTACATCCTTCGGACCCTCGCGGAGACTTGTATCCGTAAAACAAGAGAAGAAAAAGGTCAAGGGAGGATGCGACCGAGGGATTTGGTGTGTAAACCCATACATGTTTTGGAACCTCGCGGAAGCCTAAGTCCAAAGAAAAGGAGCAAGGGATCGATTAAAAAGAAAATGATACCCTAGAAAAGTAGGGAAAAATCAATCCCTTGGAAGCGAGAAAAGGGAGAGGAAAGGAACCATACAAAGAATGTCTTGGCTTGGATTGGAATCAACATGTCCTTTGCCTGATATCCTCTAGGTAAGACCACCTTTACTTTCAGCTTAATATGCGTAAAGAGATGACAATGGTGATTTCGAAAAATCCTTTGGACTGTGGACTAAGAGAAAAGGATGTTGAAGCTTCTCATGGGACAAGTCGATGACGAGAAGTGCAAAGACGAGACTCCTACAGATAAGTGAGTTCCCACGATTTCCAAAACCTCTCCACTGGTTTAGCTTTCTTGTTTAATTGAGGACAAGCAAAGTCTAAGTCTGGGGGAGTTGATAACATCGTATTTTTACCTATTATAGCTATTGTTTTCTTATACTTTTTAGCAGAGTTTGGTGTTATACCTTGGCAAAAGAGCCAAGTATCACTTGTTTCAGGTTAAAGAAGGTTTTATAGGTTTTCAAGCTAAATGGACCAAAAGAGGAGGAAACCCCGTTTTTAGAACGTTTCAGATCCAGAAGTATGACATATTTTGAAGGACTTACCGATACCAAAATTGGAAGTTCTTGGTGTCTATGGAAAGCTAGAAGTGTCAAGATTCACCTCGGACAAGTATCAATGCACTCCCTTTAGCCGTTTGGAAGATGTGATCCAATGAGTGAAGCCTTGTCATTCTGGTTCTAACTTTGTTCCATTTTCTTTTGTTTACCAATCTCTGGTTTGGCACCACTGGGGAAAGTGTTGTTCAAGTCTAGGGGAAGTAGTTACTGAAATAATCTTTTTATTTTCTCATGAGTCTATCGAGTTGGTTGAGTCCATTTTATTTAGTCAAAATTAGTCCATGAAACTATGATTTTTCGAGGAAACCACCACATTTGTAGGAACTTAAGTGACCATTTGATTCGATTTTGATTGGCATCTGACACTAATGGAATAACCAAAGGCTTAATGGTGGACTTGAGACACCATTATTTCCAGCAGAAATCCACTAACACCTGAGCCAATTTCTGTCAGTTCTTTTTACCTCATCAATGTGACAGGTGTTCTGGGGCTTGACTCATCGTTCATACCGGACAAGATAACTTTTGTAAACCAATAAAAGCGGTACTCCTCTCCCTTATTCCAAAGAAAAGAAAAGAGCAGAAAAGATGATATGATTCTCTCTTGAGCAAAGGGTAGGAAAATTTCCCGTGACCTCATTATTTTACTTGAGATTGAGTTGAACACGCAAAGGTGAAAGTGAGGGGTAGGAAAATTTCCCGTGACCCCATTATTCACTACACCTTTGAATTTTTTATTTTTTTTAAATAAAGAAAAGAAAAAGAAGAAAAAATAAAACAAGATAATAAGAAAATAATAAGTCTGGCGGAGAGAAAGAGTACCGAGAAGTATATGGTCTTTTTTTTTGGTATTATACGTGAAAGACTCTAGAATATCCTAGGCATCGAGATCAGAGATGAGACCCGGCGATGAAAGTATTGTGGATTATGATGCGATATTGTGGGTTGAATCGGGAAAGCTGTGAATGTCTATGGTGAAGTACATAATGGTTTGGATCCTTTCAAGTAAGAATATCTAGTGGATTACAAAGGTGAATGTGAGTGTGGTACTCTTATGACGAAATGAGTTTCTGTGTTTTCAAACTTATTTCTCTTGTTTAGTTTTCCGTTTTGCCTGAGGGAAAGCAAAAGCTAAGTCTGGGGGAGTTGATATATCATGGTTTTTACCGGTTTGAAGCCATGATATAAGTGTATAATCGAGTCCTAATTGTATCTTTCAAGTGTTTATCAAGTCTTTTACATGTTTCTATGTGTTATGGTCTTTTGGGACAATTATGGAGCATATGGAACATTTGTAGATGAGAAGACAAAGTCGATGTCTTCAGTGGTCAATGGTGTCGATCGACACCACCCCTGGTATCCCTTGACACCCATCGTCAGGCACTCATCCGGAATATATAAAGTTTTGAAGAATTGCATCTTTGCCTCAGAAGTTCCAGAAGTTTACAAAAGAGACCCAGCTCATGTTTTAGACTATTTGTTAGGTTTTTAGGTCACGATATATTTATCGTGGATCTTTTTTATCTTCAGACCATCTATCTCTTTATCTTTGCTTGGAGAGACTAGAGAGCTTGGGGGCTGTTACTGCTACTTGTACTTCTTGAGAGAACATCTTGAACCCCTGTTTTCTATTCTTACTTTGATTCAGTTTGATATGATATCTATTTCAGCTATGTCTTATGTTTCATCTGATATGTCTGAGTAGATCCCTAGTTGGGTTTAGGGATTCTCATAAGGGATTTCATGACTTCTTAGGTTTAACACTAGTAATGATTCAAACTAGTTAGTTCTTCATCTAGGATTATACTTAATGCTTGTTCTAGCTTGATCACCTTGATTCATGATATTAGGTTGTTAAATTGACATGACGGTGTAATTTGAGATCTGAACTAATCCTCGTGAGCATGTTAGCCAATTGAAACGACAGTTGGAGTAGATAACTTGTGAACATATCGAACCTGCACTTAAAACTTGTCTGAACTTTAGGATTCGCAACGACACTTGGTCTCTTAGATTTATGTCATAAATAGTTTTCGTAACGATAGTTGGTTAGCTATATATTAGTGATTTGAGTTCTACAATAATTCCTAATTAGATCTTGACCAGTTGTTCTACCTGCTTTGATTGATTTCCTGAGAAGTTCCCTAGACATGACGTTTTCCTCCATTGATTACAACCTCTTTTATTTATTTTCCGCATTGTCTTTTAAAGAAACATTTATTTATTAGCTTAATTCGAAACGAACATGTCTATTGTGAAGCCTGAGAGTCTTTGTGGATTCGACCCCTAAGTACTACCGTAATCTCTTAATTTGAGAGAGGAGCTCTAAGGGATAATTTGAGCATATCAATTTTTTGCGCCGTTGTCGGGGACTCTTTCTTTCTTTTTGTCTGGTGTGTTTCAGGTGTATGGATAATCGCAAAACTCGGAGCAACAAGGACAATGAGATTTTACATCTTTCTAATCAAGAGCTTGCAAAGTAAGAACGAACGATCAGAAAAGCAAAGAAGACAGTTGAAATGGTTGGTCCTTTGATACTACGACCAGATAATGCTGGAGTTCTTAGGGACCAAGAGGGTCATATTCACAACGAGCATGGTCAGAAGCTTGATGCAGAAGGCAATGTGATTGCCAAGGTTGAGGGTGTCGACCGACACCCACCCATTGGTGTCGATCGACACCAAGCGCTAGTGCACAGAGCTGGTGCAGAAGTGAGGCAGACGTAGGTTGAGAGGGTAAGGACACTTGGAGATTACAACAGGCCTGATGAGTTCTATGCTAACAGGTCTGCGATTTGTCTCCCGAGCATTGAGAGGAACGAATTCAAGCTGAAGCCGTCCTACAACTCTTTAGTGGGTCAGCACGCTTTCTCCGGATTGCCTCACGACCATCCTATGGACCATATTGAGAGGTTCGAAGATTTGGTTACCAGCATGAAGATCAATGGAGTCAGCTATGACTATCTCTTCTGTAAGCTCTTCCCGCACTCTCTTATTGGTGAAGCAGCTTATTGGTTGAACGAGTTGCCTATAGGATCTCTAACTAGTTGGGAAGACACCTAGAAGGCTTTGTTGAGAAACTTCTATGATGATGCGCATTCAGAGGACTTGAGAAATAACATCTCTCAGTTTACACAGAGGCCCAGTGAGGCTTTCAAAGCTGCATGGGTACGTTTCAGAGTGTATCAGAGAGATTGCCCACATCATGGTTTCTCCTAAGTTCAGGTGTTGGGAATTTTCTTGAGAGGAGTTGATTGGAGGTACCAGATGGCTCTAGATTCAGCGAGCAATGGGAACTTCAATACCAGATCTCCTGAGGAAGCCTATGAGTTGATTTAGAACTTGGAGTCTAGCAATAGCACCAAGAATGCTGATTACGAGCGACAGAAACAGGCTGGAGGCATAGATGGGAAGCATATTGTTGAGTTGAAGACAAAGTTGGACTCAGTTCACAGTATCCTGACGAAGAAGCTAGAAGTCAGCTCACTTTGCTGTAGATGTTGAGACGTTTGAGCTAGATCAGGTTTGTGAGGATGAGGATTGCAACTACATTGGTGGCACTGGATTTCAGGGTCGGCGTTATGGCAATCCGCAGAACCAAGGTGGTTACAGTGGGAACAATCAGCGGAGTACTTTAACCAGTAATCAAAACTCTTCTGGTTACGTTCCTAAGAGACAATATCAGAAGCCCTTCCAGAGCAACAATGACTTCAACAAGAACTATAGATCCTCCTACTTTCAGCAGCCCTCAGATAACACTGAGAAGAACAAGATGAAGTCTATGTTGGTAAGATCGACACTTTGAACATTCACGTGAATAAGCTCGATACCCAGGTTGCACAGACTATTGGGTCTACGAAACGACCTGATGGAGTTCTTCCAGGAAGAACCAACAACAACCCTAAGTATCCTTGCAAATCTATCAGGTTGAGAAGTGGTAAAGAGTTTGTATCATGTATTGGCAAGGTCTCAGAAGGGTGAAGAGGTTGTGGACTTAGAAGAAAACAACAAGGAATTTGCGGATGAGCCGCCAGCGTCGATCGACACCCACCATCAGTGTTGATCGACACTAGAAGAATCACCAACACCGGTCAGTGTTGATGGATATTCTCCCATTTGTGTTGCTAAACACCAACCATCACCAGACGCACCGGTTGTTGAGAAGTCGCAGAAACCGCCAGAGCGAGTCTATACTCCTAAGGTTCGCTTTCCAAAGAGCCATAGGAGGTCTAAACAGGAGTCGTATAAGGCTAAGTGCAGAGCGATAATGGATTAACTCAACATTGAGATTCCATTTATCGATGGGATCTAGACATCGCCTGTGGTGAAGAGGTGTCTGAAGAAGATGCTTATGCAGGATATGTGAAAGGAGGAAGGAGTTATGATGATGACAGAGGTTTGTAGTGTTGTCATTCTGAACAGGATACCGGAGAAGCTTGTTGATCCGGGTAGCTGATGCGTGTGTTATTTCGCTTCAGTCTTTTACCTCAAAGACCACACGACTACTGCAAGTGCACATCAAAGTATGTAGTATTTAAGGATCGAACTCCACAAAGAGAGAAGTTGTATTGCAAACCTTATAGACCAAAGTATAGCTTGAACTTAAATTGGGGTTTTGTTGATTGTGTGTCACGGTAACAAGTAATAAAAGCAAGTAAATAAGCGGTTTTAAAACAATAAAGAGAAAGTGTTGGGCATTCAAGGGGTCACAGGGGGTTCAGAGATCTATCTATTCAAGTGAAACCTAAGACAATGTGCATTTATTTCCATGTCTCGGACGTACAAAACACTAATGAACGATTAACCAAATGTCTTAGAGATAATCATCTAAAATCCCTATACTCCGTTACTCAACTCACGCAGGCAACGACGCATAGATCAAAGCATTATTAACGAGTTCTATTCTAGTCCATGAAGCCCTATAGGTAAGTGGTATATGCTTCCTATAACACAACATTCATCCAAGCTAGGTTCTAGTACTTAGGCAAGCGATTAGCAAAACCTAACTACCTATGATCAGAACTAGTTCATGATGCTAACAACATGTATTATAAGCAAACTTAGATAGAAATAACAGTTCAAACGACCACACAAGGCTTAGATCTCGCCACCTAAACCTATAGATCCATCGCCCCCTTTGATGTCCCCTTTAGACCCTAAAAGTAAACTACTCAAGCATACTTAAGAGAATCATCAAAGCAAGGTTTAAACAATTCATAAGCATAAACTGAATAGATATAAGATTAAGGTTCAAAGATTACTTCTGTAAAAGGGTTTACAAGATTCAAAGACTTATCCTTAAGAACAAAGAATGAATGAGAGAAAGAGAGGCGATGAACTCCAGGAACTTTGCAAGAGAGGTGAGGCGATGAAGGTTCTCTGAAGTTCCTTGCGGCTCCTTAGTCGTTCCCTGAAGGTTCTCTAAAAGTTCAAGCCCTTTAAATTAGGTTAATAGTGTATTTATAGGCTTTGGAGTCTGTCAAGGTTCATTGGGCCGAGGAAAACGTTTAAGGAAAGTCAAGGTCGCTAGCTTCAGACCGGTCACGGCCCCTTGTGACCGGTCGTGTCAAGATAGGAGGCACTGGTTGATAACATCGTATTTTTACCTATTATAGCTATTGTTTTCTTATGATTTGAGATGATATTGCTATGATTTCATGCCAAAGGAACTATTATCAAGTATTTTCAGGTTCAAGAAGTTTTAAGAGTTTTCAAGGGAAAATGCCAAGGAAAACCTGTTTTTAGACAGTTTCAGAACGCCAGAAGTACGACATTATTTGAAGAACTTCCCGAGACTCAATTTTTGGAGTTCTTGGTATCTATGGAAAGCCAGAATTGTCAAGTTTCACCTCGAACAAGAATCAGCACATTCCCTTCAGTAATTTGGGAGATATCTTCCAAGGAGTGAAGCCCTATCACCACCGGGCACAAGGGGCCGTGACCGGTATCGGCCTTCTTGGCACCACCGGCCACGAGGGACCATAACCAGTGCCTCCCCTCATGCCACTACCAGTCACAAGGCTCATGACCGGTCTGAAGTTATGTGCCCCATGTTTCTTTAAGTGACTCCCGAAGCCCAAAAAGCCCTAAACCGACCCCGAAGCCTATAAATACTCATTTAACCTAATTTTAGACGTATGCCTTCACAACCCTAAGAAGATTTCGTTTGCCTCAGCCCCTACACTCAGAGACATCTGAGAACCCTAAAGAGAAGCCTCACTGCCGTTGAAGCTCCTCTTGCCGCCGCACCAAGTCTTTGAAGCCACCGCCTCTCTTCTCCTCTCATCTCTTCTCTCCTATCTTTGTTCTCTACTTGTTTAAGGAAGAAGATCCATCTCCTTTGTATCAAAGAGAAGATCTCTAAACCCTTTTCTCATACTCTTATAAGTTTATTCAATCTATGATCCATGGCTTTGATTTTCTTGAGTATGTGTGGTAGTTTCCTTGTAGGATTTAAGGGTTTCAAAGGGGATTCATGTGGTCGATTTGGTAGGTAGTTAGATTCTGGAATTATTCATCTTTGTTCTTCGTTCTAGGCTTATTCTTAATGCATATTGCGTGTGTAGCTAACTAACAATTGATCCTAGGCGTTTTATAGCATCATAAGTGTTGTAAACTCGCTTGAATCTAGTCTAGACGAGTTTTGTGTTATAACCTGCGTGAGTTTAGTTATAGGGCTTTATGAACTATCATTGAACCTGATCTTAATGCTAGGATATATGCGTCGTTGCCTGCGATAGTTGAGTAACGGAGTATATAGACTTTAGATATTTGGTATTGCGATTTGCATAGTTCTTATTCATTCGTGTTTCATAGTTCATGAACATGCATCATAATTTAGTTCCTAGTTAAATCTCTTAGCTTATATTCGTTCCATGATACCCTAAGAATTCCCTAAGGCCCGACGTTTCGTTTATTGATATTTACATCGTTTTATTTAGCTTTTATTTTGTTATTTGCAATTGTTACAGAAACCCCAATCCAAAACCCCTTGTATTGTCTTAGCCATATTCCTCTCCATAAAATTCGTAACGTGATTTACAAGTCTCTATGGGATTCGATCCTTAAATAATACATACGTTTTACTGTGTACTTGCAGTAGTCGTGTGGGCTTTGAGGTAAGAGACTGAAGCGAAATAACGAATGCATCACTGGTCATGACCCCTCGTCACAGGTCGTGCCAAGGAGGTTGAGACCGGTCACGACCCTTTGTGAAAGGTCGTGATAGGGCTCCACTCTTCGGATGATATCTTCCAAACGGCTGAAAGGAATATGGGTTCCACTCTTCAAGGTGAAACTTGACACTTCTGGCTTTGCAAAGACACCAAGAACTCCGTATTTGAGTATCGAGAAGTCCCTCAAAAGGTGCCACACATATGGTGATCTGAAACTGTCTAAAACCTTCTTAAACCTGAAATAAATGGTAAATGGATATTTTGCCCAAGTAGAACACCGATCTCTTCTCAAAATCATTAGAAAACAATAGCTATAATAGGTAAAAATACGATGTTATCAGTAGCTTTATCTTGGATTGTTCTATCTTTCAAGAAAGGTTCAAGAATTCCTTATGTCATTTGAGTTCCAGTGTGAGTTTGATGTCGTATTCAGTTGTTGTGGGACTCGGAATGACAGACTTCACGCCTACCAAGATCACTATGATCCTCGCGGATAGGAGCATTTGGACACCAGAAGGCCTTTTGGAAGACATGCCAGTGAGAGTCGGCGACTGCATGATCCCGACAGATTTAATGGTATTGAAGTATAGCGACGAGCCTAAGGATCCTCTTATCCTAGGCAGGCCTTTCTTAACCACTGATGTTAGAGGAGGTTGAGAAGGTTGGATAGCTCTGAATGTAGGAGAGACCATGATGAATTTCGATATGGATAAGCTGATCAAGCGACCCACTATCGACTGTCAGACATTCTGTGTGGATACTTTGCACAATGCAGCAGAGATGACTCTCTAGGAGATGGATTCCTCGGATCTCAGCTTGACGCTATCCACTCTCGTTGGTCACATCAAACGAGTGGAAGACCAAGTTGAATACCTTAGCAACATGATACTAGACCTACGTTATGATGTGAGGAAGAATGAATCGGTTATCACCAACACAGGATATATGATCACTGCCATGGAGGAACGTCTAGAATGGAATATTAAAGCTTTGCAACAAGGTTTCAATGACCCAATTGAGTATTCAAAGTGGAAGGATGACCAGGCATATAAAGCATGGGAGCAAGAGGAAATGGATATAGCACATGAAGAACCACCCCATGGATCAACCTAAGGTACCTGAATAGTCTAGAGAAGAAGACTATCCAACTGATTGCGAGGAAGCCTACTATGAGGAAAGAGCTATTGAGAACTGTTTAGAAGACTATTCTAGGGGGAATGATGAGTTTGATGACCTACCCACTGAAAGGTGAGGGGAAGAGGCCCTGAGGGAAGTTTGATGTTACATGACCGCTAGACCATCACCACACCCGCTACCTCCCCTGCACTCAAACTCCTTATCCAGGGAGAGCCGCCTCTAACAAAAGCCGGGTTCCTGGAAACCGCTTCACGGTATATCTTCCCCATCAAATTTTCCACGATCACAATAATGCCCGTTCCAGCCTGAGAAGCCAAGACGAGAGGCTTGAGAACTTGATGAAGGAATCCACAGAGATACAAAATTTAAGCATAAAGACAATCCACGAAAGGATTGATACGATTGAAAGAAGCATTTGGGGACTTGGAAACCGCATTACAAGTTTGGAATTAGGGATCGGCGACTAGGACCAACCTTTGGTGCAGAACTCCATCCGTATCCTGAACATCACCCTCTGATCATGACATTGGTGTCGATCGACACTAACACCCACCAACGGATAAGTTTTTTATCATTCTGGTTCTAACTTTGTTCCATTTTCTTCTGTTTACCAATATCTGGTTTGACACCACTGGGGACAGTGATGTTCAAGTCTGGGGGAGGTAGTTACTGACATAATCTTTTTATTTTCTTATCAGTCTATCGAGTCAGTTGAGTTCGTTTTATTGAGTCAAAATCTGTCCATGCAACTATGATTTTTTGAGGAAACCACCACATTTGTAGGAACGTAAGTGACCATTTGATTTGAGATTAATTGGCACCTGAGACTAATGGGAAAACCAAAGGCTCAATAGTGAACTTGAGACACCATTATTTCCAGCGGAAATCCACTAACACCTGAGCTAATTTCTGTTTGTTCTTTTTACCTCATCAATGTGACAGGTGTTCTGGGGCTTGACTCATCGTTCATACCGGACGAGACATCTTCTGTAAACCAATATAAGCGGTACTCCCATCCCTCATTCCAAAGAAAATAAAAGAGCAGAAAAGATGATATGATTCTCTCTTGAGTAAAGGGGTAGGAAACTTTCCTGTGACCTCATTATTTTACTTGAGATTGAGATGATCACGCAAAGGTGGAAGTGAGGGGTAGGAAAATTTCCCGTGACCCCATTATTCACTACATCTTTGAATTTTTTTTTTTTTTAAAGAAAACAAAAGAAAAGAAAAAGAAGAAAAAATAAAAGAAGATTATAAGAAAAGAATAAGTCTGAGGGAGAGAAAGAGTACCGAAAAGTATATAGTTGTCTTTTTTTTTGGTATTGCGTGAAAGAGTCTAGAACGTCCTGGGCATTGAGATCAGAGATGAGACCAAGCGATTAAGGTAATGTGGACTATGATGCGAAATTGTAGGTTGAATCGGGAAAGCTGTGAATTACGGTGAAGTACATGGTGGTCTGGATCCTTTCAGGTAAGAATTTCTAGTGGAGTACTAAGGTGAATGTGAGTGTGGTACCCTTAAGACAACATGAGTTTAGGTGATTTCTAACCTCTTTCTCTTGTTTATTTTTCTGTTTTGCTTGAGGGCAAGCAAAAGCTAAGTCTGGGGGAGTTGATATATCATGGTTTTCACCGGTTTTAAGCCATGATATAAGTGTATAATCGAGTCTTAACTGTATCTTTCGAGTCTTTATCGAGTCTTTTACAGGTTTACATGTGTTGAGGACTTTTTGGACAATTGTGGAGCATACGGAGCATTTGTAGCTGAGAAGACGATGTCGGTGTCTCCTGTGTTCAATGGTGTCGATCAACACCACCCCTGGTGTCGCTCGACACCCATCGTCAGGCACTCATCCGGAATTTATAAAGTTCTGAAGAATTGCAACTTTGCCTTAGAAGTTCCAGAAGTTTACAAAAGCGACCCAGCTCGTGTTTTATATTATTTGTTACGTTTTAAGGTTAAGATATATTTATCTTCGATCTTTATTATCTTGAGCATATATCTTCTTATCTTTGCTTGGAGAGACTATAGATCTTGGGGGCTGTTCTTGCTACTTGTACTTCTTGAGAGAAGATCTTGAACCCCTCTTCTCTATTCTTACTTTGATTCAGTTTTTTATAATATCTATTGCAGCTGTCTTGTGTTTCATCTGATATGTCTGAGTAGATCCCTAGTTGTGTTTAGGGATTCTCATAAGGGATTTCATGACTTGTTAGGTTTAACACTGGTTAAGATTCAAACTTGTTAGTTTTTCATCTAGGATTTTACTTAATGGTTATTTTATCTTGATCACCTAGATTCATGATATTAGGTTGTTAAATTGACACGACGGTGTAATTTGAGAGCTGAACTAATCCAAGTGAGTATGTTAGACAATTGCAACGACAGTTGGATTAGATAACTTGAGAACATATCGAACATGCACTTAAAGCTTGTATGAACATTAGGATTCGCAACGACAGTTGGTCTCTTAGGTTTATGTCATAGATAGTTTTCGCAACGACAGTTGGTTAGCTATTTACTAGTGATTTGAGTTCTAGAAAGATTCTTAATTAGATCTTGACCAGTTAATCTATCTGCTTTGATTGATTTTCTGAGAAGTTCCCTAGACCTGATGTTTTCCTCCATTGATTACATCCTCTTTTATTTATTTTTCTGCATTGTCTTTTAAATAAACATTTATTGCTTAGCTGAATTAGAAACGAACACGTCTATTGTGAACCCTGATAGTCTTTGTGGATTCGACCCCTAAGTACTACCGTGATCTCTTAATTTGAGAGAGTAGCTCTAAGGGATAATTTTAGCATATCATTAGCGTCATGAACTAGCTCTGATCATAGGTAGTTAGGTTTTGCTATTTACTTGCCTATGTGCTAGAACCTAGGTTGGATGAATTTTTTGTTATAGGAAGAACATATGATTTACCTATAAGACTTCAAGGACTAGAACTGAACTCGTTAATAATGCTTTGATCTATGCGTCGTTGCCTGCGTGAGTTGTGTAACGGAGTATAGGGATCCTAGACGGTTATCTCTAAGGGATTTGGTTAATCGTTCACTAAGTGTTTCGTATGTCTGAGACTTGGAAGTAAACATGTAATGACTTAGGTTCCACTTGAATAAATAGATCTCTGAACCCCCTTGCTATCCCTTGAATGCCCAACGTTTCTTTTTAATGTTTTACAACCGCTTTTACTTGCTTTCATTACTTGTTACCGTGACACAATCAACAAATCTTATATTGAGTTCTAGCTTACTTTGGTCTATAAAGTTTGCAATACAACTTCTCTCCTTGTAAGATTCGATCCTTAAATACTACATACGTTTGCTGTGCACTTGCAGTAGTCATGTGGTCTTTGAGGTAAAAGACTGAAGCAAAATAACAGACGCATCACATAGCCACCGGTCTTTGAAAAGGAAGCCATCATGGATAAAGAACTGGTTATACACTCCTTCGCCCTGCTCGTTTTAGTGTTCATTCAACCGTTCATCCTCCTCATAAGATTCTTTGATGCTTTCGAACCCCAAAACCTTTGCCTCCATAATCGTAATCAATACATGCCTCCAGGACAAGGCGTCCGCTACCACATTCTCCTTTCCTTTCTTGTACTTGACCACATAGGGGAATGTCTCAATGAACTCTAACTATCACTACAGGAAAAATGGATATTCTTAGCACCGGAAAAATGCTATCTAACAATACCATAGCGTTGTAGAAAGCGCTCTGACATAGCCCGCGATAATAGGTCCGTTACTTTTAATAGCGGTTTTTCGCTTTGCTATCATTTTATAGTGAAACATAGCGCTTTAACGAGTGCAATTATTAATTATACAATAGCAGTTTTATTTTGTTATAAATTATTTTATTCATAGCATATTTTGTAACTTTACCATAGCAATCAATATCTATGCTATATAATTCTTGTATTATCTATAGCAATTGTATTTGTGTTAATTATTTTATTAATAATATTGTGAAATATTAATAATATTATTATTTGTATAGTTTGATAATATAAAACAATAAATGTCTTTGTCTTTGTTGAAAATAAAATGTCATATCTTTATTAATTATTATTACAAAAAAAAAACAAATTTTGGTTTTCCTCAAATCAAAAAAAACAATTTTGGTTTGTCATAAATTAAATTGTAAAACTAAATAGTCAAACTCTATCCCCTAAACTCTAAGTATATATGACTCACTAAATTTTAGGGTTTGGGATTTAGTTTTAAGATTTGAATTAGAAAATGAATAAAAAATCAAAATTTATAATAAGTTTTGGTTTTAAATTTTGTTAAAAGTGTTTAGGTTTTAAAGTTTAGGATTTACAAAATAATTATACTTGAAATTTTTTATAAGTGATAGATTTTTTGGCATATTGTTTGATATTAATTTATAACAATTTACAATTAAAAATTTAGTGTTTATGATTTGTTTTGTGTGGTCAACTTAGTGTTTATGATTTAAGGTTAGAAATTTAGGGTTTAGGGTTAGAATTTTAGGGTTTAGAGTTTGTGTTTGGGATTTAGAAAAAATATTATACTTATATTAAATATTCATAAATCCATAAAAATTTATTTTAATTTTATTGTTAAAAGAATTAGAAAATTTATATTCTAAACTCTATACCCTAAATCCAAAACTCTATCTACACCCTAAACCCTATCTATACCTTAAACTCTAAATCAAAAACTCACTAAATTTCCTTATTATTTTGTGTTTTGTAGTAGTTTAATTATTTTTTGTTATATTTTATGTTCTTGTGTAGGAAACAAAAATTTGTTGTAATTTTGTTTTTCTTCACTGATACATATATAAACTTGACTATTTTACAAAGACAAAAAAACGTGCAAGAGCATAGATCAAAATCGATAAATGGTATATCAAAAAAATTAAATTAACAAAGACAACAAATTGTGATATGTAAACAGCTCAAAAATTTCTTAATTTGCTGAACCATGTAAGCTCCAACAAGTGCATTGACTCCTCTCCTTCAGAAAACTGCAGTGGTAATTTGGGAAAGGAATGTTCTCCTTGTTCTCTTCATGACTTACTGCAAAGAAGAGCCAGAGCTTCTTTGTTCTATCCCTGCCACTGTCCCATTGTTGCTGCTGCATCTGCTATATATATATATACAATCCATAACTTCCATAATAAAACCTCGTTCCTACCTTTGTGAATGTAAACTTTTTATTTTTTTTTTTAAATGTCAAACGTTTCAATACTATGTTATTACCTCTGATTTTTGTTCTCCCCCGAGCATTCTTCTTGCTTGTATGCTCTTTCTTCTCTACAGATTCATCCCACAGAGTGAATCCACTTGCAGCATAAGAGCTGCAATTGGAAAGTGAATTCTCTTCCGTTGCATTTCTCTCGTTACTGCTAGCTTGAGACACCGTGAACATTGGCGACACCTCCGGTTTAGGAACTCGCTGATAATTATGATACAAGTAAGGAATATGATTAATCGTATAAGTCCCTATGCCACCAGGAAGGACGTGTGATGGTGACTTTGCGGTGGTATCGATCCCTTCCTTGACACAAGCTGATCTTCTTCCAACACGTGGTAGTGGCATCAGTGGCCTTGTTGTTGACCTTAGCATCCTCAGAACTGTTGTATCATCTTGCTTTTGCCTTTGACAAGTGGTTCATGTTATCTCCAAACCTACCTCATTTCCCAATTTGACTATAACGTAAGGAGCACACTGTAACAAATCAGAATTGAACAAACACTATTTATCATCAAAACACTCAAGTAATCAACAAAAGAGATTGAGTTCTTCCACCAATAAGAACGAAACTACTAATCTTAGAGCACACATTCAAAGCTCCAAATGCTTTTCCATCAGAATTTACCAAACTCTTTATCACATCACCAAGGAGGAACAAAGTTAAAATTATGAACCCATAGCTACTGAAACTCAACCTATTCATGAATCTGAGTCTAAGAAAACGAGCAAAAAATAAAATCAAACTTCAAATTTGTGATTCGAGCCAAAATTGAGACCAAATAAACAACAAGGTAGGAACGGACAAGAAGCTTCATCAAGATTCTGCAAAGAGAATACGACATGAGATCTCAGAATCATTACACAACTCAGTTATGAATGAATGTATGTAAATCGAAACAGGTACAAAGCCGTATATACCTTGTAGTTCTTGTATTGTCGGAAATCCAACTGCAAACAACAATTAAACGGTTATCAGCTACACAAATACACAATACCATTAGAAAAAAATCGAAGCAACTCAGAGAAACATCAATCGAAAACCCAAATTGAAAGTAGAACACTAACAATTTCAGTTACTTAGTTTGAAATTTCCGACTAGTAATGAAAAATTAAAGTAATGAAAATGAAATTGATCACAAACAATCGAAAAATTTCCGACATCATCACCTTTGTAAATCCAATTCAATCTATGAAAAACTTCGAAAATGGATTTTACGAATGAAAAACCCCAAATTGGAGGAGATAAAAGATACCAGGATCAAATTCTACACAAAGCCAAGACATGAATCAACGATGACTAGCACCGCAGACAAGAAAGTGAAAATGGGTTTGAACAAAGAGGTTAGGGTTTCTCTCTCAAATTCGCTAATCTCCTCCCGTTGATTTCATCGTCTTCGCGATAGCTTCTGACTTACTCATGGAGACTACTGGTGTGGTCTCGTTTTTGTCTTAATAAAGATCGCTTCTAAACCGAAAAAAGAGAGAATGTTGTAAACTAGAGAGAAAGATGAGGGGAATTCGTATTTCTTATTGATAATAATAAGGCTACATTCGATCCTTTATATAAGGATGAGTACATAAGAGATAAAAGGAAAACCTAATAGGAAAAGGAAAAGTACAACCGCCTTATGGATCAGCCGACTTAAGTCTTGGGCCGGAACCTCCATGGGCCGATCGGACCAGAACTAGAGTGTGGCAAATCCACATATGATTTATAACACTCCCCCTTGGATGCCACAACTCTAAGGGCTCGTAATGCGCTTTGGATGTTGCCTCATTAAAACCTTTCCCGAAAAAAAACCCAATGGGACAAAACCCGGGATAAGGAAAAAGAGTACAACACGCATTACTCCCCCTGTTCTGAACCTCACTGAATGTCTTTCAATCTTCGCATTCCAATCTGATGTATAAGCTTCTTGAATGTCGAGGTCGGTAGAGACTTGGTAAATAAGTCCGCGGAATTCTCACTTGAACGGACTTGCTGGACTTGCACTTCTCCATCTTTCTGTAAGTCATGCGTGAAAAAGAACTTTTGTAAAATGTGCTTCGTCCTGTCTCCTTTTATATAACCGTCTTTGAGTTGAGCAATGCATGCGGCATTGTCCTCGTATAATATGGTCGGTTCCTCTTTGCCTTCAGTCAATCCACAATCAGTTCTAATGTGTTGGGTCATCGACCTCAACCAAACACATTCACGGCTGGCTTCATGTATTGCCAAAATCTCTGCATGATTGGACGATGTAGCAACAAGAGTTTGCTTCATTGATCGCCAAGATATAGCCGTGCCACCATGTGTAAAAACATAATATGTCTGTGATTTAGCATTATGTGGATCCGAGAGGTAACCAGCATCTGCAAATCCAACCAAACCATCTTTATGGTTAGTATAAAACAAACCCAAATCTTTCGTTCCTTGTAGGTAACGAAGTATATGCTTTATCCCGTTCCAGTGCCTTTGGGTTGGACATGAGCTAAATCTTGATAGTAAGTTCACTGCAAAACATATGTCTGGTCTAGTGTGGCTCGCTAGATACATTAAAGCTCCTATGGCACTTAGATATGGCATTTCGGGACCAAGGACTTCTTCATCGTCCTTCTTTGGACCAAATGGATCTTTATCCAAATCTAATGATCTCACAACCATGGGGCTAGATAATGGGTGAGATTGGTCCATATTAAATCTCTTGAGTACATTTTCTGTATATGCCATTTGATGCACAAGGATTCCATTGGACATGTACTCAAGCTGTAATCCCAAACAGAATTTTGTTTGTCCTAAGTCTTTCATCTCGAATTCTTTCTTTAAATATTCAACTGTTTGGGTAATCTCTCCAGATGTTCCTAACATATTCAGGTCGTCTACATACACCGCGATGATTACAAACCCCTTTTCCCATTTCTTTATGAATACACACGGATTTATGGGGTTGTTCTTATAGCCCTCTTTGACGAGATATTCACTCAGTCTATTATACCACATACGACCTGATTGTTTCAATCCATAAAGACTTTTGTTCAACTTTATACAATGTTGTTCTCGAGAACCTTCTTTATCTTTGAGCTCAATACCTTCTGGAATTTTCATATAAATCTCATTATCCAGTGGACCATATAAGTATGCGGTTACAACATCCATTAATCGCATATCCAAATTTTCTTTTATAGCCAGACTTATTAGGAATCTAAAAGTCGTTGCATCCACCATAGGGGAGTATGTCTCCTCATAATCTATTCCTGGTCTTTGCGTGAATCCTTGTGCTACAAGCCGTGCTTTGTATCTCACGATTTCATTATGTTCATTTCTTTTCCTCACAAAGACCCATTTGTGTCCAACTGGTTTAGTATCGAATGGTGTCCTTATGATCGGACCAAACACATTCCTCTTCTTTAAAGAGTTTAACTCCACGTTTATAGCTTCTTTCCATTTAAGCCAATCTTCTCTTTGAGTGCACTCATATATTGACGTTGGTTCTAGATCCTCGCATGTGTCCATTATTTCAAGTGCTACCTTATATGCAAATATTTCGTTGATGTCGACATCTTTTCTGTTCCATTGTTTTCCAGACATGACATAATTCGTTGAGATCTCATTATTGTAAAGAACTTCAGGACCATGAGGCTCGGCGTCCCGAGCATCATTGTTTGGCTCCTTTGGTTCACTCATGTCTGGTACCACGGGTTCATCTAATGCACCTTTCTTTGATTTTCGAGGGTTTTTATCTTTGGAACCTAATGGTCTACCTCTCTTTAAACGCGTTTTAGATTCTGTAGCAACTTGATCGTGTCCCTCGTGAACATCGATTCTTATAGGTGCATTAGCAGCTGGTATATATGACTCAGTTACTCTTTTCGAGTCAGCAAAGGAATCTGGCAATTGATTAGCTAGCTTTTGTAAATGTATAATCTTTTGGACTTCAATATCACATTCTCTGGTCCGAGGATCTTGCCATGTTAAGGATGTTTGATTCCATATAATTTCCTTTTGGTTCCATGCATTTTCTTTTACTAGCCGGTTCTTATCTCCCCCTAATGTTGGATAGTTACATTCGTCAAAATGACAATCCGCATACCTGGCCTTAAATAGATCACCCGTGGTCGGCTCGAGGTACTTTATTATTGTGGGAGAATCATATCCAACATATATCCCCATCCTCATTTGAGGTCCCATCTTTGTTCTCTGTGGTGGTGCAATTGGTATATAAACGGCACATCCAAATGTTTTGAGATGGGATATGTCTGGCTCATGACCCGTTAGTAATTGTGATGGGGAATATTTTTGTTCACTATATGGCCTTGATATCCTTAGATTTTACATGTTTCTATGGTTTAGTTTCATAGATTCTTAGTTCCCATTTTGTATAGTTTTAGGAATTTTTCATGCATTTGAGTCTTGTATTTGCATGGTATCACATCTTAGAGTCCTAGGTTGTTTTATTGCATATTGCACATGTATTGAGTCTTTTTAGGTGAATGGAATACCTTGGAGACTTGGAGGAAGGATGAGGGATCATTTGGAAGAAAATAAAAGAAATGATGTTTCGGAACCAATCCATAGGGTCTAGAAGATCTACTCATATGAAGGCTCTAAGTTGCGATTTAGCTTCAGCACTCTCTACAAAAGTCATAGGAAATTGAGTTAGCGTTCATGTGGAAGTGGTTTGAAGTAAATCCCATGTTGCAATCAAAAGTTATGAACGTTTTACCGAATGCATGTAAATCTGACAGCGAGCTGAAACTGCTGTAGACTTCATCAGATCGATCGATCCAAGGTGGGATCGATCGATCCAGCTCAAGAAAATTTACGTGAAGATTCAAGATCGACCAGAGCACATCAAATCGATCGATCTGGTCCAGATCGATCGATCCAAGACCAGATCGATCGATCTGAACTCAGCCGCCCAAGACCCACATGATTGAGACATCAAACCAACTTCGTCTTTTCCTCTTTGACTCGATTTTCTGCCATTGGGAGGCAATTATTACACACTTTTTAGACTTCAGAAACTCTCTTGAGCTCTCAAAAACTTGAAGAAACAAGATCCAATCCATTGTTCTAGAGAAGAATTCTTATAACTTTTCTTGCTTATTTCAATAATATATCATGTTTTCTATAAATCTTTGTGTTGATCTGGTTAACATGTGTGAGTAGTTCATCAATTGGGGTTCAGGGTTCTAAAGGAGATTCAATGATTTAGTGATATGATTGTTGTTTGGGGTTTATAATCCATAGATTCTTCAATTCATATGATCTTAATGCTAGATTAGGACTAATCACTCTAATCTTGATTTTAAGTTGTTCTATGCATCAAAAGTGTTTATAGAAGGCTTGAATAATATGAATTGAGCTTTGTATCTCTAGCCAACGAAAGTTGAAGCTAGATCATCATTGTGAGCTTAGTGAACTTGTTTGTTAATGCGAATTTGGTTAGGAGATTTCAAACGAAAATTTAGTAATCGAGTAGTCAAGTTTAGTGATTAATGCTTTGAAAGAAGGTTAGTCTAAACTTGTGTTCATGTTCAAGAATGGTTCTTAATTATTAAACCCCATACTTCATATTTTCATTCGTCATTGATATCCTAAAAGCCTTTTAGCCCAATGTTTTTAAATCGCAAAGTTTACCGTTTAAATTTCCCGTATTTTTATTTACATGCTTACAAAACCAACCAACCATCTCGCTCTAGCTAATTTCGACTCTCGTAAATCCTTAGAGTACCATTGGTTCTTGTGGATCGACCCCGTATATACTACCTAGCGGTTAAGTGTATCGGGTTAAATACTCGAGCAATCAAGTTGGCGCCGTTGCCGGGGACCAATTGCGTTACCTAAAGATTTAGGACTAGTTTTTAGTCTAGAGTACTTTTACGGTTACTGATAATCATTTCCTTTTTCTTCTTTGGTATTTTCAGGTGAATGACCCGAAGTGAAGGTTCATCAAATCTCGCGGAATATCATAAGGAAATTGGAAAGTTAGAACGAGCTAACAAGAAAAAGAAAAAGTTAGCTGAGCAAAGAGAAGCCAAAATGGCTCATGCTGGTCAAGGCGATAACGTTTTACCACCAGAAGAAGTTCCACACGATGGAGATAATGGAAGAGAAGAGTTGGAAGATCCTCCTCCTTCAGCTGCTTTCAACCCGAGGCCCGCGCCTGTTCGACGGACCTTAAGAGATCATGATGCTCCTAATCATCAAATGTACCGAGGAGGAGTTCAACATCCTCCTATCAACAGGAATGATTTCGAGATCAAACCGGGATTGCTAGCTCTTGTTAAGCAAAACCAATTCCATGGCCTACCTTTTGAGAATCCCGTCTATCACTTAGACAATTTCGAGGATGTGTGCGGTACAACGAGAATGAATGGGGTGCCAGATGATGCTGTAAAGTGCAGGTTGTTCTCGTTTTCCATGAGTGACAAAGCGCACCGATGGTTCAAGTCATTGGAGAGAGACTCCATTAGAACGTGGGACGAGTACAAAGCTGCATTCTTGGGTCAATACTTCACCCAAGCGAGAACCACTCTCCTTCGGAACAAGATCTCGAGTTTTCAACAAGGTGCAACTGAATCTTTTCATGAAGCTTGGGAAAGATTTAAGGATTACAAGAGGGAGTGCCCTCACCATGGGTTCACCCCCGAATCCCTCATCAACACATTCTATCGAGGGATTGATGAAAAATACAAGATGGCTTTGGATACAACCAGCAATGGGGACTTCATGACCAAAACCGAAGAAGAAGCCCAAATATTGATAGAGAATCTTGCAGCTAGCAATAGCAACCACTGTGTTGACTATGACAGAACTTTGAGAGGCGGTGGAACGGGAGAATCAAAACAAATTGCAGATTTGACTGCAAAAGTTGAGCAAATTTTGAGACGCGATCAAAGAGCCATTAACTATTGTGAAGATTCCGGAGATGGTCAAGCTTACCAAGATCAAGTTGGGGATGGCTTTGAAGACTTGCAGGCTGAGTTGAACTATGTGAATGGCCAGGGGAACTATCAGAACCAGTTAAACCAAAACTACAGGAACCATCCCAACCTCTCATACAGAAGTACGAACGTTGAGAATCCTCAGGATCAGAGATACCCAGCACAGGTAAGACCACAAGGTCAACAGTATCAACCGAGGCAGTTTGTACCGAATCAGGGAGGTTTCAACATGCCTTTTGAGAACAAAGGTCAGACACAGGGAATGGGATATAGGCAAGGAGGTTTTCAGCAGAGACCTCCGTTTAACAACTTCCAGGGAGGTTACCAAGCCCCGCCCCAAGCTCCTGTGAACAATGCCCCTGCGTTTTCCTCTGGTGAAAGCGAAATGAAAACAATGATGCAACAGATACTCGAGGGCCAGAAGAAGAATGCTTCTGACATCAATTCCAAAGTGGACAACATGTACAGCGATCTCCACGGTAAATTTGAGACGCTATCTTCACACGTTAGGACGCTTGAGAATCAAGTAGCACAGACTGCGTCCACTTCTGCAAGACCAATGGGGGTTCTTCCTGCGAAACCACAACCGAACCCGAAAGACTACAACCATGGCAAAGAGTTTGTCAGTGCTATCACTTTGAGAAGTGGGAAACAAGTAGAACCGGTTTTGAAGAAAGAAAAAGTAGTAGAGGTTGATGATTCAGAGGAAGATGTTGTGAAAAGGAAGGTTGATGATGAATCACAAGTTGAAAATGTTGTAGCTAAGGAAGCAGCTGATGAAGATGAGGAGGTTGAGAACATTTTGCCTCCACCTTATATACCCAAGTTGCCATTCCCAGGTCGTTTAAGGAAGATTCAGAGAGAGAAGGAATATGCTCGTTTCGATGAAGTGATGAGGCAACTTCAAATCAAGCTCCCTTTTCTTGAGTTAGTCCAGAACATTCCTATATACAGGAAGTATATCAAAGATATATTGACTAACAAGAGAACTCTTGAAGAAGCAGCGGTCTTGATCACACATGAATGTAGCGCCATTCTACAAAACACCATACCGAAAAAGAAAGAAGATCCTGGTAGTTTTGTTTTGCCTTGCAAGATTGGTTACTCGTTGTTTGCTAGATGTTTGTGCGATTTGGGAGCAAGTGTGAGTTTGATGCCCCTTTCAGTCTCAAAGCGGTTGGGAATTACAAACTTCAAACCATCAGGTATATCTCTCGTGCTTGCAGACTAGCTACTGACTATGCTACACAACTGTCATTGTTCACACATCACATGTGGATTGGTGGATTTCTCTGTGCGGTTTCCCATTGGAATAGCCGAAGATGTCTATGTGAGAGTTGGGACATTCCATATCCCAACTGATTTTATTATTCTTGAGTTGGAAGAAGAACCAAAAGATCCGCTCATTCTTGGTAGACCATTCTTGCACACTGCTGGTGCATTGATAGATGTGAAGAGAAGCTTGATCAAGCTACAAGTTGGGGACATTGTCCAAGAGTTTGATATGGAGAGGGTGATGTCTAAACCAACCATTGAAGGTCAAGTATTTTGGATTGATATAATGGATGAGCTAGCTGATGAACTCTTGGAAGAGTTAAACACGGAGGATCCATTACAAATCGCTTTGACTAAGGAAGGAAATGAATATGGGTACCTTGGCGAAGCAACTACTGGTTTTGCCAAGATCTTGGATAAAAGTGCCGAGTTGAGTAGAGTGTCTACATTTGCTGTGCTAGACAAACCAAAGGTAGAAAATGAGGAAGTTGGTTCCACATCAAAAGACTGCGATGATTGGAGCGAACTCAGGGCTCCGAAAGTGGAACTCAAACCGCTTCCCAATGGGCTAAGGTACGCATTTCTTGGTCCTAATTCTACTTACCCTATCATAATCAATGCTGAGTTGAACAATGTGGAGATTGCCTTGTTGTTATGCGAGTTGAGAAAGTATAGAAAAGCCATAGGATATTCTCTTGATAACATAAAAGGAATTTCTCCTAATCTATGTATGCACCGGATATATCTAGAAGATGAATCAATGATGTCTATCGAACATCAGAGACGGTTAAACCCGAACCTCAAAGATGTCGTTAAGACGGAGATAATAAAACTTTTAGATGCGGGAATCATCTATCCTATCTCAGATAGTACTTGGGTGAGTCCGGTCCATGTTGTACCTAAGAAAGGTGGTGTCACTGTGATCAAAAATGAAAAAAATGAGTTAATCCCAACAAGAACTGTCACGGGACACCGAATGTGTATTGATTATCGAAAACTTAATTCTGCTACCCGAAAAGACCACTTCCCACTTCCCTTTATTGATCAAATGCTTGAAAGATTAGCAAACCATCCATACTATTGTTTTCTTGATGGGTACTCAGGATTCTTTCAGATTCCTATTCACCCCGATGATCAAGAGAAAACCACTTTTACATGTCCTTATGGTACCTTCGCATATCGAAGAATGCCGTTTGGATTATGTAACGCTCCAGCCACATTTCAGCGTTGTATGATGTCTATTTTTACTGAAATGATTGAGGATTTTATGGAGGTTTTCATGGATGACTTCTCCGTGCATGGCACGTCTTTTGCTGTTTGTCTGTCTAATCTGTGCAGGGTACTTCGACGCTGTGAGGAGAAACATTTGGTTCTGAATTGGGAGAAGTGTCATTTCATGGTGAGAGATGGGATTGTTCTTGGTCACAAGATTTCTGAGAAAGGCATCGAAGTGGATAAGGCTAAGATAGAGGTGATGATGAGTATGCAGCCTCCGAATTCAGTGAAAGGGATTAGAAGCTTTTTGGGACATGCTGGGTTTTATAGGAGGTTCATTAAGGATTTTTCCAAGATCGCTAGACCACTTACTCAGCTGTTGTGCAAAGATCAGAAGTTCGAATTCGATGAGGACTGCCACAAGGCATTTCAAACAATCAAGGAATCCCTTATTAGTGCTCCAATTGTGCAACCCCCTGATTGGGAACTACCTTTTGAGGTGATGTGTGATGCTAGTGATTATGTTGTGGGTGCTGTTTTGGGACAATGAAAAGATAGGAAGATGCACGCCATTTACTATGCGAGTCGCACCCTTGACGGAGCACAATGCAACTACGCAACCACAGAGAAAGAGCTACTTGCGATTGTGTTTGCATTTGAGAAGTTTAGATCCTATTTGGTTGGGTCTAAGGTCATTGTTCATACCGACCACGCTGCTCTGAGATATTTGTTATTAAAGAAGGATGCCAAGCCGAGACTATTGAGATGGGTACTCTTGCTGCAAGAGTTTGACTTGGAGATCAAAGATAAGAAGGGCATCGAGAATGGAGTAGCAGACAACTTGTCTCGGTTAAGAGTTGAAGAAGAAGTTCCAATGAACGACACTCTTCCAGGAGAAGAGCTTGCTCTAGTGGAAGACGGTTATGTCTATGAGGTGGAAAAGTCTCACGCCACAAGTGCATCCGAGCTTATGACAATAGACACCAAAGAGACAAACTTGCCGTGGTATGCGGATTTTGCAAATTACCTATCTTGTGATGTTCAACCTCTTGATTTCACCGGACATGATAAGAAGAAGTTTCTAAGGGATGTTCAACATTACTACTGGGACGAACCATTTCTCTACAAGAGGTGCAACGATGAGGTTTTCAGGAGGTGTATTCCCGAGAGTGAAGTAAACGGTATCCTCCTTCGTTGTCATGCTTCTGATTACGCGGGACATTTCGCCTCGTTTAAGACAGCTACAAAGGTTCTACAGGCTGGTTTTTGGTGGCCTAGTCTGTTTAGAGATGCTCATGAGTTTGTTGCAAGGTGTGATGCTTGTCAGCGGAAAGGTAATATCAGCAAGAGAAATGAAATGCCGCAAAACTTCATTCTTGAGGTTGAAGTGTTTGACGTGTGGGGCATTGATTTCATGGGGCCTTTTCCGTCATCGTACGGAAATGAATATATCTTAGTCGCTGTAGACTATGTGTCCAAATGGGTGGAAGCAATTGCCAGCCCAACAAATGATGGAAAAGTGGTGCTGAAAATGTTTAAAAAGATCATCTTTCCTCGATTCGGAGTACCACGTGTGGTGATTAGTGATGGAGGGAAACACTTCATTAACAAAGTTTTTGAAAACTTGTTAGCAAAACATGGTGTAAAGCACAAGGTAGCAACCCCCTATCACCCTCAAACCAGCGGACAAGTGGAGATTTCAAACCGCGAGATCAAAGGAATCCTAGAGAAGACCGTAGGAAGGTCGAGAAAGGATTGGGCAGCGAGGCTTGATGATGCCCTTTGGGCATATAGAACTGCATTCAAGACACCAATTGGAACCACGCCTTTCAATCTCATCTATGGAAAAGCATGCCACCTCCCTGTTGAGTTGGAGTACAAAGCTTTGTGGGCGACAAAGATGATGAACTTCGATATCAAAACCGCAGCAGAAAAGCGCTTGATCCAACTCAATGAGTTAGACGAGATTAGGCTAAATGCCTATGAGAGTTGAAGGATCTATAAAGAAAGGACCAAAGCACTTCATGACAAAAAGATTACCCTTAAAAAGTTTTCTGAAAACGATAAGGTACTCCTTTTTAACTCACGTCTTAAACTTTTTCCAGGAAAGCTAAGATCGCGATGGTCCGGACCGTTCACAATCAAGGAAGTGAAACCACATGGTGCAGTGGTTCTGTTGGACACAAATGGAAAACCATTTACTGTAAATGGTCAGCGAGTCAAACCGTATCTTGCGGGAACAACTCCTGAAGAAGGTACCATGGTTCCTCTCGAGGATCCAACCCAAGTCTAAACCCACAGAAGTCAAGCTAACGACTAAAAACAAGCGCTTGGTGGGAGGCAACCCACCGGTAAGTGTACAACCCACCGATCTATCATTATTCCATATGGATAGATCGATCCTCTTGCCCAAAACCTGTTTTTAAGTCGCGTAACTCAAAACAAAAATCACAAAACCACTATTTATCTTCTTCTCGGGTTAAGCTGCGATTTTTGGGAAACTTTGGCAAAACATAACTCTTTCGATTCTGGACCGAATTCAATGATTCCTGAGCCTATTCTGATTGGGTTTTTACCCTCTATCTGATTATACAACTCATTCCCACAATCTGCTAAGGTATGCGACTCAATCTCTAATTTTTTGTCCGAAAATTTCGCAGAACAATAGTGAAATCTGGGTTCGTTTATGCTGTTTTAGGGTGATTCAATAGATTCCTAGTAGTTTCTAGGTTGATTTCAAGCGAACCCTGGTCTTATTTTGCAGATTTGTGTAGTTTGAATTCAATGAAATTTTTGAAAACGGATTAGAGGGATTTTAGAGTTTGAATTCGAAATTGGATTAAGATTGTTGGCATTTTGGGCATTGTGGTTGTTTTGTAATTATTTTTGTTAATTTTAAAGCTCGTTTTGTTTGAATTATCATTTTGATTTGTTTTGTTTTGTAAATATTTTTGGTTTTGGCTTTATATTGTGAAAATTCTGAAATTTTACAATGTGTTTATTTGCAGGACATAGCGAGAAGTTGGACTGGCTCATTCAACCGCACAAGAAGACCCACACGAGGGTAGAAAAGATATTGAGTGCACTGGCGAAGCTCAGATGTCCTAGACCCCCGTCATGTTTCAGAGCTTCTGATACTGCTGAGAGACGTGCAGATACAGCCTATCCTACAGAAGTTGATCCCGATATTGCTGGACACAGGATAGCAGATGATTCTGATACCAGCAATCATGTTCACCAGTCTCAGATGAGGAGGAGCCAAGACGATTCACAGACACCTCCTTCTACATATGGTTCTACGATGAGTATGATCCCGGTGATCCAAGTTCAACCTTCAATCCCACCCAAACCAATATCCATCGTCAAGCTTAAGCGACGTTAAACGAGCCATTGGGGACTCCCCCATTTTCTATCCACTGTATATAAGGTTTTATTTGTGTTCCTAAATATGCTGTTAATCTACTATATTTTCATTTGACTAGAAGTTGGAAAGCAAGAATTCAGAACAAATCATGGATGGAATGAAACAACTCCAAATCCTCCTAATCCTATTCACAGTATTCGGTAAAATTCACTTCTAAAGTACATTATGCATTTTGCTCTTCCTCACGTTATTTTCACACCGAGACGGTGCGAAATAAGTTAGGGGGAGTTAGAGATTTTGTTATCTAATGTTGTGTTTTATTTTGGTTTTCCGTTTTTATATTTGAGTCATGCATTGTCAAAAATTTCTATATTTTCATCATGAAGATTTGCATCTCATTGTATTATATTGGTTTGCATATCCATTTGGGATATTAGCCTTCTTAAAATTTACACTTAGGATTAAGATCGTTGCCCTTAGTCATGGTTATCTATTGCTTGAACTTATCTACAACTTCTACTTAGGTAAAGCTCACTTGATTTTTGATGCTTCTCTATGAATTTGAAACTTAATTCGAACATTAATACTCTTGCTTAGGGTAATTCGAATGCATTCTCATGGTCGACTATATGTCACATTCGGGTTTTCTTATTCATTTTACCACCCTTGTGCTTACCCGAATGGTCATTCTCATTTTAAGAGTGATCTCCCTACCCATAAACCTTAACCATTTCTTTCAAACTCCTGATTTATTTGATGAAGTGAGGCCTCTTGTTGATAATGCTTTAATTTTGCAAAAACTTGAGAGTATCGGGAACGACAAAGGCTTATCTCTCGTTCTAAGCTAGCAATGGTAAGTCTAGCGATTAGGATGGGAATGAAAGGCTTGATTGGTTCAATTGGGTAGTTTGTTAGGGTGTTGAAAATAAAGCTTGATCAGTTCGATGAAAATAATCTTTGGGGAATCTAAGTGGAAAGTCAAATAACTCTAACTCTTTGTCTCTAAAAAAAAAAAAAAAAAAAAAAAAAAAAAAAAAAATTTCTGAAAAGAAAAATGTTGATCTCTCGTGTTTGAAATAAAAGTAAGTGTTGAGAGCAAAAGAAAGAGATAACAATGGAGTTAAGTGTTTTATGAAAGTATTTTCCCCATGAAACTGATAAAAGAGGCTGATCACGAAGTTTAAAGTTACGAAAAAGGGTAGAAACTAGGATGCTTATTATGAGATGGGGTAGAATAACGAGAAGTAAACTTTGTATGCATCAATTGTTCCCCTTCTTAGATAGATTTTGCATTTGATAAAGCATTCCTATGTTTTGAGAGAAGCTACCCAAAAGAGAAACACTTCTGAAACCACCGCAAAAAGCTTTAACCCACAAACCGATTGAGAATGATTTGGTTTCCCTTAGCAAGACCGCACTAAAAATATCATAATGAATGTTAAAGAGAAGTATTCGATTTGATTGTGAGTTGGGGGGAGTTGATATCCTTAGATTTTACATGTTTTATGGTTTAGTTTCATAGATTCTTAGTTCCCATTTTATATAGTTTTAGGAATTTTTCATGCATTTGAGTCTTGTATTTGCATGGTATCACATCTTAGAGTCCTAGGTTGTTTTATTGCATATTGCACATGTTTTGAGTCTTTTTAGGTGAATGGAATACCTTGGAGACTTGGAGGAAGGATGAGGGATCATTTGGAAGAAAATAAAAGAAATGATGTTTCGGAACCAATCCATAGGGTCTAGAAGATCTACTCATATGAAGGCTCTAAGTTGCGATTTGGCTTCAGCACTCTCTATAAAAGTCATAGGAAATTGAGTTAGTGTTCATGTGGAAGTGGTTTGAAGTAAATCCCATGTTGCAATCAAAAGTTATGAACGTTTTACCGAATGCATGTAAATCTGACAGCGAGCTGAAACTGCTGTAGACTTCATCAGATCGATCGATCCAAGGTGGGATCGATCGATCCAGCTCAAGAAAATTTACGTGAAGATTCAAGATCGACCAGAGCACATCAAATCGATCGATCTGAACTCAGCCGCCCAAGACCCACATGATTGAGACATCAAACCAACTTCGTCTTTTCCTCTTTGACTCGATTTTCTGCCATTGGGAGGCAATTATTACACACTTTTTAGACTTCAGAAACTCTCTTGAGCTCTGAAAAACTTGAAGAAACAAGATCCAATCCATTGTTCTAGAGAAGAATTCTTATAACTTTTCTTGCTTATTTCAATAATATATCATGTTTTCTATAAATCTTTGTGTTGATCTGGTTAATATGTGTGAGTAGTTCATCAATTGGGTTTCAGGGTTCTAAAAGAGATTCAATGATTTAGTGATATGATTGTTGTTTGGGGTTTATAATCCATAGATTCTTCAATTCATATGATCTTAATGCTAGATTAGGACTGATCACTCTAATCTTGATTTTAAGTTGTTCTATGCATCAAAAGTGTTTATAGAAGGCTTGAATAATATGAATTGAGCTTTGTATCTCTAGCCAATGAAAGTTGAAGCTAGATCATCATTGTGAGCTTAGTGAACTTGTTTGTTAATGCGAATTTGGTTAGGAGATTTCAAACGAAAGTTTAGTAATCGAGTAGTCAAGTTTAGTGATTAATGCTTTGAAAGAAGGTTAGTCTAAACTTGTGTTCATGTTCAAGAATGGTTCTTAATTATTAAACCCCATACTTCATATTTTCATTCGCCATTGATATCCTAAAAGCCTTTTAGCCCAATGTTTTTAAATCGCAAAGTTTACCGTTTAAATTTCCCGTATTTTTATTTACATGCTTACAAAACCAACCAACCATCTCGCTCTAGCTAATTTCGACTCTCGTAAATCCTTAGAGTACCATTGGTTCTTGTGGATCGACCCCGTATATACTACCTAGCGGTTAAGTGTATCGGGTTAAATACTCGAGCAATCAGGCCTGATGCGAATTAGTTCTGCTGCATGTAAGATTGCATGTCCCCAAGCTGAGACCGGGAGTTTTGATCTCATTAGTAATGGTCTAGCTATTAGCTGAATACGTTTTATAAATGATTCTGCTAGACCGTTTTGTGTATGTACATGTGCCATAGAATGTTCAACACTTACCCCCATGGACATACAGTAATCATTAAAAGCTTGGGACGTGAATTCACCAGCATTATCTAGACGTATAGTCTTTAGTGGAAAATATGGAAAGTGTGCCTTTAGACGGATTATTTGTGCAAGCAATCTTGCAAATGCTAAATTCCGAGTGGATAATAAACAAACGTGTGACCATCTTGTGGATGCATCAATTAGTACCATAAAATATCTGAATGTCCCACATGGTGGGTGAATTGGTGCACAGATGTCACCTTGTATTCTTTCCAGAAAGTTCAAAGTTTCTTTGTTTACTTTTGCTGGTGATGGCCTTACTATGAGTTTCCCTAGTGAACATGCTTCACACGTGAGATTCTTTGGGATAACTCTTCTTTCTTTCAATGTGTGCCCATAAGTATTTAGCAATAATTTTTGCATCATGTTTGTACCGGGATGGCCAAGCCGGTTATGGCATAAAGTGAAATTTTCGGAAAACTCCTTGTTTACCGAGGCATTTGCTTCTATCATATTAATCTTAGCACAGTAAATGCCTGTAGATATGGCCGGTATGGTTTCAAGGATTTTCTTATGGTCATTGGCGAGTTCATATATCATTAGGAATTCTCTATTCCCATCGCCCTTTGTTTCAATATGTAGACCATTCATACGAATGTCTTTAAAACTCAATAGGCTCCTCTTTGAGCTCGGTGAGTATAGTGCATCAGAAATTTCTAGATGTGTACCCTTAGGTAATAATACATTTGCTTGACCATATCCTTCTATTAGATTTGCCACACCGGCTATGGTACATATATTGGCACTTTTGAGTGTGAGATTTATAAAGTATCTTTTGTCTCTTAGGATCGTGTGGCTTGATCCACTATCCACCACGAACACATCTTTGTCATCACTCATTCTTCAAAATCAATAATCATGTCTTAAGGATAATATTCTCTTATTCAAATCGAAGTAATATCAAATAAATTCAAAACATAAAACCAAAAAAAGGAAAAATAACATGCAATCCGTAAAACATAAAAAAAAAAAAAAAAAAAAACACCAAATCAAAACATAAAATTCAAATGTCGAAATCATTCTATTCTTTGAGACAATCAGAAGTCTCGTATTCCATTAAGTCATCTTGCTCGTGATCGAAGTCATCGTCATGGTCCTGATGGACTAAGTTAGCTTCCGGATTCTTTCCTTTGAGGCTCTCTTGATAGAGATCACATAAATACTTGGGCGTTCTACACGTCTTGGCCCAATGGTTCCCCATTCCACATCGATGGCATCCAGATTTATTGTTTGAATTTTGCGGCTGTGGAAAATTACCACGGCCTCTTCCTCGGCCTAGGTTAGATTCGGGTTGATACCCACGGCCCCTACCTTGTCCTCGGCCGTATGGACTGTAGCTGCGGCCACGTCCTCCTTGCCATCTCCCACGTCCACGGCCTCGGCCTCTACCTCGGCCATTAAAACCTTGTTGGACGTGGTGTGTTTCTTTCTTTTCCTCAGCGGCCACATGGGCTTCAGGTAATGGGGTTGATCCGGGAGGTCTCAATTCACTATTTCTCAGCAATAGCTCGTTGTTTTGCTCAGCTAGCAATAAACAAGCGATCAGACTTGCATATGTATCAAAGCCCTTTTCACGATATTGCTGTTGGAGCAACACATTACTTGTGTGGAACGTGGAGTATGTCTTTTCAAGCATCTCCTCATCAGTGATTTTCTCACCACACAATTTTAATTTCGATACAATCTTAAACAGGGCCGAGTTGTATTCATCCACGGATTTAAAGTCCTAGAATCTCAAGTTCCTCCAATCATACATGGCCTTTGGAAGCATCACCGTTCTGTGATGATCATATCTCGTTTTCATTTCATTCCAAAGTGCTAGAGGATTTTCGATAGTCAAGTACTGATCCTTGAGACCCTCAGCAAGATGATGGCGAATTATAAAAATTGCCTTGTATCTATTTTTCTCATTCTCATTGTTATCATCAATGATACAATCGCCAAGTCCCTTAGACTTTAGGGTTATCTTGGTATCCAACGCCCACTGTAAGTAATTATCTCCCGAAAGAGTGAGGGCAGCATATTCCAAACTTTGGATGTTCGACATCTGAAATCTATTCGTCACATTCTCTTAATAATCACAAAAACTTCAATGTTCATGCATGGTGTAAAACGATTTATGCGATCATAAAATATTTCTAGCAACTTAGCAAAATCGAGTTACATGATCAATGATAGGTTATTATGCAACCTAAAAATATATATGCTGATCGGATTTTAGTTTGGTGACAATTCTAATACTATCAAATTTCAATCTGTAATATTTTCACATGCGGATTCTATCAACCTATGTGCATGCTCGGATTCAATATTTAACGATCATGCATCATAAACATCGATCAACAAAATCAAAAATTTCATGTGGAATTAGGGTTAGGGTTTATGCGCAATTTCCATATTAGGGTTTCATAATTATTTAACCAAATTTGAGATCTTATTGTGAAAACATCAAACAAATATCAATCAAAATTCAATCAAGAATATCCGGGTCTCATGACCCTCCAGCAATGAATATCCGTGTCTTGCGACACTCCAGCAAACATGCAATAATATATCGAACATATATTTAGAATTTGGTTTTATCAATAGCCGGATCATATGTCCGAGACATAGATCATGTTTTTTTTAGGGTTTTAGGGTTTCCTAGTTTGACTAGGGTTTACCGATTTCAGAGTTATATGTTCTAGGGTTTATAGATCTTACCTTTAGAAATCGGATTGATGAATGGTATATAGTTCGCCGTAACCTTGGTAGGCTGTATGAACTTTGCTTGTCTTCTTCTAGTTCGCCGTAACCTTGGTAGGCTGTATGAACTTTGCTTTGATCGGCGGTGAGATTAGGGTTTTAGGTTCGCCGGTTTCTAGCTAGAGTTTTAGAACAATCGTGCTGATAACGTGTTGTAAACTAGAGAGAAAGATGAGGGGAATTCGTATTTCTTATTGATAATAATGAGGTTACATTCGATCCTTTATATAAGGATGAGTACATAAGAGATAAAAGGAAAACCTAATAGGAAAAGGAAAAGTACAACCGCCTTATGGATCAGCCGACTTAAGTCTTGGGCCGGAACCTCCATGGGCCGATCGGACCAGAACTAGAGTGTGGCAAATCCACATATGATTTATAACAGAGAAGAGATAGCCAAAACGTTTTAGATCTATTTTTATTTCTCGACTTCAACCTTTTTTCTCTATTTTCTTTTTCTTTTGATACTTAGTTAAATTTTGGAGCTAATGAAATTTTCATTTTCCCGGTTAGCACTATGACGTTTTTAGTGTTATCTTTGCAATCACTAAACCAAAAACTAACCGCCACAACAAAATATTTTTGGGCGGATCCTATCATAGCGTTTGCCTTTTCGAAAACGCTATGTAAATTTTTGCAAAACTTAACTATAGCAGAAACATTAAAAACGCTATGTTGTACTGATATTAATACCCTTATTTCTTGTAGTGTATTTAGCATGTCGCTTCTTGGGAATTGTTTGGCCCCTCAGATGTTTCAAAGTCTCATGGTCTGTGTGTATGACACAGTCCTTGGCTAGTAGGTAGTGTTGCCAAGTTTCTATGGCCATTACCAATGCATAGAGCTCCTTCTCGTAGGTTGGGTAGTTCAATGAAGCTCCACTCAAATTTTTCACTAAAATAGGGCATATGCCTTCCTCCTTGCCAGAGCACGGCCCCTATACCAATCGCTGACTTCAAATGTTTTGGTGAAGTCTAGCAGTGCTAAAAGCGGTGAGTGGGTCAGTTGGTGCTTCAATTCCCTAAAGGCCAGCTCTCCCCAGCTAAACTCAATGTTCTTCTTGATAACAGTAGTTAGTGGAACAAAGCCTAAGAACACAAGCTCATTAGCGCCAAAAATACACTTCTTTAGGTTAGTATATAATCCCTCTTGTCTAAGCATTTTCAGAACTAACTCAAGATGATTACCATGTTCTTCTAGGTTCCTACTATAGATAACGATGTCATCGAAATAGACACCACAAACTTATTTATGAACGGTCTCAAAACATGATTAATTAAGTGCATGAAAGTAGATGGAGCATTGGATAATATGATATATCATGGTTTTTATGGGTTTTAACTATGATATAAGAGTCTTTAATCGTGTCTTTTTGGTGTTTTTAGAGTCTATTAGAGTCTTTTATCTACAGGTATGCATTTAGGACTAATGTGAAGAATATGGGAGATTTTGGAGCAAAGACCAAGAAGTTGCATCGAAGGATCATGTTTTGAGGCGATATGTGACTTGGTGTCGATCGACACCAGCCATGCGTGTCGATCGACACCACAGGCGGACAACTTCGGAGATTTTGGAAGATTTACAATTTTGCCCAGAAGTTTCCATTATTTCAGCATTAGTCCCTGTACGAGTTTTTAGCTATATATTGTGTTTTAGATCAGATTTTTAGGGATTATCAAGCAACAGACCCTCTTCCTATCTCAAGCTTGTATCATCTTTCTCTAATCTTTGATACTCTTTGTTCTCTACTCTTATTTTCTATTATATTGAATGATTTCTATTCATATCATGATGATTGTTGCTTTCACCATGTCTGAGTAGTTCCCTTGTTAGGCTATGGGTTTTCAAAGGTTTCTGAGGAATTGTTGAACCAGTGATTTATTAGGGTTAATTGATAGAGTTCTTCATCTAGGATTGAACTTATTGCTTATTCTAGATTCGCGACCTAGAATCTGATTTAGGGTTGTTAATTGACACGAAAGTGTAATTGATTGCTAGATCTATCTTAGGTGAGCAAAATACCTATCTGCAAAGGAATTTGATTTAGGGATTTTGTGAACAAATTGAACCCGATCATTACTGCTTGTCTGGATCTTAGAATTTAGCAAAGGAATTTGGAATTCTGGATTCAGGGATAGATAGTTTACGCAGCGAAAGCTGGTAGGTTTTACAATTGTGTTTGAGTTCGAGAACGGTTCTTAATTATGATCCTGATGATTCAATTTATTCACAGTTCTGAAGATTCCTGAGATTTCCCTATGCCTAGCGCTTTTCTCCATTGATTTACACCTTGTTTAATTATTCGCACTGCAATTTCATTACATTATACTTTATTTAGCATAATACTTTTACTAGGATTTATTGAGTATTTCATAGTCCTTGTGGATTCGATCCCTAAGTACTACAGTGATCTCTTAATTTGAGAGAGTAGCTCAGGGTAAATTTGAGCATATCATAATACAAATGGCATAACCAAGCTTATAATCCCATTTGAATGCAGTCTTCCATTCATCACCCTCTTTCATTCTCACTTTATGGTAGCCGCTCATAAGATCAATCTTGGAGAAGATTGTTGACCCGCTACGCTCATCAAGCGTGTCATCCATTCGTGGTATGGGAGGTCTATACTTGATGGTGATGTTGTTGATGGCGCGGTAGTCTACACACATCCTCCATGTACCATCCTTCTTGGGAACTAGCAAGACTGGAACCACACAAGGGCTACGGCTTTCCCTCAAACATCCTTTGCTCAGCAATTCCCCCACTTGCTTCTCAAGTTTCTTGGCCTCCTCGGGGTTGACCCTATATGCTGGCCGGTTCGGGAGAGGCACTCCGGGGATGAAATCTATCTTGTGCTTTATGCCTCTCACGGGTGGTAAGCCCCTCAGAATCTCCTCCTGGAATACGTCCTTAAAGCCCTTCAAGAGCTGTTTAACCATAGGTGGTATGCTCTCCTCCAAGGTACATATACTTAAATTCTCTTTGAACACCATTAGCAAAACACCACAAGTAGGATCATTAAGGGATTTCCTAAAAGCACTAGAAATAATGAGGGAATTTCTCTAGTGCTAGTATCCTTAGATAACTTAGCTTGCATTTCAATAACTTGGGTGGTGACAAGGGAGTTAGACTAATTCTTTTGTTTTCATGGCAAATGAATATCGGTTGGTCTGGCCACAATGAGTGGTTCCTTTATCAAATTTCCAAGGCCGACCTAAGAGTAAGTGGCTGGCTTGCATAGATATAACATCACACAAGACTTGGTCTTGGTAACTACCTATGCTGAAAGGAATCATTGCTTGTATAATTGACATGTATTATAGTTTTATCATTGAGCTATTTAAGTTTATAGGGTTTTTGGTGGTGTATGGTTTGGATGCCAATTTCCTAATCTTGTAGGCACTTGCCACATTAGTGCAAGAGCCACCGTCTACGATCAAGCCACACACCTTACCGTTTACCGTACACCGAGTATGGAAGATATTATCTCCTTGTGTGGAGTCTTCTGGCCCTTGGTTTGTACTAACGATACGGTGGATCACGAGTAGCTCTCCGGTGTCTGCGTGAGCTTATTCCTCCTCTAACTCCTTTTTTTCCATCGCTTCCTTCGATGTTGCTTCTTCTTTATCTTATGATTCGTACTCCCCAGTCTGGTTAATAATCATAACCCTTTGATTCGGACACTCTCGCGCATAATGGCCATGTCCTTGGCATTTGTAGCAAACTATGTCTCAGCTTCGCACAGCTTCTGGGGCCTTTCTTGCATCTTGTATGGCTGGTTGATCATGGCATCTTGGTTTGAATCTGGACTCTACAACCGCTGGCTTTGGCTTGTCTTGGAACCGCGGGTTAGCTGAGGCGTTCAGCGACCAAGTAGGCGTGCCTTGTGCCCGGCAGCGTGACAAACTAGAAACCTTCCTCTTAACTTGTTGCTCTATTTGGATGGCTAGATGGGGAAACTCTTCAAACCCTCCGTCAGACTGCCTCTCAACCTTCCTCAGAATTCCATCTTCCAACCCACCTAGGAACGGAGCCACTAAGGTCTCCTCGGACTCATCTAGTTGTAACCGGTTGCGCAAGTGTTCGAACTCCTCAAAATACTCCTCGACTGATTTAGTGCCTAGGGACAGTCGCCTGACATTGTTTTGTAGGTCTTTGTGGTATAGTAGCGGCACATATCTTTGCCTCATAACGAATTTCATCACTTCCCACATAGGGATCATATCCTCCTGGTTTCTCCTTCTTTCGGCTAGATCATGGTCCCACCAGGTCAAGGCATAATCTGTGAACTAGGCTGCTGCATAAGCAACTTTTCTGGCTTCATCATAGGCTTAGCAATCAAAGATATGGTCGATTCGCCGCTCCCAATCTAGGTAAGCCTCCAGATCAACTTTGCCGGCGAATGTAGGAGCCGTGAGTTTCAAGATCTGGAGGTGCAGTCTCAAAACCAAATCATCTTGATCAGCATGTTCCATTCCAACTCGCCTCCTGGGTCTTAATCTTCATGCTAGATCAAAGTCTTCTTCCTCGGACAAATCCTCTCGTGATGGCTCTTGCCGAGCTTCGGGTACCGTTACGTGTTGCTTGGCTTGGTAGTGCCTTGCTTCCATCCTAAACAGACGTTCGGCCACTCGCTGAATCTGGGCCTGGGTAGCTACAAACATTCCATCATGGTCTGGTGGCTCTGGTGGATCAGCCGTGTTTGGCCGCTAACTCCGACAAGCACTTGAAATGGTTCGCGGCACTAGTCTCGGGACAGGTCGCGGCCGGTATTCTTGGTCGCGGCTCACGGGAATGGGTCGCGGTACGAGGGACTTGGTACCTAAATCAAAACAAGGTAACAAAGTGAAAATTTAAAAGTAAAAAGGGTAAAAACTTCAAAGTTAAAAAGGTAAAAGGTAAATATGCAATGGTAAAAAGTAAAAGTAAAAATGGTAAAAGGTTAAAAGGTAAATGGTAAAAGTGAACTGGTAAATATGCAATGGTAAAGATGAATGTAAATGGTAAATATCAAAGGTGAATGTGAATGGATGGATGAGGATCCAAGGACAGATTTCAAAAGCAAAAGCAACTTTCACAAAATGACAAGATGATGTACGATTAAAATGCCTTTGTACGATTAAAATCTCACAATTATTGGATGAGGATTGATTGTACGATTAAAATGTACATGCACTAAAGATAAGCACATATGCATTGGATCTATTTTGAAATGAAAGAGTGCTCACGCAATATGAAAACCTACACAGCTAAGCAACCTAAGACCAAACAAAAGAAAATCAACGCGGCTGGTTTCTTCTTTGAATCCACACAAGTGAAGTCTTTGATTTGACCACGAACAAACTTTAACCAACAATCCTATGCGAAATGAATCAAAAAGCAAACATTCAAGAACAGATCAAGAACTCTCAAGAACATTCAAACATGAACAAGAACTCGGATGATGCAACAATGACCCAAAACTACAAAATTTTATGGGATTTTTCAAATAGATGATGCAACAAAGCTAACAACCTAAGCAAACAAAGAATAGCATTATTTTTATGGGGTTTTTATGAAAAAACAGATGCAATAAAATGAACATAAAATCAAGATGAACACAAAAAGAGATTTTTATGATTTTGTGGGTTTAACGTATTCAAAAGATGCAACAAGAAAACTAAAAACACAAGATGAACAAAGCAACAACTTTTTGTGGGTTTTTTCTGAAATTTTTTTATAGTTTTTCAAAGAAGATAGATGCTAGCAGAAGAAGATGAAGATGGAAAGAACAATGAAGAACAAAAGTTCAAAGGTAATGGATAGAAACGACCGGACAATGTGGCTCATTCAGCACTGATACCAATGACCCACACACAGAAGGGCCGGTACGGACACGGACGGTGACAAGGCGGCTCTCACGACTGGCTTGGCTCCGAACGAATGGTTAGATGGACGCGAGGGTTTAGAGATTAAAAAAACTCGGCTTCTCGCTCCATTTCTGAGATCTAAAAGGGAAATGAATAGATGCAAGAGGGGTTTGAAAATAAAGGTCACTCAGATTCGCACTTTGTGTCTTTGCTCTCGGTGATAAGAACTCTCTTGTGCAGAACCCTGTCCTATGCAAAGGAGGGGATTTCTAAGGGGTTTGCACTCTTAGAGAAAAGAGATTCACTCTCTAGAATTTTCACTAACAAAAGATCTAACCATTACAGAAACCAGGTTCAAGCCTTTTTATAGGAAACAACAAAGACAAGCGTGCCCTTAACATTTGGGTAAAAAGGCTAACAATGCCCATGCTTGGTAAACGGTAAAAACAAGAAGAAAGTAAGGAAGCTTTAATAACAAGGCAAGTTTAGTAGGATAGATTCATACTCCTTTTCCTATCTTAACCTGTCATGTGAGTTCCAAGTAATGTAGGCAATTGGAAAAGGAGTATGAGCACCAAAGCTAAGTACCTCATTAAAAACATATTCGGGAAAACCTCTTGGGATAAAACCCGAATAGGGAAAAAGAGTATACCGCGTTTGGCATCTTTGGAGTGACTTCACTCTTGGGTAATAGTGAAGACACTATGGCCGTGTCGCCCAAGAGATGCCATCTCCCAAGAACCACCATGGAATGAAGGTCATGGGTCTTCTTTCGAACCTTCTCAGATGTCGCCTTCCTTTAGCATTAGCTCTTGTACTAATGCAATGAACTTGGCTCGGTATTCTTTGGCCAATCTCTTCTTGCTCGTGTTTGGGTTGATCCTTGGTGCCTCGAGCTTCGTGTTCTTGGCCACGGCCAGAGCAGCTCGTACCGTGTGTATTGCGGCCTCGGCTCCAGATGTGGTCTCATGACAGGTCATGGATGTGTCCAGTTCTAGGTTTGTATCAGAATCCTACCTACGTGACTTGAGATCCCAAGATGTAGGTTCAAAGGGAAAACTAAATCAAACTGAATATGCTAAGAGCACTGAGTGACTCTAATCTCTTCCCAGTTCCATGGATGACGAACAGTGGTTCCTGTGTGTGTAAAGGATAAGTGTAGCTTTTAAAGATTGAATCTATAGCTTTCATATATGTGGAGTATTACAGGATATTTTAGTATATGACAGGAGCGAGTGGAAGTCAGCTAGTGAGTGTGAGATGAGGCTGTTTCTAGGAGGATGAAGATCAGGGTATATTCGACAAGTTCGCTCATGATCTACCAGGCAAGTTCAAGGCCACAATGAACAAAATATAGAACTTAGTTATACGAGAAAATGAAATTGGGTTGTACATGTTGTCTAAGTTTACATAAAAATCTGGGTGGTTCAAAAAATAAATTTAACTTCCTTATGTAAAGTTATTTTTCGTTTATACTCTCAAAAATCGATCAGTCGTGTCTGTCAAGTCTGTCTAATCTATGCATGTGGGGGACTGTTGGAACTCAATTTTGACAATATGTATTAGGCCAAATTTCCGGTGAGTTTTCTGGTGAAGTCCATCACCGGAATGACCATATCTTGGAGTATTAGCAATTCTTGTAATGGGCACTATAAGATAGTGTAGTTACATGTCAAAATCGAAGTTATGTTTGAAAAAGAAATGAGGGCCTAAAGTGGTTAGCTTGAAGGTCTCTTGATTCTTGTAACTTTGACTAAGTATCACAGTGAGAAATATGTCCTACATTGGTAAATTGAGTCAAAAATATTAACTCCGGATAAATCTAGAAGATTCTAGATTGAGTCCAAAATATTTTTTTGTAATATTTATGAATCCTTATCCTTGTGGAACAAGACAGAATATGTGCATAATATTCTAGGAATATCTTATCCTTTTGAATAAAGACAAATCTTGCAGAGCTTAACTCTTCCTTGGGGATCAAGCGAATCCTCCTTATAAATAAAGTCTTGCCTCATTCATTGTATTTATCAATAAAAAATATCGGTTCGAATATAAAATACAAAAGCTTCCAGCACAAAGAGTATATCGTAGATCTGGTTCGCAGATTCTATAATCGAGTGTTGCGATTATAGTCTCAACACGGTTATATCCTAGGATTCAATATCTCATAAACCGCCACACTACAGGAGATTTATTGAATTATGGAAAAAGATAATATCTCGCCTCCGCGTATTCGTCTTTTCCTTAATTCGATTTTGTTCGTATTTTTGATCCAGGATTTCGCAATCCTTTAGTCTTAATTCAATAAATTCGTTTCATGCGATTACGCTCTAAACGGATTGGAACTTACGTACATCAATTACACTGAACGAATAACGGTTTATGCGAAACTCTTTGGCCGTTTCACAAAACGTTCAGTCTTAAAAGATCTTCGCGATCTTAAAAATAGTATTTAAGAAAACCTTGACCGGTTTCTGGGAACGACTATTGACAATCTTTTTTTGATAACCACATAAATTCAAAGCGAATTCTGAAAATGGTTTTTAGAGAACGTGTTGTTTTAGTGAAATAAATTAAATTTAATTGCTTATACAATTTTTTTTAAAAATATTTTGTTTACACAAAACAATAAACATTAAATAAATTTTTCAATTTAAAAAATTCAGAATGACTAGCAGTGTTGATGAATCCATTAATGGAACCATTGGAGATAATTATAAAAAAAATTGGATAAATCTAGAAGATCTAGATTGTGTCCAAAATTATTTTCAAAATATTTTCTACGTTAATATTCTTGGAATATTTACAGAATCCTTGCAATCATCACCGGGGAAAAATATCGGGTCTTGTGAGTCGACGCCCCAAACTCTGTTTGGTAGTGGTCTACCACATGTGAATCTGTTAATTAGTGCCTAACGGCTAGTGCTGTAAGCGCAAGACTAATGCCGAAGAAGTTCGGTGGGATTGGGGTTAAGACGTAGCAATAGAAGATGTATTTCTTTAAGACAACTAGTACCCTAGATAAAGGTTGCCTAACTATGTGTTATCACAGGAAATGTGGAGGAAGCGTTGCTTACCACATTAAAGTCAATGGCATTATGTTATATGAACTTTGAAGAGATAGACTATATTTGTATACATATATGAAAGTGTAGGGTGTGACAAAAATTGCAGTACCACTTACTGAAAAGGTCACAATCGGACCAACATCTTGTGGATTGTATTCTGATGTAGAAAAAAAAAACCAGTACCAACATTACATGTACATGGTCATAGTCGACAAACTTTTTGTAATCTAAGTAGCTAGATTATATCAAATGAGATGACAGCCTAGGATCCATAAAGGTGTGTCATGATATCTAGTTTTCAAATCATCAAATGGAATGGGTTTAAAGCCGATGATCTAAAGAGGATGTATGGTGGGAAACCTACCTACGTTACTAGAGATCCCAAGATGTAGGTTTAAAGGGAAAACTAAATCAACCAGAATATGCTTAGAGCACTGAGAGACTCTAATCTCTTCCCAGTTCTTTGGATGATGAACAATGCTTTCTGTATATGTAAAGGATAAGTGTAGCTTTTAATGAATGAATTCATGGCTTTCATATATGTGGAGTATCACAGGATATTTTAGTATATGACAGGAGCGAGTGGAAGTCAGCTAGTGAGTGTGCAATGAGGCCGTTGCTAGGAGGATGAAGATCAGGCTACATTATCCAAGTTCACTCATGATCTACCAGGCAAATTCAAGGCCACAGTGAACACAATAGAGAACATAGTTCTATGAGAAAATGAAACTGGGTTGTACATGTTGTCTAAGTTTACATAAAAATCTGGGTGGTTCAAAACATAAATTTCACTTCCTAGCCAAGTTAACTCGACATGTATTAAAATTGAGTTGTTTAGGGCTGAAATATGCTACTATCTCATATACAGTAATTTTTTGTTTATACTCTCGAAAGTCGGTCAGTCGTGTCTGTCAAGTCTGTCTAGTCTATCGAGTCTTTAGAGTCATCATATGTTTAGAGTCATTTCTATTCATGTGGGGGATTGTTGGAACTCAACTTTGACAATATGAATTAGCTAAATTTCCAGTGAGTTTTCTGGTGAAGTCCATCACCGGAATAACCGGATCTTGGAGTCTTAGGAATTCTTGTAATGGGCACTATAAGATAGTGTAGTTACATGTCAAAATCGAAGTTATTTTGAATAAGAAATGAGGGCCTAAAGTGGGTAGCTTGAACTGTTTGTGATTCTTGTAATTTTGACTAAGTATCAAAATGAGCAATATGTCCTACATTGGGATTCAAAATCTCATAAACCGCCACACTGCGGCGATTTGTTGAATTAAGGAAAGAGATAATATCTCGCCTCCGCGTATTCGTCTTTTCCTTAATTGATTTTTTTTTGTAATTTTTGATCTGGGATTTCACGATCCTCCAGTCTTAATTCAACAAATCCGTTACATGTTAATAGCTCTAAACGGATTGGATCTTACGAACAGCGATTACGCTGAACGAATAACGGTTTCCGCAAAAGCGTTTGGCAGTTTCACAAAAAAAACCCAGTACCAACATTACATGTACACGGTCTCAGTCGATCGACTATAGGTTGGTACTGAGTTTATAATGGTTAGTTATGTCTTTAAGAAGAAAAATTAAACCATTAGACAATTGATATCAATTTATGTAATCTAAGTAGCTAGATTATATCAAATGAGATGACAACCTAGGATCCATAAAGGTGTGTCATGATATCTAGTTTTGAAATCATCAAAAGGAATGGGTATGTTAATGCCTATGGTCTAAAGAGGATGTCTGGTGGGAACCCTACCTACGTGACTGGAAATCCCAAGATATAGGTTCAAAGGGAAAACAAAATCTAATTGAATATGCTAAGAGCACTGAGAGACTCTAATCTCTTCCCAGTTCCTTGGATGCTGAACACTGCTTCTTGTATGTATGACGGATAAGCGTAGCTTTTAATGAATGAATTCATAGCTTTCATATATGTTGAATATTACAAGATATTTTAGTATATGACAAGAGCGAGTGGATTTCAGCTAGTGAGTGTGAAATGAGGCCGTTTCTAGGAGGATGAAGATCATGCTATATTCTCCAAGTTCACTCATGATCTACCAGGCAAGTTCAAGGCCACAATGAACACAATAGAGAACTTTGTTCTACGAGAAAATGAAATTGGGTTATATATGTTGTCTTACTTTATGATGTGTGTGATTTTATGTTTCAATATTTTACCTCAAAAGAAACACACATATCAATGATATGAAAGAGATCTGTCTAAGACAATGATATGAAAGGAGTTTGTTTTGGGTTTTTCTAATGGCTAAGTAACAAAACAAGAGAGCAAATAAAGTCAGTTTAAAAGTAATGAGACAAAACATTGGACGTCTAGGGTTATCTTGGGATCGTCATGGTTCTAAACAAATGAGGTATATAAGATCATATGCAAGTAACTAATGTTTTAGTCTAGGTTCTCAACTACAAACACGAATGAACAAAAAAACTATGGGTAATAGAATGAAAGTCTAAAATCCTCGTACTCCGCTACTCGACTCACGAAGGCAACAACGCACATATCAAAGCATTACTAACGAGTTCTATAAGTTCACAAAGCTCCATGACTCAACTCTCGCAGGCCATGGCGCGAGGCTTTGGTAAAACTATATCCGAGAGCTAGGTTTACACGTTTAGCGCTCCTATTCTCTATGTTCAGTGCTTGGTGATCACTCCAAACCACATGCATTAAGTGAAAGATGTCCCAAGAGATACCTAATAACCTAAATGAATCTAACCATGAATTCCCCTTGAATCACCCCATGAAACCAAACAAAGAGATCTACTCACTCATGATGCAAAGAAACACAATAGATATCATAGAAAACAACATCATAAACGATTCAAATATATCAAAGGGGTTCAAAGGAAACATCTTTATAGATGTCTTAGAAGATAACTTGTCTCCTACAAAGCAAACAGAAGATATAGAAAGAGATAGGGAAGAAGAAAGGTGATGGAACTTCAAGAGAGGAGGGTCGGCTTCAAGGACTTGGAGGCGACGAGAGGGGCCCTTAGAGGAGGCTGTTCTCTGTCTCTGGAAGCGTGAAGTTGGTTCTCTCTGTTGTGATTAGGGTTCCACACACAAAAATATTAGGTTTTAGGAGGAGTATTTATAGGGTTTTGGGCTAAGGAAATCAGATTAGGGCTTTCGGGACAAAACTACGTAGTTTCACTAAGTACCGGGATCAAAGAAACATGACCAGTTCCGGGACTTGTGATCGGTCATGCCAAGAAGGGAGGCACCGGTCACGGACGTTCTGGCCGGATGTCTCTATCAGATGGCTCTTACCAGTCACAGCTCTTGTGACCGGTCTCAACAGAGCTTCACTCATCGAGACCTATCTTCCAAACGGCTCAATGGGTTGCATTGATTCTTGTTCGAGGTAAATCTTGACACTTCTAGCTTTCCATGGACTCAAATAAATCCATGATTGGGTATAGGAAAGTCCTTCATAAGATGTCGTACTTCTGGCGGTCTGCAACTGTCTAAAAATGGGTTTCGCTTCGCCTTCTTGTACATTTTGCTTAAAAACTCATAAATAACTCATGAGGCTCAAATGGTGGGAAATGCCTTCACAGTATCCATAAAGTGTTCTTCTTTAGACACCTAATAAAAACATAAGAAAAGTGGGCTAAAATGCGATGTTATCAAGTCCCCCAAACTTAGACTTTGCTTGTCCTCAAGCAAACAAGAAAGCTAAACTGGTAGAGAGGTTTTGAAAAATCTCGGAAACTCTTCTATGATCAGAGACCTGCGACACATAAATACAGAGACTCATGTCAGAGACTTATGTCAGAACATTCTCACTATAGACTCACAACTTTCACAACTCTTGTCCGTCCATCTAAAACCTACAAAAGAACTCTGCATTTACGTTAGTTAACTCCCTACATTCATTAAGAAGTGCATGAGCTTTCTCATTAGGAGGTATCATTCCGGGTGGACGGCGCTTGGCATGAAAGGGTTTTTTGGTGTTTAGGTGGTGGAGTTAAAGTGTTTAGGGATTTACCGATTTACTCGAGAAGAGGAGCGTATACTGCAGAACCGCCCGAGCGTATTAACCAGTTAATGTCCGAAGCTCCAACCACTTGTTCTTGTAACACCTCACTCCTTTACTTCTTTTCTTTTAGCTCCACCAGACTTAGATTTTTCTGTGGGGTACTCTGTAAACGGCTCCATTTCTTTTGTAAAATGGTCCATGTCTTCCTTGGGATAAGCTAGCTATGAGACTTCACACTCGTTACCATTTCCTTCTTTCGATTTCTTTTTTTTTTTTTTTTTTTGCAAACAGATTTTGGCCTCATGATATCCGAAGGATGCACGGGATTACGCACCAAATCCCTTGGGTCACTTTCTCCTAATCCGTGGAACTCTGAAAGATGTACGGGTTTACGCACCAAATCCCTCGGCCACATCTACTTATATTCGTTTCTTTCTCTTCTTTTTTTTTTTCGAAAGGGGGAAACGATACTAATATTTATAGAAGCCTCATGAGCGTGAAATAGGTACCTTTTAAGTCGAATCCCAAGGTAGCACAAACTCTAGAGCAAGTCTCCAATCTCTCTTTCATAATTTGAAATTTTCTTCTCAAATGGTTGGAAGAATGTGTCACTAATTTCTCTCCAACGTTCCTGAGCATTTCTGCCAAATGAGAAAATAAAACGAGAAGTGCATGAGGTCTGAAGAAAAGGTTATGGGTTTAAGGGTAGGAACCACTAATAATGAGCGGCCATTCTGGATCAGCAGAGAGTGGTGAGAAGGGTTAAGAAGTCTTGAATCTGATGCTTGTTTCCCTGATCTAACACCTCTAATGATGAAGAATTAGAGTCAGGTTAAGGGTTATAATAAAATGGAGTTAACATCAGTTCCAACAAAATCTCTGTAAGAAGAAACTTCTGGGGAGTGATCTTGCGGTGAGGTTCTAGGTATTGTCCGTTCATAGTAAAACTTGCAAAACTTATCACTTAGGAAATAACTGAAGGCATATATAAAGTCAGAGTCATCATACCATAGGGTCTTCATTTCAAACTAAGTCTTTACTCAATAAAACATGACTCGATCAAAAGACATTGAAATGACTCAATAAGGAAAAAATACGTTAAGAAAGGATAAACACTCCCCCCCAGACTTAAATAACACTGTCCCCAGTGTGATTAATTCTAGAAGAGATGGAAAAGCAAAAAAAAAATGAAAATTTGATGAAAATAAAATTAAAACGCAGAAAGATAAAGATAGGACCAAGTAACCTCGAGTTCTGAGCAGGTACTTGAGACTTGGTGGGTGGCTATTCGCGGTGTCTCACTTGTCTTTGCAGCTTCTCAATAAGGGCTTTTGCTTCGCAAGTTCTAAACTTATGGCTCGCTCATCGTCGAATGAACGTGTGGCCGCTTGTTTTGCTCGGGTAAATGAAGGTGTGGCCGCTTTTGAATGAAGGTGTGGTCGAATGAAGGTGTGGCCGAATGAAGGTGTGGCCGCTTCTTGACGAACTTGCTTACGGTGTATGATATGATTCTGATTAGAGAATCACGCCCCAATCTCACACCGGGAGGATAGACGCCACGAGTGGATGCGGAAGGCCTCTTGATAGTCTGGTTCGAACACCCTATTCCTAGATTAGATGATATTCTTGATGAGTTGCATTGTTCTAGCATATTTTCGAAAATTGATCTCAAAAGTGGATACCATCCAATTAGGATGAAAGAAGGGGATGAATGGAAAACTGCCTTTAAAACTAAGCATGGCTTGTATGAATGGTTAGTTATGCCCTTTGGTTTAACAAATGCACCTAGTACATTCATGAGGTTGATGAATCATGTTTTAAGAGCTTTCATTGGGCATTTTTTGGTAGTATATTTTGATGACATCCTGGTCTATAGTAAAAGCTTAGAGGAACACATCCAGCATCTAGAAAAAGTGCTATAAGTCCTTAGGAAAGAAAAGCTCTATGCTAACTCCAAGAAGTGTACTTTTTGTACGGATAACCTTGTGTGTTTAGGTTTTGTTGTAAGTGCAGATGGAGTAAGGGTTGATGAAGAGAAGGTAAAAGCAATCAAAGAATGGCCAAGTTCAAGGACTGTGGGAGAAGTGAGAAGTTTCCATGGCTTAGCCGGGTTTTATCGACGGTTCGTTAAGGACTTTAGTACCATAGCAGCACCTCTCATGGAAGTCATCAAAAAGGAAGTTGGTTTCAAATGGGAGAAAGCTCAAGAAGACGCGTTTCAACGACTTAAGAAGGAGCTTACTCAAGCGCCTTTATTGATATTTCCTAACCTCTCTAAAATTTTTGAAATTGAGTGTGATGCATCAGGAATAGGTATTGGAGCTGTTCTAATGCAAGATCAAAGACCGATAGCCTATTTCAATGAAAAACTTGGTGGAGCCATGTTAAACTACCCTTCCTACGACAAGAACTCTATGCTTTGGTTTGAGCTCTACAAACGTGGCTCAAACTGTTAGGATCTGAGCAACTAAAAGAGCTTTATCAAATTGTTAGGATCTGGGCACCACCGGTCACGGGCCTTGTGACCGGTCTTGCTCTTCTTGGGTCGACCGGTCACGGCTATTGTGACCGGTCTGGCCCTTTTGCACGCCATCGGTTACAGCTGTTGTGACCGGTCTGGCTCATCTTTTCTCGACCGGTCACACGCCTTGTGACTGGTCCGGACGCTTGGTTCGGCTCGGTGGGGACTCTTGGCATTGGTCACTTGTTACAGCCAATCCATCGCCTTCTGCATAGGACTATATGATGTGCTTGTCACAAAAACGAACTTCGCATCCTCTAATTTCTGTCTTTTTGTTCTTTTATGTTTTCTTCTTTTCTATTTTCTTTTCTTCTTTTTGTGAAACCTGAAATGCAAAAACAAAAACAAAAAAAAAAAAAAACAAAGTAAAGCTAAAACTAAAACTAAAAATGAAAAAGAATACTTACAAGTGGGTTGCCCCCCACTAAGCGCGCTTGTTTAACATCGTTGGCTCGACGGAGGTGGCCATTTTAGGCCTCGGAAGAAGAAGTAGCCTCAGGAGTAATTATTCCTTTGGCTCCTTTGATATCTTCATAGTTGGCTCCAGCTTTAATAACAAGTTTTCCTCTTGCTACGGTTTCGAAAACTTTAACTGTAAGGAGGACTTCCATTGAATGCCTTATCATCTCTTGGATCTGTTCCTTGCTTCCCTTCCTTAGTTCGGCAGGAACTATGATCTTGATCTTGGAGATTTGAGGCTCCTCGGGCGGTTTGGAAGGTAGCTTCTTAGCCTTCTTACGAGTTCCTCGGGTTCCCATCTTGGTTTTGCCAATTCCGGGGTCCAGGGACTCGTTGCTGGAGGAGGTAGAACCTTGAGAGGTGGTCACGAATAGTGTTGTATAAGAAGCCTTCATATTGATATTTGCAAAGACTGTCCGCTTGTTGTATGGTTGATGATAGCACCAACTATAGAAAGAAACGGTCTTCCCAAAATCAAAGGTCTCTTGGTCCTTTCATCCATCTCGAGGATGTGAAGGTCTGTGGGGACTATACAGTCCCCAGCGACTAGTTGTAGGTCACGAACTAGTCCATCCGGTGTTTTCGTAGACGAATCTCTGAACACTAAACTTAGGTTGGATGGAGATACAATCTCGCAACCTGAACTTCTCTACAACATTCCTTGACATAAAATTAACATTAGCACCAGAATCATCAAGAGAGTTACAGAATTTGATGCCTATTATGTAGCAGGAGCAAACAAAATGTCTCGGGTCTTCTACTTTTGGTAGTCTCCTTAGAGGATCGGATCTTGGCTCATCCTCTTCAACCATGATCGTCATGAGGATCACATCCTCATTGGAGTCAAACAGAGATATCGATGCCCCGGCTGCATGGCCAGTGAAAGATGGCACGGTGGAGATGGCATTACAGTAAGCCTTTCAGGTTTTCCTCGGACTTCCCGGGAAGTACACCGATTTGTCTACCAGTGGCATTTGCGGTTTGAGCGACTTGAATGTCTAATTTCTTGACATGGGATAAGAGGCTCTCGAATTTAACATTTAACTTACTATAGACATTGTCAATCTTTACCTGCGTATCCCTAGAATCCTTTTGGTGTGCTGCAAGTAGTTGTTGCGTCATTGCCTCGAGTCTATTAATTTTAGAACTAGGCGCCTGGACTGTTGCCTGGAAAGGCGCGTTGTTGTTGTTGAAAGGAAATCTCGGCTGGAAGTTGCTATTGCTACCAAAATTGTTGGCTTGGAATGGCTTGGCTTGCGGAGGATAGTTTTGGTCCTGGAGATTCTTCATGTTCTGGTTCCTATAAGAAAGGTTAGAAGTATTTCTAAAATTGTTGTTAAAGCTATTACCGTAACCTCGCATATGGTAGTCTCCTCGAGCTCCAACATAGTTTACTTCTTCCTTTTGATCAATTGAATCATTAAACTCCTGGGACGGTTCCATGTATCCGTCTTCAATGGTTTCACATGCGTTTACACCTTGGTGTTGGTTCCTTAGAATTTGGCTCATCATGTTCTTAAGCTCGGTGAGTTGCTTGGACTTGGACTCGTTAGAACGGATGGTCCTATCGAAGACGGTGCAAGAGTTGCAACTGCTTGCTGGAGTACTCGGCCTTCTTGAACGGTTTTGGTGGTGAAATCTCCATTGCTGGCCATGTCTAGTGAAAGCTAAAACTTAGGGTGTAAGCCTCTATAGAAAGTACTAAGAAGGTTACCTCCACTGAAGCCATGGTGAGGACAATCACGTTCATAGTCCTTAAAATAACTCGACCGGTGATATGCTCAAAATTAACCCTAGAGCTACTCTCTCAAATTAAGAGATCAGTGTAGTACTTAGGGATTGAATGCATAAGGATTCCTCGGCTTCACAATAGACGGATTCGTTTCGAACTCAGCTAAGCACTAAATGTTTATTGAAAGACAATTGCATAAATTAAATAAAGAGATGTAATCAATGGGACAAAAGCATCAGATTTAGGGAACTTCTCAGGAAATCAATCAAAGCAGATAAAACAACTAGTCAAGATCTAATTAAGTACCGTTCTAGAACTCAAATCACTAATACATATCTAACCAACTGTTGTTGCGAAAACTATCCATGACTTAAACCTAAGAGACCAACTGTCATTGTGAAACTTAAGATCTAGACAAGCTTTAAGTGTAGATTGGATATGTTCACAAGTTATTTAATCCAACTGTCGTTGCAATTATCTAACATGCTCACTAGGACTAGTTTAGATCTCAAATTACACTGTGTCAATTTAACAACCTAACATCATACTTCTAGGTGATAAAGCTTGAATAAGCATTAAGTACAATCCTAGATGAAGAACTAACAAGTTTGAATCTTAACCAGTGTTAAACCTAACAAATCATGAAATCCTTAATGAGAATCCCTAAACCTAACTAGGGATCTACTCAGACATATCAGATGAAACACAAGACATAGCTGAAATAGATATCATATAAAACTCAATAAAAGAAGGAATAGAAACATGAGTTCAAGATCTTCTCTCAAGAAGTACAAGTAGAAAGAACAGCCCCAAGATCGACACCATTGACCAGTGAAGACACCTATGTCGTCTTCTCAGCTGCAACTGCTCCATATGCTCCATAATTGTCCAAATAGTCCTCAACGCATGCAAACGTGTAAAAGACTCGATAAAGACTCGAAAGACACAATTAAGACTCGATTATATACTTATTTCATGGCTTAAAACCGGTAAAAACCATGATATATCAACTCCCCAAGACTTACATTTTTCTTGCCCTGGCCTCAGGCAAAACAGAAAACTAAACGAGAGAAAGAAGATTGAAAACACAGATCATTTCTTCATAAGAGCACCACACTCACATTCACCCTAGTAATCCACTAGAAATTTTTACCTGAACGGATCTAGACCACCATGTACTTCACCATAGACGTTCACTTCTTTCCTTATTCAACCCACAGTTTCAAAGCATAGTCCACAGTACCTTCATCGCCGGGTCTCATCTCTGATCTCGATGCCCAGGACTTCTAGACTCTTTCAGGTACAATACCATGATGAAGACAACCATATAGATCTTGGTACTCTTTCTCTCCCCCAGACTTATTCTTTTCTTATTATCTCTTTTTTTTTTTCTTTTGTCTCTTTTTTTTTTTAAACTCAAAGTTGTAGTAAATAATGGGGTCATGGGAAATTTTCCTACCCCTCACTTCCACCTTTGCGTGGTCATCTCAATCTCAAGTAAAATAATGGGGTCACAGGAAATTTTCCTACCCCTTTACTCAAGAGAGATATATATCATCTTTTCTGCTTTTTTTCTTTTCTTTGAGATAAGGGAGAGGAGTACCGCTTTTATTGGTTTACAGAAGTTGTCTTGTCCGGTATGAACGATGAGTCAAGCTCTAGAACACCTGTCACATTGATGAGGTAAAAGGAATTGACAGAAATTGGCTCGGGTGTTAGTGGATTTCTACTGGAAATATGGGCGTCTCAAGTCCGCTATTAAGGCTATGGTTTTTTCATTGGTCTTAGATGCCAATCATGATCGAATCAAATGGTCACTTAAGTTCCCGCAAATGTGATGGTTGCCTCGAAAAGTCATAGTTTCATGGACTGGTTTTGACTCAACAAAACAGACTCGACTGACTTGACAGACTCATAAGAAAACAAAAGATTATGATAGTAACTACGTCCCCCAGACTTGATCAACACTGTCCCCAGTGGTGCCAAACCATAGATTGGTAAACAAAAGAGATGAAATGATGTTAAAACCAGACTGAAGAACACTTATCTGTTTGGTGGGTGTTGGTGTCGATCGAAACTAACGTGGGTGTCGATCGACACCGACGTCGTGATCAGGGTGTGCTGTTCCAATAATCCAAAACTCCGAAATGGAAGCTGTGGAATCACTAGAACAAAACTCAAAAACACCAAACATAGCATAATATAATGGTTAAACAAGTTCCAAATCAAGACTCAACAACAAACTGACTCAAAACAATCCAAAATAACATAAGTTCAAACTAAAAGAAAAGAAAAAACAAAAGAGAAAAGGGAAAAAAAAACTAGTCCTCGTCGGACTCATCCATCGTATCATTAGCAGCAGTGGAAGGAGGAGGTGTCACGGGATCAGGAGTGGGTGAACGGTAACGTGACAGAGGAACAAGAAACGTACAGGTGACTGATGTGTCATGGTTTTGAGGATTTAAACCTTTGATTTCATAAGTTTAAACCTTTGATTTCATAAGTCTTTTAGAGTCTTTTATTTATTTATATCGTATCTTTAGATTCTTTTAGTGTGTTATCGAGTCTTTACAGGTTTTTGGCTACTTTGGAGAAGAAGATGTTGTTTTGGGATGAAAACGAGGTTTTTGGAGATGCAGAGTCGTGCAGAAGCCTCCGAAGTTTGACATCCGTTAGAGGTCTTCCAGATATCGGATTGAGATGAATTTTGGACACAAGATAGCTCTTTGAGTTATCTTTCATTTGGAACTGGTCCCATGTTATTCTCATTCCTGGTTCAAGAGTTATCCCCATTTTACAGAAGACATGTCAATCTGGCGACCAGGTGAACGACCAGGAATCTCAAGAACGATCGATCCTTGATGAGAACGATCGATCCCAGTACGGGAACGATCGTTCCTCGTTTTTGTGGAACAACAAGTGAACGACCAGGAATTCGGAGAACGATCGATCCCAAGCCAAGAACGATCGATCCCAAGCCAAGAACGATCGTTCTCCTCTCCGAAAGCTTCACCATCCACTTGACTTAGACATTTCACCTGCTCCTCTTTTCTCTTTATAGCCACGACTTTGGCTCTTTTCAGAGACACTTTTAATTATTCTCAGAAGATCTGAAACTTCTCTCATCAGCTCTCAAGAACTTGAAGAGTCAACTTGCGAAATCCATAATATTTAGAGAAGATTTCTTATTTCTTTTGTACTTTTATTCATATCTATGATCATGAGTACTTGCTATTTAAATTTCTCTGTTTTCTTTGCTAATATGTCTGAGTAGTCTTTTTGTTGAACCTTGGATTCATAAGGGGGTTTCATGATCATTTGAACTTGCCATAGATAGGGGTTTATCTTATAGAATTCTTCATCTATTGTTGATCTTAAAGCTGAAACTTGAGTAGCTAACTAGTTTCAGAGCCTAGGTTGTTTAACTCACCAAAAGTGCTTGTTAGAGAATCTGAATTAGGCTATAGATGAGTGGTATGTCCTTAGCCAACGAAAGCTGATGCTAAGGCATCCCATGAACCGATCAAACCTTCTCGTTAATGCTTATTTAGAAGTTTAAGTTCAAACGACAGTTTAGACACTTAGCTTGCTAGATAATGTAATTGATGCCACGAAAGTGGATTAGTTATTCATTCATGTTTGAGTTCGAGAATGATTTCTAACCATCCCCTGAATAATTGGCTAGTTCAAGATACTTGATCCCCCGATAAGAATCCTTGGTTTAACATCTCTTTTAATCGTTCTTTACATCCTTTTGAATTGCTATCTTTTATGCATTTTCACAACAAACAATCATATTTCTGTCTTAGCATAATTTCATTCATTAAGAATCGTAGTGTAACTCTTGGTCTCTGTGGATTCGACCCCTAATTTACTACATCATATGCTGTGCACTTGCAGTAGTTATATAGGGTTAAAACTATTGTGTATCAAGTTTTTGGCGCCGTTGCCGGGGACCAATTGCGTTACCTTCGAATCTAAGATTGAAGTTTAGTCTAAGATTTACTAACTCTGTTCTGTTTTTGCTTGCTTGTGTGTTTCAGGTGAATGCAAACAAGAAGCAAAACCGCTAGCAACATCCTGCAACTTACCAACCAAGAATTAGCAAGGACAGAACGTACTAACAAAGCTACAAAGAAGAAGTCGAAACAAGTCGTCATGGACGATAACGTCGACAATCAAGCTGCTCAAGCTGAGGCTCAAGCTGCTCAGGCTGAAGAGATCCGCATCATGCGACAACAACTTCGCCAGTTGCAACAGCAGCAAGCGCAGCAAAATCCGCGTGCTATTGGGGATGTAGATACACCCCACACTTTCTACCAGAACAGGGCAGCTATTTGTCCACCGGAGATTGCGAGGCAAGACTTCGAGATCAAGCCTCAGATGATAGCACTGGTAGAAAGACATGTGTTTCATGGATTACCCGCTGAGAATCCAATGGATCACATCGAGAACTTCTGAGCATCTTCTATGATGGAGTTGATTGGGATTTCAAGAATTCCCTCAAAGCTGCGAGTCATGGAAACTTCATGACTAAGAGCATAACATGAGCATACCAATTGATAGAGAACTTGGCTGCGAGTTCAAACAGTAGATGTCCTGAGTACGATCGATCTAAGAAAGTCAACAGTGTGGAATCTCAAAAGCTCGATGAGTTAGATGCAAAGATTGGTCTCTTGATGAAAGCAAATCTGAGAAGTGTGCAGTCGTGTGACAATGGAACAGATGCAGTTTGTTTCCAAGATATTGTTGAGGGAAAGAATGATGAGTTGCAGGAAGTGAGTTCTGTAAATGGACAGGGCTTGGTTCAGAACAAGGGATTCAACGAGAACTACAGGAGTCTCCCGAATCTTTCATACAGAAGCACTAATGTTGAGAATCCTCAAGACCAAGTCTACCAACAGCAGGTAGTCGCTCAGGGTCCAAACAGATTTCAGAGCGGATTTCAACCGAAACAACCATTCAACAACTTCCAAGGGACCAACCCAGTTGCATTCCAAGCTCCTGCAAATGAATCTCAAAGTGAACTCAAGGTTCTTATGCATCAGCTCCTCCTCCAGCAACAAAAGTCTTCTAACGAGATCAATGCAAAGGTGGACAATGTATACAATGATCTCAACAGTAAGTATGAAGCTGTCTCTACTCATATGAAACTGCTTGATACTCAAGTTGCTCAGACGGCTGAAGCAGTAAAGAGACAGCAGGGAGTCCTTCCTGCGAAAGGCGAGCATAATCCTAGGACTGGAGATGCATCTAATGGCTCACGTGCGAATGCTAACTATGTTGGGAACCAAGGAACCAATCAGAGTAGAGGACATCAAGCACCACATCCCCAAGAGAATAATAGACTTGAGATCATGATGCAGCAGATTCTAGATGGGCAGAGAAAGAGCGCACAAGAAGTGAATGAGCAGATAAACGCTCTTGATAACAAGCTGGATAACATGACCAATGACCTCACTAGTAAACTTGAGAGTTTGACTTGTCGGGTTGATTTGCTTGATTCTACATCTGAGATTAAGGCGCCCAAGAAGGTTGAGCAAAATATCAAGACTGCATTGATTTTCGCAGACGAGCAAGATCGATCGATCCACTCCATACCGGTTCTGAATTCTCAAGTTCTAAACAAAGCTGTAGATTCATGTAGTATTCAAACTCCACCATTGAGGCAATTGGCTAAGCTAGCGGACCCAGGGAAGTTTGTTGTTCCATGCTCAATCTTTGGAGTTGATTTCGAAGACTCTATCTGTGATTCTGGATCTACTGTGAACCTCATGTCAACGGAACTTGCAGAGGGTTTGGGGATTGGTAATATTCAGGCCTCTGAGATGTCCATCATGTTTGCAGATGCTTCAGTTAAAACTCCGCATGGATGCATTGAAGACCTTCATGTAAAGATTGGCAATTGCTTGATGCCTACAGATTTTCAAGTTGTGGAGATGAGCCTCAATTCATATATGCCTCTGATCCTTGGAAGATCTTTCCTCGCTACAACAGGAGCAGTTGTCGATTTACCTAATAAGAGGGTTTGTTTATCTAACATCGACAAAAAGGTCTTCTATGATGCAGTCTCAGAGAATGATGGAAACCAGTATGGCTCCTATGTTTCCATTGAGGAAAAGAAGCTGGATGTTATGACAACTGCGGCACCTGACATTAAGATAACGGTTAATGAAGTTCCGGCTAGAGACACTCCTTCTTATGTGTGGAAATCCCGGAAGGTCAATAGGAGAGACAAACGAAAGAGCGAGAGAGTGATGACTGGACCCCACATTACCTTGACACCGCAGAGATGTGTTGGAGACACGATTGAGTACAAGCTGAGATGCAAAGGTACGTCAAGGCCTTTCACAAAAGTCAAAGCTATCATCACTCCGGAGTTCAAGGAAAAAGGCCAAGCAGCTGTGAATGGTATGCTGAGTAGGGATTTGACGATGAATGTCAGTGATCAGAGTACGAGCAGACTGCGTCTCAAACCACCTCCACAACACCCTGATCCGGATGAGGAAGTTTCTAATCCTCCTATGGATTCTTCTCTCGCCTAAACGGCGTCTAAGTCAAGCTAACGACTTAAAACAAGCGCTTGGTGGGAGGCAACCCACTGGTAAGTATATATAACTTTGTTTTCGATTATTTTTTTTTCTAACTTTTGTTTAAAGTTTCCGCAAAGTTTCTGGTATTTAGATTTTCAAAAAAAAAAAAAAAAAAAAAATAGAAGGCGGGGATCGATCGATCCCATGTAAGGATCGATCGATCCATTTATGTTAATATTTTGCGGTTTTGTTACTGAACGATCGATCCACATAGGAACGATCGTTCGTATCAAGGAACGATCGTTCTTGTGAAGGGATCGATCGTTCGCCTGAAAAAAAAAAAAAAAAAAAAAAAAAAAAAAAAAAAAAATGTGTGTTCGAGAACGATCGATCCACGGGTGGATCGATCGATCCGTAGGTGTTGGAAAAATGCGAGAGTCTCTATGAAGAACGATCGATCCCATTTAGGATCGATCAACCCGGTTCCAGGAAAGTTTTCTACTCGCATCTTCGGTTTTCTTATTTATTTTTTTTTATGTATTTTTGTTGCGTTTGTTGTATCTTTCCTCGGGATTATTTCCACACCGGGTCGGTGTGGAGTAAGTCTGGGGGAGGGTACTTGCTGACTAACGCTATTTTCTTTGTTTTGTTTTATTTTCTTGAGTCACTTCTATATGTTTTATTAAGTTTTATTGAGTCAAAAAAAAAAAAAAACTCTAAGAAACGAAAATTTTTCATAAAAACCACCACATTTGCAGGAACTTATGTAACCATTCGATTCAAGCTTGGTTGGCATCTGAGACTATTGGAAAAGCCAAGGACTTAATGGTAGACTCGAGACGCCCATATCTCCAGCAGAAATCCACTTACACCTGAGCCAATTTCTGTTAGTTCTTTTTACCTCATCTTTGTGATAGGTGTTCTGGGGCTTGACTCATCGTTCACACTGGACAAAATGACTTCTGTAAACCAACAAAAGCGGTACTCCTCTCCCTACTCTGAAAATAAAAGATGATATGATTCTCATCTTAAGTAAAGGGGTAGGAAAATTTCCCGTGACCTCATTATTTTACTTAAGATTGAAGATGATCACGCATAGGTGGAAGTGAGGGGTAGGAAAATTTCCCGTGACCCCATTATTCACTACATCTCTGGATTCAAAATACATAAAAAGGGGATATAAGTCAATGTGGCCGAGGGATAGAGTGCTTAAACCCGTGCATCCTTCGGAGTTCCGCGGAAGCTTATGTTCGCAAAAAAAATATATATATATATATGAGGAATAAGTATGGGGGAGAGAAAGAGTCTAGAAGGTCCCGAGCATCAAGATCAGAGCTGAGACCCGGCGATGAAGGTAAAGTGGACTATGCTGTGAGATTGTGGGTTTATTAGGAAAACTGTGAACGACTACGGCGAAGTACATGGTGGTCTAGATCCTTCCAGGTAAGAATTTCTAGTGGATTAGTAAGGTGAATGCGAGTGTGGTGCTCTTATGACGAAATGAGTTTCTGTTTTTCAAACCTTTCTTCTATATTTGTTTTCATTTGTTTGTTCTTGCTTGAGGACAAGCAAGGATTCAAGTCTGGGGGAATTGATGTGTCATGGTTTTGAGGATTTAAACCTTTGATTTCATAAGTCTTTTAGAGTCTTTTATTTATTTATATTGTATCTTTAGATTCTTTTAGTGTGTTATCGAGTCTTTACAGGTTTTTGGCTACTTTGGAGAAGAACATGTTGTTTTGGGATGAAAACGAGGTTTTTGGAGATGCAGAGTCGTGCAGAAGCCTCCGAAGTTTGACATCCGTTAGAGGTATTCCAGATATCGGATTGAGATGAATTTCGGACACAAGATAGCTCTTTGAGTTAGCTTTCATTTGGAACTGGTCCCATGTCATTCCCATTCCTGGTTCAAGAGTTATCCCCATTTTACTGAAGACATGTCAATCTGGCGATCAGGTGAACGACCAGGAATCTCAAGAACGATCGATCCTTGATGAGAACGATCGATCCCAGTACGGGAACGATAGTTCCTCGTTTTTGCGGAACAACAAGTGAACGACCAGGAACTCGGAGAACGATCGATCCCAAGCCAAGAACGATCGATCCCAAGCCAAGAACGATCGTTCTCCTCTCCAAAAGCTTCACCATCCACTTGACTTAGACATTTCACCTGCTCCTCTTTTCTCTTTATAGCCACGACTTTGGCTCTTTTCAGAGACACTTTTAATTATTCTCAGAAGATCTGAAACTTCTCTCATAAGCTCTCAAGAACTTGAAGAGTCAACTTGCAAAATCCATAATATGTAGAGAAGATTTCTTATTTCTTTTGTATTTTTATTCATATCTATGATCATGAGTACTTGCTATTTAAATTTCTCTGTTTTCTTTGCTAATATGTCTGAGTAGTCTTTTTGTTGAACCTTGGATTCATAAGGGGGTTTCATGATCATTTGAACTTGCCATAGATTGGGGTTTATCTTATAGAATTCTTCATCTATTGTTGATCTTAAAGCTGAAACTTGAGTAGCTAACTAGTTTCAGAGCCTAGGTTGTTTAACTCACCAAAAGTGCTTGTTAGAGAATCTGAATTAGGCTATAGATGAGTGGTATGTCCTTAGCCAACGAAAGCTGATGCTAAGGCATCCCATGAACCGATCAAACCTTCTCGTTAATGCTTATTTAGAAGTTTAAGTTCAAACGACAGTTTAGACACTTAGCTTGCTAGATAATGTAATTGATGCCACGAAAGTGGATTAGTTATTCATTCATGTTTGAGTTCGAGAATGATTTCTAACCATCCCCTGAATAATTGGCTAGTTCAAGATACTTGATCCCCCGATAAGAATCCTTGGTTTAACATCTCTTTTAATCGTTCTTTACATCCTTTTGAATTGCTATCTTTTATGCATTTTCACAACAAACAATCATATTTCTGTCTTAGCTTAATTTCATTCATTAAGAATCGTAGTGTAACTCTTGGTCTCTGTGGATTCGACCCCTAATTTACTACATCATATGCTGTGCACTTGCAGTAGTTATATAGGGTTAAAACTATTGTGTATCAGTGACGCTAGCAGCTAGCAACTTCCATATCTGATGCATCGTGCCAACCATGTAGCGACGAAAATCAGGGGCATCCTCATCATACCCCTTTGAGGGCTCTGCAAAGTCCAAATCAGGGAAACCCGATAGGGGACCTCCAGCAAGGTTCTCAATGCTCTCATCCTCTGCAGCAGAACGAGGTGCACCGGATGGTGTGCCCCGACAAAGCTTACCGCTTGGAACTGACTGCAATAACTGTGGTGCGGGGGAGAAGCTCAAACAAGATGGGTCACCTGCCCGATAGTGGTGAACGGCTTATGTGGAAGCTTGACGCTCCACTCATTGTCGTCGGTGTCAACTAAAACCCAGAGACGGTTCCGTTTCAACTAATGTGCATGCTGCAAATAGGCTGTGTCCATGGTTAAGCGGGTGGTGATGACAGTGTTGTTACTGAGGAAAATCCCAAAACGCTGGAAGATAGGGAGTCAAGAGACTCCGAACACCCTCAAAGATGTTCTTAGCACCAAAGGCCTTACCCTTGAGAGAAACGAGATGGTTGGCGAATAAAGCGTAAAGATTCAAATTACGGCTCGGATCGCTACCCTCCCATGTGTCCTCAGTCCAAACATGCTTGACTCCGCGATAAAGGAGTATGAGATTGGAGATTCTCATTCTGGTCGGGTCGGACAGGCAAAGAATCGTGTATCCCAAAACACGCAACACATACCTAAGGACTGGATTCTCACATCTGTCTGCTTCCGCTCCTTAAGATCATAGACCCCATTACCTAACTGTGACCAGAACTGATGATTCTCATTCCAATCTGTAACGAGGAAAGATTTGGATGGTTCCTTCTTGAATCCGTACAAACCACAAAGGTCGGAGATGGTAATGTGGTAATGAACTCCCTTGTATATGAAGGTCAGCACCCCTTGTTGTGCAATCTTCCTACCCTCGTTCGCAAAGTAGAGCCGACAAGAAGCAAGGAACTAACTGCAACTCCACTGTTAACAGCACGACTCAGCATAGCCTTCACGGCTAATAGCAAAACACAACATACCCTTTTGGGCTATGAGTACAACACATCATAGTCTTTCGGCTATCATCACAGCACAGCATAGCCTCTTGGCTATTAGCACAACACAACATAGCCATTCGGCTATCAGCACAACACAACATAGCCATTCAGCTATCAGCACAACACAATATAGCCTCTCGGCTCCCAGCACAACACAGCATAGCCTCTCGACTATAAGCAAAACACATCATTTTCTATACTCGGTTCATATATGATAACACCATATTTTGCATGTTTTAAAGGCATATTTTCATAGGTTTTCATTCCCACTTTGTATAGTTTTGAGAGTTTTGCATGCATTTGACTCTCATTTTGTTTTAACTTGAATTTTAGAGGCCTAGGTTGTATATATAGGTTTTTGCATATGTTTTGAGTCAGTTTAGGTAAATGGAAGACTTGGAGACTTGGAGTTTGGATGAGGAATCATTTGGAAGAAAATAAAAGAAATGATGTTTCGGAACCAATCCATAGGGTCTGGAAGATCTACTCATATTAAGGCTCTAAGTTGCGATTAGGCTTCAGTACTCTCTACAAAAGTCATAGGAAATTGAGTTAGCTTTCATGTGGAAGTGGTTTGAAGTAAATCCCATGGTGCAATCAAAAGTAATGAACGTTTTACCGAAGGCATGTAAATCTGACAGAAAGCTGAAACTGCTGTAGACTTCATCAAATTTGCGGATACCCAAGAGAACGACCAGGAGTCTCAAGAACGATCATTCACATGCCAAGAACGATCGTTCACATGCCAAGAACGATCATTCCTGGTCACTGCCGACACTTTTGATTTTTGAAGAATGTTTTGTCAAAGTTTTGTATATATATTAGATATTGAGTCATTTCAGAGATATGCTTTTCATTTTCTAGCTTTTCATTTTCTATAGGAACGACAAGAACGAAGATGAAGAAGAAAGAAAACCGGCGGAAGACACGAACGATCGGTTTGCAACCGATCGTCAAAACCGATCGGCGGAACATTCCAAAACAATCGAACCGGAGATCATTGCACATCAACCGCGATCATACGAACCAAAACTTCCATTTTCCGGGAGGTTTAAGAAGCAGATTTTGGACGAGAAATTTGAAAAGTTCAAGAAAATCATGAAGACGGTTCAAGTCACAATCCCATTTGCCGATCTTATTATAGAGTTTCCGGCCTACAACCAACTTCTCAAGGACGTGATTACAAAGAAGAGACAAGTCGAGGACGTCATGGTAATGATCAACCATGAGTGCAGTGCTATCATTCAGAACAACTTGCCGAAGAAACTCAAGGATCCGGGGAGTTTCACACTCCCTTGCACTTTAGGACCTTTGCGCTTTAATAAGTGTTTGGTTGATCTTGGAGCAAGCGTTAGCCTAATGCCATTGACGGTTTCTAAGAAGCTGGGATTTACAAACTTTAAAAGAACAAGAATCTCATTGGTATTGGCGGATAGATCGATCCGTCATCCAGTAGGAATACTCAAAGACTTACCCTTAAAGATTGGAAGTTGTATAGTTCCAACGGACTTTGTGGTGCTAGAGATGGACGAAGAGCCGACAGATCCTATCATCCTTGGAAGGCCGTTTCTAGCAACCGCAGGAGCAATAATAGATGTTAAAAAGGGTGTGATTGATCTTCACTTGGGAGACATTGCTTTGAAGTTCGATATACTTGACATCATGAAGAAACCGACCATAGAAGGAAGGGCGTTCTATATCGAAACATTAGAAGACATGGTCGATGAGTACCTAGAAGAGCTGAACATGGAAGATTCTCTCGAAGTAGCCATCACGCAGTCAAGCCATGAGCGTGGAATTGTGAACAAAGAAGCAATCGCCTACGAGGAGATCCTTGATTCACAAACACCGAAGGGGAAAGAAATATGCTTCTTGGAAATGGGAGAAGTCATGGAACGAGCTATAAAAGAAGGCACTAGCAATGGTAAGACTAGTGTGGATGATGATTGGAGTGACCTCAAACCACTTCCTACTGGGCTAAGGTATGAATTTCTAGGCTCTAACTCCACATATCCTGTCATAATAAATGATGCATTGAACCTAGAAGAAACCAAAATGATCTTGCATGAGCTGAAAAAGTATAGGAAAGCCCTTGGGTATTCATTGAAAGATATTAAGGGAATTTCACCATCTTTGTGCATGCATAGGATTCATTTAGAAGATGAAAATAAATCATCGATTGAGCATCAAAGGAGATTGAATCCGAACTTGAAAGAAGTAGTTAAAAAGGAAATTTTAAAACTACTAGAAGCGGGTGTGATTTATCCCATCTCCTATAGTACTTGGATATCACCAATTCATGTAGTTCCTAAAAAAGGGGGAATCACGGTGATAAAAAACGAAAAAGATGAATTGATTCCAACTAGAACCATAACTGGGCATAGAGTGTGCATTGATTGTAGGAAATTGAATTCATCCACTTGTAAGGATCATTTTCCTTTGCCATTCATTGATCAAATGCTAGAAAGGCTAGCTAATCGTTCATATTATTGCTTCCTTGACGGTTACTCGGGATTTTTGCAAATACCAATTCACCCGAGCGCCCAAGAGAAAACGACATTCACTTGTCCTTATGGCACCTTTGCTTATCGAAGGATGCCGTTTGGTTTGTGTAATGCACCTGCTACTTTTCAGCGGTGTATGATGTCCATTTTCTCCGATTTAATTGAGGATACAATGTCAGTGTTTATGGATGATTTTTCTGTGTATGGTTCTTCGTTTGGTTCTTGTTTGTTGAATCTTTGCAGGGTACTTAAGATGTGCAAAGACACGAACCTCGTGCTGAAATGGGAGAAATGTCACTTCATGGTGAAGGAAGGGATTGTGCTCGGGCATAGGATTTCTGAGAACGGAATAGAAGTTGACAAGGCAAAAATCGAGGTCATGGTGAAGCTAGAACAACCGCGAACGGTGAGTGACATAAGGAGTTTCTTGGGTCATGCCGGGTTTTATCGAAGATTCATTCAAGGCTTTTCAAAGATAGCAAGGCCTCTAACAAGACTCTTATGCAAGGACACGGATTTTGTGTTCGATGAAGATTGCGAAGAAGCGTTCAAAAACCTAAAAGGAGCGTTGGTTAGTGCACCGATAGTTCAATCACCAGATTGGGAACTTCCATTTGAAATAATGTGCAATGCGAGCGATTTTGCCGTTGTAGCCGTGTTGGGACAAAAGAAAGACAAGAAGTTGCACGTTATCTACTATGCTAGTAGAACACTTGACGATGCACAAACAAGGTACACCACCACGGAGAAAGAACTCTTAGCGATCGTCTACGCCTTCGAAAAATTTTGATCTTACTTGGTGGGTTCTAAGGTGATAGTGCACACGGATCATGCGGCACTAAGACATTTATTGGCGAAGAAAGACGCAAAGCCAAGATTATTGAGATGGATCCTATTGCTGCAAGAATTTGATCTCGAGATACGAGATAAGAAGGGGATTGAGAATGGCGTAGCTGATCACCTTTCAAGGATGAAGATCGAGGAGAACATACCGATTGATGATTCCTTGCCCGAAGAACAAATGAAAATCGTCCAAGGTTTAACCAAGGCGAACTACATGTTGAAGGAGCTTCTACTGATTGAGACCATGGGCGTAAGCTTACCATGGTATGCTGATTTTGTAAACTACTTGGCGTGTGAGAAAGAACCACCAAACCTACAAGGGTATGCCAAGAAGAAGTTTTTCAAGGATGTTCGTCGGTTCTATTGGGATGAACCCTATCTATACACGTTTTGCAAGGACAAACTCTATAGGAGATGTATACCGGAAGAAGAAGTTTCTGGAATCTTGATGCATTGCCACGGCTCAGCTTATGGAGGCCATTTTGCAACATTTAAGACGGTTACTAAAGTGCTACAAGCGGGATTTTGGTGGCCCACGATGTTTAAAGACACCTATGAATTCATTTCGTGATGCGATTCATGCCAAAGGAAGGGCAACATAAGTAAGAGGAATGAAATGCCACAAAACCCCATACTTGAGATTGAAGTCTTTGACGTTTGGAGAATAGACTTCATGGGACCATTCCCATCTTCTTATTGTAATAACTACATCCTAGTAGCGGTTGACTACGTCTCCAAGTGGGTAGAAGCTATAGCAAGCCCAACCAACGATGCAAACGTGGTGCTGAAGATGTTCAAAACTATCATCTTTCCGAGATTCGGTGTTCCGAGAGTGGTGATTAGTGACGGAGGAACTCATTTCATCAACAAGGTCTTTGAGAGTTTGTTGAGAAAACATGGAGTCAAACATAAGGTTGCAACACCGTATCATCCCCAGACAAGTGGGCAGGTTGAGATTTCTAACCGAGAAATCAAGGCTATTCTTGAGAAGACGGTAGGCGCAACAAGAAAAGATTGGTCCAAAAAGCTTGACGATGCACTTTGGGCCTATAGAACCGCTTTTAAGACGCCTATCGGAACAACACCGTTCAATCTTCTTTACGGGAAGTCATGTCATCTTCCGGTCGAGCTAGAATACAAAGCCATGTGGGCGGTGAAACTCCTTAACTTCGACATCAAAACGGCTGCTGAGAAGCGTTTGGTGCAATTGAACGAGTTGGACGAAATCCGTCTTGAGGCATACGAAAACTCGAAGATCTATAAGGAAAAAACTAAGGAGTTTCATGACAAGAAGATCATCCCGAGAAACGTCAAGGCTGGTGACAAGGTGTTATTGTTTAATTCCCGGTTGAAGCTGTTTCCCGGGAAACTTAAATCGAGGTGGTCGGGACCGTTCGAGATCAAGGAAGTAAGACCCTATGGTGCGGTAGTCCTTTGGAACAAGTCCGTGGGAGACTTCACTGTGAATGGCCAACGCCTAAAACCATACTTGTCTAATGAGAGTATCGAAGAAGGAACCACAGTTCCTCTTTTGGATCCGACAACCGCCTAAAGCGATACTACGTCAAGCTTAGCGACGTTAAACGAGCCATTGGGGACTCCCCCAAATCTATCTCTTGTATAATATGTTTATTTGTTTGTTTGAGTGTGATTTGATTTTTGTTTTTGTGTGTTTTGATTATCTAGGACGTTGGTGAGTAGTCAAAGTGATTTCCGATTGGGCAAACTAAGGGCAATTAATCCATCCAATCCACTCCAAGGTTTCACATTTCACCCATTTGTACATATTTTGTTATTTTTTGTTTGCATTTTAATTCTCTCTTTGGATTCATCTCACACCGAGACGGTGTGATTTAAGTCCAGGGGAGAGGTCATTGTTATTTAACATTGTGTATTTTGTCTTATTTTCGTTCTTTTGAGTCTCACGCATTCACATATATTGCATAGAAAAAAAAAACGAAAATTATATAGTTTTGCATCATTGAATTTTGTTATTTAGGATTGAGTCTAAAAGCATATAGGATTGCATAATGCATAGGAGACAATGATAGAAACCACTAAAAGTTTTGCTTGAACAAATTTTTGAAACTTGTACACTCTTGCTTTGATCTCTCTACTCTTAACTCATTGTCTTTTAATTGCTTGTTTAATTTAATCAACCCCTTTGATATCGGACTTAAATGAATTTAATCTTCTCACCTATGGGCTTGTGATACAGAACCATGGTTCAAAGAAAACACTCGGGTTATCTTATCCACTTTTGCCACTCTCTAATAACCCGAGTGGCCATCCTAATATTTAGAATGGGGACCTTTCACCTTACCCATTTTGTTTTTCACCACTCGTTGTTTGATTGAGTGAGGCATTTTTCTTGATAATGCTATTTTGTGTAAAATCTTGTAAGTATCGGGAACGACAAAGGTTAGCTTTCATTTTTAGCTAGTCTAAGTTGTTCAAAGAAAAGGGCTAGCATTAGGATGAGGATCAATGGGAAATGGTAGTTGGTTTGGGAATTATGATCAAGAAATAAAAAAAAATTGAGATGGGAAATGAGAGTCAAGGAACCCTTGGTTAAGCAAATTCTAGAGAAGATCTTCAAAGAAAGACCCTAGGAAAGGAGAAGAAAAATAATCTCCATGTTTGAAAAAGAGATAGAACAATAAGTTTAGGGTCAAGTAAAAATAAAAATGTTCTCTAGAAGTTTGATGTTTTGGAAAAAGAAAAGGAAGTTCGATTTAGCCAAAAGAAATTTGGAGGTTTAATGTGCTTCAAAGAAGTAATAAGAACAAGAAATGAAATCACCATTCGAGTAAAAAGCTTTGCTAGGAGGGTAGAACAATGTGAGTTAAACTTTGTATGCATAAATTGTTTCTAGTCTTCCTTGCTTTTGCATAACATATAGCTGTAACGCCCGTGTTCCGAAAAATGGAAATTTCGGAATTGTATCCGGGATTTATGCGGAGAATTTCTGGAAAGTATTCCGGGAATTTTTGGGAGTAACGTGAAAGTTACACCGCATTTTCCCGTAGGGGTGTTCGGGATTGTTTAGGAAGTTGAGGTCCTTTTTGTGAACTTGTGGAAGTTCAAGGGCTAGTTCCTAAATAAGTTTTAAACTGATTTAAATCAGTTTCACCAACCTTTTCCACCATTCTCCACCTGCAGCCTCCACTCTTTTTCCCCCAAAGTCATCCTACTCCCCCTACAAAGCAGCCTCCCCTAGCCTTGTAGAGTTCCCCACCCTCCACCTTCTTTTGTTAGAGCAGCTCCACTTCTTCTCCTCCTTGCCGACACTTCCAGCTGCAGCAAGAGAAAAGAAAAGAGTTAGAGAGAGAGTGTTAGAAAGGCTGAGTTGTTGAGGCAAAGGAGAGAAGTGAGCTTGTTTGTGTGAGGTGTGGAGAGCAAGAGGGGTGATCTTGTTGTGTGTGGTGTGGAGAACAAGTGAGGCTGAGACTTGTGAGTCTTGTGGCTGTGTGTGAGGGCGTGGAGAGCAAGGGAGGAGGTGAGTCTTGGTGGCTGAGTGGGCGTGTGAGTCTCGAGAGGAGTAAGTTGGAGAGCTGTTTCGTGGGTGAGAAGGAAAAAGGAGTTTGACCGAGCAAATCGTTTGTAAAGGTAGCGAATTTTTGTGGAGTTGTAGTTAAGTCTTATATCTATATGTACCATTTTGCGGAATTGAATTTGAGTTATTATTCAAAAAGTTATTCACGTTTCCGTGAGGCGCTCTGTTTCAGACGCGAACCGGACCAACGTGGATTCAAAGGGCAATCGCGAGTTTCTCTGTCGGCGGATCATCTTGAAACTTTGAAGTTGGCTTCAGGACATTTGGGGGTTGAGTTTCAACGGTGGGATTGAGCTTTCAACGGTTAGTTGTTGATTTATTCATGTTTTGTTTCGAGGCGCGTAAGTGTTGAAGGTGATCGTGTTGGTCGATCTGGTGTAGATCGATCGATCTGGTTAGGATCGATCGATCTGGCCAGGATCGATCGATCTAGCCTTGTTTGGTCGATCTGAGAAGTTCACGCAAGTTGGGATCGATCGATCTAAGCCAAGATCGATCGATCTGGTGTTTCAAGTGAGTCAATCTTGTGTTTTAAGGTTCTTATTGGTTTTTATTGTTAGGCACGCGGTTGGGGGGTTGAGATCTATTCAATCCGGGGAGTTTTGGTAATTTCCGTGCGTGGCTAAAGGTGAGTGCATGACCGTAAGCTTATCTAAGCGATTGAGTTATTTGATGTGTTTGCATGATTGTAGGCCGTATGATCTCTGGTGGATCTAGATCGAGTGTTTCTTGAGATGGTTGATTTGTTTGCGGTATTTTCGTGTTTAATGCATTGAATAATTTTAATCGTTTGAGTGTATAGCTTGTAGACGGGAGGATTACCTCACTAAGTATTTGTTGAAATACTTAGGCATCTCTTTTGTTTGATGCAGGAAAAGAGTTTGTGTGTCCGTGGAATCAAGGCAAGGAAGAGGGGATGATCTAAACTCGTTGTGTGTTTGAAATGTTTTCGGTATAGCATTTAAAAGTGTTTTTATTGTTGGATAATGATTTAATGATCTCGAGTCCGGTTTCTCGTTTATTGAGAACCGTTTTAGACAACAGAAATAGTCTATGAAAGCCAAGGTGGCTATACAGACCAACTTCGACTCTCAACTCAAGTCGTCGTATTCTGGAAAGATCATTGGATTTATTATCTTTCGGTGTTGGTGTGTTTGTATTTTATTGTTGGAGTGAGTAAATATTATTCATGAATAGTTGAATAATATTTGTTTGCGGTGTTTAATTAATTATTATTCATGAGTAGTTGAATTTTAATTGATTAAGGAAGTAATTAATATTTATGGGAATATTAATTATTGGTTTATAAAAAAAAACGAGGGCTGTCGTTTCAATTTGGTATCAGAGCGATTACGGCTCTAGGACGGGTTAGAAAAAAATTAAATTGGTTTTGAATTTAATTTTTGGTGCTGTTTGTAGCATGTGTAAATTGATTGAAATTGATTATGTGAGTTAGTTAATTGTTTGGGTATGGAGTTTTAGATCATTGATGTCTCTGCATTTTACCACTTTTAATCTTGCATTTCCATCCATTTTAGCATAGTTTCATCACTAGTTTCACTCCATATCTATCCATTTCATTCATACAGGTTACATGATAGGTTTGCTTTAGCTTTGCATACATATTGCATATTGGAGCTATCTTTTAGGTGTTTTGGATGTTCGCTGGAGATCAAGGAACATGGAGACACAAGCTCGGTGTGAAGACTCGACCTCATGACCGAGCTAAAGACCAAGACCAGCATGCACTCGACCAAGACCACTCGACCTGGAGTTAGACCGAGTGCAAACCAACCCACCAACACCACTCGATCACATGCACTCGGTCATCTGACCGAGCTGAAGGCAAAGAGGAGTTAGCACTCGACCAAGAGCACTCGACCACGTCCACTCGACCACCAAACCGAGCTCGTGCAACCGAGTCTGAGGATTCAAGGCCTGAAGCACACCACTCGACCACACCACTCGACCAGAGGAGCCCGAGCTCAAGGCAGCCGACCTAAGGACTTTAGTTTATTTTGTCTTTTTGTACTAGGGTTTCTGACCTAGAGTATATATACTCTAATTAGGTCAGCAGCACCAGGAGATACGTTTTTTCCTTTTGTTCTCTGAAAACCTCTCTAGATCTATCTGATTTTGTATTTGCAATTACTTCTGATCCTTTGATCCTTTTAAGTTTATTTCTTCTATTCCTTCTTCATCTCAATCTCTAGATTATGATTATGGAAACTATTTCATTTTCTGGGTTTATGATTCTGATGATGAAGTCTGAGTAGTGATTTAGGGTTCTTGAGGATGGGTTAGATCTGGGTTATGATTCATGGTGATTCTAGTAGATTTAGGGTTCTAAAGCTTAAGATCTCTTCTGGGTTAGCTGTTTCTAATGCTGATTCCCTGTACACCCACTTGGGATCTGATCTTGGTGTTTCCTTGCACATCACTTGTGAAACACCAGATCTGCTAATACCAGAGATCTGGAGCTTCTTTCCAATGATTGATCCAGGATCATAGGAAAGCAAGTTGTAGTTTGATATTTATGAGCTGTGTTCCTAATGCTTATTCTCTTTATGTTTCATTGGAATCCTATCTGAGTGTTAGTGACAGTCAATGGGGCATAGGTGTGGATTCCAAGATTAGGAAGTTTAGAGAATCTGGTGACAAATGTAACTGGGAAGTGGATTTGTCACTCTTATGATGCTTATAGTCGAGAGATCCCTTCTATGAAGTTGTTTATAAAGTCACTAGTGTTCACCATGAAGAATACCAGATCTAGAACTCATCCTTAGGACCTTTTCTCATCCTGATAGTTTTTCTACTTTTTGATACTCTGTTTTCCTGTTCTTAGCTTACTCTGTTTTTAGTTTCTGTTGCTATTCTCTTTTGCTGTTATGAATCTCTGTTTTTAGTTTCTTTTACTGTTTATTAGTTCTTGTTTTAGTAGTTTCCCCCTGTTACTTCCAACCTTTCTGTTTGGCTTGAATTAGATAGATTTGCTACATCCTGATTGCTTACAATAGTCCCGATTGGATTCGATAGCCCTTTGTACTACAATTTGGGCAATAGATAGCTTTAGGGTGAAAACCTAGTTATCAATTTGGCGCCGTTGCCAGTGGGGATCTAATTGTTTCATTTAGGATTGCAAAACTTCTGAGATCAAGTTCTTTTCGTTTTTTTTACTTTGTTACTTACTTGTTGGTTTAAATCTATTTCAGGTACCACTCGGTTGCCTAAGCTCGGACACAGAGCTCGGACACACCACTCGGTCAGAAGCTCGAGTTCCGTTGCCTCGCATCCCTCCACTCGGTCAGTTAGGTCGAGTTCAGTCAGTCGAGCTCAAGGCATCTGAAGTAAGCACTCGGTCAGTCTACTCGGTCACTGTGGTCGAGCTGCACTCCACTCGGTCAGCAAAGCCGAGTGCGCCATCCCGAGTTCACAAAGCCATGATCAACCAGTTACCAAGGGATCCCCTGAATCAGAGAACTCAGAACAGAACAACTCCACCAGCGAGGGTAAATAGAGACAATCAAGAGGTACAGAATGGAGAACCAGCTGAACCTAGAAAACCAAGATACATAGGAGCTGGTGATTCACCAAGCACACATACTAGCAGACAAGGAATTGTTCCACCAGATGTCGTCAACCTTGAAATCAAGAGCAGCTTGATATGCATGGTCCAGAGTAGTAAGTTTTATGGTTTGCCAAATGAAGATCCACTTGACCATTTAGATGATTTCGACAGGCTCTGCAGCCTCACAAAGATAAGTGGGGTGAGTGAAGACAGTCTGAAGCTGAGGTTATTCCCATTTTCACTTGGTGACAAAGCGAAGATATGGGAGAAAACATTAACTCCTGGATCTATTACCTCGTGGGAGGCATGCAAAAGAGTTTTTTCTGGATAAGTTCTACAATCACTCACGGACAGCTAGATTGCGTAATGAGATAGGAAGCTTTGGTCAACAGCATGGGGAGTTATTTTCTGAAGCTTGGGAAAGATTCAAGGGTTATACACTTCAATGTCCTCATCATGGTTTTAGTACCGCGTCACTCCTCAGCACTCTTTACAGAGGAGTACTTCCGAATATCAGAATGTTGCTCGACACAGCTAGTAATGGCAATTTCCTCACCAGAGATGTCAATGATGGTTGGAGTTTAGTCGAGAATCTTGCACAATCTGTTGGCACCTATACTAAGGAACTAGATACACCACCTAAGGAGAGCTTCATCCACGCTGAACGGAACCGCAATGAGATGACATCTATCAATGAGAAACTGAATATGCTTCTTCAAGCTCAACAAAAAACAGTTAACATGGCTCATGAAAACAAACAGTTTCACAGTCACAACACTGCTCAGGTTCAACATGAAGAGGTTAGCTACGTTCAGGATCACATTGGCTCATACAATAGATTTAACTCATATCCTGCTCAACAGTTTCAATACCCAAATCCAACAACTCCTATGGAACAAATGCTGCATCAACTATTACAAGGACAGGCCAAGGCAGAAACAGGCACATCCACAAGGTTATCTGAAATACAAACACAGATGGAAAGCACTATAAACAATCTCACATCTCAAATTTCTATACTAACCTCCAAGATGGCAAACGTCGAACACAAAGTTGATTATTCCTACACCACAGACCAAGGACAACGCCCCGGGAAAGCTATCCAACAATTGCCAGAATCTGATGAAGCCAATGCAATAACACTTCGAAGCGGCAGACAATTACCTGAAAGAAGTTTCCCTATCACTGAGGACAGTGAGGAACAAGTTGGGGGGAGTTTCGACCAAGAAGAAGACCAGTTCGACACTCAAGAAGTAAAACTCGGCAATCCAACTCGATCAACAACTCGAGTGGAACCAGAGCCAGAACTCAACCACCAAGCTCGACCATTAAACCGAGCCAAACAAAGCGAGTCTGGACCCAAAGCTGCTCCTGAAGAGAAAAAAGCACCATATATTCCCCCTCCGTATGTCCCAAAACTCCCATTCCCAGGAAGGTTCAAAAAGGAGTTACTAGAGAAGTACAAAGCTTTGTTTGCTAAACAGATCAAAGAGCTTGAGGTGAAGATGCCTCTTTTGGATACCTTAACTCTCATGCCTAACTATAAAAAATTTTTGAAGGATGCGATTTTGGAAAGGGACAAGGAAGTTCAAGGAATGGTTGTCCTGAGTCAGGAGTGTAGCGCGATAATCCAGAAGAAGATAGTTAATGAGAAATTGGGAGATCCAGGTTCCTTTACCTTGCCATGCTCTCTAGGACCCTTGACTTTCAAGAACTGTTTATGCGATCTTGGAGCTTCTGTAAGCCTCATGCCACTGTCAGTAGCACAACGCCTTGGTTTCAGTAAGTTTAAACCCTCTAATATATCATTAGTGCTAGCAGACAGATCAGTTAGGCTGCCACATGGTCTCCTAGAAGACCTACCAGTTAAGATTGGAAATACAGAAGTACCAACTGATTTTGTGGTGTTAGAAATGGATGAAGAACCTAAGGATCCTCTGATACTGGGCAGACCCTTTTTAGCTACTGCTGGAGCAGTAATTGATGTTAGGGAAGGAAAGATTGAACTCCATTTTGGTAAAGACCTCAAGATGAACTTTGATATCAAAGATTCTATGAAGAAACCAACAATAGGAGGACATATTTTCTGGATAGAAGAGTTAGAACAACTGTCTGAAGATGTTTTGAATGAGATAACCGAGAAGGATCATTTGAAGACTGTTTTGACAAAGAGTAGTGAAGAAGGGTATCTGCATGATGAAACTCTGGATTTCGAAGTATATTTGGACTCAAGAAAAGTGCTGGATGAGTCAGAAGGCCTTGAAGAATTGATCAGACCAGGAAGTGAAAGATTAGCAACAGTGGACAAGCCTAGGTCCATCTACTCGGTCTCACAGACCGAGCTTGGCAAGAAGAATGTCCTGAGCTCGGACAGCCAAACCGAGCACAACCACTCGAGCTTGTCTTTCTCTAGGCCGGAATCGTCCAACTCGGTCAACAAACCAGGCCAAACTCCCGAGTTCATTGACTCCACGACTGCAGATTGGTCAGAATTAAAGGCACCCAAGGTGGACCTCAAACCACTACCGAAAGGGCTAAGGTACGCATTCCTTGGAACAAACTCTACCTACCCTGTAATAGTAGATGATTCCCTTAGCAGTACTGAGCTTACCCAATTGTTAACTGAGCTGAAAAGATTTAGACGTGCTATAGGTTATTCATTAGATGACATTAAGGGAATTTCACCTGATCTGTGCACACATCGCATTCATCTTGAAAATGAATCCTATTCTAGTATTGAACCCCAAAGGAGATTGAATCCAAACTTAAAAGAAGTTGTTAAGAAGGAGATCCTGAAACTGTTAGATGCTGGAGTAATTTACCCAATTTCTGACAGTACTTGGGTATCTCCTGTGCATTGTGTTCCCAAAAAGGGTGGCATAACTGTGGTTAAAAATGATAAAGATGAACTTATCCCCACCAGAACAATCACTGGCCATAGAATGTGTATAGACTATAGAAAATTAAATGCTGCATCTAGAAAGGACCATTTCCCATTACCATTCATTGACCAGATGTTGGAAAGGCTAGCTAATCACCCTTTTTATTGTTTCTTGGATGGGTATAGTGGATTTTTCCAAATCCCTATACACCCTAATGATCAAGAAAAAACCACTTTCACCTGTCCATATGGAACATTTGCATATAAAAGAATGCCTTTTGGCCTTTGTAATGCACCAGCTACTTTTCAGAGATGCATGACTTCCATATTTTCGGATCTAATTGAGGAGATGGTGGAAGTGTTCATGGATGATTTCTCTGTGTACGGTTCTTCCTTCTCCTCCTGTTTGTCAAATTTATGCAGGGTCCTTACCAGATGTGAAGAGACTAATCTGGTTCTGAATTGGGAGAAATGCAACTTCATGGTTAGGGAAGGGATAGTCCTAGGGCACAAGATTTCCGAGAAGGGAATAGAAGTGGATAAAGCCAAGATTGAGGTGATGATCCAGTTACAACCACCAAAGACTGTCAAAGATATCAGAAGCTTCCTTGGGCATGCAGGTTTCTATAGGAGATTCATCAAGGATTTCTCTAAGATAGCCAGACCTCTAACTAGGCTGCTTTGCAAGGAAACAGAATTCAATTTTGATTCAGAATGCTTGAAAGCTTTTCATCTTATCAAGGAAGCTCTGACATCAGCTCCAATAGTTCAAGCTCCTAACTGGGATTATCCTTTCGAGATCATGTGTGATGCATCAGATTACGCAGTAGGAGCAGTTTTGGGACAGAAAATTGATAAGAAACTGCATGTTATTTATTATGCGAGCAGAACTCTAGATGATGCTCAAGGAAGGTATGCAACTACAGAGAAGGAGCTTTTGGCAGTGGTTTTCGCTTTTGAGAAATTCCGAAGTTACCTAGTTGGTTCGAAGGTCATCGTCTACACAGACCATGCCGCGTTAAGACACATATATGCGAAGAAGGACACAAAGCCAAGATTACTCAGATGGATACTGTTGCTGCAGGAGTTTGATATGGAAATAGTGGACAAAAAGGGGATCGAAAATGGGGTAGCTGATCATCTATCCAGAATGAGGATCGAGGATGCCCTTCCCATTGACGATTCTATGCCAGAGGAGCAGCTCATGGCAATCAGACTTTTGGAGGACATCCACCATACATCTCAGAAAATAGAAGAGGTTATAACATTTAAAGAAGAGGTTTTCCCCTGGTATGCGGACTTCGTCAACTATAAGGTATGCGAGGAAATACCTAAGAGCCTTAATGCTTATCAAAGGAAGAAGTTTCTCAGGGATGTGAACCACTACTATTGGGATGAACCATATTTGTACAAGAAGGGGTTAGATGGTCTTTCCAGGAGATGTGTAGCAGAGGAAGAAGTGAAAGGGATTCTGGAGCACTGCCATGGTTCTGCGTATGGAGGGCACTTCGCCACATTCAAGACTGTTCAGAAGATAATTCAAGCAGGTTTGTGGTGGCCTACCATGTTCAAAGACGCTCATAATTTCATTTCGAAATGTGATCCTTGTCAAAGGATGGGAAATATCGGCAAACGGAATGAAATGCCTCAGAACCCAATTTTGGAAGTAGAAGTCTTTGATGTCTGGGGTATTGATTTCATGGGACCTTTCAACCCACCATCCCACGGTAATAGCTACATTCTGGTGGCTGTTGACTATGTGTCAAAATGGGTTGAAGCAGTAGCCTGCCCTACAAACGATGCAAGGGTCGTCCTAAAGCTGTTTAAAAGTATCATTTTCCCTAGGTTTGGCATACCGAGAGTAGTTATCAGTGATGGAGGATCTCACTTTATCAACAAGCTTTTTGAAAATCTTTTAAGGAAGTATGGAGTTAAGCATAAGGTTGCCACACCTTACCATCCTCAAACAAGTGGTCAAGTGGAGGTTTCCAATAAGCAGATTAAGGCCATCCTAGCTAGAGTAGTAGGAGTATCAAAAAGGGATTGGGCAACAAAGCTTGACGAAACCCTATGGGCCTACAGAACTGCATTCAAAACCCCCATAGGGAGAACACCATTCCAGCTTCTCTATGGCAAAGCATGCCATTTACCGGTGGAGATAGAGTACAAGGCAATATGGGCTACAAAACTCCTAAACTTTGACATCAAAACAGCCGAGGAAAAGAGACTGATGGATTTGCATGAGTTGGAAGAAATCAGATTGGAAGCATATGAGAGCTCAAAGATTTACAAAGAACGCACAAAAGCCTTCCATGATAAGAAGATTTTACCAAAAGAGCTCAAGGCAGGTGACCAAGTGCTTCTATTTAATTCAAGGCTCAGACTTTTCCCAGGAAAGCTGAAATCAAGATGGTCAGGACCTTTCACCATTAAGGAAGTTTTACCCTATGGGGCCATCACCCTAATAGGCAAAAACAATGATGACTTCACGGTAAATGGGCAGAGGGTTAAACTATACATTGCTGATCAAATGACTCCAGAAGCTGAATCCATCTCTCTTGACGAGCCAACTCAAGCATAAATCCAGTAAGGAAGTCAAGCTCAGTGACTTTAAACAAGCTCACTTGGGAGGAAGTCCCATGACTATCTTTGTAAATATTTTGCTTTAAGGTTTCTTGTCTCTTTTAATATGTTTTCTAGTAGTTTTGTTGGTCAGGTTTGAGATTTCAGGATTATGCAAAGGAAGGCAGGGAAGCCCAGAAAATCAGAATTGACCGGTTAGCTCGATCAACTAGGCCGAGTTAAGACCCCAACAAATGAACTCGGCCATCAAGCTCGGTTTGGCAAACCGAGCTACCCCTCTAGAGGTCAACAATCAAGCTCGGACAGTCTAACTCGATCAGCCTGGCCGAGTTAGAACACCCAACACTGAGGTACAACTCCACTCTTCACCATTGTTTATACCATTCATATTTAGTTTCTCTTGTTGCTTTTCATTCTCATACCTTCCTTTGAATCTTTTATTACACAAGGGACTGTGTAATTCAAGTTTTAGGGAGGGTTTGAGATATATTTGATTATGTTTACTATTTTCTTATTTCAAATTTTGCATAATGAGTCTGCATAGCATCTCATCTATTTGCATAAGAAAAACCATAAAAATTTGAAAAATTTCAGAAAAGCATTCCACAAAAACAGAGTGTTCATGTAGATTGCATTCATATTTAGGATTGAGTCTAGGTGCATTTCATATAGATTGGTGCATCCGCATAGGGGACTAGGATGATAAAAGCCTTGTAAGCATGCTGGTTTATGAAATAGTCTCAATGCCCTAGTTAATAGTTGTCTAATGCATTCATGTAAGCTTGAAGCATAAGACCGCACCATGCCTAGATTGCATTGTTTGACATTTAGTTTTGGCTGAAGCATGTCTTGACCTGATATCATCCCCTATCTATTAGAACCATAAACTGAATTGCAATTATCATGTCTATGCCTTTGATTTGAACTCATGGATACCTTATACATATTTGGATTCTCTTACTCTTTTCACCACCCTTGCGAATCCAAATAGCTGATTCCCATCATTGGAACAGTCTCCCCAACCTTTAACCTTGACCTTCCTTTCAAGCCAACAATACTCTATGTGTGAATGTGAGGCCTATTTCAGGATTGAGCTTGGTAGAAAGTGTTAGGTCTGTGCCGACAAGAATGGTTTCTCATATATAGTTCTGGTTCACAATCTTTGAGCTAGATAGAACTAGGTGGGGAACTGAACTGTGTTAGGAGGATAGACTGGAATTGAGAATAGGGAATCTATGCTCGGTTGTATAAGCTCGTTTAGGGAACCGAGTTCACACCTCGAGTTCACCAGACCGAGCCTGAGTTTCATTTTGGAAATAAAAGAAAAGAAAAGAAGTTCTGGGAAAAGGTCTAAGCTGAAAGTAAAATAGCTGCTCTAGTAAAGGATTTGGGATTTGAAAAAGAAGAAAAGAAATGTGTAGGCTCAGGAAGATAGGCAAAAAGCCTGAAGTGTCTTAATAAAAAAAGGATAATAGAAGAGCCTCAGTTTTAAAGGAACCCAATCCGCTAGCATAAGCAAGAAAGCACAAGAACCCTTTTCCTTAGAATGAATAAATAGAAAAAGAGGAATAAGTTGATCCAAAAAGGATTCATGGCAGAAAAGTGCCTAAGGGTAGATTTAGGATCATCTTCTGGGTTTAGGAATAGGTGGTAGCAGAATCGTTGTATATGGGATGGGTAGATGAGAAATTGTTCTTGTATGCATCGGTTGGCTATCTTACCTTTAGCCTTCTTCTAAAGCTCAGTCTATTCTTGAGAGTCCCATGTTACCTATTGCTTAAACCTGTTACCAAAGGGGCCATCTTTGCCTCTTAACCTTTCCCTTAGCCAAATGAGTTCATTGAAAGTGCATAGGCTTGATTGATTTGATTGCATGTGTAGGTTAACAGGTTAAAGGGAATGATTGATTTGATTGCATGTGTAGGTTAAGGCTACTGTCAGGTTTGTTCTGAAGGGTATGGCTAAAGTTTTAAAAGTAGGGATTACTTGTTAATGCATTTTAGAACTACTAACTAGGACCTTGATGCTACTTCCTTTATCAGCATGTTTTGGCTCTGAGTCCCAGCATGTCATCAACTTCACCAGCTTATATCTTATATGTTTGCTTGAGGGCAAGCAAAGACTAAGTTTGGGGGAGTTGATGTCTCTGCATTTTACCACTTTTAATCTTGCATTTCCATCCATTTTAGCATAGTTTCATCACTAGTTTCACTCCATATCTATCCATTTCATTCATACAGGTTACATGATAGGTTTGCTTTAGCTTTGCATACATATTGCATATTGGAGCTATCTTTTAGGTGTTTTGGATGTTCGCTGGAGATCAAGGAACATGGAGACACAAGCTCGGTGTGAAGACTCGACCTCATGACCGAGCTAAAGACCAAGACCAGCATGCACTCGACCAAGACCACTCGACCTGGAGTTAGACCGAGTGCAAACCAACCCACCAACACCACTCGATCACATGCACTCGGTCATCTGACCGAGCTGAAGGCAAAGAGGAGTTAGCACTCGACCAAGAGCACTCGACCACGTCCACTCGACCACCAAACCGAGCTCGTGCAACCAAGTCTGAGGATTCAAGGCCTGAAGCACACCACTCGACCACACCACTCGACCAGAGGAGCCCGAGCTCAAGGCAGCCGACCTAAGGACTTTAGTTTATTTTGTCTTTTTGTACTAGGGTTTCTGACCTAGAGTATATATACTCTAATTAGGTCAGCAGCACCAGGAGATACGTTTTTTCCTTTTGTTCTCTGAAAACCTCTCTAGATCTATCTGATTTTGTATTTGCAATTACTTCTGATCCTTTGATCCTTTTAAGTTTATTTCTTCTATTCCTTCTTCATCTCAATCTCTAGATTATGATTATGGAAACTATTTCATTTTCTGGGTTTATGATTCTGATGATGAAGTCTGAGTAGTGATTTAGGGTTCTTGAGGATGGGTTAGATCTGGGTTATGATTCATGGTGATTCTAGTAGATTTAGGGTTCTAAAGCTTAAGATCTCTTCTGGGTTAGCTGTTTCTAATGCTGATTCCCTGTACACCCACTTGGGATCTGATCTTGGTGTTTCCTTGCACATCACTTGTGAAACACCAGATCTGCTAATACCAGAGATCTGGAGCTTCTTTCCAATGATTGATCCAGGATCATAGGAAAGCAAGTTGTAGTTTGATATTTATGAGCTGTGTTCCTAATGCTTATTCTCTTTATGTTTCATTGGAATCCTATCTGAGTGTTAGTGACAGTCAATGGGGCATAGGTGTGGATTCCAAGATTAGGAAGTTTAGAGAATCTGGTGACAAATGTAACTGGGAAGTGGATTTGTCACTCTTATGATGCTTATAGTCGAGAGATCCCTTCTATGAAGTTGTTTATAAAGTCACTAGTGTTCACCATGAAGAATACCAGATCTAGAACTCATCCTTAGGACCTTTTCTCATCCTGATAGTTTTTCTACTTTTTGATACTCTGTTTTCCTGTTCTTAGCTTACTCTGTTTTTAGTTTCTGTTGCTATTCTCTTTTGCTGTTATGAATCTCTGTTTTTAGTTTCTTTTACTGTTTATTAGTTCTTGTTTTAGTAGTTTCCCCCTGTTACTTTCAACCTTTCTGTTTGGCTTGAATTAGATAGATTTGCTACATCCTGATTGCTTACAATAGTCCCGATTGGATTCGATAGCCCTTTGTACTACAATTTGGGCAATAGATAGCTTTAGGGTGAAAACCTAGTTATCAATTTGGCGCCGTTGCCAGTGGGGATCTAATTGTTTCATTTAGGATTGCAAAACTTCTGAGATCAAGTTCTTTTCGTTTTTTTTACTTTGTTACTTACTTGTTGGTTTAAATCTATTTCTGGTACCACTCGGTTGCCTAAGCTCGGACACAGAGCTCGGACACACCACTCGGTCAGAAGCTCGAGTTCCGTTGCCTCGCATCCCTCCACTCGGTCAGTTAGGTCGAGTTCAGTCAGTCGAGCTCAAGGCATCTGAAGTAAGCACTCGGTCAGTCTACTCGGTCACTGTGGTCGAGCTGCACTCCACTCGGTCAGCAAAGCCGAGTGCGCCATCCCGAGTTCACAAAGCCATGATCAACCAGTTACCAAGGGATCCCCTGAATCAGAGAACTCAGAACAGAACAACTCCACCAGCGAGGGTAAATAGAGACAATCAAGAGGTACAGAATGGAGAACCAGCTGAACCTAGAAAACCAAGATACATAGGAGCCGGTGATTAACCAAGCACACATACTAGCAGACAAGGAATTGTTCCACCAGATGTCGTCAACCTTGAAATCAAGAGCAGCTTGATATGCATGGTCCAGAGTAGTAAGTTTTATGGTTTGCCAAATGAAGATCCACTTGACCATTTAGATGATTTCGACAGGCTCTGCAGCCTCACAGAGATAAGTGGGGTGAGTGAAGACAGTCTGAAGCTGAGGTTATTCCCATTTTCACTTGGTGACAAAGCGAAGATATCACTTGGTGATAGCCCTTTGTACTACAATTTGGGCAATAGATAGCTTTAGGGTGAAAACCTAGTTATCAATCATCCTCTTCGAGCCTTTAAAGAGATTCCACGGTAAGTTGTTTTGTGTTATTTAATTGTTGTTGTGGTTTGTTTATTTGGCTCGGTGGAGTTTGCCTTTGGGGCCAAGTTTTAATCATATAATATCTTTATGTGGTTTAAGCTGTGGTGTCCGGTTTGGGTTTGGTTGGGTTCGGAGATTAACCATGATTTAATATTAAGTATTAAATATGGATTTAATCTTCGATCGGTTAATCTAAGCCATGGATGTCCGAGTCTGTTGTTGAGCCAGCTTCGGTGGTTGCAAGGTTTGATCGAGGTTTCCTCTGTTGGGCATGATGGCTAAAAGAGGTAGAGGTCGCGGTCTGAGGAACGCGAGGGCTCCGGTGGTTGAGGAGAGTGTGACACAGAGTGTTGCGTACGAGCAGGTCGGGAACTCGCATACGGATCAGGTTGGGACGGAGGGTGTGGCCGGTGTTGGTGCCGATGATGCCGGAGGTCCAGCGGGTGCTGCGGGTGTGGCAGCAGGTGTAGCTCCGGCCCAAGAGGATCGTATCACGAATTTCTTGGCCTTGCTGTTGGAGCGGTTACCGGAAAGGGTACCAGTGCAGGCTCCAGTTGTACCACCGGTAGTTGTGGTGCAACCAAGGGTTATGGTTGCGGAAGAGCGCCCATCATACCTCAAAATGATGGAGCTGCTGCAGAGGATTGGCACGAGGTTCTTTCAGGGTGGTGCCAAGCCTTAAGAGGCAGATGAGTGGAAAATGCGGATGGAGCGAAATTTCCGTTCGATCAGATGTCCAGAAGGATATCAGGTGGATCTCGCAGTCCCCTATCTGGAGGGTGACGCACATCTTTGGTGGAGAGGTGTCGCGGCACGAAGGGTCCAAGCAGAAATGTCTTGGGAGGATTTTGTGGTGGAGTTTAACTCCAAGTATTTTTCCCCCAAGAGGCATTGGACCGGATGGAGAGTCGGTTTCTTGGGTTAACCCAAGGGAACCGGTCGGTTCGTGAGTATGAGACGGAGTTTAACCGTCTCAAGGTGTATGGCGGTCATATCCTGGACGATGAGCAGGCCCAGGTGAGGCGGTTTCTGATGGGTTTTCAGGCCGAGTTGAGGAACCAGTGTCTAATAAGATCGTTTGACACGGTTGTAGAGCTGGTAGAGAAGGCCGCGTTGTTTGAGGAGGGTCCGAGAGATCCTAAGTGAGGCTCATGCGAGTATGTTTTCAATTCATCCAGGAGCAACCAAGATGTACCGGGACTTAAAAAGGTATTATCATTGGGTTAGGATGAAGAAAGTTGTGGCTAAACTGGTTGCGGCCTGTGTTGTATGCCAGTTAGTGAAGGCTGAGCATCAGGTTCCGAGCGGGTTGTTGCGGAGTTTACCCATTCCGGAGTGGAAGTGGGATATGATTACGATGGATTTCGTGGTTGGCTTGCCCGTTTCGCGGACCAAGGATGCTTTTTGGGTCATTGTTGATCGTTTGACCAAGTCAGCACTTTTCCTGGCCATCAAGAAGACCGATGGAGCTGCGGTGTTGGCTAAGAAGTATGTCAATGAGATTGTGAGGCTTCATAGGGTACCTGTGAGTATAGTCTCATACCGTGATTCCAAGTTCACTTCGGTGTTCCGGAAGGCCTTTCAGGCTGAGATGGGCACTAACGTACACCTGAGTACGGCCTATCACCCACAGTCAGATAGACAGTCCGAGAGGACCATCCAGACTCTCGAGGTTTTGCTGAGGTTGTGTGTGCTTGACTGAGGTGGTCATTGGGAGGACTACCTGAGGTTGGTAGAGTTGGCTTAAAATAATAGCTATCAAGCGAGTATCGGGATGGCTGCATATGAGGTGTTGTATGGGAGGCCATGTCGTACACCATTATGCTGGACCCAAGTGGGGGAGAGGAGCATGTTTGGTGCAAATTTTGTTCAGGAAACTACGGAGAAGATCCGGGTTCTGAAGCTAAACATGAAAGAAGCTCAGGATCGGCAAAAGAGTTATGCCGATAAGAGGAGGAAAGACCTCGAGTTCGAGGTGGGAGATAAAGTATATCTTAAGATGGCTATGTTGCGGGGTCCTAATAGGTCCATTACGGAGACTAAGTTAAGTCTGAGGTATATGGGGCCGTTCAGGATTGTTGAGCGGGTTGGACCGGTTGCGTATCGGTTGGAATTACCCGAGGTTATGCAAGCATTTCACAAAGTTTTCCATGTGTCAATGCTGAAGAAGTGCTTGCATAAGGATGATGAGGTTGTAGCTGAGATTCCGTCAGATCTTCAGCTTAATATGACCTTAGAGGCAAGACCGGTAAGGATCCTCGATAAGAGAATCAAGCAGGATCGTAGGAAGAAAGTTCTAATGATCAGGGTCTTGTGGGATTGTGACGGGGTTGAGGAGGAGACTTGGGAACCATAGGCGAGGATGAAAGCAAGGTTCAAGAAGTGGTTCGGGGAGCAATCAAAGACTTGGGCTTTCATCGATGGTTCCCAGTTTCAAGTTATTATTGTTGAACATTATGTATTCGTTTTGGTGTTGTAAACGATTAAATACATTATGTTTTCTTCATTAATAAGATGAGTAGTTCTTATTGTTAAATGGCTAGTGTTGCCATGAGTTTTTAAGTGAACATGAGGTTCTGAAAAGAGTTTTTATGAGGATTTAAAACCTGTGTTATAATCGGGAAAGGATTATGTGGGTACCCGGAAGGACGGGTATGTTGTGAGATAACCTGAGTAGTGGTTATGGAAAAGATGATATTCCTGGTTGGAATGTGTTGTGATGCCGGTATTACCTTGTAAGGTCGTATGCGGATCACGAGAGGTAATTTCAGTCGGGAGTGCTTATAGACGTATGTTGGGTCATGCAGCCTCCCCTATCCTTGTAGAGTTCCCCACCCTCCACCTTTTTTTGTTAGAGCAGCTCCAGTTCTTCTCCTCCTTGCCGACACTTCCAGCTGCAGCAAGAGAAAAGAAAAGAGTTAGAGAGAGAGTGTTAGAAAGGCTGAGTTGTTGAGGCAAAAGAGAGAAGTGAGCTTGTTTGTGTGAGGTGTGGAGAGCAAGAGGGGTGATCTTGTTGTGTGTGGTGTGGAGAACAAGTGAGGCTGAGACTTGTGAGTCTTGTGGCTGTGTGTGAGGGCGTGGAGAGCAAGGGAGGAGGTGAGTCTTGGTGGCTGAGTGGGCGTGTGAGTCTCGAGAGGAGTAAGTTGGAGAGCTGTTTCGTGGGTGAGAAGGAAAAAGGAGTTTGACCTAGAAAATCGTTTGCAAAATGGTAAGTCTTATATATAGATGTACCATTTTGCGGAATTGAATTTGAGTTATTATTCAAAAAGTTATTCACGTTTCCGTGAGGCGCTCTGTTTCAGACGCGAACCGGACCAACGTGGATTCAAAGGGCAATCGCGAGTCTGTCTGTCGGCGGATCATCTTGAAACTTTGAAGTTGGCTTCAGGACATTTGGGGGTTGAGTTTCAACGGTGGGATTGAGCTTTCAACGGTTAGTTGTTGATTTATTCATGTTTTGTTTCGAGGCGCGTAAGTGTTGAAGGTGATCGTGTTGGTCGATCTGGTGTAGATCGATCGATCTGGTTAGGATCGATCGATCTGGCCAGGATCGATCGATCTAGCCTTGTTTGGTCGATCTGAGAAGTTCACGCAAGTTGGGATCGATGAGGACATAGAGACCAAGACCATTGAAGTTGAAGAGGAAGTGAGCATACCCATCATGAGGCGTACACCAAGAACAAGGTCAGGTACAAAGAGCTTACGAGAGGAGTTTAACCAGTCATTGGAAAGCTTACTCACCCTCATTGAGCATGAAGAACTGAAAGGAAATCTGCTGACTAAAGAAATCACGCAAGAGACTCCAATAGCACCTCAAGGAGAATCAAGCCTCACGAAGCTCCAAGACGATGAGAGAAACGACCGCCCTCATTTTTTTTTTTTTAAATAAACAATTAATTATTATTCTCATAAATAATAATTAACTTCCCAAAACATTTAACAATGCAACTTCTCATGCATTATAATTATTTAACTCCATAAGTAAAATATAACACATAAATATTTTACTTAAATAACCGAAAGGATATTAATCCATTGATCTTTCCAGAATACGACGACTTGAGTTGAGAGTCGAAGTTGGTCTGTATAGCCACCTTGGCTTTCATAGACAATTTCTGTTGTCTATAACGGTTCTCGATAATGAGAAACCGGACTCGAGATCGCTAGATTAACTTTCCAAAAAATACTAAACAACCCAAAACTCTTTTTATAGCGGAAGACTCTTAAACACACAACGAGTTCCTAGATCATCCCCTCTTCCTCGCCTTGATTCCACGATCAAACAAACTCTTTTCCTGCATCAAACAAAGGAGATGCATAAGTATTTCAACAAATACTTAGTGAGGCAATCCTCCCGTCTACAAGCTATACACACAAACGATTAAAATTATTCAATGCATTAAACACAAAAATACCACAAACAAATCAACCATCTCAAGAAACACTCGATCTAGATCCACCAGAGATCATACGGCCTACAAACATGCAAACACATCAAATAACTCAATCGCTTAGATAAGCTTACGGTCCTGCACTCACCTTTAGCCACGCACGAAAAATTCCCAAAAACTTCCCGGAATGAATAAACTTCAATCCCCCAACCGCGTGCCTAACAATAAACCAATAAGAACCTTGAAACACAAGAAACGAACACGGGAAACACCAGATCGATCGATCTTGGCTTAGATCGATCGATCCCAACTTGCGTGAACTCCTCAGATCGACCAAACATGGCTAGATCGATCGATCCTGGTCAGATCGATCGATCCTGACCAGATCGATCGATCTACACCAGATCGACCAACACGATCACCTTCACCACTTACACGCCTCGAAACAAAACATGAATAAATCAATAACTAACCGTTGAAATCTTAATCCCACCGTTGAAACTGAACCTCCAAGTGTCCTGAAGCTAACTTCAAAGTTTCAAGATGATCCATCAACAGACGAACTCGCGATTGCCCTTTGAATCCACGTTGGTCCGGTTCGCGTCTGAAACAGAGCGCCTCACGGAAACGTGAATAACTTTTAGAATATTAACTAAAATTCAATTCCGAAAATTGGTACAACTAGATAAAAGACTTAACTACAACTCCACAAAAATTCGCTACCTTTGCGAACGATTTGCTAGGTCAAACTCCTGTTTCCTTATCACCCACGAAACAGCTCTCCAACTTACTCCTCTTTTGCACACCACCACAGCAACCTATGTCTCCTTCACCTTGTGTTTCTCACGCCAACACACAGACAGCCACCAAGCTACTCTCCACGCCTCACTCACCACCAGC